>CM069131.1:44610496-45810496 GCA_035221665.1 Okamejei kenojei
CACCCACCCCTCCCCTCCCCCCCCCCTCTCTTTCCCCCTCCCTCCTACCGTTGTTGTTGTTGAGGACGCCGCTCAATAGATAGATAGCTACACTATTTGTTCTTTAGCTCGTTAACCATTTTCTGTTTTTCTGATCAGGTGCTAAGACGTTTCTATCACATCAATTTATGAATAGAACACTGGTACTTGGCAGGAAGGGGGTTGTTTGTTCCTCTACCAGATGTGTTACAGGCCTCCTTAAGAATTTCCACAGTTATTGGCAATCGTAGAGCAAAGATAAGTCACTGAATATTTAGAATTGAATTCAATGACGAAACCCACAATTAGTGCCAATCATGCCTAGATGATTAATAATTTGGATCTTAGTTGGCGATGGATGAGGAATCCTTAACTCTCTAAACAGGTTGTTTGGTCCAACTGAAAACTGACCTTCATCAGCTGCCCCCTTTCCTTTGAAGTCTTATGCACCTTATAATCAGAACATCATTCAAGGTATATGCCATCACAATGAGATTCTGGATGTGGGAGTAGACCTATTACCTGGTTTTCAAACAATTTATAAATTCTAGGGGCTGAGGTTTAACCATATTGGGCAAAGCTTTTCTTTTAAATTGCCCAGCTGTCCCATCCAACTAAAATTTCAACTATCCACGGTTAATGGTGTATGAATTGGTTACCTGAATATATGCATCTTTCAGATCTATGGTTTGCCATATAACAAACCTTTTATACAGGTACTTAGCAGTACTGAAAGTTTTACATTTTAATAGTCCTATTACTGGACACAAAGAGTTTAGCGATTAGTCCAGAATGACTCGACTCCCACCATTCCTTCTTCTGCCTGGGGAATTATATTGGAACACAAAATTTTGGTGGCTGATATGCCGTCCTTTTCAATTACACCACTTTTTGAATAAATCCCAATTTCATATTTCACCAGTAGAGTTTCTGGTTCTGAAAAAACCAATACCCGATTAGGGTGTATTTTGTGCGGGTGGATGTATTTCTGAAATAAACTCGATTCGAGGGACCCTCAGAGACTGGCCTGTTATGAATTGATCTGATGTGGTGCAGCACCATTCATATAGAAACAATTGCAACTTACACCGACAGGTTGTGGCTTACTACCCCCCCAGAGGATAAATCCTGGATGAACCGTTACTCGTACCTCCATGGTTTGCTTTGGATTCCTCACGTCTCCTGGCCATGTTGGGGGTGTGCAGTTGGTGCATGCCTGCGGCGTGCTGTAGCTGAAAACCCCCGGCTCATTCCTTGACCTGTCCACAGCATTGTAGGCTCGCCATGACGGGGTATGGCTTTTTGGCCCGAGGGGGGAGGGGGGGGGGGCAGGCATCCTGCCTCCGGGATAAGTTTGATGAGGCAATGGTTTTCACCTCCTCATCCAGTTCTTTTACTTGCTTTGCCAGATCCTCCTCAAATAGCACATTAGGTGTCTGGACATTAGAAGACTTGCTTAATGCCGCAAAGCATGGATTGAGGGTTGGTTTGATGGCTATCTTCCGGATACAATTAAGCTCGAAATGGGCCTTGCACAGCAGGGCTAAGCATGTTTGCTTGTGTACGTGATAGCGGTGCCCCTCGGTAACCATTTTGCCTAAACGCCGAGGATAGTTTTCACTAATTTGAGGTCTTTCTGAAAATCAGTCGCTGGCCCCCGCATGGTTGAACTCATTGCCCCCAGGATGGCGAGTTCACGGTGTTGCACCTTGAGCGACGCACAGTTAACAGGTGTTTGATTAAGTAATGAAGGTGTTAAAAAAAAGTGTCCTCCATTATGGAGTTTCCTGGGAGCTGGGAGAGGCCCATATATTAATATTGCTGGCAGATTTTCATCCATGGCTTCACCAGTTCCCGCCAGTATGGCAAAATTGCAGGCCACATCCGGCACACCTGGAGCATAGCTCATGTGGTTTGGTGCATGCTCTTCTGCAGTGACACCAACTTCAGGATCAGATTCATACTGCCCTGGCTCTCCTGAGTCATGCTCAAGGGAGGTATCATGCAGCCCTTGAAAAGGCGTTGCTGTTGGGGGTCCCCATTCATATTCATAGGCATCTTGTTGGTACTGCTCCTCGCCAAACGGACCTCTGCTTGAGGTTGCTCCTGAGAGCTGTTGGGGAACCCTGGGGGTATGCAACCCCGACTGGAACACCTCATGATTGAGCATTTGCTCTATGAGGTGTTCCATTTTGTCAAGACATCCCCAAACCTTTTTATTTGAAGGAGGGGAGCCTTCCTGGCCTGACTCATCCGAGTCGACAGGCCTGGCCGTTTTTCTCTTAGCCTTCCTCCCGACAGGAGTGGCCACAGTGCTCTGAAGCACCGGAGTTGCTGCTATTTGCTGAACTGCCGGCGGCTCTGTAGTCGGCGTCTCTGGAGCCGGAGTTTCTGAAGCCGGCGTTTCTGAAGCCGACCTACGCTCGCTAACCGCGGTCCCGCGGGTACGTTTCTTACTTTTAATGGCAGCAGCCTTTTTAGTTACGTTTTCCCTTTTTAGGTTGCTCCTGCTGGCTCCTCTAACCAGCCTTACGGAAGCCAAGTAAACCGCAGAAAGTGAAAGAAAGGGAGAAAGAGTTTTGTAATACAATAAATTGCAACATGTTCGGGTACCCAAGGTGATTATTCATAAACTAAAAATAGGCCGCACTTGGCAACAAATTCTGGGGGATATCTAAATAGTAAAGGGCCTGTCCCGCTTACGTGTCCTTGGCACACAAATTACACGACCTCATGATCGCGTTGAGGCGTACAGGCATCATATGGCCGCGCGGGGCTGGTCCCACTGAGAAGCACGGAGGGGTGTGTAGTTGTGTGCGACATTGCGCGGGGCTCCAAAATCTTTGTAGCCTGGCCTGTCGCGTAACTGATGGTCAAAGTGGGACAGGCCCAAGACCCTGGCGCGATGCAACGTCTCACCCCCAACAGCAGCTTAAGCAGGCAAACGATCGCCGAACTCAGCCTGGGGCTCACGGCCGTTACGGTCTGAACGCGCCCCCACTCCTACTCCCAGAGCGGGGCAAGAAAATTGAAGATGGACACAAAATGCAGGAGTAACTCAGAGGGACTGGCAGCATCTCTGGAGAGAAGCAATGGGTGATGTTTTGGGTCAGGACCATTCTTTTCAGACTGAAGAAGAGTCTCAACACGAAACGTCACCCATTCCTTCTCTCCAGAGATGCTGCCGGTCCCGCTGAGTTACTCCAGCTTTGTGTCCATCTTCAAATGATGTCACTCGCTCAAGACAGCTGACCTTTGCGGGACCGTTGCGCCTCAACGTGAACACAAGGTCACGTAATTTGTGTGGCAAGGACACGTAAGTGGGACAGGCCCTTAAGGATTCTTCCAAAGATGTGTAAATAGTTTACATCTGCTGTTAGCTAGTGATCCTCAGTCCATAAAGCAGGCTCCAACAAATGAAAATTCTGAATAGATAAATATTAAAATAAAAGGTTTTTTAACAGTACAAATAAGTAACACCTATAAATTCACATTGCAGACTTGAGTAATTTGCAAAGAAAAACTTAGTTGTTAATTAGCACACAAATTTAAAAATAATAATTTTATTTTAAACACCATCTGATGCCATACTTTGAACATTAAAGCCCTCATCATCATTTGCAAAAGTAAGTTGTTGATGGGAAAAAAGTGCATATAAATGATCTTTCCGTTAATTATCTGTTCCGTAGCTTTGGGACACAGAAACACTGGGGGATATTTGTTAAATCCCAAACACTACAAATATGGTCAAAATTGTTCTCCATTAATTCCATCTAATGTGGTAGTCCTTTGTGGCTGCTTGTTTATTTTGTGTCATTTTTCAAACATGCCAGCACAAAGGGAGCTGACAAAAGCAACCATCTATGTCCTTAAATAGACACAGTCTCCGGGCTAATTTGATTAAAAAATAAGCACTGCAAATTTTAGGTATTTTCATTTTCTAATATTATATCGTTTTTTAAATTATATTTGTACCATGTAGGAAACCACAGTTTCTTCCCAGCTGTTATTAGGCAATGGAACCATCTTATCAATAACTAGAGAGCGATCCTGAACTACTATACACTCATTGGACACCTTCGGACTATTTTTAATCAGACTTTGCTGGTAGAAAATGTTATTCATGTTATTCCCTTTATTCTGTATCTGTACATTGTGGATGGCTCAATTACAGTCATGTATGGTCTTTTCTTTGACTGGATAGCATGCAACAAAAGCTTTTCACTGTACCTTGATACATGTGACAATATACTAAACTAAAATTCTTCCTCGGTTTCAAGAGGGGATCATTTTAACAGAACTCAATTAATTTATTGCCAAAACCATTCGGTAGAATGTCTCACCCCCAGAATTCACCAACAAGGATGAAAACTTTTAAAGAAGGAACTGCAGATGCTGGAGAATCGAGGGTACACAAAAAGCTGGAGAAACTCAGCGGGTGCAGCAGCATCTAAGGAGCGAAGGAGATCAGACCTTCTTTCTCGGTCAGGGATAGGGGAGAGATTAGATGGTGATGTGGAGAGATAAGGAACAATGAGTGAACGATATGCAAAAAGTATCGGTGATAAAGGGAAAAGCCAATTGTAAGCTGTTTGTGGTGTGAAAATGAGAAGCTGGTGCGATTGGGTGGGGGAGAGATAGAGATAGAGGGGAATGCCAGGGCCCGAGGGTGAGGGAGGGTGGGAAGGGGAGGTAGGAGACAGCAGGGTTAACAGAATTGAGAAAATTCAATATTCAAGCCAAAGGATGCAGACTCCCCAAGCGGAATATGAGGTGCTGTTCCTCCATTGCGGTGTTGCTCACTCTGGCCGTGGAGGAGGCCAGGACCGAGAGGTCGGATTGGAGGAGGTGTGGAATGGGAGGGGGGGAGTTGAAGTGCTGAGCCACCGGGAGGTCGGGTTGGTTAGCGGACCGAACACCTCCGCTCGGTCGCAAAACCAACCCGACCTCCCGGTGGCTCAGCACATTCAACTCCCCACCTCCCATTCACATCCAGATCTGGGCCTCCTCACGGCCAGAGTGAGCATGGAGGAACAGCACCTCATATTCATCTGCATCACTCAATGCATTGCAGCCCTGGACCCTCTATCTCTATCTCCCTCCCCACCAAGTAGCACCAGTTCTCATTTTCACACCACAAAAACTTACATGGCTTGTTCCCTTTATCACCGATACTTTTTTGCATATCTTTCACTCATTGTTCCTTATCTCTCCACATAACCATCTATATCTCTCGTTTTCCTGATCCATGACCAGTCCTCTCGGCTCCTTAGATGCTGCTGCACCCGCTGAGTTTCTCCAGCTTTTTGTGTACCCAAGGATGAAAACTTCACGTGGCCTGCAGGGGGAGAGATTCTCCTTGTCAAATCCTTCCTGCACCTGATGCATACTGCCTTGAGGATTAGCGATGATGGGGATGAGGTACCATGCATCTCTTTGTGGACTGTATTCTTGCAAAGAATGTCCTAGAAAGGATGCAAAGCCTTTTGTGAAAGTTCATGCTGAACACTCATATTCCACCTCCAACGTGACCCCTCCACCCGCCACATCTTCCCATCTCCCCCCCTGTCTGCCTTCCGCAAAGACCGCTCCCTCCGCAACTCCCTTGTCCATTCTTCCCTCCCCTCCCACTCTACCCCTTCCCCGGGCACTTTCCCTTGCAACCGCAAGAAATGCAAACACTTGTCCCTTCACTCCCCACCTCCACTCCTTTCAGGGACCCATAGCAGTCCTTCCAGGTCCGACAGAGGTTCACCTGCACCTCCTCCACTCATCTACTGCATCGCTGCTCCAGATTGCCAGAAGATCTATATCGGTGAGACCAAGCGGAGGCTTGGCGATCGCTTCGCCGAACACCTCCGCTCGGTCCGCAATATCCAAACCCGACCTCCCGGTGGCTCAGCACTTCAACTCCCCTCCCATTCCAAATTCCGACCTCTCGGTCCTGGGCCTCCTCACGGCCAGAGTGAGCAACAAACCGCAAGCTGGAGGAACAGCACCTCATAATTTCCGCTTGGGGAGTCTGCATTCTTGGGATTGAATATTGAATTTTATCAATTCTGTTAACCCTTGCTGTCTCCTCCCCTTCCCACCTCTCCCTCAGCCTGGGGCACTGGCATTCCCTTCATCTCTATCTCTCCCCCACCCTAGTCGCACCAGCTTCTCATTTTCACACCACAAACAGCTTACAATGGCTTGTTCCCTTTATCACCGATACTTTTTTGCATATCTTTCACTCATTGTTCCTTATCTCTCCACATCACCGTCTATATCTCTCGTTTCCCTGATCCCTGACCAGTCTGAAGAAGGGTCTCGGCCCGAAACGTCGCCTATCTCCTTCGCTCCTTAGATGCTGCTGCACCCGCTGAGTTTCTCCAGCTTTTTGTGAACCCCATATAACATAGGAATCTCTGATCTACGTAATCAAGGGTGGCATGGTGGCGTAGCTGCCTTACAGCACCAGAGACCTGAGTTCGATCCTGACTATGGGTGCTGTCTGTATGGAGTTTGTACGTTCTCCTGTAATCTGCGTGTGTTTTCTGTGAGATCTTTGGCTTCCACCCACACTCCAAAGACGTACAGGCTTGTAGGTTAATTGGCTTGGTATAAATGTAAATTGTCCCTAGTGTGTGTAGGATAGTGTTAGTGTGTGGGGATCGCTGGTTGGTGCGGACTTGGTGGGACGAAGAGCCTGTTTCCGAGCTGTATCTCTAAACTAAACAAAACAAAACAAATAAACTAAAGGTGTTGTTCCCAGGAATGCATATTGTGACAAATGTCTCAGGATCATCACTCGGGGATGGACACACTCTGATCTGTCCAAAACCTGTTGGTTTTCCAGTACGAGGTCCTGTAAGTACTGTTGCTTGGTACATTCCAGGCTGCAGGAGAACATGCTTGTGACACACTGAAGGTTGGTGCAAATAAAGTAAGGCTTTGTGGGGGAGGACTGCAATTTGAGGCCCACTCATCACTTGTCATTGAGGGGCTGGATTTTGTACAGCAGCCCCCCAACCACTTGAAGGAAATATTATTGAAAGAGGCTACAGGTGCTTTGCACATAGAATATATCAACTTGATGGCACGACAAATGCAGTGAATTGACAATACTATCAATATATAGACTGGACGATACAATGAATATGATGATAGCCATGTACTATTTTATACATATTTTTAATAACATTTATTTTTGAAAATAAAAAAGGGAAGAAGGGTCTTGACCTGAAACATCTCCCATTCTTTCTCTCCAGAGATGCTGCCTGTCCCACTGAGTTTGTGTTCTATTTAGGGATCATTTGAAATGGCTTCAATTAATCTAGATTGTGGCAATTCCTCAAGAATTTAGAGAGTTTATTCATTTAACCTTGTGAGCAGCACAAACTGGTGTGTGTTATTAATTCTCATTAATTTGTTTAACAGCTTTCTTCCTCTTTTAACAGATTGAAAATGGAAAACTCATTGATGCATCCTTGCTTTACAAAATTGCAAAGTTTATGTTACCAAAACTGCTTACCCCCATTATAATTTACCTGATCTCAAGATCTCCTCCCACTGATGTTGTCCGACCTGTTAAACACATCCAATATTTTCTGCTTTTATTTTGGATTTTCAGCCTCTGCAAAGGTTTTTTTTTTGTTGCTCTAACAAGATGAGACTGTTGAGGTTCAAAACTACAGTGCCCATGGTCAAAAAGGATGATGTCTGATAATTTTTCGGTAAAAACATGGTTTGTTTCCAAATGGTTTGTTATAATTGAAATTTGACATTTGCAATCTGAAAAGGGGGAATATTAATGAAAATTAATTGGCAATTTTTTGTGGGGTAGTTATACAATCAGCTTATATGAGATACGTGTCACTGAAAATGTAATGTTTATATGTTGCCTAGACAGCAAATGAGAATAGTTAGAATGAAGGTTGTATCTTGAAAAGCCTGCTCAAGAGGCTGCTCAGGCTTACACAAGAACAATAGCTTTTTTTGCATAGTTAAAGGATACTCTAGTTCAAAAAGGACTGGGGTTTCTTTTGTCTCTTTCTGGAGCTACATACACTGGGGATTCTGTGCCACTTCAGGCTGCAAGGAATAAAGCAAGCAGTGAATCTATAGGCTAGGGAAAAGCAAAATGGCAGCAAATAATCGTTCCTTTTTCCTTTGTGATCACTTCCACCCCAAGGCATTGCATGCTCCCTCACAATATGGATCACAGCACTTCGAAAAGTTGGTAAATCACCATCTTGTCAAAATTGCCCACTGTCTTAAAAATTAACGATATCACCAATTTCAATATATTCAAAACTGACGTTATAACTCCACTCAATGTAATTCCTCATATCATAGAATAGAATAATAAAAACACAGGATAGCATTCAGCTCATCACTGAATACTATCTTTTTGATAGTCCTACAATTATTTTCCTACTTGCCCATCCAATTCCATTTTTAAAACCCAGTTGATTATCTCTATCACTCTACAGAGGGATTCATGTGATCACAAGTCACATGAATCCCTCTGTAAATGTTATAGATCACATTGAATCTATGTACTTTGCTAATGGAAACAACATCTCTATTAATTTAATATAAACCAGTCGACTGCACCTCGATCAATTTTCCTCTTTGATCTTCTTTGTTCAATCTTTTATTTTGGATTTGGCTATATCTAAATTACTGGAGAATGTTTTCAAACTGTTTGAAATTCACACAACAGTATAAAGTTTGCTAAAGTTGCTGACTTCTTGCAAATTTAACGTATTAGTCTCGAGGGAATTGTTTTGCTGCCT
Organism: Okamejei kenojei; assembly: GCA_035221665.1. Classification (NCBI taxonomy): domain Eukaryota; kingdom Metazoa; phylum Chordata; class Chondrichthyes; order Rajiformes; family Rajidae; genus Okamejei; species Okamejei kenojei. The sequence goes on from CM069131.1 coordinate 44,619,298, forward strand.
GGTTAAATTAATGGTCTTCCCCAAGTAGTTTGTTATCAGCTTTTAATATTCTTCTTTGTCTTCTTCTTCTTGTGTTTGATGTAGCAGAGGTTATGTAATTCACCACAGGCACTGTAGCCAGTTCATTGTGTTGTTGTCGAAGGGCTGGGAGGTCTACCCCTCCACCAGGTCCACCACTCCACCAGCCTTTAATATTCAGACATCAAGAACTATTAAAATTATTAGAGATAGCAATAAAAGAGGACATCAAATCAAGGAGATCAGCCAACCTTGTAAATCATGGCAAAGCAACTTAAGTGATTATTGAGCACAATTTGTACCATAATTACACTGAAAGCAGAATGTTCTTACATTTAGCCCCATAGCAGCTAAATGAAGAAAGGATGCATCAAAGAGTTCTCCTTTTGCATTGTGGGAAAGAGGACAAAAAGTAAGCAAAAGTCACCATGAAGGTAACGCCCCTTCCGGGGGCGAGGAGAATAAAGCCCCAGAGGCTGGGCATGAGTCAGTCAGTCCGGCAGCCGTAAGTGAGAGTTGAGTCCAGAATTTTGAGTTCACAAGCCGCGAGTGAGTGAGCTGTGAGTCCACAAGCCGTGAGTGAGTGAACTGTGAGTCCGGAAGTCGCGCTGAGTCCGGAGGTCGCGCTGAGTCCGGAAGTCGTCTGAGTCCAAAAGTTGCGCTGAGTCCTGAAGTCGAGCCTGAGTCCAGAGGTTCACAAGACGTGAGTGACTGAACCATGAGTCCACAAGCCATGAGTGAGTGAACTGTGAGTCCACAAGCCGTGAGTGAGTGAACTGTGAGTCCATAAGCCATGAGTGAGTGAACTGTGAGTCCACAGGCCATGAGTGAATGAACTGTGAGTTCACATGCTGTGAGTGAGTGAACTGTGAGTCCACAAGCTGTGAGTGAGTGAACTGTGAGTCCACAAGCCGTGGCTGAGTGAACTGTGACCCCACAAGCCGTGGCTGAGTGAAATGTGAGACCACAAGCTGTGGCTGAGTGAAATGTGAGTCTACAAGCCATGGCTGAGTGAACTGTGATTCCACATCCCATGGCTGTGAACTGTGAGCCCACAAGCCATGGCTGAGTGACATGTGAATCCACAAGCCCTCAGTGAGTAAACTGTGAGTCCACCACCGCCCACACACCCCCATCACCCTCCCTTCTCACACCCCCCCCCCCCCCCCCAGAGGCAGGCCATGGTAGCATTAGGCCTTCAGGAAGCCCCTCCCCTGGCTCCCTGCCGCCGCTGCAGGACGCTCGCCCCTCCCACACCCGCCCCAACAGCCCCGCCTGAAGCCATGCCCCTCCCCCGGCTGCATAATGCACAAGCTGTGAGTGAGTGAACTGTGAGTCCATAAGCCGTGGCTGAGTGAACTGTGAGCCCAAAAGACACAAGAAAAAATGAACTGAATAAATCTCCTCCTTAACATTTAAGTTGTTATATTTTAAGAGTTATTCACGTTTTAAGCTTTAATAAATCCCTTTTCCAATTGCCATGTCCGTAAGCTGCATCTGTGCAGTAATACCTGCGTGTTCTACGTCACAATGGGAACCCAATGGGAGGGAATGGCTGTGCAGCTGGAGAGCTGCTAAGAGTGGATGGGGGCGGGGGCAAAGGGATGGAGTGAGTGCGTGGGGGGGGGGGGGGGAAGGACAAGGGGTGGAGTGGGGGAGTGAGGGGAGGAGGGGGGATCAGGGGCGTCACAACGGGAACCCGTCAGCCGCGCCTGCGCAGTTGGGGGCTATGCGTGAGTGGTGGAATAGTGGAATTGGTGGAGAGGTAGAATATAGCATTGGGGGACCAGGCCTCCCGTGTGAGAATGGGACCCAACGGGTCCCACTTAGTCAAGTTACACATAACATTGAGAATATGTTTGAATAGTCAAGATCGTTGAGAACTATTGTCTGTTTTCACAGTGATTAAAATGAAGAAAATATAAGCAGCACCAACACTGAACTGAATGAAATTATCAAACTGTCACTTTAGGTAATCGTTGGACATACCAGAAAATATTCTGAAATATATTAATCCCACCAAAAAGTCGACACATTTATCTGATTCACTTATGATGATATATACACACTGGTGAATGTCCTACAGTAAATCCTGGAGTAGCTCAGCAGGTCAGGCAGCTTCTCTGGAGGAAAGGAATAGGTGATGTTTTGGGTCAAAACTCTTCTTCTGACCCTTTAATATATAGTATTAAATTTGGGTTATTGCAGTTAGACATTTTATATCATTATGATTTTATCACATATAATGCATAATGTATTATTCTGTTGCAGTTTAAACTTTGTAAATACAACCACCGATTAATATATTATCTGCTCAATCCTTAATATGCTTCAATGTGCTCCATCACTCGTGACTGTCGAGTTCATGTGCAAATGAAATCAAAATTTGATCAGTAAAAGATGTGTATGTCAGGTATAGGAAATCGGTACCAAATGACTCCTTCGAAGTTTAGTTTCGTTTAGAGTTATAGCACGGAAATAGGCCAGTCCGCACCGACCGGGGATTCCCGTACACTATTCTACAGACAAGGGACAATTTACAATTTTTATCGTAGTCAAATGAACCTGCAAACCTGTCCGTTTTTAGAGTGTGGGAGGAAACCGGGGAGAGTCCGAGGAAAACCCACGCAGTCACAGGGAGAACGTACAAACTCAGTACAAACAGAACCTGTAAGTTAGGATCGAACCCGGGTCCCTGGCACTGTAAAGCAACTCTACCAATGCGCCACCTTAGATGGATTATAATTACAATGGATACAGGAGAAATCTTTTTTTTAAAGTTCGGAGTTCAAAAAGGAAACATGAAATGGCACTGACCAACAAAGTTAAGAGACTTTGCAAATTGTTCCTCAACGTAATGAAGCCAAGAGGGTAGCTATGGAAAAGGTAAGTCTCCTTAGGAACCCAAAGGTAAGTCTGTGTGGAGCCAAGGGATTTGTGTAGTGTCCTGAATGAATACTTCACAGCAGTATTCACCGGGGAGCAGAGTAGGGAGGATGGCTAATTGAGCGAGGTGTACACTGAATGTCTAGAACGAACGCATATCAGGAAAGTGGAAATGTTAGAGATATTGCAGTACATTAAAGTAAATAACTCCCCCGGGCCTGTTAATCTATCCGATTGTGTTTTGGGAAGCAAGGGAGGTATTGCTGGAGCACTGATGAAGATGTTTGCATCATCTTGAACCACGCATGAGGTACCGGAAGACTGCAGCGTAGCTAATTTGTTCCAAACTCAGGAAAAGCAGCAGGGATAAGTTAGAGAACTATAGGCCAGCAAGCCTTACTTAGTAGTAAGAATAATACTGGAAAACATTCTCACATTTTCAGGGCGGCACAGTAATTTACAGCACCAGGGACCCGGGTTCGATCCTGATTATGGGTGGTGGCTGTATGGAGTTTGTACGTTTGCCCTGTGATCGGGTGGGCTTTCTCAATGTTCTTCAGTTTCCTCTCACAATCCAAAGGCGTACAAGTTTATAGATTAATTGGCTTCAGTAATATTGGAAAAATGTCCCAAGTGTGTGGTCAGTGTACGGGGTGATCGTTGGTCAACGCGGACTCGGTGAGTCAAAGGCCCTGTTTACGTGCTGTATCTCTTAAGTCTAAAGTCTAAAGCTAGAATTAATGATCACTTGGAAGGGCAGGGACTGATTAAGGGAGTCAGTGTGGTTATGTGTGTGGGAAATCCTGCCTCACACATCCGATTACATTATTTTGGGAGATTCACCAAAATAAATGATCAAAGCAAGGCAGCAAATGTGGTATACATTATCTTTATCAAGGATTTAGATCGGTTCCCGCATGGTTCATAAGTTCATAAGTGATAGGAGCAGAAAAAGGCCATTCAGCCCATCAAGTCAACTCCACCATTCAATCATGGCTGATCTATCTCTCCCTCCTAATCCCATTCTGCCTTCTCCCCATAACCCCTGACACTTGTACTAATCAAGAATCTATCTCTGCCTTAAAAATATCCATTGACGGCCTACACAGCCTTCTGTGGCAATGCATTCCACAGATGCACCATCCTCTGACTAAAGAGCATGGTAGGTTGGTCAGGGAAATTAGGGTACAAGGGATTCAAGGTGTTTTGGCAAACAGTGCCTAATGCCCCTGTCTCACTGTGCGAGTTGACCCACGAGGTACCCCGAGTGATAGACTCGTGGCTGCGCACGAGACTGCACCGAGTTCCCACGGGTATGTAATTGCTGCGATGTGCAAGTTACTCTCCCGAGTTTAGCAAGTTCCTCTCCCCGTTACTCTTGAGAGCCAACCTGATTAGTTTCAAACAATGTTAAAATACATCTCCATCCTGTGGTTTTTGGTTATTTTCAGCGCGGCCGGCATGATATGACCTTACAATGTGCGCTTCTTTTTTGTTTTTTAATGTTTTTAAATACATTTTTTGCAATGATCTATTTTAAATAATTTTAAAAAAAGGAAGCAGGCCCGGGTGTGACTGCATGCCCGACAGCAGCAGAACACACACACACACACACACACACCACACAAACACACACACACAGAGAAAGGAATACACACAGGCAGCAAGTAGGCCACCACTTCAGGAGAATTAAGCAGCGTCGGTGTGGACTGGTAGAAGAGAGGGAAAGAGAGAGAGAGAGACAAAACACACACAACAAACAACACACTCAGGACCCCGCCAGTACACACACACACAGATAGACAGAGAGGTAAGAGGTCAGTGAGGCACTCGGATGACTGAGCGGCCACCGGGACCGACATCAGACACACACACAGATACACACAGATAGACAGAGGGGAGAGAGAGAGACACACACCTCACACACACACACTCATCACACACACACACACACACACAAACACACACACACACACACACACTCACACACACACACACCACAACACTCACACACACACACACACACACAAACACACCACACACACATACACACACACACACAGACAGCACTGGCCACTTAAGGCAGCTAGGGTGAAACTGAGCGGCACCGGGACGACAGTACACACAACACACACACACACACACACAGCAGAGGAGTACAACAGAGAGAGAGATACACACGCCGTGGCACCACTTCAGAGGAATTAAGCAGCTCGGGTGACTGAGCGGCCGCAGGGACCCGACAGTACACACACACCACAACACACACACACACACAGTAGACACAACACACACACACACACAACACACACACACACACACACGCACACACAACTCACACACCACACACACACACACACAGCTGGTCATAGACACGATGACTTTTGAGCGGCCACCGCGGACCCGACATCGAGGGGCACGACCGACAACACAGATAACAGAGAGGGAATGAAGAGAGACACACCACACACACACACACACACACCCAGAGATACACAGACAGACAGCAGCAGGCCAACCACTTCAGAGGGAATTAAGCAGCTCGGGTGATTGAGCGGCCACCGGGACCGTGGTGACACAGACACACACACACACAGAAGAGGGAGAGAGAGGAGACACACACACACACACACACACACACACACACACACACACACACACACACACACACACACACACACACACACACAGACACACAGAACACAGAGAGAGATACTCAGCAGCTGGCCACACTTCAGAGGAATTAACAGCAGCTCGGGTGACCGGGGATACCCGACAGTACACACACACACACACACACACAGAGATAGACAGAGAGGGAGAGAGACACACAACACACAGACACACCACAGACAGCAGCTGGCCACCACTTCAGAGGACATCAACTTTAGTTAGGTACCGACAGCAGACACACACTTTACAGATGAATATAGACAGAGAGGGAGAGAGGGGACACACACACACAACTCAGCGGACCCCGTCAGCATTCTGGAGAGAAGGAATGAGTCGAGACCCTTCTTCAGAGATTGCCACCCATTCCTTCGCTCCGTGAGATGTCTGCCTGTTCCCGCCGCAGTTACTCCACAGCATTGTGTGTGTCTAATCTCCGGTGTGAACCAGCATCTGCAGTTCCTTCCCAATCCCACACTCTCGGCCCCGGGGGGGTGGATGGAATGGACACATCCCACCCACCCACCCCAGACTTGCCCCTACTCTTTAAGCGTGCCCGTCATTGAGACAGAGTGAAGCCACGGGGACAAGTGCAGAAAGGCCGAAATAGACACGAAATGCTGGAGTAACTCTGCGGGGAAGGCTTGCATCTCTGGAGCGAAGGAAAGTCTGAAGAAGGGTCAATCTAATTCCTTCTCTCCAGAGATGCTGCCTGGTCGCTGAGTTAGCATTTTTTTGTGTCTATCTTTGGTTCAGTCTTACGAGCAAAAAGAACAGATTATTAAAGTTCCCACGGGTACATCACGAGACACTAAGATAAACGCAGGGGCCACTACGTTATTACAACGAGTTAAAATGTTTCCATTTTACACTTGAACAGTTAATTTGACTCGTGGAAAAAATCAAACATGTTTGATTTTTTTCACGAGTTAACAAGTTTCCCGAGTACCTGCCGTTAGCGCCACGAGTCGATAAGTTGCTCGTGCGAGTTCCGACGTTCCCGCTACGTGATCACCACGAGTGAAAACTCGGGGTCACTCGTGGGCCAACTCGCACAGTGAGACAGGGGTTTAACACTGACTTGATAATAGAGTGCAAAGTGTAACGGTGGAAGGTTGTTTTTTCTGACTGGATGTCTATAAGAAGTGGTGTGCTGCAGGGATCAGTACTGAGACTTTTTTTTGTCATATGTATAAACGACTCAGATGAGAATATCTGCGGTCTGCTAAGTAAGTTTGCTTTTGACACAAAGATTGTTGGAGTTAAAGATAGCGAGGATGGTTGTCCAAGAATATAGATCAACTGAAAAGGTGGAAGGAGCTGGGGCAGAGGGAACTTAATCCAGACAAGTGTGAGATAATGCATTCAGAGTCAGGTGTATTCAGAGGATGGTATCAGAACAACACTCTCTCCCTCGATGTCAGCAAGACAAAGGATCTTGTTATTGACTTCAGGAAGCATGGTGGAGTACATGCCCAATCAGCATCAATGGTGTTGAAGTGGAAGTGGTTGAGAGCATCAAGTTCCTTGACGTCAATATTACCAATGATCTGTTGTCGACCAAGCACATTGAAGTGAGAGCAAAGGAGGCATACAAATCCCATTGCTTCCTTAGGATACAAAAAAAATTGGTATATCTCCAATGACTCTTACAAACTTCTACAGATGGACCATTGAAAGCATACTGTCAGGTTGCATACTGTCAGCTTGGGTTTTGGAACAGCTGCCCAAGATCACAACAAATTGACACAGACCAGACTCCCCACCACTGACTCCATCTCAATTTCACGCTGCCTTAGGAAGTTTTAACACCTTAGCATTCCATATCTCTAGACCCTCTCTCCTGACACTTAGACTGAAGAAGGGTTTTGACCCTGAAACGTCACCCATCCTTTATCTCCAGAGATGCTGCCTGTCCCGCTGAGTTACTCCAGCATTTTGTGTCTATCTTCACCAGGATGTTGCTTGGGATGTAGGGCTTCAGTTACATGGAGATATTGAATAGGCTGTGATTGTTCTCACTGGACCACAGAGGACGAGGGGTGACCCTACAATAAATTATAAACTTACGAGGGAAACAAATGGGGCAGAAATACACAGTCTTTTTCCAAGGGTGGAGGGCTTAGTTTAAAGTGAGAGAAAAAATATTTAAAGGAGATCTGAGAGACAGATTTTTTCACACACGTCAGTGGATAATGGAACAAACTGCCAGAGGTAACAGTAGAGATAGGTGCAAACACAGCTTTCAAAAAAAATTTGGACAGATCCATGGATAGGTAAAGCATAGAGGGACATGGGCCAAGTGCAGGAAAATTAGATTTGCATAGATTGGCTTCTCAGAGAGCAAGGCTGAGTCAGGCCGAAAGACCTGCTTCCATGACGTGTGACTCGATGACACGATCCACCATCTAAACATTACTCTCTCAAGAACAAGTGCCACATAGAGGCTGTGCAGGAGCCCACACTTCTTGTTTTCATGCTGAAGGATATAGATTTCCATACACATGGAGAATGCAAGGTAGATTGAATGATAGAATGCAGTGGTTTTGGAAGTGTCCATGTCGGGCGAAGATAGGATCAGTTGGATCCCATCCGAAAACACAAGTAAAATCTGATCTATCGCTGATGATTTTGTGGTTGCCTCCATTTATACATTCCTTTACCATGGCTGAAGGAAGCATGGCCTTGCTTCCTCCTGTTAGGCTATACTCTTCCAGTTAAAGGCATGTGTCTTGTGAAATGCCTACAGAACTAATTTCTAATGGTAACTTCAAACATGTTATATGCTAATTGATGTTGTGTAAACCTAGCAACCTTCATGGTTATGTGTGCCTTAACCATGTAGGATCACCAAACTACTATTTGCATCATGCACACATGGAAAAGCCAATCACATTCAAGCCTTCGCACAAACAATGCACAGTCTATACAATTACCACCCCATCATAGTAATACAAAATTGGCATTATCCATGTGGTATTGCTCACGATGACTCCAAGAAAACATGGATGTATATGGACAAACCAAGATGGAGACATGATGCTCACAGTACATTATGTTACATGAAAAACATTGTATTTATGTTGGAAGAAACTGCAGATGCTGGTTTACACCAAAGATAGACACAAAATGCTGGAGATACTCAGCGGGACAAGCATCATCTCTGGATAGAAGGAATGGGTGACATTTCGGGTCGAGACCCTTATTCAGACACGGACGTACCCTAAAAAGAGGCAGGTATACTGTAGCTGGGGCCCATACGAATGCCCATGGCTACGCCTTGGATTTGGAGTAAGTGGGAGGGGTGAAAAGAGTTCTTCATTTACAAAATTGATTGGAGGATTTGAAATCAATGTTAAGAAATCAATTTCTAATGTCTCAGAACATTTCACATAAGATGTGCAATGCTAACGCAAGTCAGTGGACTCACAAAAATTTGTATCAACCAGCTGTCAAATAAATGAGCTTCCCAGTAAGTTAATTCGTAATCACGATTACCAGGGTTCAGCAAAGATGTGAGAATAATTAGCACAAAAATATAGCGGTGCTCAGGACAGGAAAAGAATATCACTGACCAACTGCTCAGTTCCATATATGTAGGAAATTTCATAACTCACAATGCCTTTCATTAATAACCACTTTATCTTTTTCTCCTGGCACATATCGAACTCTCTTGAACTTATTAACACGAATCAACTCCAACTGCCTTCTAGGCAGTTCACCATACATGCAAAACATGATAATTAAATATCAAATATGGTTTTAGCCTCCATCTGTCAATGTAGCTATGCCCTTTTCTTGTATACCTTCTGCTTGCTTTAAACATGTTTTTTGTTTCAGATTCCAAGCAAATATTGTGTTCTTCATTTCATAAGTTTTCTTATTGCATTTTTTTTTGCTTCTCTAATTCCCCTCATTCATCTATGAAATAAATCTATTGGGCCATATTGATTCTTTTTCACAGATGCTGCATGACCTGCTGAGTATTTCTGATTCCAGTATCAGCAGTTGTTTTACTTCATTTGGACATATAGATGTTTATATTCTCCATTCTCTTTTGGATATATGTAAACTCTGTTCCAGCTTATACAGTGCAGGCTTCTGCTGGCTTTTGAGCATGACATCCAGCTATTAATTCAACTAGGCCATGCAGTACCCATTAAACAATAAGGTTATCTTTTAATAACAAATATGAACCTTGCTCCAGAAAGCAAATTCAATCACTTGCTCAGATTTGTGCTAATTATACAGATCTCAAGTTCCATCTATGGACTGGACAGCAACTAACGGTAGAGTTGCTGCCTTACAGCGCCAGAGACCCAGGTTTAATCTTGACTACAGCTGCTGTCTGTACGGAGTTTGAACGTTCTCCCCGACACCGCATAGGTTTTCTCTTTGTGCTCCAGTTTCCTCCCACACTCTAAAGACGTACAGGGTTGTAGGTTAATTTGTTTTGGTAAAAATTGTAAATTGTTCCTCGTGTGTGGGATAGTGCTAGTGTATGGGGTCATCGCTTGGTCGACGTGGACTCAGTGGGCTGAAGGGTCTGTTTCTATGCTATATCTTTAAAGTCTAAAGACTGCAATCAGCAAATCTCATCCAGGGAAGCCGGGTAGATCAGTCACTGGGGCATTAAAAGGGAAGAGCTAGACTTCTTGTTCCCAGTTGTGATTTAAGTTATCCCACCTAAGCAATGCCTGTGTGGATATCGTGCAACATCTCAATTGGACTTGACTGCAATAATTCCACTGCAAAATAATACACGACCTATGACCATCTGGTCATATGTTGCACAGGGTTCCCAGTGCTACGAGATACCAGAAATTAGCAGCACTTTCATGGAAAGAGAGGTAAAGTAATGCTCTATGTGTCAGAGTCATAGAGTGATACAATGTTGAAACAGGCCCTTTGGTCCAACTTGCCCACACCAGCCAATATATCCCAGCTACACTAGTCCCACCTGCCTGCGCTTAGTCCATATCCCTCCAAACCTGTCCTATCCATGTACCTGCCGAACTGTTTCTTAAATGTTGGGATAGTCCCAGCCTCAATTACATCCTCTGGCAGCTTGCTCCATACATCCACAACCTTTTGTGTGCTGAACAGTAATGGGCATAAAATGCTGGAGTAACTCAGTGGGACAGGCAGCATCTCTGGATGGGTACATTATAGTAAGATGTTCCAAACACATGGAATGAACTCCATTTAAAGTTTGCCTCTATGGAATTGAAGTTTAGAAGCAAAGTTTAATGGACATACATACATAGAATACAGTATATATGGCACTGAAGGAGGCCATTCAGTTCATTGAAAACATGTCAGTTACCTTCAAAGTAAACTCTTCAGTCCGCATTACTGTCAAATACTTATCTTTTTAAAATCACTATTTCCACCACCCTTACTGGCAGTGACTTCCAGATCATTATCCTGCATGAAAAAAAAATCTCATCCTCTGTTATAACATTACACATTAAGTCCATGCAATAGAGGATGAAGTTCTACCCTGAAACTTATCCTTATCTATTTTTACTTACAGTCGAGGCAGAGGCAAAAATAGGTTTTTATTTCAAATATTATTAAGCCTTGTAGATAAAAATAGGTAGTTGTTAACCAATGTTGAAAACAAACTACAATTGAATTTCTTTGAAACAGCTGCTACTCTGTTCAATGGCCAGGAGGTACAGTAGTAGTCTGGCGCATACTTCAGTGCAGAGATGGAAGTCACAGTGGTCCAAATGACCTGCAGCATAGACCTGCTCCAAGTTAACATGTGCTCCGAATAGTTGCTGCACCTGAGTAGCCAGCTGTAAGGATCTAATTTGGTTTAGTTTAGTCTAGTTTAATTTAGTTTAGCTTAGATTAGTTGAGTTTAGTATAGTTTAGTTTAGTTAGTTTAGTTTAGTTTAGTTTAGTTTAGTTTAGTTTAGTTTAGTTTAGTTTAATCATAAGGAATAGGAATAGAATTCAACCATTTGGCCCATCAAGTCTACTATGCCATTCAATAATGGCTGATCTATTTCTCCCTCCTAACCCCATTCTCCTGCCTTCTCCCCATCACTCTGACAGCTGTACTAATCAAGAATCTATCTTTCGCTCCTTTGCTCCATAGATGCTGCCTCACCCACTAAGCTTCTCCAGCATTTTTATCAACCTTCGATTTTTCCAGCATCTGCAGCTCCTTCTTAAACAAGAATCTATCTATCTCTGTTGGAGCTTCTATTATTTTTGTAGATCAGGTAGAATCTGCTTGGCATGTCAATAAATTACTTCAAACATGTGAGGACCTCTCCTGGACTGCAACCTTGATGCGGAGGAGAGGCTTGAGTACTCCAGTGATCATGAGACCTATGCCGGATGGGGTTTCATATCCCTGGCAGATTCAACCAAACTGGACAGGTCTCGGGTAAGGAGGCAGACGAAGCAGCCCCTGGTCCTCCAGGTTGGGGGTTGGGCGTGGGGTTGACTACACCACCCTGGAAAAAAGTGTGAGTTACAGAAACATTGACGAATGAAAACCAAATTACGCACTTGGTTGAAGAAGGTGCCTCAGAGATGGGGAACATGATGTTTCCCAGCCAAACACACAAGGGTGCTGGGAAGCTGACACTCCTACTGACGCCAAAGAAATCCATCCTTGTGTGGGCATGGAACATCCAAACCATGTTCCAGGCTGGCAAGGCTGCCACAATTGCCAACAAAAGAGTGCACTACAATCTCTTAGTCCTGGGCTTGGCTGAAACAAGATGGACACAGTCAGGGGAGATCAAATTGAAACCTGGCACAAACATCACCCGGCAAGCCCTGAAATGGAACCCGCAAGAGAAAAGGAAAAGAGGTTGCCTAGGAACAGCTGGAGAAGAGGTGTCCAGACAGAAATGTCTGAGAGTGGGCTCAACCGGGGAGATCTCGAAAGAACTGCCAACAACTGAGTGAGGTGGAGGACATTTGTCAACGGCCTATGCTCCCTAGAGGAGCAAAGGGCTTAAGAAGGAGAAGAAGAAACTTGTGAGGGAAAAGTGATCTGTTTATCCCTTTCACCTAAACATTCGGCTCTCCATGATCTTTTCTTGATACAGCCCTTTCCACCTACATTCCTTTCTTAGACCACATTTCATTCCTCGTCTACCTTTATCTCCATATCTCACACGTTTTGTCTTTTCATCTCTAGCCTTTGAAGAACCATATGTCAATCACTTGTACCCACCTATCACTTGCCAGGCTTTATCCAGCCCACACCTCTCTTCTAGCTTTCTTTACCCCCCCCTACCCACCACAATCAGTCTGAGGAAGGATCCCAATTCAAAACGTCACTTATCGATTTTCTCCAGAAATGCTGTTTGACCCGCTGAGTTACTCCAGCACTTTGTGTCTTTATTTGTAAACCGGCATCTGCAGTTTCCTGTGCCTAAATTGCTTGAAGGTTGAATATCCCTTCGACAGCTCATTTGAACCGGTATCATTTTTTAAATACAAAACCCATCATCTAATTGTTGCACACATTTGACAATTCTGAATATATACAGGCATTCATACAAAGTCCAGCACAAGGACAGCCGTTCAACTTGGCTGAGCCATAAAATTGGTTCACTATCTCTAAACGAAAGTAGAGAAAGATTGTACGTATATCGAGGAGTTTTTGTACGGATCAGGCAATTTGAATTCTAACTTTTCACTGATATTTTTTATTGTCCTGACACCTTTGTTTCCGATGTAGAGAGTTATACCAGCTGTAGTACAACATGCAGAAGACTTCCACAGTGAGATTTTCAATCAATCTGAAGAAGGTTTCGACCCAAAATGTCACCTATTCTTTTTCTCCAGAGGTGCCTGACCCGCTTAGTTATTACAGCATTTTCTTATCTTCGTATCTTATTTCTATCTTCGTTCTCAACTACTAACAGTCTGCTCTGCCATTCGATTATGGCTGAGCTATTTTTCCCTCTCAACCCCATTCTTCTGCCTTCTCCCGTAACACTTGGCACCTTTACTAATGAAGAACCTCTCAATCTTTGCTTTAAAAATAGCCAGACTTGGCCTTCACAGCCCTCTGTGGCAATTAATTGCACAGATTCACCACCCTCTAGCTCAAGGGGCAAAACCCCCTTGCCTCAGGATCACCTGACTAGTGCTGATATGGGGGCACATCACATTGTTTGTTGCTCACTGTTATTCCAGGGAGATCATATCTGCCACAGAGGGTGGTGGAGGCAGGTTCTCTGGATGCTCTCAAGAGAGAGCTAGATAGGGCTCTTAAAAATAGCGGAGTCAGGGGATATGGGGAGAAGGCAGGAACGGGGTATTGATTGGGGATGATCAGCCATGATCACATTGAATGGCGGTGCTGGCTTGAAGGGACGAATGGCCTACTCCTGCACCTATTGTCTATTGTCTATCATTCAAACTTCATATCAAGAAAATAACTCATCATCTAATTTTTCTGTAGAATCTCCCTCACGAATCTCCCTTGCGTAAAACAGATGCATCCAGTGTGCACTATTTTCCATAAGTTTGTTTTATTAAGTATATCTTAGTAAGTTTATCTTATAGTTGGAACATATTCCTGCACCCTCTCCCATAACTGGAGTATCTTTCTGATCAATGTTTTGTGTTGTATACACTGTTTTGTGTTGTATACACTTTAAGATTCAACTGCAGAGATTGCAGCAGATGCGAGAACTTCCTAAAGAGAAACCCGACAATGTCGTTCAGAGAACATCACAAATAAAGATATTGATCTTTACCTGACTTTCACAAACAACATTCAGGTGGCCACAATCAATGTTGCTATTGTTGTGGCACTTGGCCCCTGCTGGTGTTTGTAAGTGCAACAAACACTTTTCACTGTATCTCAGTACGCGTGACAATAAATTAACTAAATTAAACTGAGAGTAACAACTGCCTTTTCCCATTTAGTCAAATTCAATAAATGTCTCTCAACAAAATATCTAGCAGATCTGAACACCTGATATAGCAATACTTAAGTTGTCAGGTAACACTTTAAAAAAATAATCTGAATTAAGAATGTAATTGTGTAGGAAGGAACTGTAGATGCTGGTTTACACCGCAGACACAAAATGCTGGAGTAACTCAACGGGACAAACAGCATCACTGGATAGAAGGAATGGGTAGAATTAATTTTATTGACCTAAAATGTTAACCTAAAATGTTATTCAATCTCCAGAGATGACCTTCTGAGTGAATATTTCCAGCATTTTAAAAAGATTTATATCCATGTTTGTCTGTTCCTGCACTTATTTTAACGTTTATTTTTCAATGGACAGCATCTTCATGAATCTCCTCTGCACCCTTTCATTTCAGAAGATTCTTCAGAAAGTTAATTTAATTTCTCTGGAGGTGTAATTATATGGCTGCAATCTCCCTGCTCCTTCGTACCCACCATTGATCACCATTGTCACTGCTCACTCCCTTCCCACACCAATGAGGAGACTCTGGATGGAGTTTCCTTTGCACGATTAGACAATGCTTGACTTTCAGACAATTAGCTATTTTCACCATGTAGATTATTTTAGTGCCTAGAAAATAGAAGTGTCAAAAGAAGGTGAAAATAAATTAACACCTTGAAAGCCTTGTAGTTTTCTTCCCTTCAACTTCACAGTGGTATTCCAGAGATCTGGCTTAGCAAATCCAGGCCATTTCTGATGGGTTTCACAGCCCTACATCAGTGTGATTTATTTTAATTCCACAGACCAGCTGTCCTTCTCCCCCCCCCCCCTGAATAAGGCTGCCCAAAGTTTTGCCAACCAAGGGTTAGTCCTGTTCTGTAGGTCCATGTTTACTCAGAGCTGAATGGTGCCTGTTCCCGTTAAGTTCATGTAAGATGTCTCCAATCCATCTGTGTGAGTTGGACTTGAAACAAAATAGTGTAATTGATAGCACACATTGCTGGCCTGACATACCGCCAAGTTTCCCTTCTCTATGCGCATTTTAAAAAATGTTAACACTATTGAAACAAACTGACAATCATTTTGCAAATGATGAGGGATTGCAATAATTCAGGCTTTGCTTAAATGTCTATAAAGTCCTCACATTCGTCAAACTTCAAAAAAGGATAATTATTCTTTGGGTACACAAAAGGCTGGAGAAACTCAGCAGGTGTAGCAGCATTTAAGGTGCGAAGGAGATAGGCAACGTTTCAGGCCGAAACCCTTCTTCAGACTGATGGGAGGTGAGGGGGGGGGGCAGGGAGAAGAAAGGAAAAAGGAGGAGGAGGAGCCCAAGGGCTGAGGGAGAGGTGCGAAGGGGAGGAGACAGCAAGGGTTAACAGAATTGAGAACATTCAATGTTCAAGCCCAGAGGATGCAAACTCCCCAAGCGGAATATGAGGTGCTGTTCTTCCAATTTGCGGTGTTGCTCACT
Organism: Okamejei kenojei; assembly: GCA_035221665.1. Taxonomy (NCBI): domain Eukaryota; kingdom Metazoa; phylum Chordata; class Chondrichthyes; order Rajiformes; family Rajidae; genus Okamejei; species Okamejei kenojei. The sequence continues at coordinate 44,635,249 of CM069131.1, forward strand.
CTGGCCGTGGAGGAGGCCCAGGACCGAGAGGTCGGATATGGAATGGCGGACCGAGCGGAGGTGTTCGGCAAAACGATCTCCAAGCCTCCGCTTGGTCTCACCGATATAGATCAGCTGGCATCTAGAGCAGCGGATGCAGTAGATGAGGTTGGAGGAAGGGCAGGTGAACCTCTGTCGGACCTGGAAGGACTGCTTGGGTCCCTGAAAGGAGTGGAGGGGGGAGGTAAAGGGACAAGTGTAGCATTTCTTGCGGTTGCAAGGGAAAGTGCCTGGGGAAGGGGTGGAGTGGGAGGGAAGGGAAGAATTGACAAGGGAGCTGCGGAGGGAGCGGTCTTTGCGGAAGGCAGGCAGGGGGGGAGATGGGAAGATGTGGCGAGTGGAGGGGTCACGTTGGAGGTGGCGAAACTGGCGGAGGACTATGTGTTATATGTGCCGGCTGGTGGGGTGACTCTGCCCTTATTGCGAGTGGGGGAATGGGGAGAGAGGGCAGTGTTGCGGGGTATGGAGGAGACCCTGGTGCGAGCCTCATCAATAGTGGGGGAGGGGAATCCCCGTTCTCTGAAGAATGAGGACATTTGTGATGACCTGGTGTGGATCACCTCATTATTCATTATTCTTTATTGGCTGCATTAAAAATATTACATTTCCTTTGGATGTCTTTTTTTTCCGAATAAAAATGGCAATGAGCGTAATGAAGACAATTTTTCTCTATGATGTACAGTACATGTCGTACAATGTGAAGCTAAGTTCAGGAGGTTTTGAATATTGGTAATGATTAAGTCCAATTTAAAAAAAATTGTTTTGGTGTTGGTGTTGAGACACGAGAGACAAAAAAAAAAGTGAATTGTTAAAATCATTGTAACCTGATGAACATGAAGCCACGTTGCCAAAGACATATTTTTTGCTTGTATCGAAATTTCTGTAAACTGCAGATAAAAATAGCTAATTTGCATGGGCTTTGTACCACAAACCATTTAATCATTCACTCATCAATTCAATGCAAACACAACAGCACAAACCACTTAACAAAAACATATATTTTGCACAAGCTGATTAGACAATCATACTCCACTGGCATCTCCAGTGGAATTTGCTAAAGGATTGGTTGTATCTAATATGCAAAGCATTCATAACTGTTTATAGAAAGAAGTAGCTTATCCCTAATTGAAAGTTTTCACAGAGTGTCATACCCATGAAAAGATGCTAGAAATAATATTTTTTAATTGAGACATCTAATTTGTATTGTAACACTGCAAATTAAAATACCTACAATGAACTATTTAGTCCCATTCACATCATAGCATAAATATATTATAATGATAAAAAATATCTCCACTCACTCGAAAAAGTGAGATCAACATTCCAGCTAAGTGGTGCCAGAACAACAATCTTACTCTCAACATTAGCAAGACCAAGGAGCCGAATGTTGACTTCAGAAAGAGAAAGTCGAGAGACCATGTACCTGTCTTCATCAACAAGAAAGGTGGTGGAGAGAGTGGATAGCTTCAAGTTCCTGCACATCTCTGATGAGCTCTGATGTCCTGGTCACTGGCACATTGATGCAAACACTAAGAAAGCTCTCCAACACTACTTTACTTCAACTTTATTGAGAGTTAGATATTGGTTTATACATAAAAAGGCACAATGTTATTATTCCAAATGTATGACAAATGAACACTCTTCACTCGAGTTTGGCATGTGGTCAGAATTTGTTTGGCATTCTATAGGGAAAAATAATCAAACTATCATCGATTCGGCTTTGGTGAGTAACATTTGGCAGAACAACCACAGATTTTTGCAGACTTTCACCTGGACATGACTCCTATGCGAGTCTTCTTTGTCCGAATCAATAAGCAACAGGAAAGTGTAGAGGCATCCGGTTCAAGGCTGCTCAACTCAGGTGCAGCAGCATAGACAAGTGTGCAGAGCACAGCTGCCCCTTCTTTGTCTCCCCACACAAGTCAATGCGGCTTCAATAAAATCATAAATGAATGCCGAACTAAAGATGCATTGGTGCTGAAGGTCCAAGCAAAACCAAATACGGGCGAGAACAAACGTAAGATTACTCCTTATGCACAATTTAAAAAATATAGGAGACTAATAGCTCATCACTCACAGTTGGAAGTAAAGTGAACACATGGACTTTACAACGTTTGCACAGGCCTTTCAGCTGAGCTGATGTTTGTCAGTATTTATGGTCCACAGAAGTCTCCCCCCTTCCCTTTTCATCCAACCTATCCTATATAACCTTTCATTCCTCCCTCTTGTACCTCTAAGGCAGAGAAAGACGGACAAATCAAAATATTATAGTATGCTCAATTTAGAATTCACTGTAATATATTTTCCAGGCTCATTCTGATCTTTATATGGACAGAGATAGCACCTAAGAGAAAATGAAATTATTTGTTTGAGCATAAATGCAATAAAATTATTATACTAAATGGACAAATTTGTGGTTAACTGGTATGCTGCAACTGCATTCTCAGGGGTACGGAGAATTACATTATCTAAGGAAATACTAAATTGCATAATGTTGATCATCTGTAAACGTCTTTTCATATTAATAAGGATGGTAGTAATCTTGTTAAATTGTCTGCATATGCTGGCATTGTGACCAGAGGTGAATTGGATGAGAACAGTATGTTCTTTCAAAACAAAAACGACCAAGTTCCACACGTGCAGGCAGGCTAGAAAACAAAGTGGGGTGGAAAGATTCCTTCTGCCAAAACTCAAGGCTGATTGTTTTGGTTAACACAGGAATCAAGGAATATAAGGAATCTCAAACAGCCTCAAATGCTGCTCCTATTTCAAATGGAGTCAAGAGTCACACAGCATGGAAACAGACCTTTTGGCCCAAACCATCCATGCTGACTAAGATGCCCCAACTAAACTATACCCATTTTCTTGTGTTTGGCCCATATCCATTTTGCCCCTGTAAACCTTACCTATCCACGTACCCGGCTATGTGTGTTTTAAATGCTGTTTACCTGCCTCAACTAGCTCCTCTGGCAGTCCATTCTTGATACCCATCACCTTCTGAGTGAAAATGTTGTCCCTCAGGTTCCTATTAAATCTTCCCCCTCATACCTTAAACTCATGTCTTCTGATTAATGATTCCCCTACCCTGGGAAAACGACTGTGCATTCTCCCTATCTATTCCAATTATGATTTTACTTCAGAGTCACGTGAATGACTTCGTGAAGACCGCGCAGCATATCGTCGCGCGCATTTGCATCGGCAGGCTGGGGGGGGGAGTGCGCTCTCTCCTCGGGCTCCTTCATAAAGGCCGCAGGTAATTACTTACCTTCACTCCACAGGATGGACAAGGGCAAGAGGAAGGCGACGCTGTCGAGGAGCCGAGCTGCATCGACCAGCCAACGGCCCTTGTCCCCGGAGCTGCAAGCAACACCGGCAGCTTCGAGGCATGTGGGGGCAGGAATGCGGAAGTCGGGCGCTCCCGCTACTTTAGCGCCCGACTCACCCGAGTGGTTTACCGCCCCGGAGCTGGATGCAATGGATCCAGACTTCGAGCCCCCTTCCCCCAAGAAAAGAGGGGGGGAACAGATACGTGGCAAGGGGCCTCGCTTTTCACAAGCGACCTCTCCCCGAGTTCCAGAAGACCCGAGGGGGCTGGGCCGGGGGACAGCTGCACAACAGGGGAGCCCTGCAAAAGTGCAACACGTACCACTGCCAGGGAGATCTGCCATAGTGCAGTCTGGCAGCTCCACTGCTGCTTTGAGTAGGCCTGCTGGAGCAGATACCGCCGACAAAACACCCCGTCAGGCTGCGGTCAAGGGCGGAGGTGGCAGCTCAGCTCTGGGAGCGGCCGACCATGCGCCTCCACGCCAAAAGATGGGCAAGGGTGGAGGTAAGTCTGCACGGACTCCGGGGATCCAGGTTCCGATTTAACTCACCTGCCTTCATATCAGACAGGTGGGCCGCCACAGTCTGGGAGAAGACAGACTAGCGGAGAGTTCGTGCGGGAGTCGTATGATCCTACTTGGGCTGTAGGTCACGACAACCTACCATTGGACCCTAGACAGCACCTTATGGAGGTGTGGTCCGATGGTGGAAGCCCCAGTGAATTCGCAGGGCCTGGGGAAGTCGGCTTGTCCGCTGCAGATAGCAGGGACGGTCGCATAGAGCGGTTGGAGCTCTTAGTGGAGCAACTCCTCCAGCGGGACCGGGAACGAGAAGAGCGGGACTCGCGGGCATCCACTAGCCGTGCGAGGACCCCACTCAGCATCTCATCGTCTCCAGCCAGAAGTGTTAGCGATTGCCCAGCTGCTGTGTTTGAAGACGACCCGGGACAGCCAGTGACCGCTGAGCCAGAGCATGAGGAGGATATGCTGGATGTGGTGGGTAAGTTTGCCGCTACCACACAGACAGGTGAACCCCTGCACCACAAATTGGCGGGCACCATTGATTACCTGACTACGCACCAACTTCAGAGTCAGGTTCTCAATGATACCTTGGAGAAAATAAAACCGCCCGAGAACTGCATCAATCTCAGTGTGCCCTTGGTTAATGCCCAGATCTGGGGACACTTGAGAACGGCCACCAGGATGCAGGATGTCCGCCTCCAGCGTATCTTAAAGGTTCTCTCCACGGGCATAACGGCGTTTGCTAGGACCCTGGACGGGGATAATGCATCTTCATCCCCATGAATTTACATCATACAATAAAAATAACAAAGCTGGAAATGAGTGGATTTAATCATACAAAAATAAACCAGAAATCACATGTTTGAATGTGAGTCGGGAATATGGCACAGTGGCACAGTGACCCGGGTTCGATCCTAACTGCGGGTGCTATCTATATGGAGTTTATACATTCTCCCTGCGACCGCATGGGTTTTCTCCAGGGTCAGAAACGTTGCCTATTTCCTTCGCTCCATAGATGCTGCTGCACCCGCTGAGTTGCGGCAGCATCCAGCACTTTTGTCTACCCACAAGATCAACAAAATGAGTCAACCTCGATGAGTGGATTACAATTAGGCTAAAGACAGAGCATAACACTGACTTGATCAATTTACCCAGTGTTAATGTAGATAGTAAAATACAGATTCTGATTCAGATTAGTTAATTGCTATATACAATACGGTGCAACAAAATTCCTTGTTCTCATTTAGTTTACAGAGTAAACAGTATACATACAGTAATAAGTACAACAATAAATAAATAAATAAATAAGTGGATAACAGCAGTGAAAAACGATCGTAGATCAAAAGGCTATTAAAGTGCAATAATGGAATAACCAAAAGAGGTAGAGTTAAGAGTGGGAGTACATGACAACACTTCCAGAAGTGGGGGTGTGAATGAGGTGATTGGTTCAGGAGTCTGATAGCAGAGTGGTTGTCATACCAGGCTGGGAATATCCTATAAAAATATTTTCAATAGCACATCTGTTGAAGTTCGAGAGACTCCCACTGGATCCCTTCCCCTGCATCATTCCCATCTGCCCACCCACCTCCATTATTTGGTTCCATGCTTCACCTATCCGATTCCATCTGCAGCTCTTTGTGACTTAAACCAATCACCTCCCAGCCTCTGTCTCTCTCTCCATCCTTCCTCCACTGCTGACTCCAATGGCCAATCAATCCCTCCTCCTGGATCCACCTATCGCTTGCCAGATCTTGCTCCACCCTTCCCCCGCCCACATCACCTCTATATTCTGGCTAATCTCCCTGTATTCTTCCCATCCAGATAAAGACCCCCAACCCAAAACGTCATCTGTCCATTTTGCTCCATAGATGCTGCTCAACCCTCTGAGTTTCCCCCAGCAGTTTGTTCAATGTACTGACTGTATTGGATTTCTTGTTACATACTTTTATGAATAAAATGTTTTAATCAATTACCCAATGAAGCAGAAAACAAATTTTCTCTATTTTGCTATACGCAAGGGTGACAATGTGGATAAGAAATTATAAATACAATAAGTAGCATAAAGTTCACTATGCAGAACATTGATGCATTGCCAGACTGGTAACTGTATGGGAGGTTCAGAAAGTACTTCTAGAGAAATAGCCAGCAATTAAATTGTGATCTGTGAACCACTTGAAAATGTATTAAGTACAAAGTCCGGGTGAAATCACAGAATAGTTCCTGAAATCAGGATAGGATTTTTAACTGCATTAATGGAACATTTGAATGCAGTTAAAAATTTGCTCATTGAATTGGAAGATACCAGAAAATAACCACTGTCGTTCCTCTCTTATTGTAGGTCGGAAGTAAGAGCCTAGTTTATTAGCTTCACACTTATAATTGGAAGAAAATAGCGCACCTTATTCCCGTTATAATTTAAGAGTGTCGAGCAGGAACATTATCAAACCAGGCCAAAATAAGAACAAGGTTTGTCAGAAATGTTCACTGGTTAAAGAAAAAAGATAATGCTGTTGTTTCTATATCCTGGTTTTCTGTAATGATTCAGTAATTGAATTGGAACAGTTGAAACTAGGTAAACCAAATGCTCATAAAATCGAGAATTAAATTAAAACTGAATATTGATTTGGATGGAAAATCACAAAGGAAATTGGAACGATTTACAAATACTTATTTTTTTATGGAATGAATACAGCTTGAGCAATGGAATGGATCCCATCGTTAAAAGAGGACAGATGAGGTAAGCATGGGCCAGGAAGCTCAAAATCAATCTGGAAGCCATCCTGAAAAATGAGATAATTAAAAACACCTGGGTTTGGGCACAGTTCTGTTGCTCAACACCAGCAGGCATAACCAGGCATTGAAAGTAGTCCAGAAAAGAGCAACCAAATTGATACCCATGGTGGCTGCATGTTGAGTGGAACTGGCAGGAGAATCTAGCAGAAGTGAGATGCTGGCAGAGGTAAGAAACTCTTGAAAACCATAAGTGATTCAGGAGAGAGATAGGGAGAGCAAGAGAGAGCGAGACAGGGTGGGGAGGGAGAGTGAGAGGAAGGCAGCGGCATGGAGAGGGAAAATGAAAAGAAGAAAAAGAGGGGGAGAGGGAGAAGGGGAGAAGGGGAGGGGGGGAGAGGGGGGAGGGAGAGGGAGAAGGGGAGAGGGGTGGAGAGGGGGAGAGAAGAGAGGGGGGGGGGGGGGGGGAGGGGGGAGAGGGAGAGGGAGAGGGAGAGGGAGAGGGAGAGGGAGAGGGAGAGGGAGAGGGAGAGGGAGAGGGAGAGGGAGAGGGAGAGGGAGAGGGAGAGGGAGAGGGAGAGGGAGAAAATGTACCATAGAAAGCATTCTAAAAGGATACATCACAGCTTGATATGACAACTGCTCTGAACAAAACCACAAGAAATTTGCATTCTGAGCCAGCCCAATTTGCCTACATTTGGTCCATATCTCTGGTAACCCTTCATATCCATATATGTATCCAAATGACTTTTGAAAGTCACATCATTGTATTGGCTTCTATAACTTCCTCTGGCAGATCATTCCAGATACAGATTACCCCACTGAGTAAAAATGATGCTTCTTTCTTGCTGGCATTAGAACCCTTCAACATACCTCTTATAAACCAAGGCTATATCCCTGATGTTACAATCTACCTTGTTACGGCATTTGCACTTTTATTTTACCCGCACTTTCTCCGTAATTATAACACTACATTCTACAACTTATATATTGTCGAGTCATGAACCTCAACAATTTGTATCCAATATTTTTACTAGACCAAAGAAGGATGGAGGATGCGGAATCATCCTTGACTTGACTCGACTTAACTCCTTTGTGCAGTATAAAGGAGTTATTTCAAAATGGAAAACCTTGTTACTGCCAAACAACTCGTTTCCAAAGGATGTTACATGGCATGCATCAACCTCAAAGATGCATACTATTCGGTGCCCATTCATAGGGATCACCGGAAATATTTAAAGTTTAGCTGGATGGGGCAACTATGGCAATTTAAAGACTTTGCCTAATGGGTTAACCTCAGCTCCAAGATTATTTACAAAATTGTTAAAACTAGCTCTTGCATTATTGAGAGCACAAGGTCATATTGTGATGGCTTATTTGGATGCTATTCTGTTCATAGGTAAAACTCAAAAATAGCTAAATTATCTATTTCAGCCACCAGATTGGGGTTTAAGAGATTGGGGTTTCACATCCATCCAATTAAATCCAAGTTGACACCATCTAGGATGATTGATTACTTGTGATTTACCATTAACTCAAATCACATGTCTGTGACTCTGCCTTTGGGCAAGAGATTGGAATTAATAGAAGCTTGTAATTATCTCATTGTAAAACAGCAATCGACAAGTAGCCAGTATAATTGGTAAATTAGCGGCTGCCTTTCTAGCTGCAAAGTTTGGGCCTTTGCATTATCAAAATTTACAATGTGCAAAGGAGCAGGCACTCAAATTCCATGCAGGTCACTTCGATCGACCTATGAATTTACCAGCTGAAGCCATTTCAAAGTTACAATGGTGGACGTCCAATATTTGGCATTGCTCCAGTAATATTTTGGTCAACAGTCCTTCGATGATATTACAAACTGATGTTAGTGCTCTGGGATGGGGAGCTACTGATACCATCTCTAGCTGTGGTGGCAGATGGAATACGCATGAGTCATCGATTCTCCATTTGTATGGTATTAACTACTTAGAGTTGCTGGGAGCACTCTATGGGTTAAAGGCTTATTGCGGGAACATGCATCATCTGCATGTTCAACTTCAAATTGACAACACCACAGCGGTGGCTTACATTAATCACATGGGTGGAATCAAGTCTGTATCCTGTGATAAATTGGCTAACCTCATTTGGCAATGGTGCATTGCAAGAAATATTTGGATTTCAGCTACCTACCTGCCAGGTAGGCGCACTATGGTGGCGGACACCAGGTCACAGAAATTCAATGACAACACAGAATGAATGTTGAATCATAATGTATTTAATGATATTATCGATCAGTATGGAACACCGGATATCGATTTGTTTGCATCCAGACTGAATCACCAGTTACCAAAGTATGTTACATGGGAACCAGACCTAGGGGCAGTGGCGGTGGATGCATTCTCACTACATTAGGGAGGAATGGTATTTTATGCATTCCCCCCATTCTGCCTCGTCAGTCATTGCTTGCTGAAGATCAAGCAAGACTCTGCCTCAGGCATTCTGATAGTGCCTGACTGGCCTACACAGCCATGGTTCCCAATCATACTGGGAATGATCACAGAGCCTTTCATGGCCGTTCCCAAAGACAGTAATCTGCTAGTCAACCCTGTAACTGGGGAGAATCATCCACTCCATGACCAAATCAATTTATTGGTTTTCAGAGTCTGAGAAGACCTTTCCAGGGGCTCGGACTAGCTGATCGCACAGTGGATCTACTCGCTGCAGCCTGGAGAGACAGTACGAAAAAACTGTACATTTCCTATATTAAGAAGTGGGAATTGTTCTGTTCACAATCTAATATTTCGTACGACACAGCACATATAACTAATGTATTGGAGTTCCTCTCAAAACTGTACTTTGATGTGAAGTTGAGTTATAGTGCTTTAAATTGTGCTAGAAGTGCACAGTCGGCATATTTATGGCCGGGTTCGGGACACCACTCTGTTGGGCCTCACCCTCTGGTATCGAGGTTCATGAAGGGTGTCTTCAACTCGAATCCTCCCTGGCCCAGATACTCAGAAATATGGGACGTTGGCACGGTACTAACACTGCTTAGCAGATGGGCACCGGCATCGTCTCTGTCCCTGGTCCAGCTCACTTTCAAGGTAGTGATGCTCATGGCGCTGGTGTCAGCACAAAGGGTCCAGTCATTGCATAAGCTGCGGCTGGATAACATGATTATGTCTGCTAATAGTATCACATTTTATGTGCATGATCTAGTCAAGCAGACCAGGTACTTCCGGCCTCAAACTACATTTTATGGCATACCCCTTAGACCTTTGGTTATGTGTGGTCACACACATCCAACAATATATTAAGGTCACTAAGAGCTTCAGGGGCTCGGAACTAACACTACTTGTTAGTTTCAAGAAACCTCATAAAAAGGTTTCAGTACAGACCATCTCCAGGTGGGTAAAACGGGTTCTGGCTTATGCAGAAGTAGATACTGACACCAGGGCTGCATCTACGTCAGCAGCAAGGGTTATGGAAGTCCCGCTGGACCATATCCTAGCCACTGCAAGATAGTCCATGGAGCGCACTTTCCAGACGTTCGATAATTAACCTCAGCATGTTTTAAAAATCTGTCATGTCTGAATGCATTATTCTCTCATCCTTGGTCAAGTGTGTGGCTTGGACTTGAGTCCACGGCATGAAATCACAGAGCTTTAAAATCTTCACGAAGTCACTCACGTGACTCCGAAGTAAAATAGTAAGATTAAACGAGAACTTACCAGTTTGAAGTTTGATCTTTATTTTATGAAGAGTTACGATGAGGGATTAAGTGCCCTCCACTCCCAACCCTCTTAAAGGTCAGCTGGTAGTTCTAATTTCTCGAATCTTACTATATTCAGTTCAACAACTGTTATTCTGTGATTTCACACCGCTGCTTTGACGTTTGATGCGCATGCGGGCTGGCGGGCTTCTTCACGTAATCCCTCATCGTAACTCCTCATAAAATAAAGATCAAACTTCAAACTGGTAAGTTCTCATTTAATCTTACTATTACGGTTCAGTGCTACTTAAATATCTGAAGCCCTGAAGTAAACAAATAAAAGATCAAAATGATAACTGTTGCAGTTTTCTTCAGGTGATTGATTCCAATACTTCGGCATGGTATAAAATCAATTATTGTAACTCAATTCAGATGGCAAAGTTTGGACATTCCATAACAATAATGATTCCTGAAGGCAGAAGGCATCATCCATGCAAAATTACAAAATTCTTAAGGGGTTGGATAGGCTAGATGTAGGAAGATTGTTCCCGATGTTGGGGAGGTCCAGAACAAGGGGTCACAGTCTAAGGATAAGGGGGAATTCCTTTAGGACCGAGATGAGGAAAATATTTTTCACACAGAGAGTGGTGAGTCTCTGGAATTCTCTGCCACAGAAGGTAGTTGAGGCCAGTTCATTGGCTATATTTAAGAGGGAGTTAGATGTGGCCCTTGTGGCTAAAGGGATCAGGGGGTATGGAGAGAAGGCAGGTACAGGATACTGAGTTGGATGATCAGCCATGAGCATATAGAATGCCGGTGCAGGCTCGAAGGGCCGAATGGCCTACTCCTGCACCTATTTTCTATGTTTCTATGTTTCTATGCCATGCTTCTTGTAATGCTGTGTGACCAGTATTATCCACAATATTCATTGGCTCTAATGTTCTACGGAGGAACAATGTTTTTTTTTCGAGGCATTAGCAACGACGAAGGAGTGAGTGATTGGACACTGAGGTGTTCTGGCAGCACATTACAGGATGCGCTTCAAACAGCTGAAAGGGGCACAAATAATTTTTAATTCCCACAGGAGGGAGTAAATCCTGGAATATCAACGCATACGGTGGTGGGAGGAATTTCCGCTGTTCATTGAATTGGGAGGCACCAGAAAATAACCACTGTCGTTCCTCTCTTATTGTAGGTCAGAAGTAAGAGCCTAGTTTATTAGCTTCACACTTATAATTAGAAGAAAATAGCGCACCTTATTCCCGTTATAATTCAAGAGTGTCGAGCAGGAACATTATCAAACCAGGCCAAAATAAGAACAAGGTTCGTCAGAAATGTTCCCATGTTAAAGAAAAAAAGATAATGCTGTTGTTTCTATATCCTGGTTTTCTGTAATGATTCAGTAATTGAATTGGAACAGTTGAAACTAGGTAAACCAAATGCTCATAAAATCGAGAATTAAATTAAAATTGAATATTGATTTGGATGGAAAATCACAAAGGAAATTGGAACGATTTACAAATACATATTTTTTATGGAATGATACAGCTTCAGTGGAATGGATCCCATCTTTAAAAGAGGACAGATGAGGGAAGCATGGAACAGGAAGCTCAAAATCAATCTGGAAGCAATCCTGAAAAGGGACATAATGAAAAACACCTGGGATTGGGCACAGTTCTGTTGCTCAACAGCAGCAGGCATAACCAGGCATTGAAAGTAGTCCAGAAAAGAGCAACCAAACTGATACCCGTGGCGGCTGCATATTGAATGGAACTGGCAGGAGAATCTGGCAGAAATGAGAAGCTGGCAGAGGGAAGAATCTCTTGAGAACCATAAGTGATTCAGGAGAGAGATAGAGAGAGCAAAAGAGACATGGTGGGGAGGGAGAGTGAGAGGAAAACAGAGGCACGGAGAGGAATAATGAAAAGAAGAAAAAGAGGGAGAGAGAGAGAGAGAGAGACAGACAGACAGAGAAAGATAGATATAGAGAGATAGATAGAGAGAGAGAGGAGAGTGTGAGGAGAGAGGGAAAATGTATCATAGAAAGCAGTCTGAAGAAGGGTCTCGACCCGAAACGTCGCCTATCTCCTTCGCTCCTTAGATGCTGCTGCACCCGCTGAGTTTCTCCAGCTTTTTGTGTAACCTTCTATCTGGATACATCACAGCTTGATATGACAACTGCTCTGCCCAAGATCGCAAGAAATTTGCATACTGAGCCAGCCCCATTTGCCTACATTTGGCCCATATCTCGCTAAACCCTTCCTATCCATATATCTATCCAAATAACTTTTGAAAGTCACATCGTTGTATTGGCTTCTATAACTTCCTCTGGCAGATCATTCCAGATACAGATTACCCCACCGAGTAAAAATGATGCTTCTAGGGACCCACTTAAATCTCTCCCCTCTCACTTCAAGCCTATGTCATCTAGTTTCAGAATACTCTACTTTTGGAAAAATACAGTGAGCAATCCATGCCCCTCCCAATTTTGTATACTTCAATAAAGTCAACCTCAGCCTCCTATGCTCCAAAGAAAAAAGTCCTAGCGTGTTTAGCCTCTCTCTTTAACTCAACCTTGCAAGTCCAGGCAATATCTTGGTGAATCTTTTCTGCAACCTTTCTAACTTAATAACATCCCTACTATAGCTGGGCAACCAAAATTTCATGCAATCTCAGGAAAGCAGCTAACATGACTCACGCCCCAGTTATTCTCTATTCTACCCTTTGCCGTTGAATAGAAGATACAAAAAGTTGAAAGCACTTGTACAAGGTTGAAGAACAGCTTCTTTCTTGCTGTCATTAGACCTATCAACATACTTCTTATAAACCAAGAATGTATCCCTGATGTTACAATCTACCTTGTTGCGGCATTTGCACTTTTATTTTATCCGCACTTTCTCAGTAATTTTAACCACATTCGACAACTTATATATTTTCTCTTTTGCACCACCTGATGTATTCATGTACGGTATTAGTTGCCTGGATAACATGCAAAATAAAGATTTCACTGTATCTCGGTACACGTGATAATAATACACCAATTCCAATACCAATGCGAAGAAGCAAGAGACAAATAGAGAAGAAAGTGAGAAAGAGGAGAGGGAGTGAGATAGAGAGCGGAGGGGCAGAGAGAGGAGAGAGCGGGAGCAAGGGGCAGGGAGTGAGAGGGATGTATATATATTCATGGGAGAGGGGCAGAGGAAAAGAGACTTTATTTTCCATTTGGACAGGCCAGATTCCTCACAGAGCAATTACAGGTTCAGATCTAATTAAATATCTGAAGCCCTGAAGTAAACAAATAAAGGATCAAAATGATAACTGTTGCACTTTTCTTCAGGTGATTGATTCCAATACCAATTCCAATATTATAAAATGAATTATTGTAACTCAACAGGCACTCTGATGGCAAAGTTTGGACATCCCATACCAATAATTATTCCTGAAGGCAGAAGACATCATCCATGCTATGCTTTTTGTAATGCTGTGTAACCTGTATTATCCACAATATTCATTGGCTATGGAGGAACAAGGTTTTTTTTCCGAGGCATTAGCAGCAATGACTGAAGGAGGGAGTGATTGGACATTGAGGTGCTCTGGCAGCACGTTACAGGATGTGCTACAAACAGTTCAAAGGGACAATCATGATTTTAAATTCCCTCCGGAGGGAGTAAATCCTGGAACATCTACTTATACGGTGGAGGGACAGTTGATGTCCTGAGCGTTGCCAAAAGAATGTTATTGCAAGAGCAAGACCCCAAAGAGAAAGACAGCTAAAAATCTTTTCCCAATGAGGATTTACTGAGCATAGCATGCCCAGCATTCTCTTCTCTAACGCCCTCACTGCTCTGTGCTGCAAAGCAGCTACGTTTCTTCTTCTTAAATAAACCCTCATAATATAGGACGACATGCCTCCACGTCTGTTGGGTACCAGAGACTCTTCTAGAGGTAGGGAGTTCATAAGTTCATAAGTGATAGTAGAATTAGGCCATTCAGCCCATTAAGTCTACTCCGCCATTCAATCATGGCTGATCTGTCATGGGAAGGAGGTTCCTCATGGAGGACAGGGAGAGGGAATGGTACGCTCCTTCCACCCTATATGCAGGGCTTCTAATGCATGGACTAATGGGCCTGTCCCACTTACGCGACTCTTTAGGCGACTGCCAGAGACTAATTTTAATGGAATCCATCTACGACACCTGGTGACAACCTATGACAAAACCTACGACAACCTACGACAGCAAAATGTGTCGCCACTGCGCCGAAAAATTTGCAAAATGTTGTTTTCAACAACATTTTCAACAATGCCTGTAGTTGCACAAAAGATCACCCAAGTGGGACAGGCCCATAAGTCACTCAATATCAGTTCAGTTTAGTTTAATGTCACGTGTACCAAGGTACAGTGAAAAGCTTTGTTGCATGCTATCCAGTCAGCAGAAAGACAATGCATGATTATAATCGGACCATACCGTGTACAGTGTATTTACAATGTATTACATTTACAGTACAAGGGAATAACATTTAGTGCAAGGTAAAGCCAACAAAATCCGATTTAGGAAAGTCCGAGGGAGAAGTTAGTAGTTGAGCACTGCTCTTACCATCCCGAATGTGCCGTCTTGCTCACGAGCAAGATATTCCTGGAATCAGTAGCGATGACGGAGATTGGCAATTGTTTTTATACTGAACAGTTTCCTTGCGCTCACTCGCTAACCACGTTTAGAACCTTCACCTACCACCACCCACGTGCCCATTGGAATATAGATGGAACCGAGGACTGAAAGTGGATCAATGAACCTTGAATGTTGCTGAGTCGCCCACAATCAATATCCTACAGTCACCATTGATCAAAAACTCAATTGGATCAGTCAAACAGATACTGCTTTTCTGTTCTCTATGAAGCAAGGATTAAGTAGAGCGTAGCGGCTGGTTATTTCAGTGAGAATTTGCAGTCTATTTTTATCTATTCCAGTTTTAATTGTGACTGGCTGAATTTCCCATGCCTCAGGAAACACAACAGATGAAAGGCAACAAAGTTTAGTTTATTTGAGAGATACTGCATGGAAACATGCCCAACATCCCACCAAGTCCACAGCAATCCCAGTACACAAGGACTATCCTACGCTCTAAGGACAATTTTACCAAAGCCAATTAACCTACAAACCTATACGTCTTTGGATTGTTGGGGGAAACTGGAGCACCCTAAGAAACCCCTTGCGGTCACAGGGAGAACATAAAAACTACATACAGACAGCACCAGTAGTCAGGATCAAACCCGGGTCTGGCGCTGTAAGGCAGCAACTCTACCGCCGCGCCACCCAAGGGCTGCTGGGTGGATCAGGTCAATGATCTATGATACTGCATTTGGGTACCATACATAGTCAACAAGAGTAACATTAATTTCCCTACTGATCAATAGACAATAGGTGCAGGAGGAGGCCATTCGGCCCGTCGAGCCAGCACCGCCATTCAAGGTGATCATGGCTGATCATCTCCAATCAGTACCCCGTTCCTGCCTTCTCCCCATATCCCCTGACTCCGCTACCTTTAAGAGCCCTATCTCTCTTGAAAGTATCCAGAGAACCGGCCTCCACCACCCTCTGAGGCAGACAATTCCACAGACTCACAACTCTCTGTGAGAAAAAGTGTTTCCTCGTTTCCGTTCTAAGAAAGTGATTCCTCGTTTCCGTTCAAGTACACCATTCCCACTTCAATTCCCAATTATCCAACACAGCCCATGGGATCATCCTACCATTCCTACATGCTCAAAGCGCTCTCTGTGATCTGCTTCATTTCATAGGCAATCTCTCCAGCCGCCTCCAAGCATTTTCTGTTCAATATGTCATTACAATCTCCCCTAGCCTGCAGCTCTCAATTATTCTCCATCAATCCTTTCCCTCCAAGTATTCACACTAATTCTCAGCCTGACAGACTGCAGCCAAGAAATAGATTTCAAATGTGCTAATCAGGTCCTACCGTTCAATTCAACATGACCCATCTGCACAAATGTCCCACAAAAATATCAAGGCCATAGGGTTATTCAGCGAATTCACCTATTTGTTGCTAATTTCAAATTGGTTCTAAACTGCTAGTTATAAATATGGGCGTGGGGGGGGGGGGGGGAGGGGGCGGCGAACCGTCAAAATATATGTATTATAACGTTATAATTCTTGTTTTTGCTGATTCAACACTTTACAAATAAATGTTCAGTGATGCAGTAAGGGAGATATCATCATGGCACCCATTTTTCTCAACTATATATTAATTTTCCATTTATTTCTTCCCTATTGTTTGAACTTATAAGTATCTGCCAAAGAGTCTGACATATCTGACAAAAGAACTCAGACCTGAAACGATAGCTTGATATCTCTTTCCACAGATGCTGCCTGACCCTGCAGCATGAATGCTTCCAGCATTTTCTGATTTTGTTATTATTCATTGCTTCACTTTGGGAGCATACTGATTAGGGCGGCACAGTGGCGCAGCTGATAAAGCTGCCACCAGAGACGCGATTTACAATCCTGACTTTGGGTGCTGCCTGTGTGGACTTTGCACATTCTCTCTTGACCACGTGGGTTTCCTCCCTTATCCCAAAGACATGCGGGTTTGTAGGTTATTTGGCCCCAGTAAATTGTCCGTAGTCTGCAGGGAGTGGATGCGAAAGTGTGAACGGGTAATCGATGGTCAGCGTGGACTTGGCAGCCCGAAGTGCCGGCCTGTTTCAATGCTGTATCTTTCAATCAATCAAGACGGTTCTCCTGAACTCACTTCAGAAACGCTCCCTCCTTTATCCTGTATTTTGTGAGGCAATGGAAAGAGATCAGAGCTTAGCGACTGGCAGGAATACTCTTTTATGCCTAGTTCAGATCCCTCCTTGCAGTAACCATTCTGTGACTCCATGTCAAGGGAAGCAAGGAGTCCACAAAGTGAAAAGTGAATGGAGGATAAAAACTGGTTAAGACGCCATCTCGAAAATTGCAACACCTGTACGGTGGAGCACAAAGGCAAATTCCTTGTATGTGAACACTTGGCCAATAAACTTACTTACTTACTTACTTACTTATATGCTTGTTTCATTCAAATAATATTATTCTTTTTAATGAGACAGATACAATGTGTGAATCTACAGTGCATAATCCCACTGTCAAATTCCAAAGACTAGGCACAGAATCATTCTCTTACTGACGCACTTATTCAACACAATCAAGATCAGATTTTGATATATAATTTTTTCTCAAGAACGGATCTCAATAGTAGCCTGAGGAAAGAATATGAAGAGTATTATTTTTGTTGCTTTCTGTCCCCCTTACAATGTTGCAGAGTACCTGAAGTTTGTGAAGACTGACAGAGACAGACAGGTGGAAACAATGGACAGTCAAGAAGATATGTAGGGAAGAGATCACGCAGCTGAGAGAGATGTACGCAGTATCATTAGTGATAATTATTTCTGACACAATTCAATCAACGATGCAATGAGTTATCTGTTAAAAGAAAACAACAGTTTGTTGCGTTAAATTATTGTGTTATATGAAATAGCTGAGGAAGATCAGTCTGAAATTGCTGATGGAAAAAGACAACACAGAAGAAAATACTGAGGATCATGAAGTACAGTGTGTGAAAACATTTCATGCAGTCAGCCAATTAGGGCATGGTGACAAACAATAGAGAAAAAAATCACTCAAGTGAAAGTTCCTCTAGTTTTCCGGTATTGTCACATGCATATAAAAATATTAGACTTACAGTCCTTGCTGCGATGCAGACTATTATGTGAGGTTTTTTTCCTCCTCCAACTGCACTGTGTATAAAGGTCTTGACATCTTGTTAATTCTTCTGCTGTAATTTGGAATCAATTTAATTTCAAAATCATTCAGCTACATTTAATGCTTGCATGTGAAATTACAAATCTTACTAGATGGCCTGTGTTTCTTTCCTTTACACTTGATAATGTAATGGCATATTTTTCTTCCATGAGTAGCTTCTCACATTCATGGCACTCACAAAATAGAATCCACCTTCCACTGACAATCAAACCTCCATCACCTGTATCTACCTGTCAGTTGTCAGGACTTGTCCTGCCCCTCACCTTCCTTTTCCAGCTTTCTCCTCCACTTCTTCTGTCAGAGGGTAGAAGAGTCCTGACCCGAAATGTCATGTACCCATTCCCTCCCGAGATGCTGCCTGACCTGCCGAGTTCCTTCAACACTTTGTGGTTTGCATAGAATCCACACTCACTGCAGTGGCAAGAGTTTACTGGTAGTGGTGGATGGCATGTTTGATGGGCTCAGAATTCCTCATCCTCCAGGATTAACTAAGTGTGAACTGACAATGTACTGGAGCAACTCAGCAGGTCAAACAGCAACGTACAGGTGAGGGGTAGTCAAAATGAAGAAACAAGGAATTGCAGATGCTGATTTACACAAAAGGGCACAAAGTGAATCTGAAAAAGATCCCGACCAGAAACGTCACCTATCCATGTTCTCCAGAGATGCTGCCTGATCTGCTGAGTTAGTCCAGTGATTTGTGTCCTTACAGGTAATGGGGTTTTGTTCGGCAGATGGTGGACAACAGCCAAAAATGAAAATAAGGCAAAAGGCTATGAGATAAGGAGAGAAGAGACATGAAATGTGTAGCCAGATGAGGGGATATAGGTAGACGAGGATGGTGAGTTGGGAAGAGGGAGCAGGATAGTGACTTAGATCTGTCCTGCTTCACATTTCACCCCTCTTTTATCCTCATCTCAGTTTTGTCTTCTTTTAATCACTGGCCTTTGTCCACCCATTTGCTAAACAAACCCCACCTCACCTGTCTCCACCTATCACTTGCGAAGATATGTGACGCCCTCACCTCTCTTCCACCTTTCTCCTCCTACAATCAATCCAAAGATGGGTCCCGACACAAAATGTCACCTATCCACCTCCTCCAGATATGCTACCGCTGAGTTACTCTAGAAGTCTTCCTTTTTTTTTATAAACCGCCACCTGCAATTCCCTGTGTCCAATTTAACTAGACACTAGACTAAGTGGGACCCTTTGGGTCCCATGTTCACATTGGAGGGCTGGTCCCCCAACGCAATATTCCAGCTCTCCACCAATTCCAATATTGGTGGCCAGTGGGGGGGGGCGGCTTTCTGGAGCGCTAGTATGGGTGTTGTGGGCCGAAGGGACTGGTTTCCAGAGGGCTAGTATGGACATTGTGGGCTGAATGGATTATTGGGCTGGCAGCTCAGTCACGCAGGCCTGGTGGGCAGGCAGTTCTCTCACTCAGGCCTGGTGGGCTGGTAACTCAGTCACTCAGGCCTGGTGGGCTGGCAGCTCAGTCACTCAGGGCTGATGGGCTGGCGGCTCAGTCACTCAGGCCTGGTTGTTTGGCAGCTCGGTCACTCAGGCTTGGTGGGCTGGCAGCTCAGTCACTCAGGGCTGGTGGGCTGGCAGCTCAGAAACTGCCAGAAATTCTGCCCAAAACAGGTGAGAGACACGGTGAGAAAGAAAGGGAAGAGGGTGGATAATCAATGAGACATTTTTCATCTTTTTCTGCAGATCACAGTAATGAAGGAGGAAAGTCTATCCTGGCCGGATCTCGCAGGGAGCCAATGAAGAGAGGGAGAAAAATACTGGGGTGAGGCTTTATACTTGCAGGGGAATATTTATTGATGGGCCAAAGGGACTCCTCCTGGGCTCATACTGGTCTGATGGGCTGAAGGGGCTATTTTTAATCTGAGTGAAATCTCAGTGAAAGGCACTTTTTTCTGGACTTCTCCTGGTCTGGCACAGGCCTTTTGGGCCAAAATGCCCCTCCTGGGCTAATACGGGCATTTTGGGCAAAGGGGACAGGTTTCTCGGCTAATAGGTGCCTTATGGGCCAAAATTAGTGGTTTCACGCAGGCCAAACAATTCATTTCCATTTCCATTGCAGATTCAAGCACGGCAGGCCAAACAGCTCATTGCATTTTCATTTCATTTCCATTTCCATTGCAGTTTCAAGCACAGGACAGCGCAAACAGCTAATTGCATTTTCATTTAATTTCCATTTCTTTGAAACATAGAAACATGGAAAAATAGGTGCAGGAGTAGGCCATTCGGCCCTTCGAGCCTGCACCGCCATTCAATATGATTATGGCTGATCATCCAACTCAGAATCCCGTACCTGCCTTCTCCCCATACCCCCTGATCCCTTTAGCCACAAACGCCACATCCAACTCCTTCTTGAATATAGCCAATGAACTGGCCTCAACGGCCTTCTGTGGCAGAGAATTCCAGAGACTCACCGCTCTCTGTGTGAAAAATGTTTTCCTCATCTCGGTCCTAAAGGAATCCCCCCTTATCCTTAGACTGTGACCCCTTGTTCTGGACTCCTCCAACATCGGGAACAATCTTCCTGCATCTAACTTGTCCAACCCCTTAAGAATTTTGTACATTTCGATAAGATCCCCCCTCAATCTTCTAAATTCCAGTGAGTACAAGCCGAGTCTATCAGTCTTTCTTCATATGAAAGTCCCGACATCTCAGGAATCAGTCTGGTTCCATTGCAGTTTCAAGCACAGGGCAGGCCAAACACCTCATTGCATTTTCATTTCATTTCCATTTCCATTGCAGTTTCAAGCACAGGACAGGCCGAACAACTCATTTCATTTTCATTAAGGGCTAACAAATCAGTTATTGCAAGTACATTGCAGACTCACTGTTCAGTTGATTCACAGCTTAGAATCACAGTTGTGGCCTCTCCCTCACGATCTTCCAGAGTGACTGACTCACATCCAGGCATCCGGGTTTTTATAGTCCTGCCCCACCCCACCCATCCCGGAAGGGGTGTTACCTTCATCATGGAGATTGGCAGGCGAGAGGACCAATCAGCTGATCTCAAGATTTTTTAACACTTATAACTTTTTTATTTTTCATCAATCGGAAAAATCCTCAGGGCTGCCTCAACGGAGGAGGACTGTGAGTAAGATGGCCCAAAATCATAGCGATATAGATTAGCGTTTTTTCTAAAATCAATATACAGCGCAGACAGGAAGTGGTCAAGATGAGACATTTAGTTATATAGATGGTTGGATGATGGAAGATTTCATGGAGGGAATACATCCTCTCTAATTCTGCTGCCACTCTCATGATTCTAAATATTAACCTTTACATTTGACCAGGTAGGGTGAACACCCATCACGTTAATAAGGTTTCTCTTACATACAGCAACAGTATCCAGTTCAGTTTGGTATCTTCATACCAGTCACGAGCTGGCAGCAATGAAGGTTTCCTTACTTGAACAAAGCTGTGAGGGTAAATTAGTCCGAGCTGATATGCCGCTAATTCCCGCTGTTTTTCTCTTTGTGCGTCATTCACCAAATAATTCAACAATAATGACTAATCTACGAGCCATTGGCGTTGTGGGATCAAATAGTGAATCTGACAGTGTTTGGAAGATATGTGCCACATGTTGTAATATAATGAGGTCTAATTGTTATGATTCTGGGTCTCACTTCACCCAACCTTCATTAAAATTATGTCAATGTTGTGAGGAAACATATGATGTGATAAGTGAACATGGTAATGGATCTGCAATCTGCAATCTGACCTCTGTTGCTTTAACTTTCTTTGCTCTGGCCTCCTATTAACATTGATTTTTGCTTCATTCACTTGCATTATCCATTACTTTAATAACTTTTTTTTAAAAAAGGACCACAGTCATAAGTTTGTTTACTCCAGGACTTTAGTAATTTATTGCAAGCTAAGAAAGTAATGGCAAGCCAAAATAAATGTTTGCTCCTCAGCCTTCTTATCGGTGCAGAACATTTTTTGCCACGTTCAACATAGTCACTAAAACAGATTCAGTTATGTGAATTCTAAACCTTACATCTTCAGAGCTAACTGATATAATTTGAAAGGTCTCATTATTTGCTTAAATTAAGAAAACAGATTAAATAATCCATCTTTAATTAAATTGACTTGAGCAACATGAAGTTGAGGCTATGATGCCAACTTTGGGAATACAACATTTTTTTGGGATTTGGTAGCTTTGCTGGGATTACTTTCAAGGCATTGCAATTTTGTGTGTGATTTGACAGACAAACAGCAGCAGTATGAAATCAGCATGGAATGAGAAAAACCTGTCCATCTAAGGAAATCAATTAAATTTAAAATGTTATTGTCAATGTCAATGAAATATGTATGCATTTCTGTAGATGCATGTGAGTGCATATACAATATGTGTATATGCACTCACATATTGACTGTGTGTGTCATTTAGAACATATACCCAGTTGCACCTTACAATTTCCCAAAGCTCTTTCAAATCGATGACCTAGCATCATGTTCCGCACAGGCATTGTGGGCCAAAGGGCCTGTTCCTGTGGTGTACTGTTATACATTCTATGAATTGTTGTAATATCAAAAATAACTGAACTAATGCAAGTAGAACAAGCACCCACAAACAGCAATGGCAAAAATAACAAAATAACCCTTCTTGTTTGATGTTGATTACATTTTATAGTGTCAGTCTTTCAGTTAGAGAGAAACTGAATGATTGCTCTAAGTTCATGATATTCCATTTAAAGTTATTATTCAACTACACAGTGAACTACAGGCGGGAAATTCTGATAAAATCAGGGATGCATTCCGTGATCATCTTTGGAGGCCTTGACCAACCCTGAAGATGGTGGAAGACATTTATTATGTCCAAAGGTCTCTCTCAATGTCAAACCCATTGGTGAACAAAAGCTAAGGTCTGCACTTTGAACCTCCAGCTACCATACAACCTTAAAGATAATTCTTCACACTTTCACTATTCTAGATATCTAAACTGAATTTGTATTGTACTCCTGATTTATTCATCTGTTGCTATTACGCACCTAGAGTATTATGTGCAATTTTGGTCTCCTAATTTGAGGACGGACATGATTGCTATTGAGGGAGTGCAGCGTAGGTTCACCAGATTAATTCCCAGGATGGCGAGGACTGACGTATCATGAAAGAATGGGTCGACTGGGCTTGTAATCACTGGAATTTAGAAGGATGAGAAGGAGTTCTTATCGAAACATATAGTCCAGAACCAGGGGTCACAGTTTAAGAATAAGGGGTAGGCCATTCAGGACTGAGATGAGGAAAAACCTTTTCACCCAGAGAGTTGAGAATCTGTGGAATTCTCTGCCACAGAAGGCAGTGGAAGCTAATTCACTGGAAGTTTTCAAGACAGAGTTAGATTTAGTTCTTAGGGCCAAGGGAATCAAGGGATATGGGGGAAAAAGCCGGAACGGGCTACTGATTTTGGATGATCAACCATGATCATATTGAATGGCAGTGCTGGCTCGAAGTGCTGAATGGCCTACTCCTGCACCTATTTACTATGTTTCTGTGTTTCAAAAAGCTTGAGTATTCTGTTAGCAAGCTAAAGGCTTGTTCAATCTTACATCTTATATTTTATGACATTCTATATTGTACCAGGGGTTCATTCTAAAGAAAGGCGCTAAGTGCTGGAGTAACTCAGCGGGTCAGGCAGCATCTCTAGAGCATCTCCATCACCCCTAACGGTGGTTCTCCCTCGCCGACTCCTCCAGTGGACAGAGGAATATACAAGTGTCAAATGATTCAAAACATGCCTTAACTAAATCTTAATGGACATTAGTTACATTTGGTCATCATTTGGTCGGGTGAAGCTGGTTTCTGACATGCTCCATTATTGGTGGTTTAAAGCAATTCCTTCTCTCTGCCAACTCTGCCAAGTTAAAATTTCTCCCTGTAACTCAGGCATCTACAGTATTTGATTTTGGAAACACTTAAGGCCCCGTGAGTGCCAAGGGTAAACTACTGCCACCAACTAACCCATCACGTTTCCATCTGTGGCACAGTTAGCACCAAGAAACACAATTTGGTGCAATTGTGATGCACCAAAACTTAAGAGTGAGTGAAAAGGCTGATTTTTGGAAGCTTTTATAGTCCAGAGCAATGCATAAACAGGGGAAATGGGTTTGTAAACTCAATCCAGAGGTGAAGAACAGCTGCTGATGAAGCAAAGAGACAGAACAATGGCTAAATGGCTAGTAGGAGTGCAAGGTGCAAATTTGGAATTTGAGTCATGCAGACCTGGACTGCACCAAATGATTGAGAGAGTTGCAGCTGGGAACTTGGCATCAACATTTAAGTTCAGTAAGGATGAGACTAAAGCCCCTGTCCCACTTAGGAAACCTGAACGGAAACCTCTGGAGACCGTGCGCCCCACCCAAGGTTTCCGTGAGGTTCCCAGAGGTTCCGGTCACTCTCCATGAGTCACCAGAGGTTCTGGTCACTTGCCTGGAAAGCCTCGACTGAAGCGTGAGCTGCATCTACTGACCAAAGATCCTATAGGATCTTTGCTGGCGACCGCACACACACATGCAAACACATCGTGAAGGTGGGGGCCAGGGACAGCGGAGGAGCGCTTTCTGCATGTTAAAGAGGAAAGTAAATGGCTGCCACAGAGCATGGTAAGTCCTTTAGAGAGTGTGGGAGGGAGGGAGAGAAGGACAGAGAAGAGGAGAGAGAAGGGGAGAGAAGAGAAGAGAAGGGGAATGAGAAGGGGGGAGAAGGGGAGAGAGAAGGGGGGCAGAAGTGGGCAGAAGGGAGAGCTGGAACGGGGGGAGGCTCCAGAGAGAAGAAGTGGAGACAATTTTAATAAGTTTAATAAAGTTAGCGGGCATTTTACTTTCTGGCAGATCTTCCCACTTCGGAAACCTGAACGGAAACCTCTGGAGACCTTGTGCCCCACCCAATGTTTTCATGAGGTTCCCGTAGGTTCCTGGAGGTTCCGGTTACTCTCCCTAATGGTGGAAAGTGGTTTCCGCGTAGTCGCGGCTTCTGCTATGTTCCTGCGATTATTTTTTTAAAAACTAAACCGGCCACGACTAAAAATAGGTTGCCGTTTTGTCGAAGCCAGTGGTGGGGTCGGATTTTTACTTACAGCCAGGCGAAGGCCTTCACTGAACGGCCATTCTGATTGGCTCATTGGAGTTTTCAGCAAAGAAATCTTCTTTGGTTTTCAGGACCTAGAAGATCCGCCGGAAGTTAAAATGCCCGCTAACTTTATTAAACTTCCTAAAACTGTCTCCACTCTTTCTCTCCCTTCTCTCTCCACTTCTCTCTTCTCTTCTCTCTCCCCTTCTCTCTCCCCTTCTCTGTCCCCTTCTCTGTCCCCTTCTCTCTCCCCTTCTCTCTCCCCTTCTCTCTCCCCTTCTCTCTCCCCTTCATTCCCCTTCTCTCTCCTTTTCTCTGTCCTTCTCTCCCTCCCTCCTGTGATCTCTAAAGGACTTACCGTGCTCTGTGGCAGCCGTTTACTTTCCTCTTCAACGCGCAGAAAGCGCTCCTCTGCTGCCCCTGGCCCCCAGTGTGTTTGTGTGTGTGTGTGTGCGCGGTCGGTAGCAAAGATCCTATAGGATCTTTGGTCAGTAGATGCAGTTCATGCTTCGGTTAAGGCTTTCCAGGCAATTGACCAGAATCTCTGGTGACTCATGATGAGTGACCGGAACACCCGGGAACCTCTGGGAACCTCAAGGGAACCTCTGGGAACCTCACAGAAACCTTGGGTGGGGCACAACGGTCTCCAGAGGTTTTCGTTCAGGTTTCCGAAGTGGGACAGGGGCTATAGGCAACTGTCTTACAATGCAGGGAAGGTGTTAGAGTATAGATCGATGAATGACTTGGACCTTGTGAAGTATGGAGTTTGACAACAGAAGGAAAACTATGGAGAAATCATCCACGGAGCCAATGTTGAGGGGGAGGCTTAGCAGGATGCGGCAGGGGCAAAGGTGGCTGATATTAAAAGCAAGGGTTCAACCAGTTGCCTTCCTGGTCCATGCACCTCAACTTCACATTTAGAAGAGCACTGAAAAATTGATCTTCCAATTTCTTTAAAATCTCAAGCCCCCAAAGCTATTGGCAGCTCCACAATAAACAACATCATTTGAAATTAAATGGAACAGGTAAGATAAACAACTAAATTTAATGAATCAAATTGAAAGTGGCTGTTTATCTTAGCTGCTTTATTTGATTACAGTGATGATAATCAAGTTTTATTTATTTTGAAATGGTTAAGTTTATTCAATTTCAAGTTGGCTTGGATAAGACATTGTTCTTGAAAGGCAAATAGAAGTGGTTGATGTAATGTCATCCTGGCTGGTAACGTCATAAAGTAGCAGCTGTGTGCTCCACTCAGAATCTGTTCAGGGGCAGAATAGAACACGGCACCTCGACCTTAATATGGATTCAGCACCACAGACTAGCAAGCAAGCTGTGGCGTGCATCTGGTGCAAACTCAACAGATGTGGACAATTTGATTTGTAGGCTGAATGTGCAAAAGGGATACATAGGACATAGGTTTAGGTTGAGTGGGAAATATTTAATTGGAACCTAAGAGCTAACTTTTTCAAACAGAGGGTGATGGGTGTATGGAACGAGTTGCCGGGGGGCGGGGTGGGGTAGTTGAGGCAGGTACCATCGCAACGTTTCAGAAACATTTAGACATGTACATGGATAGGATAGGTTTAAAGGGATATGGGCCAGACACAGACAGGTGAAACTAGTGTACATGGGACATGTTAGTCGGTGAGGGCAACTCCATTATGACTCTCTATGAAAAACAAAAAAAAAGACTTCAAGCATGTCACCTATAAGGTCTGCATATAATTTTTTTTTAATTATGTGGACTATATTATTCTCCTAAGGTGAAGTTTGAGCAAAAAATACCTGAAAGCTAATGAAGGAAAGCATGAGAATCTATCTATACATAATTAAAAGTCTTGTTTGTGCCCACGATGTGTCTGTGTGTGTGTCTCTGTGTCAATCTGGTTAATTCCTAGGGTACACAAAAAGCTGGAGAAACTCAGCGGGTGCAGCAGCATCTAAGGAGCGAAGGAGATAGGCGACGTTTCGGGTCGAGACCCTTCTTCAGACCTATCTTCTTCCAAATGCTAGGCCACAGCCTTCCCATTTTCACACATCCTACTCACATTTTTCCCATGGTGGCGATATCCCCGTCGCATTTCCACCTATATTTCCAAAGTTACTCGCGATTAAAGCTTTAAAAATGCCAACTTTAACAAGATTTTTACTGTTAAAATCCTTCCTCCCAACTTCCAACACACATCAATAAAAGTTGCAAGAATGCTCTGAATTTCACCACAATGGGATATTTCAACACGAGGGGGAGGGCCAATTGATATTGCAATTGGAACTGCTGCAGCAGGCAGGGGAGGTGTAATTGGATTTTTTTTTTTAAGTCTACTGCTGAGGGAGGCAGGGGATGCTGGAATCTTACGTTCGGCAACGGCTTCAGTTGCGTTGGGATAACGGGTGAGTGGTGGAATATTGCATTAGGGGACCACACCATTGGGGGAACAGACCCAATGGGTCTGCACTTGGTCTAGTATTTACTAATCCTCAAATTTTCACATCTTGATGATATGTTCTGAGAGGGATATAGCACAGAAGCAGGCCCTTCGGGCTATTGGGTCTACACTGACCATCAACTTCACATTTTTACATTTATTTACAATAATAAATGTGTTTTCTATTCTCCCTCAGATTCCACCGTTCATATACTAGGGGCAAGTTACAGTGATCAATTAATCAGCCCACACTTCATTGATACCTAAAAGGAAACTGAGACACCTAGAAAATAGCTACACTGGCACATGAAGAACACACAAACTCCACACAGACAGCACCGGAGGCAGGATTGTACAGAGGAGTCTTGGCACTGTGAGTCAATATCTCCACGTACTGTGCAGCCCAACATGACCAATTCTAGTCAATATTTGGGAGAACAAAATCCATTGTCTTCCCTAGAATATTGAGCAACCAATGTTGAAGGTCCAGGAGATTTCTACATTCACATGAGAAGTGAGAAAATGCAGAAATAACTTGGGCAGCACAGCGGCAAAGCGGTAGAGTTGCTGCCTTACAGCGTTAGAGACCTGGGTTCAATCCTGACTACTGGTGCTGTCTGTATGGGGCCTTTACCTTCTACCTGTGACTATGTGAGTTACATTTCCCGATGTTGGGGGAGTCCAGAACCAGGGGCCACAGTTTAAGAATAAGGGATAAGCCATTTAGAATGGAGATGAGGAAAAACAGGGAGATGTGAGTCTGTGGAATTCTCTGCCTCAGAAGACAGTGGAGGCTGGTTCTCTGGATGCTTTTAAGAGAGAGTTAAATAGAATGCTTAAAGATAGCGGAGTCAGGGAATATGGGGAGAAGGCAGGAACGGGGTACTGATTGCGGATGATCAGCCATGATCACATTGAATGGCAGTGCTGGCTCGAAGGGCCGAATGGCCTACTCCGCCACATATTGTTTATTGTCTATTGTCTATTGTCAGTAAAATGAAATGTAAATTGACCCTATTGTGTAGGATAGTCCTAGTGTATGGGGTGATCGCTAGTAGGCACAAACTCAGTTGGCTGAAGGGCCTGTTTCCACAAGGTATCTTCAAAACATGCCTCTTGGTAGCTTTGGTAAATATTAGATACATAGAAAAATCGGTGCAGGAGTAGGGCATTCTACCCTTCAAGCCAGCACTGCCATTCAATATGAACATGGCTGATCATCTAAAATCAGTACCCCGTTCCTCTACTAAATCTAACTCTCTCTTGAAAACATCCAGTGAATTGGCCTCCACTGCCTTCTGTGGCAGAGAATTCCACAGATTCACAACTCTTTGGGTGAAAATGTTTTTCCTCATCACAGTCCTGAATGGCCTACCCCTTATTCTTAAACTGTGACTTATATGTTTCTATAATCTTATATGTTTCAATAAGATTCCCTCTCATTCTTCTAAATTCCAGTGAATACAAGCCCAGTCGATCCTTTCTTTCATCATATGTCAGTCCCGCCTGGTGAACCTATGCTGCACTCCCACATTAGCAAGAAATTCCTTCCTCAAATTAGGAGTCCAAAATTGCACACAATACGCCAGGTGCGGTCTCACCAGTCCATTTTAACTTATCCCCACGAGCAGCAAGGAGCATTACTGACCTGGCTAGTATTCTAGTGATGCACAAGACTGCAGGTGCTGGAATCTAGAGCAAATGCTAGATAAACTGCTGTAAAGACTGCTTGACCCCCTAAGCTAGCTTTATATATTTTCAGGGAGTAATATATTACTAACAAAGAACTCTACACTCCTGGAACCAAAGGGTTTAATCTAAAAAACATTTGAATCAGGTCTTTCAAGAGTGAAATTAAGAAACGGTTCTACACACAGAGACTGATAGAAATTTAAATTCTTTTCCACAAATGACAACTGTTAATTTTAAATCTGAGATTGATAAATTTTAGATTAACCATACAAGTTTGGTGATAGAAGTGAGAGATTGGTTTATGAAATGAAGTCACCCGTGTTCTCACTCAACTGTAGAACATGTTCATTGGGCTAAATAGCATATTCCTACTTCTTTGTTCCTGTGTAATTATATGCATTTGCTGTGGAATGTTTCTCTTAAATCAGAGACATTCCTTTTTCTATTGCCTGGAATGACAAAGTCACATCTAGTTCACTTCCCATCTGAATGATACCAAGAAATCAAATTACAGCAGGCAAATACACAATTGGAAATTGAATAGCTGAATTAAGGGCCTATGTTTTATCTTATCCGCTTGTATGAATAAGTCGATAATACTGCAATGGAATAACACAGCACTGTATCAAATCCAAGCTCCATTCAATTTCAAATGAATTGTCCCTTAAATCTGATCCACACGAGGTTAACTAACTTATTCCTATGCAATTAAATGCATTTGAGATGGAAATTACTACTCAAACCAAAACCTGTTTCTCCTCATTCCAGCAGTTACAAAATAATATCTCCAACTTCCTAATCCCCGCACCTACACTGTGATCCTCCACTTGCCATGATGGACCAGATTGTGCCAAATGAATATGTTGTCCATAATTGGCACCCATTGTCCCAACCTTAGCATGTAACTTAGGATAAATCTGGTTGATTCTATTAACCCAAGAGGCTTCTGGAGAGGCATCAGAGATTGCGGGCTTCAGGGATTGTCCCCAGATAGCCTTCAACAGCCCTCAGTCTGATGGAGGGTCTCGACCCAAAGCATCACCTATTCCTTTTCTCCAGAGATGCTGTCTGTCCTGCCTAGTTACTTCAGCAGTTTGTGTCTATCTTCGAAGAAAATTGGCTCCAGTCAAAGTCCGCGAGGCTGTTTTTACAGCTTTAAATGACTCCGATAATCAGAGAAAGATACTGTTAAGAGTGATGTAAGTCATTTACAAAAAGGAATATAAAAATTAATTGAAAACATTTAATAACATACATTGTAAATGGTTCTGGTCGAATCTACCTATCCGCTACAGAAACCATGTCTTGGTCAAATCTAGATTAATCTTTGCCATTTATTCCAGTTTTCAATCTCTGTGAACTTCAAACCATGGAAAATATTCTTGCTCTCCATCAGCATGCCACTCACCAACCTACCCCAACGCCACAATTTAATATTCATATCCTTGTTGACTACCGCTGGCCTGATCCCATGTCTCTCCGAATTAAAATTCCCATTGTTGTTCCAGACCTGACCCTACCTTTGTAACCTCAGCACTACAACCCCCACTCCATCCCATTTCTTTAGCTGTTCTTTGGCTCACAATATATTTGTTCCTAACTATGGTATTATCCATAGATTGCTCTGTCATCTTCTCAGAGACACTCAGAAGACAGCTATCGAAGCTGAAGGGAGGAATGAGCACACATTCTCGTTGTCCGAGCACAACGTGAGGAGGGCTCTGACACGGGTGAACACGAGGAAAGCTGCAGGCCCCGATGGCATCTCGGGGCGAGTACTTAAGTCCTGTGCTATGCAGCTAGCTCCGGTGCTCACGACAATATTCAACCTTTCCCTGGACAAGTCCGTGGTCCCTGCCTGCTTCAAAAGATCCATCATTGTACTGGTACCCAAAAATGCCTCCCCAGCCTGTCTGAATGACTACCGTCCGGTGGCCCTCACCTCGGTAGTCATGAAATGCTTTGAGAGGCTGGTGAAGAAACACATCTGCGCCTTTCACCCTTGCAAAAGTTACAATTCGGATACCGTCTGAACAGATCCACGGACAATGTGGTCTCCCAGGTTCTACACACTGCTCTCTTTCATCTTGACAGCCAGAAGTGAGGCTACGTGAGGATGCTGTTCATAGACTTCAATTCAGCCTTCAACACGATAGTCCCCACCAGACTGCCGAGAAGCTACTGGAATTGGGGCTCAACGCCCCCCTGTGTGACTGGGCCCTGGACTTTCTCACCGCCAGGCCCCAGGTAGTCAAGATGGGGGGAAATACATCGAAATTCCATCACCCTGAGCACAGGATCCCCCCAGGGTTGTGTCCTCAGCCCCCTACTGTACTCCCTGTACACACATGACTGTGTGACTAGGTTCAGCTCCAACTCGATGATCAAGTTTACTGATGATACTGTAGTGGTGGGCCTGATCTCAGACAACGATGAGAAGGCCTACCGGGAGGAGGTGGCTGATCTGGCACTCTGGTGTCAGGACAACAGCCTCCTCTTGAATGTCAAAAAAATGAAGGAGCTGATCGTAGACTTTAGGAGGGCACATCATCCGAGAACGTACAGACCATTGAGGATAATTGGAGATACTGTGGATAGGGTGAGCTGTTTTAAATACCTGGGAGTCCACATCTCTGAAGATATGGCATGGACATCACACGCTGCAGCACTGGTGAGTAAGGCAAGGCAGCGCCTTTACCACCTCAGGCAATTGAGGAAATTCAGAGTGCCTCTGAGAATCCTCCAGTGCTTCTACTCAGCGGCTGTGGAAAGCATCTTGTCCGGAAATATCACGATATGGTTTGGGAACTGCTCTGCCCAGGACAAGAAGGCTCTTCAGAGAGTAGTGCATTCGGCCGAAAGCACTATGGAACTTCACTCGCCCCTCTGCAGGAACTATAGATCAGAAGGTGCAACTCCAGAGCCAATAAGATCATGGGAGACTTTCCACCCCTTCCACCCCTGCAACGGACTGTTCAAGCTGCTAGGGTCAGGCAAACGCCTCCGTTGTCATGCTGTGAGAATGGAAAGATTGAAAACGAGTTACTTCCCAGAGGCCATTAGGACTGTAAAGTCCTACTTCACCAGTGTCTAACTTTGAGCACCGCAGGTCTGAAGCCGGGCCGCCGCTGGAGCACCGCAGCTCTGAAGCCGAGCCGCTGCTGGAAGCTGGAACGCCACCATAGCTCAGAGGCCGCAAGCTCCGCTATTAGGCCTCAGCACAGACGGAGACGGTGACGGGGGACACGGCAAGAAAAGTCGCACCCCCCCCCCCGAAGGGAGAGACTAAAACCCTGTTTCTCTGCCACCCCCCCACCCCCCCAGACACATACACAGCCTAATAAACCAAAAACAGATGGACTGCAGGTGAGCCGCAGCTGCCAGGCAGCGCCAAAACTTCCGGAATGAGTGAGGGGGAGAGCTAGAGATGAGATGGAGAAGAGAGAGAGGGGAGAGAGAGATGGGAGAGCGTATGCGGAGAGGGAGGAAGAGGGAGAGAGAGATAGAGAGGTAGGGAGGGAGGGAGAGAGGGAGAGAGGGAGAGAGGGAGAGAGGGAGAGAGAGGGGGAGAGAGAGAATAAAGAGGGGGAGAGAGAGAAGAAAGAGAGGGGGAGAGAGAGGGGGAGGGAGAGGAGAGTGGGGAGAGAGGAGGAGGGAGAGAGAGGGGAAAGGGGACGAGAGAGGGGGAGAGTGAGGTGGGATTGGAGAGGGGGAAGAGAGGGGGAGAGAGAGAGGGGGGGGAGAGTGGGAGAGAGGGGGGCGATAGAGAGGGAGGGAGAAAGGGAGAGGGAGAGAGAGGGGAGAGAGAGAGAGAAAGAGGGTGAGAGAAAGAGAGGGGGAGGGAGAGAGAGGGAGGGAGAGGAGGGTGGGGGGAGGGGAGGAGGAGAGAGAGGAGAGAGGGGACGTGAGAGGGGGAGAGTGAGGTGGGAGGGAGAGGGGGGAGTGAGGAGGAGAGAGGGAGGAAGGGGAGGGAGAGGGGGAGAGTCGAGAGGGGGGAGAGAGAGAAGAGAGGGGAAGAGGAGAGAGAGAGGGGGGAGAGAAGAGAGAGGGGAGAGAGAGAGATGGGAGAGAGAGGGAGAGGAAAGAGGGAAGAGACAGAGAGGAGAGAGAGACAGAGAGGGAGGAGAGAGGGAAAGAGAGGTGGAGAGAGAGAGGAGAGAGAGAGGGGGAGAGGGAGAGAGAGGGGGAGAGAGAGAAAGGGGGAGAGAGGGAGGTGGAGGGAGAGGTGAGGAGAGGGGGGGAGAGGGGGAGGGAGAGAGAGGGGGATAGAGAGGCAGGGCTGCCAACTCCCATGCATTGAGCGTGAGAATCACGCATTTCACAAATTTCTCACGCTCTGTCACTCACACGACAGGGACAGATGCGGACGGGGAGCGGGGCTAGCGGGTGTTTGCCGGGCTGGCGAGTCGCTCACTGCAGCTCCGGCCATGGAGCAGCCTCAGTGCAAGGCATCGGAAGCCTTCAAATGGGGGTGGTTGGAGAAAGCATCCTGCTTGCCTGCTCGATTTTCACTTACTGTAACTGCAGGAAAAATGTTCCCGATGTTGGGGAAGTTCAGAACCACTGGTCACAGTTTAAGAAGAAAGGAAGGGCCAGTTAGGACTGAGATGAGGACAAACTTTCTTCACGCAGATAGTTGTGAATCTGTGGAATTATCTGCCACAGAAAGCAGTGCAGACCAATTCACTGGATGTTTTCAAGAGATAGTTATATTTAGTTCTTGGGGCTAATGAAATCAAGGAATATGGGGAAAAAAACAGGAGAGGTACTGATTTTTGATGAATAGTCATGATCATATTGAATGGCAGTGCTGGCTCGAAGGGCCGATGGCCTATTCCTGCACCTATTTTTCTATGTTTCTATGCTTGAGTATATGGCAATAAAACTCAATCACTTGATTTTGAAGCATTCATGCATGGTGGAGGTATAATGTGGTCATAGAGTGATACAGTGTGAAAACAGGCCCTTCGGCGCAACTTGCCCACACCCGCCAACAAGTCCCAGCTGCGCTACCTGCTTCTGGTCCATACCTCCAAACCTGTCCTATCCATGTATCAGTATCACTGTTTCTTAGATGTTGGGATGGTCCCTGCCTCCACTACCTCCTCTGGCAGCTTGTTCCATACGCCCACCACCCTTTGTTTAATATTATGGATGGGAATTGTGTTCAACCAATTGATGACTTCTTTGACAAAGTGACTAGCATGTTAGATAACAAGGAAGCCCATGAATGTAGCAAATTTTGTTATCCATAATTTGGTCTGTGAAGTGCCCCAATAAGGATTACTGCAGTAGATAAGTACCTGTGGACTTGAATGTAATAGGTTAATTCCAGGGGGTCAGATATGGGGCTTTATGTGTGGGCCAGATATATTGTCAGTGCAAAGGGGCTAGGAACAAGGCCAAGTTTGCATCCAGAGTCAAGGTCTGGAATAGTACTAGGTGTGCAGTCAAAGCTGGGACCAGGGGTATGTTCAGCACTGGGAACCTAAGCATGTAAGCAGCTATGATCAGGGTAGAATAGGGGGCCAGGTGTAAGGCTGGACTCAGGGACAGGAATGAGAGAATGTATGCAATTGGAGTCAGGGCCAGCAGTAGCACCAGGTGTGCAGTGAGACCCAGGTTGGTCAATATAGGCCAAGTGCTTGATTATAATCTGATTTCCATACATGAATACACTAAGATCATTCATGTGCTGCACCTGTTGATCAGAGCCTGGGCTCTACTGTGGAATGTAATTAGGAATGTAATTTACTCTAACCTTATTCATAGCTAATCCAATTTAAAGCATATATATTGCATTCAAGTGTAAGTTAAAAGACTCGCTACAGTATGCACCTTATTGCACAATTTCAAGCTGAAAAATGCAAAAGTACTGTACCAATGGGAGGGGGGACACCCTCCTCCCACACACCCCCCTCCCACACCGCCCTCCCCCCCCCCCCCCCACCGGACGCTACGCTCCCTCGGGCTTGGTCTCTCGCAATTTCTCACTCCCAACTCTCACCCAATGTTGGCAGCCCTGCTCACACTTGTTATGCAGTTTTATTTTTTTCAACTAAACATCTGAAGCATCCCGACCGAATCTTCTCTTATCCAGTTCTCCAGAGGTGTTATCTGACCCACTGAGCTACTCCAGCCTTCTGTGGTTTCTTTTGTACACCAGCATCTGCAGTTCATTGTTTCTATATCTGCCCCTGTTGTTTGTTTACAGAAGAAAACAAGTAGCTGTGGTATTACGTTCCACGGTCTATCAGCAATTCCACCATTGCATTGCCTGGTAGAAATGCACAAGACAGCTATTGTCACTCCCACTTTAAGTTCATCAGCTAAACAATAGTCAGGCACAGGGAGACTTCGTTCCTGGTCAACTAAATCAAGGCAGCATTTTGACTAGCCTTTCACCTCATTTCTATCCATTCCTCCTCAACCTTCTTCCTTCAGCCACAGTTTAGACCTTGAAAAGCTTTTCTCATTCAACAGAATTCCTCAAAAATAAAGGTGCTCGACCCAAAGGAATTAAACCAAAGTACACATCAGAATAAGTCACGTAGCATCTAAATTAAAAATTAATGTTATTTTACAGCTCCTGATGAAATCTTCCTCAAACCTGCCAAAACAAACTGCAAATTTGCACAGGCTAAACTGCTTACAACAGTCCCACTGATTAAAACCAACATATTCCATTCAATAGTGGAGAGCTTTATTGTTATTATAAAATCAAACCTTGCTGTTGCTTAACTATACTGGAGAAAATGAATTTTTCTATGTCAATTTGTAGCATTAAAAAGTGTTTGAAACAGCAATCATCGCAATAGTCATAGAGTCATATAGCATGGCGACAGCCCTTCAGCCCAACTTGCCCACGCCAACAAGATGCCCCAGCTCCACTAGTCCCATCTACCTGCATTTGGCCCATATCCTTTTAAACCTTCCCTATCCATGTACCTGTCCAAATATTTTTTAAATTTGTGACAGTACCTGCCTCAACTTTCACCTCTGGCAGCTCATTCCATATATCTACCTCCTTTTATGTGAGGAAGTTGCCCCTCAAGTTCCAACAAAATGTTTTCCATCTCACAAACTTAAGTTTTCTGGTTCTCAATTCCCCTACGCTGGGTAAAAGCGGATGTTGGTGCATTTATCCTATATGTTCCCTATTAATACTGCTGTGAAAGTTGCATAAAGGGAAACAAATTCAATTGAGATGTTCGCAAAATGATACCGTTGGATTTCCCTGAGTAAAACTGCATCGTACTAACAACATATCTCTGGGAAAGTATTAACAATGAATGAATGGATGCTGCAATGAAGGAAGGTGGGATTGAAAGAGCGTTCCATGGAGTCAGAGGTACTAGGAAAAGCTGGCGAAGAACACGACCACAGGAGGCATGTTGATTGAGCAGAGAATTGCTTGCACTTTGGAAAGCTTTGGAAAGTAAGGAAATGCCAATGCCTGCCCTACCTGACTCGGTGGGTTTTAGAATAAGTCAATAAAGTGCCCGCTCCTCGAGTGTGGAGATTGGGATCTCCCTGGGCGGCACAGTGGAACAGCGGTAGCGTTGATGCCTTACAGCGCTAGAGACCCGGGTTCGATCCTGAGTTGTCTGTACAGTTTGTACTTTCTCCTCATGACCCCATGGGTTTTCCCTGGGTGCTCTGGTTTTCTCCCACAATCCAAAGACGTTCAGGCTAGAGGTTAATTTGGATTTGATAAAGTATAACTTGTCCCTAGTGTTTGTAGGATACGGGGATTGCCGGTTGGAATAGACACAGTGGACCGAAGGGACTGTTTCCACACTGTATCGCTAAACTAAACAAAACTAAACTACACTAATGCAGCAGGGGCATGAAAATACTATGGTCTTCTTTAACAGTATGTTCAGTACATTCAGTATAACAATATGTTGTAGACAAAAAACACGGCAAGAAAATTTATCACCATGTATTAACCAGATTGATTTATGTCTGAGTCAAAATCAGGTTCAAACCTCAGGACCCATAAATAATCTAGGCTGCTACTTAACACTTCAACAGTCTTCAAAAATACCTTCTTTAAACTAATATTTGTACCGCAACCTTTTCTCCCTATTCATGCTGATGTAAAACTTTATCTGGGAATATTCAAACCAGGGCAGTTACCTGGAAGAATTTGTCTCAACCAAAATCAAGAAAAAAAATTCTAACTGCTTATCTAATGTTATGCTTTAGGATATCATATTTGCATAAATTGGGTGCTGCCTACATTTACAATGAGCTGTGACTGTATTTCATTAGGGGTGCAGCAGTAGAGCTACTGCCTTACAGCGCCAGGGACCCGGGTTCAATCCTGACATCAGATGCTGTCTGCATGGAGTTTGTTCGTTCTCCCTGTGAGTGCATGGGTTTTGTCCGGGTGCTCCAGTTTCCTCCCACAGTCCATAGGTGTACAGGATTGTAAGTTAATTGGCTTTGGCAAAAGCAAATTGGAAATTGTCCTTACGGGTGTTGGATAATGCTGGTGTGCAGGGTGATTGATGGTCAGTGCGGTCTCAGTGCGTTGAAGGGCTTGTTTGCTTGCTGTATCTCTAAAGTCTAAAGCCTAAAGGTGTGCACAACCTGAGAATTCTGGTCATGAAAGGCGCAATATAAATGATGATTGATCCTTCTTTGAAGGGTGTCTTTTGGCATTAATTACACATATTTCAAACCCTGTCTCTTCAATCAAACTTTTTTGGACCCCTCTTACTACCTTCTAAGCTGTCTTGCCGGATTAGGTCTTGCTAAAGCCTATTGTTGTCCCATCAAAACAGCAGTTATATTGGTAGTGGCAATGAGATGAGCGTACAACTCAAGTGAGATTAGTATACAAACTTAAAGCACACGGTATTGGGGGGTTCAGTATTGATGTGGATAGAGAACTGGCTGGCAGACAGGAAGCAAAGGGTAGGAGTAAACAGGTCCTTTTCAGAATGGCAGGCAGTGACTAGTGGGGTATTGCAAGGCTCAGTGCTGGGACCCCAGCTATTTACAATAGTATAAATGATTTGGATGAGGGAATTGAATGCAACATCTCCAAGTTTGCGGATGACACTAAGCTGCGGGGTAGTGTTAGGTGTGGGGAGGATGCTAGGAGGCTGCAAGGTGACTTGGATAGGCTGGGTGAATGGGCAAATGCATGGCAGATGCAGTATAATGTGGATAAATGTGAGGTTATCCACTTTGGTGGCAAAAACAGGAGGGTAGACTATTATCTGAATGGTGGCAAATTAGGAAAAGGGGAGATGTAACGAGACCTGGGTGTCATGGTACACCAATCATTGAAAGTAGCAGGTGCAGCAGGCAATGAAGAAAGCAAATGGTATGTTAGCATTCATAGCGAAAGGATTTGAGTATAGGAGCAGAGAGGTTCTACTGCAGTTGTACAGGGTTTTGGTGAGACCACACCTGGAGTATTGCATACAGTTTTGGTCTCCAAATCTGAGAAAAGACATTCTTGCCATAGAGGGGGTACAGATAAAGTTCACCAGACTGATTCCTGGGATGTCAGGACTTTCATATGAGGAAAGAGTGGATAGACTTGGCTTGTACTCGCTAGAATTTAGAAGACTGAGAAGGGATCTTATAGAAACTTACAAAATTCTTAAGGGGTTGGATAAGCTAGATGCAGGAAGATTGTTCCCGATGTTGGGGAGGTCCAGAACAAGGGGTCACAGTCTAAGGATAAGGGGGGTTTCCTTTAGGACCGAGATAAGGAAAGCATTTTTCACACAGAGAGTGGTGAGCCTTGGAAATTCTCTGCCACAGAAGGTAGTTGAGGCCAGTTCATTGGCTATATTTAAGAGGGAGTTAGATGTGGCCCTTGTGGCTAAAGGGATCAGGGGGTATGGAGAGAAGGCAGGTACAGGATACTGAGTTGGATGATCAGCCATGATCACATTGAATGGCGGTGCAGGCTCGAAGGGCCGAATGGCCCACTGCTGCACCTATTTTCTATGTTTCTATGTTTCTATGTACGATTCCATGGTAGCCACAAAAGAGAGTAATTGAGTTGGCATGTTCAGCATTACTCAAGAGGAAGTCAAGGAAAGGTGTAACATGGAAAGGTGTAACATGGGAAGGTGTAACATTGAAATGCCTAATGGATGCCTGGAAACGGGTCAGGAAACATCATGCACAATTGGCTTGTGCCTTTTAATTGCAATGCTGTCAGCAAGCCAATTTCATTCCGCTCGCTGCTTTCAACAATCACCCTGCTTTGCCCACACCATCCTCATTGTTCATTGTCACATCAATAGAGGCCAATACCATGAGTGGCCAGTAGCAGTTCAAGCCATCCTGCCTCTCTTACGCGGGTGTGAATAGTGACTTGCAGGCATGCAGGAAATGACCTGGCCATGGAAACGTGGAAGAATGATATAAGATAGGAGACAGCATTTAAGGACAAAATGTGTAGGAAGGAGCTGCAGATCCTGGTTTACACCGAAGAAAGGCACAAAATGCTGGAGCAACTCAGCGGGTCAGGCAGCGTTTCTGGAGAAAAAAATACAGGTGATTTTTCGCATTGAGACCTTTCGGCTGAAGAAGGGTATCTACCAGAAACATCACCTATTCCTTCTCTCCAGGGATGCTGCCTGACCCGCCGAGTTACTCCAGCATTTTGCATCTATCTTCAGCATTTAAGGATGTTCTGCATTTAAATTAGGAAAGGTTGCTGCATTCACACTGAGTTATGCAGCCCTTCAGACTGGGCCGAAAGGCAGTGGGATGCCATAGGCCTTAAGGTCAATGTAAAGATTCTAGACCTAAGTTTAACTTCATTTAGTTTAGAGCTACAATGTGGTAACAGTCGCTTCAGTCCACTGAGTCCACGCTAACCAGCGAAGCTACACTGGCAATATCTTACACAATAGGGACACATTACAGAAGCCAATAAACCTGCAAACCTCTTTGGAATGTGGGAGGAAACTGGAGCACCCAGAGGAAACTCACGTGGTCACAGGGAGAACGTGCAAACTCCACACAGATAGCGCCCATAGTCAGCATCAACCGCGGGTCTCTGGTGCTGTAAGGCCACATCTCTACAGTGTCCTAAAATGGAGAAAGAATGTGAAAGAATGTGATTGAGCAACTCTCTTTCACGCTCCTTTATATTTGGCCTGCTGTAATGACACCAGCTTAATCACTCTGAGAAAACGTTTTTTTCTGCTTTTGCTTCCGTTTGCCATTTGTCCATATGAGCGACGATGAAGGTCTTCAAATCCCTATCCCCTATGATGATTACATAGCACAGAAATACTTAATAACATAGAATACAGACATTTGACTGAAGAAATACAGCTCTCAAAACTGTAGGTTATTTTTGAAACTGGTTGCTCTTTGATTATGCGTGAAATACCAAGTACAATATGCCCGAATTATATGATAATGATAACCCTGCAGCTGAATAAAATTCATTAGAACTCTTAATGGCATTAATTGTAAATTTTCATTGGCTTTTGACAGCTGTACCATTCTATGATTGCTTACTCAACTATTTTATTCAGTGTTCGTTAGTCACTAACAGTTGCACCACTTGAAGTTAAGTTTGTATTTTACATCTTCTCCCCTGAGATAGTTCTCTATTCCCAACAAGCAGTTATAACAAGGCCCATGTTTAGTGCCCAGCCTTGAACCTATAAGCATTTCCCAATATGGTGTTGAATGTAATGTACAGTGGTCCATTTTCACTGTGTCAGTTAAATATTCTGAGTTGCAATAGACAGCATGTTCTGTGCAACAGCAGGCGAAACTGAGGAAGGATATCAGCATTGATTAAGAAGGAATGTATTGGTGTCAATTGAGAAGGAGATCTATTGGCATCCATTCAGAAGGGGAATATTAGCATTCATTGAAAAAAGGAAGGGAATACTGGCAGCAATTGAGAAAGGGTTACTGAAATTGACTGAGAAGGGAGGCACCTGCATCGATTGGGAAGGAAGCTACTGACATTGATCAAGAAGCCGGGTAATTATATTAATTTAGAAGGGCTCTGGTACTGCCAGACTGAGAAATATGGCAGGGGTAATCAATAAGAAGTAGAATTTAGGCATGGGATAAGTGGATGGATGAATGTGGTTCAACAGTGTTTTGAAGCTTTAACATGAGATGAAGAGAAATCACCCTACTCCTCAACTTCGCATTCAGATAATTATTTTTAAACACATTTAAATTATTGCCCATAGAATTTATTTTATGTGAGACTGCCTGTCGGCCTGGTTTTCTAGAATGCAGCCAATGTGACACTACAGGACAAACCAAAATGCAAAGTGTTTCTCAATAGGTATTCAGTCCCTAACTTGTAAGCACAAGGTACGTTACTTCCCATCACAAGCAGGGCCTGGAACTAACACAATGCTTTGTCCAATGCAGCTCATTATTTGCTTCTTTCTTAAAAGTACAGGCATCTTGAAATGCGTGCGTAGACCCCTCAAATTCTCTGGCTAAGGAGCTCTAGGAAATAAAAAAAGCAATTAGCCCAGCTGTCACCATTAGACTAGTTGATGGTGGGATCACTTTATTGAGGACTGCGTTCCAATCGATATCAGATTTAAAATATGACAGGAGGCTTTAAAATCTTGTCTTAAAACACAAAAAGACAGATTTAATTCCATGACA
Source organism: Okamejei kenojei (assembly GCA_035221665.1). Classification (NCBI taxonomy): domain Eukaryota; kingdom Metazoa; phylum Chordata; class Chondrichthyes; order Rajiformes; family Rajidae; genus Okamejei; species Okamejei kenojei. The sequence continues at coordinate 44,677,226 of CM069131.1, forward strand.
ATCGGAAGGAACAGAAGGCTGATAGCGAGTTCTTGAAGCAACGCACAATCGCAGTAAACATGATCCTGGACCTTCAAGTTCAGTGGACATGGTGAGTCAGCGCAGGTCCAAAGCATATTTCAGGCATTAGAGAATCAATCCAGTTGCAGAATTAAATAAGTCAGGAAGCTGTGCGGTGATGTGCAACAGATGACCTTCAGCATTTTCTCTAGCTGGTCTGTTCAATAGCTAGGCTATCAATTCGGAAGTATAGGGGTCAAATGTTAAACTTTTACCTTCAAGGCCTTGTAAGTACTGAAAACAGAAATAATTTTAGAGAACTAAATGTCTGTGGTCAATACTGCGTGACCAGAATAATCAACTTAGCTTCCAGTATTTCCTCAGCAATTGATGAAAATAAGGTCAATTTCCCCAAGAGATTTGCCAGAGCCGCACGGTGGCGCAGTGGTGGAGTTGCTGCCTTACAGCGCCAGAGACCCAGGTTTGATCCTCACTATGGGTGCTGTCTGTACAGATTTTGTACGTTCTCCCCATGACCACATGGGTTTTCCCTCGGTGCTCCGGTTTCCCCACAAAGACGTACAGGTTTTGTAGGTTAATTGGCTTCAGTAAAAATGATAAATTGTCCTTAGTAGGATAGAGCTAGTGTACGGGGATTGCTGGTCAACACGGAATTGGTGAGCCAAAGGGCCTGTTTCTGCGCTGTATCTCGAAACTACACTAAAATATACATGAGACTGCAGATATTGGAATCCTGAGTAAACAAACAAGCTGCTGGAGCTTGACGAGTCAGACAGCATCTGTGGAGGGGCAAAGTTAAGAATCCTGATCATAAATGTAATTTGTCCATTTCCCTCCACAGATGCTGCCTGACCCGTTAAATTCCTCCAGCGGTTTGCTTTTTGCTAGTTTGTAAGCCAGGTGCCTGGACGTTATTGTCATTGCACTCTCAATACATTAATAGAATATTGACTGGCCTTGAGGGGGATACGACATATATTGCCTGAAGTAGATTCATATTGCCCGAGTCGAAGACGAGGGCAATATGGATCTAGTGAGGGCAATATATGTCGTATCCCCCGAAAGAGGACAGTCAATATTGTTATTATTACCCATATCAGACATCTAGAGGAAAATCTGAACATCTCAGCTCGGCGGACTTCCACGTAAAATTTAACCAAAATGGACGCGGCAGTCTTCCTGTCTGCCGTTTGAATATTCTAAATTTCCCACGCAGCGTCACGTTGCCAAGTTCCCGGATGTGAGACCAGGGGAATATAAGGCTATATTCCCCGTTGTTTTAACAGGTAAAGTCCATAGGCGTTCGCAGGAAAGGGGAATACAAGAAAATATTCCCCTGTTACCCCTGCTGGCAGTAAAAACGAAGGGAATACAATTTTGTAAAAGCATACCTCAGATGTGTGATATGGGTAATAATAACTGATATTCCACTCACCAGATTCATTCCAGAGAAATCAAGGAGAGCAAAGTACTGGACTCGGTTCGGAGACAATAATAGTGGATGGGAGCAAGAAAGACCCTTGTTTCCTGATCTAGTATACCCTTGGTGGCACAGCGGTAAAATTGCTGCCTTAAGCCCCTGTCCCACTGTACGAGGCAATTCAAGAGTTCTCCCGAGTTTTCCCATGATTCGAACTCGGAGAATGTCCGTAGCGGGTCAGTAGGAGTCCGTGGATGTCTCGTAGCGGCTCGTAATGCTAACGGTAGGTACTCGGGACATCCGTTAACTCGTGACATTTTTTTTTATTTGTTTTTTTTTTTTTTTTTTTTTTTTTTTTTTTTTTTTTTTTTTTTTTTTTTTTTATTTTTTTTTTTTTCAAACCTGCAAAAAATGTGCACAAGTAAAAAAATACTTGTGATGAAAAAAATTGTTACTTTTTATACCTACCGTTAGCATTATACGGACATTCTCTGAGTTCGAATCAGGGGAAAACTCGGGAGAACTGTTGAATTACCTCGTACAGTGGGACAGGGGCTTTACAGCGCTAGAGACCAGGGTTCGATCCTGACTATGGTTTCTGCCTTACGGAGTTTGTACATTCTCCCTGTGACTGCGTGGATTTTCTCCGGGTCCCACACTCCAAAGACGTACAGGTTTGTAGGTTATTTGGCTTCTGTAAAGTGTAAATTGTTCCTCATGTGTAGGATGGAGCTAGTGTACGGGGTGATCATTGGTTGGCACAGACTCGGTGCTTTGAAGGGCCAGTTTTCGCACTGTATCTCTAAAGTAAAGGCTTGGCTGCCACCAACTCCCTGTCATTCTAGCAAACAAGGAAAACTCTCCTCTTCTGCTAGATCTTTTGGGCTCCAGTCAAGTCCAAATGTAAAAAAAGTCCTTCTTCCTTTCAAAACAGCAAGTTAACAGTGTGGCACAGCAAGAAGTTCAACAATCCCTCACCTAGTTTTCACTAAGCAGGAGGGCATAGAATGGGAAATCACTGCGTATGAAAAATGTTACGGTATCATAATTGTTAAATTATTGGACTGGTATCTTGAGGCCTAGATCATTCATTTGGAGACCATTGGATAATATGTGATTCCAAAAGCAGTTATGTATTTGACTATCATAATTGATTCTTAATTAGCTCCTCAGTTCAAGGACAATTAGGAATGGACAATCAAGACGGGCATTTCCAGGGAATGAATACATTAAAAAAAAACACATTTAAATGAAAATGAAATCAATGCAACTTTATGTGAACTATTAAATTCAAAATTTGGTAATATTCTTTTACTGCCCCTCACCACTTTATCCATACTTTCATGTAAACCATGAATGCCCACTAACTGTAGAAAAGATCACCTTAACAAAAAAACAACACAGAAGAACAACAAACTTATGTATATCATTATGGAGGACATTCATATCAATACATCAAAGCAATGTTACTGCTTGGGCAAGGCAGAAACAATAGTGAGCATTAAAAGGCACCTACCATAAAGCTTATAGCACAGGATGCTATCTCTGCATTTAATCAATGCTTAGTTTACATTTTCAATATTTGTTGTTTATGATCGTCTAATCTTTTAGTGGGTGCAAGAACAGCCTTCTGCCTCCTGACAGTGCCATTAAGAAGATTCATCAACAAAGAGTCATTGCATCATAGAACTGCATAAAACCAGGCCCTTCAGCCCACCGGGTCCATGCCCACTATCAAGTAAGAAAGCTGGAGTAACTCAGTGGGAATGGCAACATCTCTGGGTAGAATGAATGGGTGACGTTTCAGGTCGAGAACCTTCTTCAGATTCACTCTTAAAACACTATAAAACACTCTTGACTCTTTTGACAATCAAAAATAATCCCCCTTAGAGCACTTGGTCCATAAACCTTCTTTGCTTTTGTTATTCAAGGGTTTGTCCAGATACTTCTTAAATGCCGTGGAAGTACCTGCTTCCACCATTCATTCGAGCAGTGTAGTCCTGACTGCAATCACATTTAGGACAAAGGAAATCTTCCTCAGATCCTCACTAAACCACATCCCCTTGTCCAAAACGTATGCCTTCCAGTTTTAGATATCTCAGGTATGAAGAATGAGTTCCCACTGTCTACTCTATCTGTCCCCCACAAAATATTGTATACTTCCATCAGGATCTCACCTTAGACTCCTTGCTCCAAGGAAAACAAACTCAGCCTATCTAGTATAACTGAAGTGCTACATCCCAGGCACCATCCTATAAGACCATAAGATAAAGGAGCAGAATTAGACTATTTGGCCCATTGAGTCTGCTCCACTATTTAATTATGCCAGATCTATTTTTCACTTTCAATCCCATTCTCCTGCCTTCTCCTCGTAACCTTTGACATCCTTACTAATCTATAACTTATCAATCTCCATTTAAAAAATACTTGGCTTCCACAGCCGCCTGTGGAAACGAATTTCAAAGATTCACAGCCCTCTGTCTAAAGAAATTCCTCATCTCTGGTTTAAAGGTATGTCCTTTTATTCCAAAGATATATCCCCCCCCCCCCCCCCCCCCCCCCCCCCCCAGTCCAAGACTCTCCCATTACAGGGAAACAACCTCTCCACATCCACACTTTCTAGGCCTTTCACTATTAGGTAAGTTTCAATGACATCCCCCACTCATTCTTCTGAACTCCAGTGAACGCAGGCCCAGAGCCTTCAACAATCCTCATACAATAACTCAATCATCTGCAGGATCATTCTCGTAAACCGTCTCTGAACGCTCGCCAGCAAATCCTTCCTCAAATATGGGGCCCAAAACTGCTCACAATATTCCAAATACGGCCTGACCAGCATCTAATAAAGTTTCAGCATTACATCCTAGTACATCTCTTCTACATTCTTTCAAATTTAATCATGGCCCTACTATGAAATTTCCCAATTCTCCACAGATATCTCTAGGTATTGTCTGTGATATTCTTTTCATTTCCGGCCTTCTCATCTGCACCCACCTGTTACCTGCCAGGGTTTGTCCTGCCCTTTCTCTCATCCTCCTTTCTATCCCCTCCCTTCACTACAATCAGTCTGAAGGAGGGTCCCTACTCGGACCGTCACCTATCCATGTTCTCTAGATATACTACCTGACCCGTTAAGCAATTTGTGTCTAGTCTTGAGCAAAGATTGAGCAAAGAGTTCAAAATTATTTGAATGTAAAATCCTAAGGTCTCTAATTAGCTGAGTCATTGTGTCATACCAACTTGGTAACAGGCTCTTCAGCCCAATTCATCCATGCCGACTAAAAAGTCCCATTAAAGATAATCTCATTTGCCCGCATTTGGCCCATATCCCTCTAAACCTTTGCTATATATGTATCTGTCTAAATGTCCTTTAACTGTTGTTATTAATTGAGTGCCAATTTCTGCTCTTAGTTTGAATATCTGCACATTTGTTGTACCTACTCTGTAGATCATTTCATTGCAAATTCCCACTGTGACATTGACCATCTCAATTTTTCCACTCTAGTCAATCGCATCACACTGAAGTAAACACAGCTCCTTCATCTAATTCCTGGACTAACTTATTTTCATCTCTTCCCCTTTCTTATTTCCTTTTTTTTGTGTACCAGATTTAACATTGAATTCTCCATTCTAATTTGCATGGTGTTATAGCTGCAAACCTCCCATCTGATGGGTTAAGGGATTGCACAGATGCATACACTGTTCACTCCAGTCCCAGATGCCTTGCTTCTTTTTACTGTGCTGTCATTAACTTGAACTTTCAGCAACTTGCCAGACAAATAATTCAATATCTAATCAAGCAACAGCAGGTCCAATTAACAGTAGGTGGTATTGTAAAACCTGGGCCAATTTCACGTCAGATTTCTGAAGCAATAAGTGGACAAGTATTGCCCAGCAGAATCTTTGAAACAATACTCCTGTTTATAGATCCTTCCATGTTAGCATAAAATGTTCTGCAGAGAACAAAACATGTGTAAAATAAATGGCACTCAGATTGATAATAACCTAAATCATTATGTTCAATCTTGACTATAAAGATTTTATTACTATCCTCATCATTTTATGGCTGAAAATGACAATAATTCAGAAAATAAATTAAACCATATTAATCCATAAATCATTAATAATTTCACTTCAAATTCATAATTTATTTGAGTATCTTAAAGAAAAATTGGAGCAGAAAGTTTTGGGAAGAAACTTAAACTTGTGCGGTCAATTTTAGAGATCAAATATTTGAACAGGAGGTCAAGTTTCAGAGAACAATCTACCCAGGATACGTATTGGATTTCAAATTAGATGCTGGTAATTTACAAAAAGACCGCGTGTGCACGTCTTAACAGGTCAGCGTTGATAGGCATCTGAATATTCCTCATGCTTTAATAATTTTAGGAAAAAATGTTTTTTCTTGGGCTAAAATAAAATTATTCTGGTTGTGAGTGATGATAAATGTGTGGCCAAGTATTATCTTTGCGAGGCCAAAAGAGAATTCCAAAACACAATGGAGGTTCAATTCAATGAAGCAGATGTAAGGCGTCTACGACAGGGTCTGAATTCCATCATGGGCTATAAACGGAAATTGGATACAATCTCTGGCATTGACACTGGATGATCTCAATGTCTTTTATGACCATTTTGAACAGGTAAACATGTTCCATATAGGCATGTTCCCACATCCTCTATTTAGTGGCAGGAATAATGCCTGCTTTCATGAAGATAGACTTCGTAAAACAGCCACGGATGGAGTCCCTGGATTTGTGCATCAACCTTCCAGTCTGTACTGAAATCCTCAGCACTCATTTCAACAGTCCAATGTCCTCATCTGCATCATGGTACAGGAAAAATAAGTCTATTGGTCGCCATATCTCTTGCACTACATTCAGCTCCGGATCATCTTGCCAATAAGAACACCTATGTCAGGATGTTATTCGTGGATTACAACTCAGCCTACAACACCATAATACTGTCAGACCTCAATTAATTAGAATTGGTCATAACATTTCCACCACCTTATCCCTCAACACGAGTGCTCCTCAGGGTTGTGTGTTCAACCGCTTGCACTACTCCCTGAACACCCATCACTGCAGCCACGTACAACTCCAATGCAGCCTTGAAGTTTGTCGATGATACCACTGTTGTGTCACCCGCATCAACAATGCTGATGAGACAAAGTACAGGAAAGCAAATGAGAACGTTGTGTCCTAGAGTCAGGACAACAACCTGTCCATTAATGTCAGCAAAGCAAAAGAGTTAGTTGTTACTAAACAAAGCCGGGGATGAACACAACCATGTTTCTTATCAGCTCGCCCACCACGGAACTGGGAAACCCGCCTGGGGATTCAGGCCACCCCACTCTTCCAAGAGAACCAGAGAGGAGAGTGGAGGGAGTCAGCACTGGCACACATAAGAACAAAAGGATGGTAAGAAGAACTGGGGTCTTATCTTCTGCATCCTCAAGGTCGGCTGTGATAGGCGTCCCCAGGTTACAAAAGGTGAAAGGTGGCCGGGCGAAGGGAAGAACGATGGTTCACTGGATCGAGGTGATCAGTACAATGGGCCTTTATGGCCAGCTGTAACTTGGACTGTAAAATGGTGCTAAAAACTGCCAACTCTTAGATACGGTCTCAGTTGGCTATTTCCGTACACTTTGTACTTAATCTGGGATTGTATTTATGTATAGTAATAATTTACCTCAACTGAACAAAAAAAGAACAGTGATGTTGAGATGTTTGACATCTTCATGTTCCTAGGCATCAATATCACAAGCTACATAACCGGATCTCTTCACACTGATGCAGTGATCAAGAAAGCACTACAACATACATACTTTCTTAGGAGTCTGAGAATATTCAACATGGCTACTAGGATTCTCTCGAACTTCTTAGATCCTACATAGAGACTATTCTGTTGGGATGCATCTCAGGCTGGTACAGCAACTGCTCTGAAGCTGCAGAGAGTAATGATCACAGTCGAGCCCATCACAGGCTCATCATTTCTTTCCATCTGCTCCACCTTCAGTATAGTCAAGGATGCCAGCACCCCTGGACATTTGATATTCTCCCTTCTTTTTCCAGGAGCTTGAAAGCTCAGACATCCAGCCTTAAGAATACTTTCTTCCCCATTGATATCAAGCACGGTGGTGCAGCTGTAGAGCAACTGCCTTACGGCGCCAGAGACCCGGGTTTGATTCTGCCTACAGGTGTTTGGCTGTACAGAGCTTTTTCGTTCTTCCCGTGACCTGTGGGGTTTTCTCCAGGATCTTCGGTTTCTTCCCACATTCCAAAGTAGGTTAATTGGCTTGGTATAAATGAAAAAATTGTCCCTGGTGTGTGTAGGATAGTGTTAATGAGCGGGAATCGCTGGCCGGTGTGGACTTGGTGGGCCGAAGGGCCTGTTTCCGCACAGTATCTCTAATCTAATCTAAACTAACCTGAACCAGTCACCTCTTTCACACTCCTTTCCCAGAGGTGCTGCCACGTACTGTTACTCTTAACTCTACCTCATTCAGTTGCTCGTTATTGTACCTTAATGTTCTTTGCACTACTTTTTTTTTTAAACTGCAATCTTTACACTTGTCATTGCGTATATTGTGTAATTTATCATTACTGTGTATAGGGTGTATAACGACAGCGGCTCGACTACAGTCGTCTGTCTTTTTTTATTTTTGTCTTGTTAAATGTATGTCTTGAGCTAGTTTTTATTATTTTTTAGCTGTGTATATGCGGGGGGGGTGGGGCTGTGGGGGAAACCGTTTAATCTCTTCCCTGTGCGGGGACCCGACTTTTTCCCTGTCGGGTCTTGGATGTCATTGAGCCTAACATCGAGGAGCCGGCGGCGGCCTCCGGCCGGGCTCCAGTCGCGGAGCCTGCGGAACTGGCCGTCTTCGGTACGGGAAGAGCTGTGGTGACGCGCGGCTGTGACCCGACTTTGGAGTTTCGGAGACTTTGGCCGCAGGCCCGGTGGACAGGAACATTGGGAGCTCGCAGGTCCCTGGTGGGAGATCGCTTTTCCGAACTCCGCAACGGCAACTTCTCCCACTGGATCGCGGGGTTTAAAAGACACGGAGCGGGGCCTAACATCGCCCGGCGTGGCTTAAACGGCCACAGGACTTACCATCGCCCACCGGGGAGCTTAACATCGGAGCCCCAGTTCGCCTCGACACTGCAGTTGGACTGCTAGACCGCAGGAGAAGAACAAAGGGAAGAGATAAGACTTTGCCTTCCATCACAGTGAGGAGGTGCTGGGGATTCACTGTGATGGATGGTTATGTAATCTGTGTTAAGTGTGGGTCTTGGTTTTTTTTGTAATGTAAAAAACTTTAGAAATGAAATTTCGTTCAAACCTAGTTGTTTGAATGACAATAAATAGCATTCCATTCCATTTATACCGTTTACTCTGTGAGCTTCATGTGAACAAGGAATCTCATTGCATACTGGTGCATATGACAATCAACTAAACAAAGCTGAACTGAATCTGAATCTCACAGATCAAAGCTAAGAGGACCTGAAATGCCAGCAGCTATAGCAATGATCAGGTATACAGAGAATCACCCAGAACCAAGCAGCAAGTTATTTTTGTTTGATAATCAGAGATCGAGCATCTTTCTGAGAAGGTGGACTTCAGTGAATAACGACACCAGGCTTGGAGTCAAGCCTGGAGTGTTACAATCAGAAAAATAACATGACGTTTGATGTGGAGCCAGGAAAAGCAAAGTTCCTTAACACACAGTGCAGCTAAGATCAACTATCAACCCTACTCTTTCCCCTGGTGATCTATCTGTCCATTGTCGATCAGAATTATCTGAGGGCCGGTAAAAGAAATGCACTGAAGTGAATCAGGAGACCTGTGTTCGGCAAGTCGTGTCTGGAGATATGACAAGTTTAAATCATTGAAGCCTCACTTCACCTGCAGCCTAACTTCAGGTGAGCCTTATTGTCCAGGTAACAATCTTCACAGTGTTAATTATGTGGACAAAATACATTTCTGCCACACTACCGTCATTTACCATCTCTTTATTTAGTTGCTTTCGAATGCATGTCACATAAAGTTTAATTTCCACTCTCTCATTATATGACTGGCTGCATCTTGAACTCCTTTCTACAAGTTGCTTCAAAATCACATATCCTCTCTTGTAATTTGCTTTGCTCTTTCAATCGGATACAAGATTCATGTTGACAAAAATTAAAAGGTCTTGAAGAATCAAAGCCCTCTGAATTTCATTGATCATATCAAATGCATGCAAAGTTTGATTGGAGCTGATTTTAGTCGTAGTCGTCTTAGTCGTACAGACTGTGCACCACAGCGGGAAGTACTGGGAAATCTAAATCAAATGGTGTTAAAAAAAAAGAGAAGTGTAACATTATTTCAGTGCTGTTGAAGCTGATATATCAGATCTAAAAAGAATAATGTATGCCTGTGCCCTTATTACAGTGAAATCTTGTTGTTTGACCTTTAAGATCATTATGGTGTCAATTCTTCTATCTTCCTGTCGGTCCGAGCATTCCTTTGGTTTACTGTGCTGTCAAACTATAAAGGCAATCTGTAATATTGCTTCTTCTATGGAGTTGGATTGATGGTTTCACAGTGTGATATCTAGGGTTGAATTCTCACTGCAATCGGATGAAGGATTAGGAAAGTTAATCCAAATTTTAAAAAGCGAAAATACCACCGTCGTTAGATTAAAACAAAGGCAGTGGGAGGAATATACACACAGCAGATAAATTGGCACCCATCAAGGCATAGGGCAAATTGACATTTATGGAGCAGTCACTTCGTGAACGGTGACATTGTTAAAGGTGAAATTGTGCCTGAAATATTAACTTGTGTCCCCAAAACCTGCCTGCTGTGCATCTAATTCATGATGTGATATCACAACGGATCTGGAGCACTGGAGGCTCCAGCATTAAGAGAGACTCTTGACGCTACGGTAATATCCATTCGGGTCATGGTGGCTTCTGCACGTCATTGTTAAGACATATTATGCAGAGATATCCCCAAAATGTACATTGACTTTTTAAATGTTCTTCTGTTGGTTTGTTAGTCTTCATTGCAGGATGATTGTTTTGTTAAATCAGAGAACAGCACAGGATTAGGCCCTTTGACCCAAAATGTGTGTGCCAAGGCCAACTCTAAACTGCCTGCACATGATCCATATCCCTCCATTCCCTGCATATCCATGCGCCTATCCTAAAGCCTCTCACATGCCACTATCATTGTGTTTTATTACGATACTTCATTGCAGCACAAGGGAATAAAGTTGAATGAATGAATGAATAGGTTTATTGGCCAAGTATGTGCACATACAAGGAAGGTAGACAAAAGTGCTGGAGAAACTCAGCGAGTGCAGCAACACCTAAAGAACGAAGGAAATAGGCAAGGTTTCGGGCCAAAACCTTTCTTCAGACTGAAGTAGGGTGGGGGGGGGGGGGGGGGGGGGGGGAGCAGGGAGAAGAAAGGAGAAAGGAAGAGGAGGATCCAGAGGGTTGACGGAGAGCTGAGAAGGGGAGGAGAGAGTAAGGGCTACCGGAAATTGGAGAAGTCAATGTTCATGCCGTTAGGATGCAAACTGCCCAAGCGGAATATGAGGTGCTGCTCGGTCCGCATTGACCATCCTGATCTCCCTGTGGCGCAGCACTTCAACTCCCCCTCCCATTCCAAATCCAACCTTTCTGTCCTGGGCTTCCTCCATGGCCAGAGTGAGCACCACCGGAAATTGGAGGAGCAGCACCTCATATTCCGCTTGGGCAGTTTGCACCCTAGCGGCACGACTTCAATAATATTGCTATGTGGCAAATATCAAATGGAAATCCAGTTATTAACAGCAATGCTCTTATCAAGTTTCTCTTAGTTTAGAGATACAGCGTGGAAATGGACCTTAGGCCCACTGAGCCTGCACCGACCAATCATCACCCGTACACTAGCTCTAATCTACACACTAGGGACAATTACAAAAGCCAAATAACCTACAAACCTGCATGTCCTTGAAGTGTGGGAGGAGAATTGGCACACCTGGAGAAATCCCACACAGTCATAGGAAGAATGTACAAACTCTGTACAAGCAGAACCCGTAGCCAGGATCGGACTCAAGTCTCTGGTGAAGTAAGGCAACAGCTCTACCACTGTGCCACAGTGTCACCCCTAAGTTGTCGTTCCCTGTTAAAATACAGCCTGTGATTAGGCCCAGAAGGGTCTGTTGATGTGAGAGCTGAGACAAATAATTAAATTGCCTGAATGTTATACAACACAGAGGATATTTTTGTTTTAAAATAACTCAGGTAAGAAGGACTTCCCCTTCTGTTATTCTTATCTATTCTACGTCTATATAATTACTTTTAAGAAGATTGCAATAACTTGGAGAAAGGTTTTACAGAAACTCATGCTGCTTTCGAAAGAATAGAGTCACTTACATTGCATTTAGCATTGTGAGACCACATTCATTATCAGCTCACTACTATTTTGGATCAGCACTATCAAGCCAAGAGCAAGTACGGAAGCAGTAGGCTTCTGGTGACGTGCCAAACATACGGCATTGTTTGTCACTGGAAAAATCCTTACATCTGTTCCAAAGCTGAGGAGAGTTCTGAAGAAACATTTTTGCCAGGTGATGACAGGTAGTAGGGAATGATTTCAAGCTGGTAATTCCACCTCAGGGTTCGGATGATTAGAAGCTGTTTGAACTTCACCTTGTGGTTTAAGATGTAATATGAAACTGCCTTGCAATCATTTCCAGCATTTTATGCTTTCCACTGAAAAATTGTCAACCTTGTTGGAAAATTGGGTTGTACCATCAAGCATTAGCGCTACACTTTTCAGAAAAAGACTGTTCCTGATCAAAATAAATATGGTCTTGCTAGTGAGCTCCTAAAGCTGTAAATAAAAGCCAGTGGCATATCAATCACCGAACAATCATAGTAGTTTCACTCTAGTTCAGTTTTGTTTAGTTTAAGTTTGAGTTTGAGTTTGAGTTTGAGTTTAGTTTATTGTCACGTGTACTGAGGTACAGTGTAAAGGTTTGTTGCGTGCTAACCAGTCAGCAGAAAAACAATACATGATTATTTTAAGATACAGCATGGAAGCAGACCCTTTGGACCATGCTGACCATCAATAACCCATTCACACTAGTTCTATGTTATTCCAATGTCTTTAAGATGTGGGATGAAACCATAGTATGTGGACGAAACCCACATGGTCACATGCAAACTGTACACAAACAGCACCTGAGGAAAGGATCAACCCCGCTGCTGTGCGGCAGATGCACCACCATGCTACTCACTGTACCCCGAGAACTATTCAAATATACTAAAGTACAAAAACCTAAAAATTGTTGTTTCTTCACTGCCTGCTGTACCTGCATGCTTACTTTCATTGACTGACGAACAAGGACCTTTGTACTTCCCCTTTTCCCATTTTGACACCATTTAGATAATAATCTGCCTTCCTGTTTTTGCTACCTAAGTGGATAACCTCACATTTATCCACATTAAACTGCATCTGCCATGCATCTGCCCACTCACCCAACCTGTCCGAGTCACCCTGCATTCTCATAGCATCCTCCTCATGGTTCACACTGCCACACTGCTTTGTGTCATTTGCAAATTTACTAATGTTACTTTGAATCCCTTCATTGATGTATATTGTAAATAGCTGCGGTCCCAGCACCGAGCCTTGCGGTACCCCACTAGTCACTGCCTGCCATTCTGAAAGGGACCTGTTAATCCCTACTCTTTGTATCCTGTCTGCCAACCAATTTTCTATCCATGTCAGCATTCTACCCCAATACCATGTGTCCTAATTTTGCCCAGTAATCTCCTACTTTACTGGACTTTAACTTGCGACTTGGACTTTACATAAATGTTATTCACATAGTTCCCTTTATCATGTATCTGTACACTGTGGATAAATCGATTGCAATTACGTATTGTCTTTGGCATACTGGTTAGTGCACAACAAAAGCTTTTCACTGTACCTCGGTAGACAAACAAAACTCAATTCAACTAAAAAATAAATATCAAGAGAGCCTATTGTTTGTTTGTTGGTCTTTCCAGGTAGGAATTCCACCTATTGGAGAGTAAAATAATGTTTGTTTGAACCAAAGTGGTGTATTCAATCACGTCAATGTCTCCAGGTTAAATAAAACAAAAGGAAGGACTTCACTATTAATTTCAGCATTCGTGGCCTTAGCAGGTGTTTGAAGTAACCTTGTTCCTTTCGAAATCGTGTCAAGTGCACTTTTAGATTTCCTTCATGAGGTTCAGTCATTTCAGTCAATGTTTGACCTTCTAATCATGCTTGCTTTATTTTAAATATAAATGTATCATGGCTGATCAATCTGTTCTTCGAACTCATTCATATCAGTGACTTCCTGTACATAAAATAAATATAATGTGGAAGGCTCATGTTTCCCATCTGTACAAGTTGGGTGATCTTTATAAGAATACATTTGAAAAAATAGTTCATATTCATATAATTCGAGAACTATAAAATTCCATAAGGTTTTGAACTAAATATGCTGCAGATCACATTAGCCTTTATATCAATTTGAATGTTACACTGTGATAATACTTATTCTTACAATGGCCACCTCTCATATCAGCACTCCTAGCAATTTGCCAGACAGGCAAAAGGTTAGATCTCTAATTAAAGATAACTTTACAAAACCAGTTCCTTTATTTGATGCATTTTTACATAACAAAACGGCTTCTGCAAAACATGGCTCTCCCACATAAAGGGCTACCATGCATTGTAACTTGTACCATTTATTCCAAACAAGTAAGTGGTGATCCGTGGTTTAATTGCTGACCATTAGGGTGTGTGATGTCCACTTAAGACAAGCCTTAAGAATCCGCATTGACAGCAACAGCTAACAAGTTGGAAATAACCTCAATGATGCAGAAGGAACATTACCTTTCAATAGAGAAATTATGTTTCAGTTTGTATTTTAATCTCACTGCTAAATAGTACTCAGTCCCTACATCACTGCTGCATTTGTATTTGGTTTTGATTTTAAATCTGATCAGGTTGGTTGCTGCTCATATGACGTTTCCCCGGAGCCAAAGATTTTTCTCAAATCCCAACCAAGGCATGTGAATTTAGGCGGGAAATCGAAAACATGTCAATAACTTTTCAAATAAGGCCAGGAGCACTTTGATAGTGATTCAAGGTGTCAAACTGAGTGAAAATGGCAAACACCGTTGTAGATTTTTTAAATTTTGGTTTGCTGGGGTTCCATAGAAACATAGAAACATAGAAAATAGATGCAGGAGTAGGCCATTCGGCCCTTCGAGCCTGCACCGCCATTCAATATGATCATGGCTGATCATCCAACACAGTATCCCGACCCTGCCTTCTCTCCATACTCCCTGATCCCTCTAACCACAAGAGCCACATCTAACACCCTCTTAAATATATCCAATGAACTGGCCTCAACTACCTTCTGTGGCAGAGAATTCCAGAGACTCACCACTCTCTGTGTGAAAAATGTTTTTCTCATCTCGGTCCTAAAAGATTTCCCCCTTATCCTTAAACTGTGACCCTTTGTTCTGGACTTCCCCAACATCGGGGACAATCTTCTTGCATCTAGCCTGTCCAACCCCTTAAGCTAATAGAGTAATAGAGCTAATCCCAAGCTAATAGAGTAAAAAAATCCATCCTGCTTTTGTTATTTATTTTTAATCATACTTAGGGATTACTTTGAAAGCATTGCTGACGACAGAGGCATTTCTTTGACATTCAAAATATGTGTCTTCCTTTTCATCTGACATTTAGAACATAGAACATGGAACAGTACAGCACAAATACAGGCCCTTCAGTCCACAATGTCTTCTGAACATGAAGCCAAGATCATCACTTACCTACCTGCACGTTCCGTTCCCTGTATTTCCATGTGCCCGTCTAAAAGCCTTTTAAATGCCATTAATGTATCTGCTCAAGCACCACCCCAGCAGTGCGTTCTAAGCACTCATCAGCCTCTGTGTAAAAAAACTTGCCCCACACATCTCCTTTAAACTTTGCCCCTCTCACCTTTTGCCACCTATTATTTGATGCTTCCATCTTCCCACATAAAGATGCAATGTGATGCTGTGAACATTTTCTTTCATTTTTTTAACTACACATTTCATGAGAGCACGAGGGACTCTACAAGATATCAATTATCTGCTGCATATTCTTTCAATCAATTAACATTTTTTAATGTGGGATTTTTGGGGAAAAAAAACTAAAATTAGTGAAAGTCTATGATGAACTTTAGCGAGGGCTGTGTTTACTCTGTAACGGAACGTATTTAATTATGACTAAATTAATTATTTCTACTTAATTTCCCCTAAGTTGCATATGCAATTCTTAAAGTGCAGAAATTTGAATGCATACCTGACATCAAGGTTTCTGTCCAAATTTTTATTCTCATGAAAAAACCTGCCCTAAATCCAAATTCCTAACTTCACCCTATTCCCCACTTGCCTAACCTATCTGGGCTATCATTGTAGTGTCATATTAAATCCAAGCCCAAGATAATTAATGAGAAGCGAAAGGTTGAATTACTATCATTATTTCTGCATTACTATGGTTTTAATAGTGCTATTTTATTTCGCTTTGCATCTGGCACCAGTCTTCTCATTAACAACATGAGTCAGTGGCTATTAGTGGTAGTACTAATTTCATATTACTCAAAAGGTTCTAATATCAAGAATATACAGCTGTTGTGGTTCTACTTGAAACTGGCATTGTTGTGGTTTTAATTTTTTTTAAATGTTCCAATTCCTAATGTACCATTGTTCAAACTGGAATTAATCTTTATTCAGCCTGCAGATATAAACTTAAAATATCAGTGACTGAAAACAAATGATGATCTTTCTTTCTTAAGGGATTGAATGCCAGTTTTAATCAGGATTTTAAATTGTGTTTGTATTAAATGAATAACCTGCAATGCAATTTCAATCAGTGTGGATCAGTAACAACATCTCCTCCCCACTGACCATCAACACTGGTGCACCTTAAGGTTGCGCTGCCCCCTGTTCTACTCTCTTTACACCATGGAATTGTGTCTAAGCACAGCTCCAATATCATCGATAAATTTGCTGACGACACCGCTGTTACTGACTGAATCATGGGTGGCGATGAGTCAGGATACAGGAGAGGGAAAGAACACTTGGTTGAGTGGTGTTGCAACAGCTATGTCTTGTTCAACGTCAATAAAAACCAACGGCCAAATCAATGACTTCAGAAAGAGGAAGTCGAGAGATCACAATTGTCTGAAGTTCAATGGTGGTTCCATGATGTTTTTATTACATGTGCAAACGCACAGTTAAATTATTCCCTTACATGCAGTCCAATAAAGTATTGCTACACCCAAGCACAATCCCCATTAGAAAATTGTACAGAAATATCCCACTGATCCCGCATGCGAGGTGTCAATGTTTGGCATAAGTCCAGTCTGCACTCTAGGTCACGTGCAGGGCCGGATTTACGTATAAGCTTCACGAAGAAAATTACAAGACCACCATTTGTTTTCAGATAGAGCCTGAAGGTGGGAGAGAGAGTTATGCACTCACTTTTAAGTATTGGTATTGGTTTACTATTGTCACTGTACCAAGATACAGGGAAGAGGTGTTGTTTGTCTGCAAACCAATTAAAACAGATAATACTGTAAACGGACACCAGACTCAGTACGTGATTCAAATACATCTTTAATCAGCACTGAAACTTAACAGCATAAAGGATGGTTAGTTGTCAGTACATCCTGGCTTCTCAGACTGCCTGTGCTGGAAACAAGTGTTAGTATAAGTATTACAGTGGGGTGGAGTTAGAGATGCTGGTTGGTCTGTGATTGGTTAACATGCAACATCAATCTACATCCTTCCCCCTAAAGATTAAGTGTGGAAGAGCACCCATACCATGGAGTTAAACTTACTCGCCATATCTGTCTGGTGGTCTACTAACATAGCCCGAGCATGTGCGGACCAAACCCTCCCCCCCCCCCCCCCCCCCTCACCTGAAAGATGAGACGGAGAACCTGGAGGCAAGAATGATGCAGTGGAGGCTTGTGGTGACCGAAAGGGGAAACATGCGGTAGGTGAGGCCCCGTGGTTAGTGGAGACCACGGGACATGGATGGGTGCAAGGCATGCGGGGACGGTTGGGAGACATTGCAAAAGGCGGCTGGAACTGGAGCGGTGGAGCATAGGGACCAGCAGGCGGTGGTCGAGGCTCCCTCACAGCAAGCAGGTGTTGTCGACTTCTCCGGTATACCGCTACCTCACAGTCTACCAGGTAAGACAGTGGCTCGTCAGTCGGGTTGACAACAGTGCCCAGACGGGAATGTCCAGTTGAAGTTCGTAGACGGACGACCTGGCCCGGCAGTAGAGGCTTGAGTTGTCTGCTGGAACTGTCGTATGACCGTTTCTGGATGTCATGCTTCTCTTGGAGACATTTCTGGATAGTGGCAGGCTTCAGCACCTGAGGGACCAGCTGCTGTTGTGCGATGGGGGCCGGAGACCTCGTCAATCTCGACATCAGTCACTTTGCCGGCGATCCCAAGGTTCCGTCCCTGGCAACATTTCTGAGATTCAAGAGATCGAGATAAACGTCTGACTTCGAAATCTGTGCTCGCTCCAGCAAGTGTTTGGCGCTTCTGATAGCGCGTTCAGCGAGTCCATTACTCTGTGGATACTCTGGACCACTCGTGACATGCTGGAAGTTCCATTGGTCTGCAAAAAGCTTGAACATGTGGCTGGTGAACTGCCGACCATTGTCAGTTCTCAGGCAGTTGAGAACTAGCTTCAACTAGCTAATGGTAGAACCATTCAGAAGTCTGATAGAGACATGGGAAGAAGCTGTTCCTGGTAGGTGTCTACTATATTGGTACAACTGAGGACACATAAAGCAGATTTACTTTCCTGAAGCACAGTCATAAATTAGATGGGCTTTTCTGAATGTCCTGTAGTTTCATAGTCATTATTGCTGATGCTACATTTTCTATTTGGCAGGGCTTGCACGCTATTACTTCCTACAAGGTGAAACCAAGTTGTTCAAAAGGCAACAATTCCAGACGAGTTCAATACTTTCTATGCTCGCTTCGAAAAGAAGAGCAATGATGTACCTTCATGAGCCCCCACAGTCACCACCAACACTGTGATCTCGGCCTCAAAGGCCAACATCAGATCCCTCATGAGGGTAAACATTCGGAAACCCTGATGGTATACCTGGCCATGTCCATAAAACCTGTGTGGAACAACTGGCTGGGGTTTCCACAGACCTCTTCAACTGCTCACTGCCAGGATCCAACAAACCCACCAGCTTTAAAAGGACATCCATAATACCGGTGCTCAAGGAGAACAAGATAACATGCCTCAGCGGCTACCAACCAGCGGCACTCACATCCATTGTGATGAAGTGCTTTGAGAGAAGATAGACACAAAATGCTGGAGTAACTCAGCAGGTCAGGCAGCATCTCTGGAGAAAAGGAATGGGTGCCGTTTCGGGTCGGAACCCATCTTCAGACTCTGCATCTGTAGTTCCCTCATACGCAATGTTTCGAGAGAATGTTTATGATGTATGTCAACTCCTGCCATAATAAGAAATACAATTCACCTGCTGCTGTGACAGATCAACAGCAGGTGCAATCTTATAAAACTCTTCACTCTGTACTGGATCACTTGGACAACAACAGCACACACGTCAGGCTGTTATTCATCAATATGGAGCTCAGTGTTCAACAGCATCATCCCCTTTAAACTTATTGTCAAACTCAGGGAGCTTGGTCCCTGTTTGTGCCCATGCAATTAGATCCTCGACATTCTCATCAGCAGACTTCAATCTCTGGCAACATCTTCAGCAAAGAAAGATACGGTGAGCCGCGGGCTGCTGCGGTGAAGATGGGAAGCCATCAAACTCGGCCCTGAACACTGGAGAGTCAGAAGGGAGCTGCTGGCGACGACAGATGCGAGGACTGGGCCAGTAGGAAACAGGACCGGGGCACTGCCTCCAGCAATCGCTTCAAGGTTGGCTGCAGGAGGCACCCCCGTCTCAAAGAGAGGGACGTTGGTTTGCAGGCTGAGCTGGTCGAGGACGACGGAAGAGGCTCTGGAGCAGCCTGTGGCTTCCCTGGATTGTCGAGCACATGAGTTGAACTTTGGACTTTTTGCAAATGGCGCCAAATTATGGCGACTTGTGCATGTGTGATCTATGCAATAAGAATTTCACTGTGCAGTGCACATGACAATACAGCACCATTGAACCATTGAACACATTCTCTTCGTGGACCATTCGCCCATGTGATCCTAACAGATTCATAGAAACAGAAAATAGGTGCAGGAGTAGGCCATTCAGCTCTTCGAGCCTGCACCGCCATTCAATATGATCATGGCTGATCATCCAACTCAGTATCCTGTACCTGCCTTCTCTCCATACCCCCTGATCCCTTTAGCCACAAGGGCCACATCTAACCCTCTTAAATATTGCCAATGAACTGGCCTCAACTACCTTCTGTGGCAGAGAATTCCAGAGACTCACCACACTCAGTGTGAAAAATGTTTTCCTCATCTCGGTCCTAAAGGAATTCCCCCTTATCCTTAAACTGTGACCCCTTGTTCGGGACCTCCCCAACATCGGGAACAATCTTCCTGCATCTAGCCTGTCTAACCCCTTAAGAATTTTGTAAGTTTCTATAAGATCCCCCCTCAATCTTCTAAATTCTAGCGAGTACAAGCCGAGTCGATCCAGTCTTTCCTCATATGAAAGTCCTGACATCCCAGGAATCAGTCTGGTGAACCTTCTCTGTACCCCCTCTATGGCAAGAATGTCTTTCCTCAAATTTGGAGACAAAAACTGTACTCCAGGTGCAGTCTCACCAAAACACTGTACAACTGCACTAGAACCTCCCTGCTCCTATACTCAAATCCTTTTGCTATGAATGCTAACATACCATTCGCTTTCTTCGCTGCCTGCTGCACCTGCAATGTGACCTACTTTCAATGACTGGTGTACCATGACACCCAGGTCTTGTTGCATCTCCCCTTTTCCTAATTGGCCACCATTCAGATAATAGTCTACCCTCCTGTTTTTGCCACCAAAGTGGTTAACCTCACATTTATCCACATTATACTGCATCTGCCATGCATTTGACCACTCATCCAGCTTCATGATCAGTCCTCTGCTCCACTCTATAGAAACATAGAAAATAGGTGCAGGAGGAGGCCATTCGCCCCTTCGAGCCAGCACCGCCATTCATTGGGATCATGGCTGATCATCCCAAATCAATAACCTGTGCCTGCCTTCTCCCCATATCCCTTGATTCCACTAGCCCCTAGAGCTCCATCTAACTCTCTCTTAAATCCATCCAATGATTTGGCCTCTTCTGCTCTCTGTGGCAGGGAATTCCACAAATTCACAACTCTCTGGGTGAAAAAAAATGTTCTCACCTCAGTCTTAAATGGCCTCCCCTTTGTTCTAAGACTGTGGCCCCTGGTTCTGGACTCGCCCAACATTGGGAACATTTTTCCTGCATCCAGCTTGTCCAGTCCTTTTTTAATTTTATATGTTTCTATAAGATCCCCCCTCATCCTTCTAAACCAGTGAATACACGCCTATTCTTTTCAATCTTTCCTCATTTGACAGTCCCGCCATCCCAGAGATCAATCTCGTGAACCTACGCTGCATTGCCTCAATCACAAAGATGTCCTTCCTCAAATTAGGAGACCAAAGCTGTATACAATATTCCAGATGTGGTCTTACCTGAGCCCAATACAACTGCAGAAGAACCTCTTTACTGAAATTCTCTTGTTATGAAGGCCAACGTTCCATTTGCTTTCTTCACTACCTGCTCGCCAACTTTCAGTGACTGGTGTACGAGGACTCCCAGGTCTTGTTGCACCTCCCCCTTTCCTAACCTAACGCCATTGAGATAATAATATGCCCCTCATATACTTATGAGTGTGTAGCCAGACCTAGCTCCAACACCATCCAACTGATAGTTATCTAAGGATAGCTGATCCATTAACTTGTTTTGATTGGCGGGACAGTGGTGGAGAGAGTCAAAAGCTTCAAGTTCCTGGGCGTGCACACCTCTGATGATCTGTCCGTGGGCTGGCACATTGGGATCAATCGCAAAGAAACATCATCAACGCCTGCACTACCACAGATGTTTCAGGAAATTCAATGTGTTGCCAAATACTCTGCCAAACTGCTTCAGGTGCATGAAAGAGAGCATATTGACTGGTTGTATCGTCAAAGATCCACACCATCCTGGCTGTGGCCTCATGTCACTGCTGCCAATGTGGAAAAGGTATGGAAGCCTGGGAACCAAAACCTCCAGGTTCAAGAACAGCATCTTCACATCAACCACCATCAAATACCAGGCCCTTGAACCACATTCCACAACCATAGCCATGACCCTCCTTCACCAATGATCAACTCTAGACTGTGCAAAGCTCACACTATGTACTTGGCTTGCACTGCTGTGGTCTAAATAACCTAGAGTTAGTGATAATTTTTTGTATTGTTGTTTATTATATATTCATTTGTCACGTTGTAGCATTATTGTGCTTGTAAAGCTGCGGCAAGCAAGAACTAAATTGTTCTGTTATACAATTATATACTCTTGATCACTCTATTGATCTTAATCACGCTTGATTATGTGTAACTACTTACATGAAATGCAATTTCCAGCTATCACTGTATGATCCAATTTCATATCACTTGATCAACTAGTCCAATTTTCCCTCAAATAACCAAATACGATTAACGATCGTTACCTTGTGCTGTTGACCAGACTTTGGACTTTGAATAATGGCACCAATAAGGGTGAATGTGTAATATATACTAAATGAATTTCACTGTGCAGTTGCATATAAAATTATCGAGTCTTTCAGCATGGAAACAAACCCTTCAGCCCAACTTGTCCCGTCTACACTTGTCCACGTGCCTGCATTTGGTCCATATCCATCTAAATCTGTCCTATCCATGTACCTGTCAAAATGTTTCTTAAGCACTGCAATAGAACCCGTCTTAAATACCTCCTCCGGCAGCTTGTTCCATACACCCACCACCCATTGCGTGAAAAAGTTACTCGTCAGGTTCCTATTAAAACCTGCCCCCCCCCCCCCACACACACCTTAAACCTATGTCCTCTGGTTCTGGATTCCCCTACTCTGGGCAAGAGACTCTGTGCATCTGCCCAGTCTATTCCTCTCATGATTTTGTAATTCCTCTCATGATTCTATATGTGACAAATAAAACACTATTGAACTATTGAAAAGCAATGCAATGCACAAAGCAGCTGCCTCATTAAACTGTGACTGTATTTGGAAAAAGTAAATGTTCCTGCTTTGAAAAATAATCACAGAATCATAGAAGACATTGGGATAGCTCTATGAAAAGATTTCGAGAGATATGGGTCAAATGCAAGCAAATGAGTACAGTATCGATGGGGCATCTAGGTCAGCATGGGCCAAAGGGCCTGCTGTACAACTCTAAATGTACAGCACAAAAACAGGCCTTTCAGCCCATCTCAATAATGTCATCCTTCATATTTATCTAGGCTCTTTGAAACACTTCCTTCTAATAGTAGAGAGTTCGGGAATAATTGGTTCAGTGTAACAAATTAAGACCAAGAACTAGAATTTCAGCCTTGGTTGAATGTACAAAATGCGCAGTGTCATAATTAGATTATGCAAGGTACATTCTCTTCTGAAATTCAGTTGACTTTAGTTGAAAATAGCTCTGGAAGTGGAACGCTTACCACTTCAGCTACTCCATCATGCATATGCAGCTTGCAACAGAAAACAGATGAGAGGAGATGATAAGGCAATGGATTTACACGGTCATGTAGATTGTTCAAAAGAAGAGGATGATATCCCCAATTGTGTACAACATTTCCTGAAGCAAAACCTAGATGGAATTGTATAAGCATCTTAGGAAATGTAATTAAATCCGTGCAGAGCATCACTTGTAACAGACTTGTTACCATGCCCACTATCAACTGGACTTTTGTTTCCATGACTGGCAAGCCACACCATTGAAAATTATGTTAGGTTTCAAAAACAAGCACTGTAGAATTCTGATTATCATCCACATTAATGTGGTAATGAGTCCCTGAAGTTTTGAAGATCAGGAATATGCACAAAAGAAAGAACATATAATTATGCAATATTTTAGAAAACGCAGGATGTCCCAAAGCATTTTGCAGCCAATTAAATGTGTTTGAAGTGTAGTCACTGTTGTAATCTAAGAAACATAGTAGCCACTTTACTCACAGTAAACTCCTTGCTTATCTCCGTTGAGTAATTTATGTTGCCAGTAAGATTCCTAAGTCGCCTTTTGAATTGTTGTTGTGACACCTTTTACGTTGCAATGATAGATAGGAAAGGTTGTTACAGTTCAATGCGAAGGAATGCAGGAAGAGAGTTGGGTGGAGAGACACCATCTGGACAGCTCCTTCAAAGAATTGCAAGAGGCAATGTTAATCCACTGGTTTCCTGTGAAGCTTGGGGCGGCACAGCGGCACAGCGGTAGAGCCGATGCCTGACAGTGCCAGAGACCCGGGTTCAATCCTGACTACGAGTGCTGTCTATATGGCATTTGTACGTTCTCCCTGTGACTGAGTTTTCTCCAGATGGTCTGGTTTCCTCCTGCACTCTAAAGACATAGAGGTTTGTAAGTTAATTGGCTTTGCTAAAAATTAAATTGTCCCTAGTGTTAGTGTACGGGGTAATCGCTGGTTGGTGCGGTCTCTGTAGGTGACTGCACTGTACCTCTAAAGTCTAAAGCTTACAGTATATTTTCTTGTGTGTGGCTGTTTGAGAAGTACGTAAAAGTAGATTTTAAAGAAATATTCTATGATTAATTACATTTAATAAAACTTTCAAGCCTGCAGCAAATTTGTGCAATGATACAAACTCTTATTCTGGATGTTTGTTTCAGGAAAAAAACAGCAAGCTTGCAGCATCTGCTCCTTTTGTAACCACTTCAATTATTTTCAATTAAACTGCAGAACAAAGAGCTGATGGTTGGAGGATGGAAATCCAGGCCACAAGCAGCAATAGGGTGGTGGATGTTAGTGGCCTGAGAAAGAAATGATGTGCTTTTCTGAAATGGGTTTCACAACTATGAAATCCTGAACCATCTTTAGAAGCTAAAGTGCCAGGAAGATTCTAAATAAGATGATCGTTTTGAGTACGCATTACATCAGCTTATTTCTGTGATGTCTGTAATTGTTCAAGATTGTTCCAGAGGACATAGGTTCAAGGTGAAGGTGAAAAGATTTAATAGGAATCTGAAGGTGAACTTTTTCACACAAAGGGTGGTGGGTGTATGGAACAAGCTGCCACAGGAGGTAGTTGCGGCTGGGACTATCCTAAAGTTTATGAAACAGTTAGACTGGTACATGGATAGACCAGGTTGGGAGGGATAGGGAACGGAATGCAGGCAGGTGGGACTAGTTTAGCTGGGACATTGCTGGCCGGTGTGGGCAAGTTGGGCCGAAGGGCCTGTTTCCACACTGTATCACTCCATGACTCTATCTGTGGTTCAGCTCCATTGCACACCAGAGTATAAATATCTTGTTCAAATCCACAGCTCAATTGAATACTGCAGTTAAGTAACCCTTAAACAGTTGAATCCTTTGAATGAGGCACTGCCGATATCCACTACACAATCCAACATCAATTTCAATTTGTAAATGTCTTACATTTGTGCACGTTTAAGGAAAATATACGTGACTGTATTGACATGAGTAGATGCTTACATTTAATGCATTTGGAGCAATTTTGTTTAACTGCAGTGTCAACGCCTGAGCAGGTCTTGTTTGTTACAAACCATTCATGCATTGCGCATGTCAGCAGTTCTCCCAAATAAGCTTTAACATAGGTTAGGCTCAAGAGTACATTTCCTTTTACAAAGCAGCAGCAAGAATGATTTTCCCATTTGTGTTAACTGGAAAGTAGGGTTTTAAGTACTAATAGATTTTCACATACATTTGTAATGTAGCTGGTGTTACCAATTGTAAAAGTGCAGATAAACACAAAAAGCTGGAGTAACTCTGCGGGGCAGGCAGCATCTCTGGAGAGAAGAAAAGGGTGATTTTTCGTGTCGAGACCCTTCTTCGGACTGGTTAGGGAAAAGGGAAATGAGAGATGTAGACGGATGTGGAGAGATAAAGAACAATGAATGAAAGATATGCAAAAAAAAGTGACGATGATAAAGCAAACAGGCCATTGTTAGCTGTTTGAGGGTGAAAATAAGAAGCTAGTGCGACTTGGTTTGCTGAGGGATAGAGAGAGAGAGGGAATGCCGAGGCTACCTGAAGTGAGAGAAATCAAGGGTACACAAAAAGCTGGAGAAACTCAGCGGGTGCAGCAGCATCTAAGGAGCGAAGGAGATCTATAGTATCAAAGCAAAGGATGATGCGTATAGTATCAAAGCAAAGGATGATGCGTACAAAGTAGCCAGAAAAAGCAGCATACCAGAGGACTGGGAGAAATTCAGAGACCAGCAGAGGAGGACAAAGGGCTTAATTAGGAAAGGAAAAATAGATTATGAAAGAAAACTGGCAGGGAACATAAAAACTGACTGCAAAATTTTTTATAGATATGTGAAGAGAAAGAGGTTAGTTAAAACAAATGTAGGTCCCTTGCAGTCAGAAACGGGTGAGTTGATCATGGGGAACAAGGATATGGCGGACCAATTGAATAACTACTTTGGTTCCGTCTTCACTAAGGAAGACATAAATAATCTGCCTGAAATAGCAGGGGACTGTGGGTCAAAGGAGGAATTGAGTGAAATCCAGGTCAGTCGGGAAGTGGTGTTGGGTAAATTGAATAGATTAAAGGCCGATAAATCCCCAGGGCCAGATAGGCTGCATCCCAGAGTACTTAAGGAAGTAGCTCAGGAAATAGTGGATGCATTAGTGATAATCTTTCAAAACTCTTTAGATTCTGGAGTAGTTCCTGAGGATTGGCGGGTAGCAAATGTAACCCCTCTTTTTAAGAAGGGAGGGAGAGAGAAAACGGGGAATTACAGACCAGTTAGTCTAACATCGGTAGTGGAGAAACTGCTAGAGTCAGTTATTAAAGATGGGATAGCAGCACATTTGGAAAGTGGTGAAATCATTGGACAAAGTCAGCATGGATTTACAAAAGGTAAATCATGTCTGACGAATCTTGTGGAATTTTTCGAGGATATAACTAGTAGCGTGGATAAGGGAGAACCAGTGGATGTGATATATCTGGACTTCCAGAAGGCTTTCGACAAGGTCCCACATAAGAGATTAGTATACAAACTTAAAGCATACGGTATTAGGGGTTCAGTATTGATGTGGATAGAGAACTGGCTGGCAAACAGGAAGCAAAGAGTAGGAGTAAACGGGTCCTTTTCAGAATGGCAGTCAGTGACTAGTGGGGTACCGCAGGGCTCAGTGCTGGGACCCCAGCTATTTACAATATATATTAATGATCTGGATGAGGGAATTGAAGGTAATATCTCCAAGTTTGCGGATGACACTAAGCTGGGGGGCAGTGTTCGCTGTGAGGAGGATGCTAGGAGACTGCAAGGTGACTTGGATAGGCTGGGTGAGTGGGCAAATGTTTGGCAGATGCAGTATAATGTGGATAAATGTGAGGTTATCCACTTTGGTGGCAAAAACAGGAAAGCAGACTATTATTTAAATGGTGGCCGATTAGGAAAAGGGGAGATGCAGCGAGACCTGGGTGTCATGGTACACCAGTCATTGAAAGTAGGCATGCAGGTGCAGCAGGCAGTGAAAAAAGCGAATGGTATGTTAGCTTTCATAGCAAAAGGATTTGAGTACAGGAGCAGGGAGGTTCTACTTCAGTTGTACAGGGTCTTGGTGAGACCACACCTGGAGTATTGCGTGCAGTTTTGGTCTCCAAATCTGAGGAAGGACATTATTGCCATAGAGGGAGTGCAGAGAAGGTTCACCAGACTGATTCTTGGGATGTCAGGACTGTCTTATGAAGAAAGACTGGATAGACTCGGTTTATACTCTCTGGAATTTAGGAGATTAAGAGGGGATCTTATAGAAACTTACAAAATTCTTAAGGGGTTGGACAGGCTAGATGCAGGAAGATTGTTCCCGATGTTGGGGAAGTCCAGGACAAGGGGTCACAGCTTAAGGATAAGGGGGAAATCCTTTAAGACCGAGATGAGAAAGACTTTTTTCACACAGAGAGTGGTGAGTCTCTGGAACTCTCTGCCACAGAGGGTAGTTGAGGCCAGTTCATTGGCTATATTTAAGAGTGAGTTGGATGTGGCCCTTGTTGCTAAGGGGATCAGAGGGTATGGAGAGAAGGCAGGTACGGGATACTGAGTTGGATGATCAGCCATGATCATATTGAATGGCGGTGCAGGCTCGAAGGGCTGAATGGCCTACTCCTGCACCTAATTTCTATGTTTCTATGTTTCTATGATAGGCGACGTTTCGGGTCGAGACCCTTCTTCAGACTTGGCGACGTTTCGGGTCGAGACCCTTCTTCAGACTTCAGATGAGAGAAATCAATATTCATACCATTGGGCTGTAGGCTGCCCAAGTGAAATATGAGATGCTGTCCCTCCAATTTGCATTTAGCGTCTGACAATGGAGGAGACCTAAGACGGAAAGTTTTGTGTAGGAACGGGAAGGAGAATTAAAGTGCTAGGACAGTGCCCCGATTTGTCACACCTAAGAACAGCTATCAGCAGATATTTGTCTAGATGGGCTAACAGCACCATTTTATCTCATTCTCCCAGATTATCAATATTTTCCCTGTTACAGCACCAAGTCATTTTGCTTTAAAGAATACAGTTTCCCAGCCTTTGCCATCCTTCTTACTTCTAAACTGATGTAATGTTTCCATTTCATATCCCAATAATCTTTATAATTTCACAAAATGAAATTGTTCAATTGGTATCTCATTGCAAAATGCAGCAGAGAGATTTATGTTGATCCCTTAAATCTATTGGAACTTTTCCAAACTCATTTCATTTACAAGCATAAACACCCATCACAGAAGTCATCCCGGGCTTCCTCAAATTAAAGCCTGAGTTAGAACTTGCCCTTATTTCACAATGTATTTAGATTGTTTTCTTCAGTATTTTACACTGTCATAATAATTGTTAAAGGAATTAAATTTGGGTTAACATATGATGTGTTTGACAGCACTGAGCCTGTACTTGTTGGAGTTTAGAGGGATGAGAGGGTGGCGGGGCTCATTGACACAATAGTCTTCTTCGGCTCATGTTGTTGACCTCCCCGTGTTGAGCCCTGTCAACTGGCCTCAGTCAGGCGAACAACAACAAACAGAGGCAGCAGCAGCACCGCAGCTTGGCGCCAACACGGAGCATGCGCCCTTTTAACGGGTGGGCACCTACAGGTGTCGAACCAGATGGCTTCACCCTGCTGTGGACGTCTGTTGCCTCAAACGCAAGAAGAAGACCGAATAGTGAATGACCCTGGATATATATTTACTTCTTCTCAATATGGAGAAGATGTTTCCACTAGTGGGAGAGTCTAGCACAGCCACAGAATAAAAGGGCGTAGCATTAGAAAGGAGATAAGGAGGAATTTCTTTAGTCAGAGGGTGACAAATCTGTGGAATTCATTGCCACAGACAGGTGTGCAGACCTAGACAATGGATATTTTTTAAGGCGGTGATTGACATATTCTTGATCAGTATTAGTGTCAGGGGTTATGGAGATTAGGCAGGAGAATGGGGTTGAGAGGGAAAGATACTGTAGATCAGCCATGATTGAATGGCGGTGTAGACTTGATAGGTCAAATGACCTAATTCTGCTCCTTGAACCTATGAACTTATGAAAATATAACAAAACTGATTAAAAACTTTCCGCCAGTAATGTTCGTTTTCAGATTAATAATAAACAAATATTATAAACCTATTTTCCTTCTCTGTGATTCATATGTATATATTCTGCACCAGAATGATGGTAGCTTCGTCTCTGTGGTTGCACTTCCTTCACTGAGTCAGAACACAAAACCAGAGCGGTCAACCAAATACAATATTTGAGGATCCAAATTTCAGATGAATCATTAAACCAAAATCCTGCCTTCCCTCTCACCACGGATAAAAGAAACTGAGTTAACATTATTTTCGGTTGATGTCTTTCAGGCAATAAAGTGTTTATTGAAGAAAGCACTACAGCCAATTAGGCCAGAGGCAGCTTCCAAACCAGTTATAAAGGCCATAATGTGCATCAGAGTGAAGTGAATTGAAGGACAGCTATTAGTAAGGTTAACAAGGATAGCCAACCTGTCTGTCAAAATGGGCCCATGACATACAATGGAGCAGATGAGACTTTGGTTTTATGTCTTGTCAAAATACCCCACCTCCAAAATTGCAGCCCTCTATTATAAATGACTGCACTATCATCCTCACGTTCAGTGTGCAAGTCCTGGGAGTTGACTTGAACCTAGAGACTTCTAGATCAGAATCGTAGTGTTAGTCACTGAACCATGGCTCCAAATCAAGACAAAAGAGCTGTTGACATCCCGCTGTTTGCCAATATTTACTTCTTCTCAAGTCCATTCACCAGTCATTGGTCTTTCCATTGTTGAGTATGATGCAAACCTCTTGAGATGGCCTTGACAAAAATCTCATCTTGAACAGTGGGCAGACCATAAATCCTTCTATCAACACAAGGAACTGCTGTCTTTCAAAATTAAAAAAACAAAGTGCTGTAGTAACTTAGCAGATCAGGCAGTTTCTCTGGAGGACATGGCCAGGTGACGTTGTGAGATGTTATGTTCTTTAGTCTCAAGATGGGTCACGACCCGAAACGTCTCCTCTATGTGTCCGGCAGAGATGTTGCCTGGCCCACTGAGTTAATAAAGCATTCAATGATGAACCACTTATCAAAATCGTAGATCTCAGGTATTATAGCATAACCCCTTTTCACTATGTCAGCTCATGATTAACCAGCTTGGGTCCAATTCGTATACTCTTGTAGGAAGCTCAGTCATCTTAATGTATGTGCTGACAGCATCCACTGTGGCTTGGGAATCTTCCTGATTGCTGATCTTGCAACTGACTTTCATACCTCTCAATCGAATTCATTCCAAAATGCATCTCTACACTCTGGTGTCCACAAAATACTTTCCATGTCCTACTCAACCCCAGAAAAGCAGAGCCACAAGGACTGCAGATGGTGAAACCTTGAGCAAAACACAAAGTGCTGGAGCTGGAGGACCCACTTTGTGTTTTACTCAGACTTTGAAAGCACTCAAGACACCCCAAAATGCTTTGAGGCAGATGCAAGTTCAGATCAATTCAGTTTAGTTTATTGTCACGTGTACTGCGGTAACCAGTCATCAGAATGACATTACTTGATTACAATCCATAGATACATGATAAGGGAATAATGTTTAATGCAAGGTAAATCCAGCAAAGTATCATAGTTAAAGTAAAAAATGTTGCTGTAGGAATAGAGATTTCAAAGTGTGAAGCGATTGTAATATGAGCTTGTAGATCTGCTTCTGTGGCTAGCACGCAAATCGTTGCCTATGTTGGGCACCATCTCGGAGGCAATTATTTTAATGCAGACCATTTAAGCTAATTAACTTACTTCAGCAGTTGATTATCCAACTCCAATCCTTTCAATCATCAGAACACCAGGAATTGGAAAAGTTCATTCTATTTTAGTACTTTATCATCCCTGGTACCTTCTTGGACAACTACATCCGTGAATGTCGCTGTTCAGGGGCAGCATTTGGGATTTAAAATCCTTTCCCAGGCCACCGAGTTCATCTCTTAAATTTAGAACTGTGGTTTAGGTATTACCGCATCACTTTGTACAAAAATGCTCTTTGCAGTTAATATCGTGCTGTTCGGCAGTGTTGATTATAACAGTACCAACTGATCAGGTGTTCTCAAAGCAGATGGCTCTTGGAGTCCCTTTACAATTCGAGTCTCTGTATAGTCACCCAATCATCCCCACTCACCACAACGACAGGGATTTTCACTGCAGGCAGTCGTCTGCTTGGGACAATCAAGGCCCACTGACAGCCATTAGAGAGATAACCACCGTCACTCAACCCCTTGCTCTCTCCAGGCACCTTTCTGCAGGAGGAAGATGCAGTGTCTAATATCCCAGCTCGTGCTCACTGGCACACGTGTTATAACACAAGTTGCTCTGAATATATGAGCTCATGTGCTGCTGGCCAGTGGCAGTTTACTCGAAACACATTACTGTATTCTCACGCCATGCTCTAACAAAGGCTCGGAAAAAGTACCGCGCCTGACATTCGTGAGGAAACTTTTGTTTAGGAAAGATTTGCAATATAATTGTACTCTCGTTAAGCCTTGTGCAGGATCAGGGTTTCAGGAAGTAGAAATGTGCATTTACTAACAAAGCAAGCATAAGATTCCATAGGGGGTTACATATATGGAATTACCAGGAGTCAGAAAGTTCTGAAAATAATGATAGAATTCAATATTAAATCTGTCAGTTGTGTAGACCACATGGCCTTAACATGAAATAACATTTAAACTTTCCCTTCTGCCTGATGGAGGCCGATGCAGTGTTTTATTATCCGCTTTGGCAGGTGATTTATTACCAGTGTTTCTACTCCAGTAAAGCCGCATTAGGCTGCACGAGATGCCTCATTTGTTATCTTCAACCATCCTACGTTCTTTCTTTACTCTCCGGCGTGAAAGTCTAACTTGTAGGAGAAGGATTGCGGGTCTCCAAAGCCCCGTTAGCCGCGGTTGTGTGGGAGCGGTCCAACTTCAAGCTGAAAACCGCGACCACGAGATTGATGATCAACTAACTACATTATCCCCAGACAAGGTGATTTATTGAGTCCTGTAATGTGGAAAGCATTTACCTGTAGTGTCAAATAGGATGTTAACTAATATTACCCCGCTGCAGGGATTCAAGAGTTGAACACAACTTGTTATTTCAGTTCTCATGTTTTAGTTTAGAGATAGTTTAAAGATACAGCATGGAAACAGGCCCTTCCGTCTACCAAGTCCATGACAACCACATTATTTCTATGTTATCCCACTTCAGTATCCACTCGCACAACATAAGGAGCAATTTTACAGAGGCAAATTAACCGACAATTAACCTAAAAAAAACAAATCATCCTTAGTCACATGTACAAATATGCTCTTTTATGCAGTTTATGCAATTATATTCCGATTCTGAAATAGAGTCGTACCACATGGAGACAGGTCCTTCTGCCCAACTTGCCCATACTGGCCGACAGGTCCCATGCACCTGTCTAACTGTTTCTTAAATGTTGTGATAGTCCCTGCCTCAACTACGTCCTCTGGAAGCTCGTTCCATACACCCGCCACCCTTTGTGTGAAAAACGTACCCTTCAGATTCCTTTTAAATCTTTTCCCCTTCACCTTAAACCTATGACCTCTGGCCCTCGATTCCCCTACTCTGGGCAAAAGACACTCTGCATCTATCCGATCTATTCCTCTCATGATTTTGTACACCTCTATAAGATCATCCCTCATCCTCCAGCACTCCAAAGAATATAGTCCCAGCCTACGTAACCTCTCTCTGTAGCTCAGACCCTCAAATCCTGGCAACAACCTAGTTCCATTAGAACCTAATCTTAGAAACATTGTACCACGCATGTTTTAAAGATGGTACTAGGAGAGATATTACCCCAATGTCACTAGTTTGTCTAACAAACTCTCATTTAACCAAAGCAGGGTATTCACATGGACATGAAATAATGTCACAGTGAATCTTTCTGTATGGCCTGATTTCTGGACATTTCCATGAGGTCTTAACTTAATGCAGCCTTAAGAAGGTGCCCCAAACTGAAATGTCACCTATTTATGCCCTCCAGAGTTGCTGTCGGACCCAATGAGTTACTCCAACACTTTTTTTGTACACCAACATCTGCAGTTCCTTGTGTCTCCATTTTGCTGCCTTTACCTTTTGAGTCATTGTCTGGCATGCATTTTCATTACACCAGCATGACCTATGATATTGGGTTGAGATAAGCAAGTTATGGGGAAGTACTGCAGGCATACCAGGCATTTGCCTTGGGACAAGCACTTTTGCTGTTTGTAGAAAGGAACTGCAGATGGTGGTTTACAGCAAACATGGACACAAAATGCTGGAGTAACACAGTGGTTCAGGCAGCATCCATGTCCTCTAGAGATGCTGCCTGTCCTGCTGAGTTGCTCCAGCACTTTGTGCCTATCTTCACTTCTTTTGTTTGCCTATCCTCAATAGCTCCTTGAGAAGATGGTAGTGGACGTCCTACAAATGAGAGGCTTGCTAGGCTATTTTCAAAGATATTTAAGAGTCAATCACACAAAGTACATGTGGAGACACATGTAGGGAAAGAACAGCAGGTTTTTTCTCGCGAATGACATTTAACATGGATTTTAATAACAATCCAGTGGTTCTTTAGTCGTAAGGTCATATGATCATAAGTGATAGACAATAGATGCAGGAATAGGCCATTCGGCCCTTCGAGCTAGCACCGCCATTCACTGTGATCATGGCTGATCATCCACAATCAGTACCCCGTTCCTGCCTTCTCCTCATATCCCTTAACTCCCTTGATAGGAGTAGAATTAGGCCATTCGGCCCATCAAGTCTACTCCGCCATCCAATCATGGCTGATCTATTTCTCCCTCCTAACCCCATTCTCCTGCCTTTTCCCCATAACCCCTGACACCTAGTCATAGAAACATAGACATAGAAATTAGGTGCAGGAGCAGGCCATTCGGCCCTTCGAGCCTGCACAGCCATTCAATATGATCATGGCTGATCATCCAACTCAATATCCTGTACCTGCCTTCTCTCCATACCCCCTGATCACTTCAGCCACAAGGGCCACATCCAACTCCCTCTTAAATATGGCCAACGAACTGGCCTCAACTACCTTCTGTGGCAGAGAATTCCACAGATTCACCACTCTCTGTGTGAAAAATGATTTTCTCATCTCGGTCCTAAAAGACTTCCCCCTTATCCTTAAACTGTGACCCCTTGTCCTGGACTTCCCCAACATCGGGAACAATCTTAAAGGGTTGGACAGGCTAGCCTGCATCTAGCCTGTCCAACCCTTTAAGAATTTTGTAAGTCTCTATGAGATCACCCCTCAGTCTTCCAAATTTCAGCGAGTACAAGCCAAGTCTATCCAGTCTTTCTTCATATGGAAGTCGTGCCATCCCAGGAAGCAGTCTGGTGAACCTTCTCTGTACTCCCTCTATGGCAAGAATGTCTTTCCTCAGATTAGGAGACCAAAACTGTACGCAATACTCCAGGTGTGGCCTCACCAAGACCCTGTACAACTGCAGTAGAACCTCCCTGCTCTTGTACTCAAATCCTTTTGCTATGAATGCCAACATACCATTCGCTTTCTTCACTGCCTGCTGCACTTGCATGCCTACTTTCAATGACTGGTGTACCATGACACCCAGGTCTCGCTGCATCTCCCCTTTTCCTAATCGGTCACCATTCAAATAATAATCTAGTAAATCATTACTAAGATTAGATAGTTTGGTCAAATTCCAGATTATTAATTGAATTTCAATTATTTTGTTATCTTGATGGGATTTTAACTGTCCCTGGACTGTTTATCCAGAATTTTGATTTCGTAGCCAGTAATTTGACTGCTGTGTTACCCCCGTGTAACCACAAATTTGAGCAAATTACCTTTTTACCCATCCCCTTGATCACCTTGACCACAACCTGTAGCTAGTTTGTTGGTAATACATAAAACTCTTCCATGGCTTGATTTCACATGATCATTAGCTGGACCTGGTCAATTCTTGAACAAAGCAACCGATCAGAGAAGAATCTTTGAAGACTGTAGTATCAGACCAAGCTTGATTTCAATCACTATGCAGTTATACGGACACTATGGGCATGGGGTTCAGCTGCTGATACCTCTTTAAAAGCTTTCCCACACTATAAAATGATATCATCCATTAACAGTGACTTAAAAACCAGTCGGCCTTGTCCTTTCTATGGAAATATATAATCCAATCCTGAGGTTTCAGGCAAAAGGTCAGAAATCTAGTAGCCACGGTGCTGAACACACATCATAGATTTGTCAAAGATTAATCCGCAAAATAATTTTCCACCATTGCAAAAACCTCTAAAATAGCTGTTCCTGAGAGCATGGGCTGTTACTGCACCTCTAGTGAAGCACAGATAGCATATTCCTGGCTGGAGCGCCTTTTGCCTCAAGATTCAATTTACTGACAGGTCTTGCTCATTCATTCCTCCTCCGCATTAGGAACAATTCTTCAGCTCCTACTCTCTACTCCAACGTCTTATGCTGAGCCAAGGAAGATTAAAAGCCTCATTATATTGACCTAGTACTTTGATATTTCGCATTAATATTGAACATTAGCAGACAGCCCACAGCAGAACTAGTTAGACCGGTCCTTCACAATACTTGGATGAAGTTCTGCTTTTAATCCTTGACGTGCACACACAATCTATCTTCTATGAGTCTAAACCTATTTCAAAACTGCAAGCTTGGAGCACTGTATTTTGTGATGTATACAGTACGCGCATTTATATTGCTAATCCTCTTTCAGCACTTGGACTGCCACAAGAACTCTGAGATATTGAATCAATAAGAGACCAACATCAGTAACTTCCATGGAAGGTCAGGGGAGCCATCACATAAATTCCACCCTCAGGAGTAGGGAGTTATTTAAAGTTGGAGAATTTGATATTGAACTGTAAAGTGCTTTGGTAATTCGCTTTCTCTCTCAGAATTGACCATTTCTGCTATAAATCAGCCAACTGTGATCTTGCCTCTGGTTTCCTTTCTCCATTAAGACGGACTGTCCCACTGGCCATGTCTTTGCTATTAGCCACACCTAGCCTAGGAAACGTGTAATTGTCCTCTAAGTGCCCTCGTTGCTCATTTGATCTGGTCTCACATTATCACAGTTTGTCCCTTTGTTCTATCCACCATTGCTCATACCTTCTCTGCAACTTTAAGCTGCTTTTTTTTTTGTTATTTTCTTTCCCAGTTCTGATGACGGGTCTTCAAACTGAAACGTTAAATAATTTTGCTCTTTCCCTTTGCCGTCATTGCCTGTTCAACTTGGGCAGCACAATGGTGAAGCAGTAGAGTTGCTGCCTTACAGCGCAGGAGACCCGGGTTCGATCCTGACTACGGGTGCTGTCTGTACAGAGTTTGTACGTTCTCCCCGTGACCTGCATGTATTTTTTCCGGGTGCTCTGGTTTCCTCCCACACTCCAAAGACGTAAGGGCCTGTCCCACTTTGCGATTTTTTCGGCGACTGCAAACATCAGCGACTGGCGCCCGTAGTCGCCCTGGAAATCGTCTAGTTGTACGACACTCCACGCCACCGTCACGTCAAGCTACGACACTCTGCGTCACCCACCTTCACAACACAAGAAGGTTACACCGAAGTATAATAATCACATTGGAAATTAACTTATCTACAATAAATCTAAGGACCAATAACTTTTAATGGATAACTTGCCGCTTTATATACCCGCATCACCGGCCGTCACCCGCAGGACAGCATACTTTAGCGTGTGACAGGGCGCATGAGATGATAAGACATCCAGATGTCGCCTGAAGATTTTAAACATTCCAAAATCCAGGGGCGACAGGGAGACACCGCGCGTCACTACATGCGTCACCCCACGTCACGCCCCAACCACGCCGCGACTACCTCTTTTCAGGCTGTCGCCAATAATGTCGCCCAAGTGGGACAGGCCCTATACAGCTTTGTAGGTTAATTGGCTTATTAAAATTGTAAATTGTCCTTAGTGTGCAGGTAGTGATGCAAAATTTCACTGTACCTTCTTAATTGGTACATGTGACAATTAAAGGAGAATTTGGGATGGTATTGGGAATGATTCCATTTCTCGAGAACATACAGAAGACCATTATTTACGGTGGTGGTGCACCACTTTGTAAATATCCTGCCCATGCATCTTGCCAGTATCATCCTGATCAGTCACTGATGAGGCCAAATAATCGTATATGTTTCAATAAGATTCCCTCTCATCCTTCTAAATTCCAGAGTGTACAAGCTCAGACGCTCCAATCTATCAACATATGACTGTCCCGCCATCGCGGGAATTAACCTCGTGAACCTACGCTGCGCTCCCTCAATAGCAAGAATGTCCTTCCTCAAGTTTGGAGACCAAAACTGCACACAATATTCCAGGTGTGGTCACAATAGGGCTCTTACAGCGTCAGAGACCTGGGTTCGATCCTGACTATGGGCCTGTATGGAGTTTGTATATTCTCCTCGCGACTACGTGGGTTTTCTCAGATTCAAATCGAGAAAGTTAGATATAGCTTTTAGGGCTAATAGAATCAAGGGATATGGGGAGAAAGCAGGAACGTGGTACTGATTCTGGATGATCAGCCATGATCAAAATGAAAGGCGGTTTGGCTTGAAGGGCCAAATTACCTACTCCTGCTCTTATTTTCTATGTTTCTCCAGATGCTTCGGTTCCCCCCCACAATCCAAAGCCGTACAGGTTTGCAGGTTAATTGGCTTTGGTAAAAATTGTAAATTGTCCCTAGTAAGTAGGTTAGTGCTAGTGTACGGGGATCATGGTCGGCGTGGACTCGGGGGGGTGTTGATCCTGTTTCCGCACTCTATCTCTAAACTAAAGGTCATACAAGGTGCACAATGATTGCTGAAGTAAATTAATTGCTCCTATTTTATCGATCCTGAATCATGCTAAAATAGTTCCAAGTGTAATACAGCAATGAATTTCTTCACTGAGTTGGTTAAATAAAAGGTTTAATCATATTTAATTACAACCACAAAACTACTGGGCTGTCTTTTAAAACCCCTCTGCCTCGCGACTGTTTCGACAGGGAGAGAGTCTAACAACCTTTCCAGGTCTGGTCTAAACACAACTAGGATGTGAGTGACTCTCAGCTTCATGTCTCTTGGGAGGGGGTGGAACAGTGAGCTGCTGCACAGCTTGAGTGACCTGGGTTAAATCCTGACCTTAGTTACTATCTGTACGTAGATTGTAGCCAGATGGTATCCTCCAGGTGCTCCAGTTTCCTCTCAAGGGTGGTTGTAAGGTTAATTTGCTGCTGTACATTAAAGAAACATAGAAAATAGATGCAGGAATAAGCCATTCGGCCCTACGAGCCAGCACCACCGTTCAATATGATCATGGCTGGTCATCCAGAATCAGTACCCCGTTCCTGCTTTCTCCCCATATCCTTTGATTCTGCTAGCCCTAAGACCTATATCCAACTCTCTCTTGAATACATCCCCAGGTGAGTGGCGGGGGAATCAGAGAGATAAACAGCATGTGAAAAGGAATGAGTTACAGTTATACAAAGACAAACAGTGCTAGAGTAACTCGGCATTTCAGGCAGCATGCTGAACAACATGGATAGGTGGCATCTTGGGTCGGGACCCTTCTTCAGACTGATTGTCGCGGAGAAGAAAGTTGGAAAAGAAGAGGACAGGTCAAAACATGGCAGGTAATGTCTGAAGAAGGGTCTCAACCCAAAATGTCACCCATTCCTTCTCTCTAGAGTTGTTGCCTGTCTCAAGGGTGGTTTTGATAGGCAGATAGTTGGACAAGGCAACTTAAGCTGCACCACCGTGTCGCCTTAAATAAAACAAAAACATCAGGGTTTATCAACCCTAATATCTCTCCACCCCATCACATTTAAGCTACAATGTAATTTAAGACTTGGAAACATTAATATGAGATTTTTTTCCATCTGCAGTTCATCTAATAGTGTTTTTTTAAAGCATATCCTTGAGTAAGGAGTTAATGATATGATTTCACTACCGTTGAACTTCGCACCTAATCTGGCTGTTATCGAGCACTTAAAAGCGCCATTGATTTCAAAGACTAAGAG
Source organism: Okamejei kenojei (assembly GCA_035221665.1). Taxonomy (NCBI): domain Eukaryota; kingdom Metazoa; phylum Chordata; class Chondrichthyes; order Rajiformes; family Rajidae; genus Okamejei; species Okamejei kenojei. The sequence continues at coordinate 44,716,485 of CM069131.1, forward strand.
AAATAAATGTTGTCAGAACGCGTGACATGAATTGAAGTGATCCCGAACCAAGTCCGCAGTTGCCGTAGATTCAATACAGCAATGTCTTCACTATGCAAAGAGTGTAGCACAAGTGAACTACAAGTTACTTCATGGGTAGAAGAGATGCATAGAAGACGATTCATCTATAGAATTAACACAATACAAGGAAGCAATTGATTGTTCCCAATCACAATTGTAATGATATGCATGGCATAAAATAACAACAGTCTCACAACAGGAATTCTCCATTGAAAGACGAGCTAATCTCAACCACAATTGCCTTGATTAGGTTATCTTTGATATAATTTGAATAATTCATAACGGAGGCGCTAGCTGAAGAGTCTGGTCCTTTTGTTAGTAATCCACAATTGTCCCAATTCATTTCTAATACTTTGACAGATGACCACCCCATTTGATCAAAGTAGGACCATTTCATTCTCCACTTTACCTTTGAAGTCTAAAGAGATTCAGTATGTCTCTGAATACAGAAACAAACCTGTACTGATGTACTGTGCAAAGTAGATACAAGGAACTGCAGATGGAAATTTGCAGAAGGGTCCACACCCAAAACGTTATCTATCCCTGTTTTCCAGAGATGCTGCTTGATTCTCTGAATTACTTCAGCACTTTGAGTCTTTTTTGAAAGTAGAAAGTATCCTAACTAATCATAATGTAATCAGGTACGGGAATCCCAATGCTCAGGAACACAAGAGGCTGCAGAGAGTAGTGGATTAAGCTCAGACCATCCCTTCCTTCCAACGAAAGCAACTGTATGAGAGGCTGCCTCAAATATATGTCATCTATCATCAATGAGCCTCACCATCCTTGCCCTCTTCTCATTACTACCATCAGGCAGGAAGTCTGAAGTCAGGTTCAGTAACGAGCTACTTTCCTGCGACGTTTGGGTTCTTGAACCAACATTCACAACCGCAGATCGACAAAAAAGCTGTAGTAGCTCAGCGGGTCAGGCAGCAACTCTGGAGAAAAAGAATACGTAATGTTTCAGATCGAACCTTTCTTCAGTCTGAGAGTCAGGGGAAAGGGGAAAGATAGATATAGATGGTATTTAGGACAAATGCAGGCATGGACTACTTTGTTGGCTGAGATACAACTAGAAATGGAGATGGTGAAATCAACAGCAAATACCATCATTCTGACCTTAGAATGGAAGTAAGGTCACATGATGAAAGATATTAAGGAGTTGGAGGCTAGCACAGTGCCCCGAGGAATTCCCATGACCAGGGAAGACACAAGTACCTGCAAATACTGCAATCTTGAATAAAACACAAAGTGCTGTGGTAACCCAGGGGGTCAGGCAACATCCCTCTGTGGAGGGAATGGACTGGCTACTTTACGGGTTGGGACCCTTCTTCAGACTGACTGTTCTGTGGGGGGAGGGGGGGAAGCTGGAAAAGAGACGGGACAAAGATTGGCAAGTGATAGGTGGATGGAGGTGAGAGATTTGATTGGCAGAATGAGTGGACAAAGTGTAAAGAGAAGAAAGTGTGTCAGATAAGGAGAGAAAAAGAGTGAAATGGAAAGACAGGGAGGGACATACAGTAGGTGGAAGGGGACAGAGGATGTAGTGGGGGGAAGAGGGGCGGGATACTAAGAGAAATGGTGTGGACAGGAAAAAGGAGGGGTGGAAAGTTTGAGAATTCAATGTTCATATTGTTGGGTTGTAAACTAACAAAGTGGAATATGATAAACAGGACACTGTGACCTGGGATGTGGAAACAAGAAATTGCAGATGCTGTTTAAAAACGTGCTGAAGTAACTGGCAACACTTCTGGAGAACATGGATGGGTGACGTTTCGGGTCGGGACCCTTCTTCAGACTGGCATGATGGATCTGCAACAAATACAACTGCCTTCCTTTGTACAATGTATACCTCCAGCCGTTGGCTTCTTCTCTCCCTGCCAAGGTGTTTTGATGCCTCATGCAGTCAAACATTGTCTTTGTGTCCAGAGGACATAGGTTCAAGGTGAAGAGGAAAAAAATTAATAGGAATCTGAGGAGTAACATTTTCACACAAAGGGTGGTGGGTGCATGGAACAAGCTGCCAGAGGAGGTAGTTGAGGCAGGAACTATCCCAACATTTAAGAAACAGTTAGACAGGTACATGGATAGGATAGGTTTGGAGAGATATGGACCAAGCACAGGTTGTGTGGGACTAGTGTAGCTGGGACATATTGGGCAGTGTGGGCAAGTTGGGCCGAAGGGTCTGTATCACTCTATGATTCTCTGTTTTGTTCTCACCTCATCCCTATGCTCATCTTCATAGGCAATAGATGTGCCTTGGCCAATTTCCTCATGGTCGCACATTGAACTGGAAACCATCAGCAGTTCTATCTCACATGCTCAGAAGAGCAAATGACTCAAATCTCTAAGCAACTGAACGTTGCTGCTCAAGAAAATGTCTTGAGAAAATGAAAGGTTGAGCTGCACTGCCATCATGTGGTGAACTCAGGAACTGCAAACAGTTAATGAAATGTTTTCTGCTTTCTGAAGCAGAACATTTGCTTTAGAGACTGGAAAGCTGAAATGTTGATTAAATGTGATCTCTTAAACCTTTTCCTGATGAAATGACATGGCATTGCCTCCACATTTGTAATATCCAGAACTGAAATACATTAGTAGAATTGCAAGTATATTAAAACCAACGTGTAATTATGAAGTCATGCAAACTAGCCAAACGACCACTGTGCATCACAGCAAGATCTTTTAAATACAGTGCACTTAGTGTGAAGAGAGACACATTATGCATGAAGTATATTTGGTGGTGAAACCAAATTCAATGGATCTGGTACTAATACACATAGGCACTCAATGTTTCGTAATGGGTTCTATTTTGCAAACAAGTTAAACATTATCTCAATTAATTAATGTTTTTCAATTTTGATATAAAAGTGCCATGCTTTCCTCAATGGCTTTGTGCAGAGGAGTACTAAATCTCGGAATTGATGGGAGGCCAGTGAGCATAAATTCAACAGTTTTCATGCACCGATACATAGCACAGATAAATTATATTAGTTTCTTATCTCCAGCAAATCCAAATTAGACTCACAGGCAGCAGAGATCAAAAAATGAAAGCACTCAGCAAATCAGGCAGCAACAGTGAAAAGAAAAAGAGCTTTAATGTCTCAGGTTAGTGACGTCTCATTACAATTACATTTCACTAAAATTCAATACCACTATTCTCAACATACTTAGTCATGGAGTCATAAAATCATACAGTGGGGAAACAGACCCTTCAGCCCAACTTGCCCACGCCGACCAAAATGCCCAAACATATACCAGTCCCACCTGCCTGCATTTGGCCCAAATCTCTCTGAACCTATCCTATCCATGTACCTGTCCAAATGTTTCTTAAATGGTGCAATAATACCTGCCTCAACTACCTCCTCTGGCAGCTCATAAACCTATGTCCTCCAGTTCTCGATTCTCCTACTCTGGGCAAAAGACTCTGTGCACTTACCTAATCTATTCCTCTCATGACTTTGTACACCTCAATAAGATCACCCCTCGTCCTCCTGCACGCCAAGGAATAAAGTCCTAGCCTACTCAACCTCTCGCTATACCTCGAGGCCTGGTAACATCTTCACCCTCTCCAGCTTGACAACATCTTGCCTATAACATGGTGACCAAAACTGAACACAATACACTAAATGAGGCCTCACCAATGACTTATATAACTGTAACATGACCTCCCAGCATCTATATTCAATGACTGACTAATGAAGCCCAATGTGCCAAAACCTTTTTTGATCACTGTGATGACGCTTTCAAGGAACTATGCACCTGCAATCCCTGTTCCCTCTGTTGTCAAACACTCCCCAGAGCCCTACCATTCACTGTGATGGCCCTGTACTGGTTAGATCAAATATTCCCCAGCCCACCTGCCCAACCAATCAAGATCCTGCTGCAATTGTTTACATCCAATATATACTTGTATTCACTATATACGATACCACCCGCTTTAGTGTGATCTGCAAACTTGCTGACCATGCCTTTTACATTTTCATCCAAATCATCACTCAAGTTGAACAGACAGCAATGGGCCCAGCACCGCCGCCCGGCTTCTCAGCGGCCTACTGGGAGGGATCATAGAATTATACATCACACAAACAGGCCCAACAACATTACTTGCCCATGCAGACCAAGAAGCTTATCTACACTAGTCACACCAATACACATCTGACTAGGGTTGCCTACTTTCGCACTCCCAAATAAGGGACAAAAGGTGGGGTGCCGCAGTGGTGTGGGGCTGGCAGCTAGCAGACCTAACAGGGACCTTTTTTCAAAAGCAAGAGAGAGAGAGAGAGAGAGAGAGAGAGAGAGAGAAAAACCAACAACCCTGAATAGGTAAACAAATCCAATATATGAGCCATGTATACATATCTTCAGAGTTATATATGAAATATAAGACCAAATTATAACAAAGCATAATACAGAGCATAATCTGACTACCAGTCAGACATGAAATAACACCAAATAACCCTATCTGTATGTGCCTATCGAGTAGACATATAATCACTGCAAAAGAGGAAAAGAGGGAGGGAATCACCAAGCCTACTTTTTCCATGGATATTTCATGCTGCTCTTGACTGATTCAAGCAGCCCTTTGTCCTTTTCCACAGCCAGAGCGAAGTCCTTACGTGAAAAGTCACAGTTCACTGATATTTGAAGTACATTTTTGATCAGCTCTGTGCTGCATCTGTTTCTTGAGTCTGACCATTTAACGGCCAACAGAGAGAAGATCCTCTCTACAAAGGCATTTGTGCCTGGAACACTGACGACAAATGAGACAATCCTGAACATGTTGATTGTTGGCTTTTCTTATGTTTTGGAAAACTGCCACCCACTTCTCACTGGTGGATTTTGTCAATTTCCGCAGTAGATTTTACGAAGAATGCATCCATATTGCTTGTACCTTTAGCTAGTGTGGTCTTCTTGTGTGCTTCGGTGGAAGCATGTGGAGTTAGGTCATTCTCACATCCATGGCCAATTAAGAATTCCCAAAGGCATAAAGTACAGAAGGCCTTCGTCGAGTCACCGCTGACGGGCTTAACCCACGTCTTTTTTGCTTCCCATTGCTTGTTAAAGCTGCACAGTCTTTTCTTTTTTGCAGGTTTATCCATATTTGCACATGTCAAGCCGACCGAACAACACCAGACATTGCTGAAACATTTTGTTTTGGCAAGAACTGGCAAAATATAGCGTACAACTGACGCGCATAAGGGGGCCTGTGATTGGATGACAGCTGAATCACTCGTGCGTGGCGTCAACAGCACATGCGACATGCACGCATGCTGTTGTATCAGATCAAGGATCTGTCTGTATGCGTGCACTCTGGTGATGACAGAGCAGTAGCAGTCAAATACGGGTCAAGGGCAGTTCCATATGGGACAAACCAATTTAGCCCAATATACTGGATGTCCTGGCTAATACGGGACATTTGGCAACCCTACGTCTGACCAATATCCCTCTAATCCTTTCACTATCTATGTATCTGTCCAAATGCTTTTTAAATTAGATTATATTACCTCTGGCAGCTCGTTCCATATACCCACCACCCGCTGTATGAAAGAGTTGACCCTCAGGTTGCTATAAAATTTCCCCTTTAACTTAAGCCCATGTTCTCTTGTTCTTGATTCCCCTATTCTGGGTAAAACACTCTGTGCATTTACACTGTCTATTCCTAGTTTTGTTATTACTTAGGTGTATAAAAGCATGAGGGCGTACGTTTAAAAAGATGAGAAGGAACGTCTTTAGTCGGAGGATGATGAATCTGTGGAATTCATTGCCACAGATGGCTGTGGAGGCCGACATTGGGTATTTTTAAGGAGAAGATTGATAGATATTTAATTTGTAAGGTGACAAAAGTTATGGGTAGAAGGCAGGAGAATGGAGTTGAGAGGGAAAGATAGATCAGCCATGATTGAATGGTGGAGTAGACGTGATGGGCCGAATGGCCTAAATCTGCTCCTACGCTGTATGAAGCTACGAGGTGAATAGATGAGGGAATGAATGAGAAAGTGGGGTAACATAGAACCAGAGGGGGGGGCTGATCAATGGTCAGTGTGGACTCCCGTGTGCTGAATCTAAACTAAACTAAAAATCTACTCCCAATTATTAAACATGATTGTCTGGGTGCTCAATAATGGCAGCTGATGGGATGACACAAGAGTTTTCTCACAAATGTTCAAAAGAAGATTTCGGGAGCTTCAGATGTCAAACCATCTGCTCATCCAACATGGAAGGTGATTCACAGCAGCAAGTGCCTGGTGGAACTTCTAAAGTGATACATCATGTCCAACAAAAACGATAATTGTTGCATTCTGCTTCAGCTCCATTGAGAATGCAAGACTCTGCCTCCTAACAACACCCTCTGGACCTCTAGTTTGAACCTGCATTTCAACCAGACGCGATTGCTCACCACTAATGTGAGTCCTAACCAAGCAGCCAGAGTCCCTGCAAAAGGAACTCAAAGCACTTTCAACATATTCCAAAAGTCCTGGCTCCACAACAACTTCACCCGAGTCAGCAATATCCAACCACCAGTAGGAAATATGAGGGACTTAAGTCCTTCCGATCAACTAAGCCTCCCCTCCTCTGGGATCAGCTAGATCGGAATTTTTTTACAAGTCACAGTGAAATTCTTTGCTTGCATACCCAAGGTATGCAAATAGTGGCCTATAAAGGGTGCTTACAAAGTTACAAATTCCCTCATCCTCCCTCATTGTATTCTCCCCCTCCCTCATGGTATTCCCCCCTCCCTCCCTCCCTCATGGTACCCCCCCCCCCCCATGGTATTCCCCCCCCCACACCAGGTCCTCCTTTGTTCCTTCCCTCGGCAGCAGCGTCCTCGCTTCCACATGTCCGTCCTCGTCCGTCGCCATCATCGACCCCTAACTGACCTCACCACTAACGCTGCCTCTCCGGACACCTGTGTGCCGCCAACTTGGGCTATATAAACCTGCGAGGCTCCACCTCCCACCTGGGAGGCACCAGCCTCGGCTTCTCAGCTGCGTCTACAGAAGAAACAAGTAACTGAAAGTAATCGTTTACAAAAGAGGACACAAAGTGCTGGAGTAACCCAGCGGGTCAGGCTGCATCTCTGGAGAACACGGATAGGTGTTGTTTCAGGTCAAAACCCTTCTTCGGACTGTTCTGTACTATAAATAATAAGATAAAATATCTAGGGCATATTATTACAGAACAAATGACAGATGATGAGGATATTTATAGGCAACGACGCATGCTGTATATACAGGCGAATATCCTCTTGCGTAAATTTGGTGCGTGTGCAGATGTGGTGAAGATGTCACTATTTAGAGCATACTGCACACCCCTCTACACTGCGCACCTGTGGTCGAATTATTTAAAGACAAAATATGCAGAGATTAAAGGTTGCATATAACGATGCCATGAGAGCACTGCTAAGGCAACCTAGATGGTGTAGTGCCAGTAATATGTTTGTGGCTGCAGGAGTCAGTACTCTAGAAGCTATCCTAAGACAACACATGTATAAATTCATTTGCAGGATAAATGACTCTAAAAATGAGCTTATTGTGGCCTTGACAAACATAAGGGTTAGCACTACACGCTACAAATCCCAGTTGTGGAGACATTGGTATCGTTGTCTGGATTTTTAACTTAAGTATTGTGGGTATTTTTTTTTTTAATATATAAATTATGATGTTTTTATGTGATTTAGCATGATTTTATATATATTTATGATATTTGAGATGCAATGCATTTTTTTTTAATGTAATGTTGCCCCTTGTCTGGACCTTGAGTCCGTAATAAAGTTATTATTATTATTATTATAACCCTCGGTAAGTACAAAGACAAACTTTTGTATTTAAGAAATAAAGACGAAAGAAAAGTCCCAACAAAAATGTCACTTATCCGTTTTCTCCAGAGATGCTGCCTGATCTGCTGTGTTACTCCAGCAATTTGTGTATATCATTGGTTTAAAACCAGCACTTCAGTTCCCTGTATATTAAACTTTCTACTTACCGAGAGATAGAAGCCGCCAAAAAAAAATCAATAAGTTGGCCGGTTCCACTGACTGGAGTAGAATATTTTATGGATTTCTTCAACGGTTATTAGGTGTTCACCTGTTGAGACCGGTATTCACTTGAATTTTGTCATGGCACTAATAACTGTCCATATTAATCTGAGGTGGGTGCTGCAGCTAAATTAGTTTGAATATACAACAAGAAAAAATTGTCCCAATTCCTGCCTCAAAATGTTTCTGTAATGAGCCATAGTGTGATACAGTGTGGAAATAGGCCCTTAGGCCCAACTTGCCCACACCGGCCAACATGTTCCAGCTACTCTAGTCCCATCTGCCTGCGCCTGGTCAATATCCCTCCAAACCTGTCCTGTCCATGTACCTGTCTAACTGTTTCTTAAACATTGGGACAATCCCAGCCTCAACTACCTCCTCTGGCAGCTTGTTCCATACACCCCTTGTATGAAAAAGTTACTTCTCAGATTCCTATTACCGGGGTAAATCTTTTCCCCTTCACCTTGAACCTATATCCTCTGGTCCTCGATTATCCTACTCTGGGCAAGAGGCTCTGTGCATCTACCCGATCTATTCCTCTCATTATTTTATACACCTCAAACTTGAGCGATGTACCAACTAGTCAGGTTTGCTGATATGGACAATATACTAGCAATGCCTCATCCTCTGGCACGTGGAGCACTTTAGGCATGTACGATTAGCCACCCCTAACTACAATAAACACCACATCAATCAGTAGTTTGAAGATAGACACAAAATGCTGGAGTAACTCAGTGGGACAGGCAGCATCTCTGGAGAGAAGGAATGGGTGGTGTTTCAAGTCGAGACCCTTCTTCAGACTGAAGAGCAAAAATGTAAGCAAATTTCAGAGGAGTGATAATAATAACAAGGAAGTAATATCAGGATTTATTTCCTTGGAACCAAGCACAGACTGGGCTAAAACCATGAGGCATCTGGATAGAGTGAACAGGGGTGGCCTATTTCCCATGAAGAAAGTAGGATCATTAGGTGACTCAGATTGTATATATTAGCAGAAGGACAAAGGAGTTGAGTAAAGGCCCTGTCCCACTTACGTGTCCTTGGCATGCAAATTACGAGACCTCGTGATCGCGTTGGGGCGCACGGGTATCTTGTGGCCGTGCGGGGCCGGTCTCACTGAGAAGCGCGGAGGGGTATGTAGTTGTGCGCGGTATCGCGCGTCGCTCCGAAATTTTGCAGCGAACAAAATCTTCACAGGCCACCGGCCTGTCGTGTAACTGACGGCCAAAGTGGGACAGGCCCAAGACCCTGGCGCGATGCAACTTCTCACCTCCAACAGCAGCAAAAGCAGGCAAACGATCGCCGAGCTCGGCCTGGGGCTCACTGCCGTTGCGGTCCGGATCCGCCCTCACTTCTACTCCCAGAGTGGGGCCAAGAAAATTGAAGATAAACACAAAATGCAGGAGTAACTCAGCAGGACTGGCAGCATCTCTGGAGAGAAGGAATGGATGATGTTTCGGGTCAAGACCCTTCTTTCACACTGAAGAAGGGTCTCGACCCGAAACATCATCCATTGCTTCTCTCCAGAGATGCTGCCGGGCCCGCTGAGTTACTCCTGCATTTTGTGTCTATCTTCAAATGACGTCACGTGCTCCAGACGGCTGTGCGGTTGCATGATGATGCGCGCGACCGTCACGCCTCAACGTGACCACGAGGTCGTGTAATTAACGAGCCAAGGACACGCATGTGGGACAGGGGCTTAACTGTTTTCGCTCTCAAAAAATTGTGCAGGTCAGCAACATTGCATTTATCTAAATACCTGATCTCAAAGAGGATTAACCTAAGATTCATTTGTGCCTGGCTTGGGCAAGATGAACAGAACAGCCTTCCTCCATCGTAACTGTTAATGTTTCTCTATGGACCAGTCAGGTAGGTGAGCCCCTCCCTGTGCCCCACCTGGACTCGTACTTATTTAACCCCTCCTCCTTCATTCCTTCGTCTACAATTTGCAACACTTCAATTCCTTTGCCTCTCACCTTCTATTTTTTTTTCATCTCTGGTCTTTGTCCAACCATCCGCCTATCAACCCCCCCCCCCCTCCCTCTTGTGTTCATCTATTACCTGCCACACTTGGTCCTGCCCCTCCTCTCTTCCAGCTTCCCCCTCCCGCCCCCCCTCGCCCACAATCAGTCTGAACAAGAGTCCCTACCAAAAACTGTTGCCTATCCATGTTCTCCGGGTTGCTGCCTGACCCACTGAGTTACTTCAGCACTTTGTCTCCTTGCCACAGTAATTGCTCCCTTAGCTGATATTGGTACATCTCTTCCGAGTTTACAATCCAGACTAATTTTCCTGAGGGAGCTCTCCATCTATTTAATCCCACTTTATCATCCACTCGCTTTAGACGTAAAGTACGGTGGCCAATTAACCTACAAACCCGCTCGTCTTTAGGATGTAGGAAGAAACCGGAGCACATGCAAACTCCACACGGACAGCACTGGAGGTCAGAATCAAACCTGGATCTCTGGTGCTGTGAGGCAGCAGCTCAAGCAGCTGCGCCACTGTGCCGCCCGATCACAGATAGCGCTTTACCTTTAATTCCGCATACAGCAAGCGGGCTCAGTTGCCAAAGTATTTGACCCATTTTGCCTCTGTGAGACCCATTTCCAAACTACAGCTGACTATTCATTGTCAGACTGCTGTGACAGCAAAGGATCGGACTCTGAGATGATGTGGAGGAGGAAGTAGCCAGTCTTTCAGTTTCATTTTGTAACAGCTCACATCCTGCTGCACCTGAGCTGACAAGTGCAAAAGACACACGCCAGCCGCCGATGCAACACAAATCAATACCACTCAGATGAAAGGTCCACGGCTTCAACACCTTTCGTGATCAATGTCAGGAGGAACAGGAAAATGGATGAGAATGACTCCGGCGTTCAGTCAGAGGGAGAACTTTGAACACGCGCCAGAAATCTAATTTAATGGAATGTCTGCCAAATGTTACATGAGAAACTTATGGTAAAAACTTCTTGTCACAACGCTGACTGATATGTCTGCCAGTGAAGCTAAACAGAAAGAGAGGGATCTATTTGAATATTACTGCAGTTTTAAAGCTACACATAAAGTAAGATGACTGAAGCACATAGCCTAGTGGTTACATTACAGTTCCAGCAGCGTTCTGGATTATTGATCCAGAGACAAGAGTTCAAATCCCATCCTGGCAGCTGGCAAATTTAATTTCAAGTATTTAAATAAATCTGAATTCTTTTCTTTTAAATTGGCCTACCTCAACGACAATAATTGTGCAACCAGAAGATTGCTGTAAAATAATTTTCTTCAGAGAAATAAATTGACTGTACTACACACTAGGGGCAATTTACAGAAGTCAATCAAGCTACAATCTTGCATGTTGTTGTGACGTGGGAGGAAAACAGAGCACCCGGAGAAAACCCTCACGGTCACAGGGAGCAGGGACAAACTCTGTACAGGCAGCACCTATAGTTAGGATCGAACCCAGGTCTCTGGCGCTGTAAGGCAGCAACCCTACCACTGTACCGCTTTGCTCATTATTCCTTAGAGTTGGGGAGTTCACAATTAAGAAACATTTAGACTGGTACATGGATAGGATAGCATAAGAGGGATATGGGTCAAACGCAGGCAGATGGTACTAGTGTAGATGGGGCATGTCGGTCAGTGTCAGCAAGGAGGGCTGAAGATCTTATTTCCACACTGCACAAGTCCATGATTTTTTGTTGAATTCTACACTAATCCAATTTATTTGATCAATATTTGGATCAACTCTTCCCCCCCTCCGATTCTAACTCACCTACTGTTGTGGGAAGAGAAAACTGCAGAGGCTGGGAATTGGAAATAGAAACAAAATGCAAGCTCGGGGAACAGCAGCACATCCTCCGTCTGACCATCTTGCATCATCAGCAATAGTTTCTGGTAACTAACTTCTTCTGTTTGTATCGCAACTGGCCAGTTTGGCTGTAGGGTCATCCATCTGCAATAGCATTTAGATTTACCTCTCTCCACATATACAGCCCGACATGCTGGGCACTTCACCATTCTGGTTTCAAATTTTGATTTCAACTTTCAGCAACTGCTTTGAGTGCTTTTTGCAGCTTTAACTTGATCCTTCATTTGTTTGCTCTCCTTTTCTCTGCCCTCAATTATTATTATCCAAAAGCTTTCATAACATCAGGGTCTCCTGGACATTGCTGGCTTTACCCTAACAGAAATATTCCCTTCACTCTCTACACCCCCCTCTGAAGCGGAAAACTGCATCATTCCGAAGGAAGGTTCTCACCCGAAACCCCAGCTATTCATGTTCTTCAGAGATGCTGCCTGACCCGCTGAGTTACCCCAGCACTTTGTGACTTTTTTTGTGAATCGGCATCTGCAGTTCCTTGTTTCTACTAAAAACTAACTTGTTTTAGACAGAAGACAATAGGTGAAGGAGTAGGCCATTCAGCCCATCAAGCCAGCACCGCCATTCACTGTGATCATGACTGATCATCCAAAAACAGTACCCCCGTTCCTGCCATATCCCCGACTCAATTTCTCAATTGCACAGTTCTGATGAACTTGAAACATTGCTTCCCTTTCCATACATGCCGCATGATTTGCCGTGCATTTCCTGCATTTTCTGTTTGTATTTCAGATTAATCATACGTTGAATCCTCATTACAAGTGGTTGAACATTCCATCCTTTGTTAAACTGATCAAGTATTTGTAAATGTTATGGCAGATGTGAATGGACAAGTATTCTAGTTTATTCGTTAGTATATAAAACTCTTCCAACTGATTTAATTCAATCTACAAAGTCCAATAGGTTTTCTTAACACTAATGTTATTCTATTAATAGTGCAGCAAGTCTATGCCCTTGGTGATGCTATTCTCTTATTCCGCAAATTTCATCCGTTAATTAAAATCTATTTGCCTTTTATAAACTTCAAGTAGCAGGAATAATTATCTGGAGTAAAGGCTAAAGAACTCTCCAAACACATCCAGGGAGAAAATAAAGGCAACGTCATAAAATAATTATGTTGTTGGCACCAATAGACAACTTGATCTGTCTACTTTTAGCAGAGCTTTAAAATAAACAAATTAGCCCCTGTATTTGGATTGAAGTCAGAGGGACAGCACAGTGGCACTGCAGTAGAGTCGCTGCCTTGCAACGCCAGAGACCCCTGTTCAATCCTGACTACAGGTGCTGTCTGTACGGAGCTTGTATTTTCTCCCTGTGACTGCATTGGTTTTCTCCATGTGCTCCAGTTTCCTCCCACACACCAAAGACTTACAGGTTAAAGACTTTGAAGGTTAATTGGCTTCTGCAAAGTGTACATTGTCCACTAGTGTGTCGGATAGTGTTAGTGTACGGGCTGATCACTGGTCGGCCGCTCAGTGGGCCAAATGGTCCATTTCCATACTGTATCTCTAAACTCTAAAGCAAAATCTGAAGAGTGTTCTACAGCTTTGTCATTAATCATACCACAATGACATTTTATCTTCAAACTGAAGTTCTATCATTTCTGCATCATTTGAAGAAATGTGTTATTGTGTGCAAGAAATAGTACAATATTGTGAACTAAGCAGCTCGATGTCGCGTGAACACATATGGCACAAAGACTAGGTGAAAAGTCCAGCAATATATAGTTGATGCAAGAACTGTGTTTTTTGCAAAAGCAAATCCAGCAAGCATGATTATTAATTTGCAAATGAAACCTTGACCTAAGTGTAACTCCTTTATAGATCATATTTTCCATTTTCTCCATATATTTTATGAACTACACAGATTCCACAGTGCGTCGTGCACATGTAATCACACAAAACTTACAGTAATCGTCCACAAGCCTTAGATTAAGAAAATTAAGTTTTCTCTGTAGGCAGACTGTTGAACTTCAATTGCCGTTAGTTCAGTGGATTCATCAAGGTTTTACATTGACCATCTTCAAAAGGCATTGCATCTAAATTTTTGGTGGAGCAGAAGTTTCTCCGATTTGCCAAAAGCACAAATTAGATGCATGTTCTCAATGATTTGCTGATACGCTTGAAGAAATTGACTCATAACGTGGTCCAACGGGCAGTGCTCACCCCAAGGGCTGGTGAGGAGGGAGTCTGGCTGAGGTGAGTGCACTGGGTGGGTGGCAGTATGTGGCCCGCTGGAGGCCCTGCATCAGCCTGGGACTCAACACCGGTGAATCGGAGAGCAGGTGGAGACGGAGACGGAGACGGCAGCGGATGCTGGACGAAGGGCCTGGGATGAAGAAGCAAGGGGTCTTATCTTCCGCACCCTCACGGTCGGCCATGGGAGGCAACGCCCGGGGAACAGGGACTGAAGAGGACCGGGCGTGGAGAGGAACATCAGTTCATGGGACGACCAGATGGAGGCAATGGCTGCAACGTGCCTCTGTAGGCAGCTGCAGCTGGGACTGTAAAATGGCGTCTCTTGCATATGGACTCACAGAGCTGTTCTGTACTAACCGGGAGATTGTGCTTATGTACGGGATAGTTTTGCTGAGCTGTAGGCAAAAAAATGTAATTCACTGTACCTGGTACACTGGTGACAATAAATAAACCATTGAACCATTGAATTAAGCCATTCCACTAGGAGAACTGGCCCCAAGTCATAGAGTGATACAGTGTGGAAACAGGCCCTTTGGCCCAACTTACTCACACCGGCCAACATGTCGCAGCTACACTAGTCCCACCTGCCTGCGTTTGGTCCAAATCCTTCCAAACCTGTCCTACCCACGAAACTTGTTTAACTGCTTCTTAAATGTTGGGATAGTCCCTGCCTCATCTTGTTCCATACATCTATCACCAAGTGTCAGCATGCTCTGTATTGCTGATCCACGTTGCTATCGCAATGAAGAACTAAACTTAATAACCAATGGCTAATAATTGGTATAATATTTGGGTTAGTATTGGCCTGGATACTAATACCTCTCCATCCAGGTATCATCCTACATTGGGGGATGGGTGAGGGAGTGGACACAGGGGAGAGCATTAGCTAGGCTGGATGTTTGCATAATATTTATACAAAACATGAGCCTTGCATACGACACATAAACAATCTCCCAAGCTTTAAGAGGGAAATATTGGTCCCACCATTTATCCTGCTGTGGAAGGAATGGCCATTATTAGTATATTGATTGACATGTTTAAATTGGGTTCCTATAATTAGCAGATTTGCAATTAATTGCAGTTCCCCTGGTTGACCCCGTGATAATTATTCTCCCACTTTACTATGTTGCTTGAAATGTTGAATCACAATAATTTATGACGATTTTCCCACTTCCATTTGAAACATCACTTGGTGAGAGTATCTGCGATGACAAGAGACCTTTGAGAATTGAATAGCTGCTAAATAGAATCTAAGATTAAGGGCATCACAATGGCACAGCTGGTAGAGCTGCTGCTTCATAGTGCCAGAGATCCAGGTTCGATCCTGACGTCATGAGCTGTCTATGTGGAGTTTGCACGTTCTCCATGTGACCACATGGATTTCCTCTGGGTGCTTCTGATTTGTCCCACATCTCAAATACGTGGGGGTTTGTATGTTAGAAACAAAGAACTGCAGATGCTTGTTTGTACCATATAGAGACACAAAGTGCTGGAGTAACTCAGCGGGTCGGGCAGCGTCTCTGGAGAAAAATATTTCAGGTTGGGTCCTGACCAGAAATATCACCCATCCTTTTTCTTCAGGGATGCTCCCTGACCTGCTGAGTTACTCCAGTACTTTGTGTCTCTGTATGGTACAAACAAGAATCTGGTTTGTAGGTTAATTGGCCTCTGTAGGTTGTCCCAAGTGTGTAGGGGGTGGATGAGAAAGTGGGATAACATAGAACTAGTGTGAACAGGTGATTGATGGTCAGTGTGGACGTGGTGGGCTGAAGGGCCTGTTTCCATGCTGTATCTCTAAACTAAATTAAGATGAGGAAATCGCGTGGGTAAGTTTTCAACTTTAGTTTGGCCAACACTGAAAAGAGCAACAGAGGGGTTGAGGTCACAGTAAACAGCATCAGTAGAAGACTCAGCATGCTTTAACTGTTTGCTTTCTGATGGAACAGCAATGCTTCTGAGGATGTCCATCAGGTCTGATCACAGATGTCAATATCCTCTGAGAGAAAGCTCAGCAGGGCCTAGAGAGCAGACATTAGTAGTGGCTGTGAAAGGGATCAGAGCACTCTCATGAAATGAGACTGCCTGGCCCCAAACTGCCTTTCAGATCCTACAGATCTCTTTCTCCATCAAAAAACAAACAGGTAAAAAAATCTCTTAGATTCATGCTGCTTATTATGGGCTCAACTTCTCTGTTGCTTTTTCAGTACTGACCAAACTGGAGCTGGGTTGAAAACTCACCTGCACTTCATTCACTTCCTCATCTGAGATTCTAGTTTATAGCAACTCAACACAGTTGGGGCAGCAGAGTGGAACAGCAGTAGAGTTGCTGCCTTACAGCACCAAAGACGCGGATTTAATCTGACTACGGGTGCAGTCTGGATAGAGTTTGAGCGTTCTCCCCTTGACTGCGTGGAATTTCCCTGGATGTTCCGATTTCCTCCCACATTCCAAAGATGTACAGGTTTTTAGGTTAATTGGCAGCACAGTGTAAATTAGTTGTAAATTGTCTCTACAGTGTAATATAGTGCTAGTGTATGGGGGTCGCTGGTTGGTGTGGACTCGATGGGATGAAGGGCTTGATTTTACGCTGTATCTCTAAACTAAATTAAACTAACTCCCCAAAGGATTCCTATCATAACACATACTCTCACCAAGTGGTGTCTCAGATGGCACTGGGAAAGCAATGCCAAATAATTGAGATTGTACATTTCCATCATCACAAGAAAGTGGTGTATAGTGTTACCTGATTGTATAGCTCGCAAAACAAAGCATTTCACTGCACCTCGGTTCACATGATAATAATAAACCTAAAAGTAAACCTAAGCCGCAGTCGGAATCTGAGGAAACTACAAGAAATGTAAATATTTAAAGATAAAGGCTGCAACAAAAGGTTCCTCACTGTTTCTTTAAAAATCACTTCAATGTAATTATTATTCTATGCTGATCAGCCAATATCACAAGACAGCCAGGTCCTCTGTTGCAATATAAATGCAAGCTTGTTCTCCATCATGGAGAGCTGAACACAGCAATTCTGTCTGTGTCTATGACCCAAATGTTAAATCACTGTGTGCTACTCTGAACTGAAAATAAAAAGTTAATGATAAAGGATGATAAAGTATGAGGGATGGTCTGGGAAGAGGGACTTTTTTTGCACAGCTGAACAATACAATCACAGCTGCAAATTAAAGTGCGTCCTTTATGGTGGTTATTGTTTCCAGCTTTGACTATGCTTGCATTTAGGTGATGAGAAAGGAATGGGGCAAACAATCAACCATGTACAGAATTTTGGCATTCCAATCTGTACTAAGACACAAGGTATTTGTATGTTTCACATTTCACATGCTGGTAGCATTGATCTCCAAAGTGCTTGTTTAATCAGACTCCTTAATTGAGGTTGGATGTGCGATTTTCAATATCACTGACACTTACATGCAGAGAAACCAGTCATTACTGCAGTGTTCTTTTGCCTTTGTGAAAGAAAAATGTAAAAAAGAAATCTAATTTGCAGGAATGTAAACAGAATAAGCCCTTGCCAGATTGGTTACAATTTATTTTCATCTCAATGATACAAATCTAATCATTGTATTCCAGGAATGGTTGTTCATCCACAGAAGTGCCTTGTACACAATGAGAAAAATTGGCAGGTAGACACAAAATGCTGGAGTAACTCAGCAGGACAGGCAGCATTTCTGGACAGAAGGATTGGGTGACGTTTCGGGTTGAGACCCTTCTTCAGAAAATGTACAGGCTGCTCGAGTATTTTGCGATTCTTTTTTATTTAAATGAAATAAAAAATAATTATTAAAAGCCCCAAGATCAATTTTAACACCAGGGCTTAAGTGAACAGGCACATTCTTGGAGGCAGGAGACCTGGTGCATTTGAAAGGCAAAATTGAACCGTTCACAATGAGGAAAGAGTGATGGGGAAGGGGGGATTGCACAGGGGTTTGGAAGCTCACATTATTTTTGTGGATCCCTACATGGCATCCCTGCCTTTAAAAAAAAATTAACATTTTACTTTTTTTTCCACCTCCAGTCATTCAGTTTATATATCGGGTGCTATACATCTTGTATACCTCCTATTTTCGAGCATGATAAAACTGAAATAGACAGATGTTTGGGCACCTCGTGGAAGGACCTGATAACAAGAGTATGCCTTTAGGTAATATTAGGTAACTTTCTACACCCCTCAAGCTTCCAATCTGGTTTCCATTGTTTTGAGACTTCTGAATATAACGAAAACATTGGTCATGGACTTAGATTCACAATTGCAGTTAAAGCATTTTATCATTGACTGGGAGTATACACGGTTATTTGAAAATCTACTGACTTTAATAAAATTATTTCACACAACAGATGGGGTCAACAGCACATCCAGTAATACAATGGCAATGATATCTCATAGCTACCTAAAGAAAAAAATCTTGTCAATGTCAAGTAGATTTGATGGGACTAACGACAGGACATTGCACCTGGCTCATTCAGATCTTGTAAATTATAAACAGCAACCTTTGGTGACCTTGCCCGCCACCCAAAAAATATCAAGGTCGAGGTGATCTGCAACCTCCTACCACCTCCCACGCATATGTTGAAAACCTTCCTCGACTATGAAGAAAACCTCCTTCGACCTCCCTTGACTACCTTCGACTAGCGTTGCAACCGGCTTCAACTAGACCTGCGACAAAAAAATGATCGATTTTTAAAACGGCAACCTATTTTTAGTCAAGGCCAGTTTTAATCATGGTGAAAAAATATCAGCAATCTAGATGAAGCCTCAACCAGGCGGAAACCATTTTCGACCATTAGGGAGAGTGACCAAAACCTCCAGTGACCTCATGGAAACCTTGGGTGGCGGGCAAGGTCACCAGAGGTTGCTGTTTAGGTCTCCTAAGTGGGACAGGCCCTTAACTCTCTGATTCTATGACACTTGCACAGGCCTAGAGTTTTTGACATAGAAAGATAATCCGAGACTGATTGCTCTGGCATTTCCGCTGTCCTTCCCAGCAACACGCAGATCCCAAAGGGGGAACTAACCTGTGGAATTGAAAGAACAGTTTATTCTTTATGCATCTATATATTCATGGAAACGGTCTCTCTAACTGCCATAATGTGTGCAAGAAGTACTCGTCTCTTCAAGGGTGGCAGAACTATGGGATGAGATGTCTAAGAGTTTCCAAAGCACATATATAAATCTGGGTAAAATAAATAGATTACTACATCCACTCATCACTCGCCAGGCTTTGTCCTGCCCAGTGTTGCAGTGCTAATTTTTTAGGTGCCGGAGCTGTCAAACAGGGACGTCATTTCAGGTTTTGCTTGGGGGGAGGGGGGGGTGGCGGGCAAGCTAGTCTCCCTCGAGCGTCAAACAAGATTATAGCCTATCACTACATCCCAGTGTATAACTAGTACAATAAAACATATAATACTTAATTTAATAATATGACAAAAATTGCATGGTTACATTCACTAATTATCATGAAATATAATTATCAAGCAAGTAAAGAAAAAGACAGTGATCATGTATTTTTACAGAGGTGCCAACCCAGCACTAACTCGCCCTGAGTCTTCCGCAGCCCTGGACCTTCACACACACTCACACACACCCACCCCCATTCATACACACACTCACACCAACTCACACACACACCCATTCGTCCACTCACACACACACACTCACACACACACACTCACACACACCCACAGACACACTCACCCCCATTCATACACACACTCACACACACACACCCATTCGCCCACTCACTCACCCACTCACACACACACCCACTCACCCACTCACACACACACCCATTCACTCAGTCAGTCACTCAACCACACACACCCATTCACTCAGTCAGTCACTCAACCACTCAACCACCCACTCAACCACCCACTCACGCACTCACCCACCCACACACCCACTCAACCACTAACCCATCCACTCACCCACTCACACACACACACACTCACTCACCCACTCACACCCACACACTCACTCACCCACCCACCCACTCACACACACACACACACACTCACTCACTCCCCGGGGCCACCACCCCCATCTCCCTGGGGCCACCGATGCTGCTGCCGCCAACCCGTATCTGTACTCCAGCGCAACACGGACCTCCACCAGCGACTCTGCCGACCCTCGCCTCCCCACCGGCCACCAGCAGGTCAGAGCCGTCACCTCACCAGAGTTACAGGCTCAGCACCAGGCCCACAACCTCCACCATGCAGACAGCACGTTGTCTGACTCTGCTGGGTCCTATTGCTCCCCCCCCACCTCCTACAGGGAACCTCAGTAGTGATGGGTCTTCCCCTTCCCCCTCTTTTAACCAGGTTACCCCGACCACACATCCACAAGTTAAAATTCCCCGCTGTTTGTTTTGGCTTTTTTTTACAGAGGTGCTGGAGCGGTGCTCCGGGTAGCTCCGGCTGCCCCATCTCTCTTCCAGCTTTCTCCACCTTTACTACAATCGGTCTGAAGATGAGTCCTGACCCGAAATGCCACCTATCCATGCACTCCAGACATCTGCCTGAGTAGCTGAGTTTTTCCAGCACTTTATGTCTTTTTTAAATTAATGTCACATTTGGTATAAGCATTGATTTTCTTGCAAGCAGCACAATTCAAGTTTTGTTTTCAATAAAATATTTAGTTAAACGGTACGCAATGAAAATTAACTCCGTAAAATGTGTGCCTTGTCTGATCCACAGGGTCATTGGTAATTCCCTGTGGTTTTCAGAGACCTGCATGCATGTGTGAGTACTCAAGGGCACAAGTGTAACTCGCAAAGACAATCCTTCAACATACCTTGAGTATTGAAGCTGCATTTAACCGCATCGGTGGAGAAGGGAACTGCAGATGCTGGTTTAAACCGAATATAGACACAAAATGCTGGAGTAACTCAGCGGGACTGGCAGCATCTCTGGAGAGAAGGAATGGGTGACGTCTACAGTCTAAAGAAGGGTCTCGACCCAAAACGTCATTCATTCCTTCTATCCAGAGATGCTGCCTGTCCTGCTGAGTTACTCCAGCATTTTGTGTTTAATGGCATCCGATTGTACTCCAAGTTCATTCTATGTAATTCCACAAGCACATAAAACACTCTAATGTCACAGGTGCAGAGAATAACTGCTTGACAATGCCTTCAGAAATGAGTGGAACTACCATTAAGCGTAAGTGAAACATTGTTACTGCATTTGAGTACTGTATTATGGATTCAAAAATAGTCCATTAAACTGAAGATCATGTTCTTCTTCAGAGTGTCACATGACAAAAGCAAACAGCAAACACATCAAGGTCAATTTGGTTAATGTTCCAACACTTGAACAGCTAGTTTTAAATTTTATTTCTCTCATAAATCTGTTTCCCCTGGCCAAACAGAGGAGAAATATCAATGTCCTTTGTAATCCATGCCATCGCTTGATAAAAAGAGTGAGACTCGCTGGCAAATAGAACATAGAACAGTGCAGCACAAGAACAGGCCCTTCAGCACACAATGTCTGTGTCTTAACATAATACCAAGACCATTGAGTCAAAGAGAGTCATAATGTCTTACAGCATGGAAGCAGGTCCTTTGACCCAACTTGTCCACACCGACCAACATGTCCCATCTGCCTACATTTGGCACATGTTCCTCTAAACCTATCCTATCCATGTACCAATCTATTTTCTACCTGCACATAATCCATACCCCTTCAGTCCCTGCATATCCATATGGCTACCCAAAAGTCAATTGAATACGACTATTGTATCAGCCTCAACCATCAGCTCCAGCAGTGCATTCCAGGCACACACCACCCACCCTCTGTGTAACTTGCCCCGCACATATTTAAACTTTCCCCTTCACACCTTAAAGCTATGTCCTCTAGTATTTGTTATTTCCATCCTGGGAAAAAGATTCTGACTGTATACCCTATCCATTCATAATTTTATATACTTCTATCATGTTGACCCTCAACCCCTGGCATTCCAGAGAAAGCAATCCAAGTCTGTTAAACCTTCCTTGCAGATAATATCCTCGAATTCAGGCATCATTCTGGTAAACCTCCTCTGCACCCTTTCCAAAGCCTCCACACCCTTCCTGTACTGGGGCTACCAGAACTGCACACAATTTTCCAAATGCGGCCTTGTGTGTAGCTCTGGTCGCCACAGTACAGGAAGGGTGTGGAAGGTTTAGAAAGGGTGCAGAGGAGGTTTACCAGAATGATGCCTGAATTCGAGGATATTCCTCGAGGACTTCCAGGCACTTAAGGCCCTGTCCCACTTACGTGTCCTTGGCACTCAAATTACGCGACCTCGGTGTCGCATTGAGGCGCACGGGCATCATGTGGCCGCGCGGGCCCACTCCCACTGAGAAGCGTAGAGGGGTATGGAGTTGTGCGTGATATCGCGCGGCGCTCCAAAATTTTGTAGAGAACAAAATCTTCACATGCCACAAGCCTGTCGCGTAACTGACGGCCAAAGTGGGACAGGCCCAAGACCCTGGCAAGACGCAAAGTCTCACCTCCAACAGCAGCAGAAGCAGGTAAACGATCGTCGAACTCAGCCTGGGGCTCACGGCCGTTGCGGTCCGGATCCGCTCCCACTTCTACTCCCAGAGCAGGGCCAGGAGAGGAGCTGTGCTGCTGGCGGGGAGGATTTGATGAACTTTTCAGAAGGTGGGGAGGAACAAAAGCAGTCAGATTTTGCAGTTCGGAGCTTTGACGGACTGCAGAGGCATTCTTTGTTCAAAGAGTCCTCTAATTAGTTAGGTTTGTCTGTGTGTATCTGGAAAGTCGTAGGAGCTGCAGTGGCTGGCGGAAGGCCAAGATTCACTTGAACTGGTGGGAGCTGAGTCTGGAGCGGTGTTTGTGGTCAGTAACATCGGAAAGCTCCCTCCTACACCGGCTTGCCCGGTCCAGGTGTGCTGGGTAAGAGCGGCAACAGTGCCTCGGATTTCGTTGAAGCTGGGGAGGCGACGGTGACCTGGGAAAGAAGCCTCCAGAAGCTCCATTTTTGACGGCGGGAGGATTGACACGGACATTCCTATCGTATCAGGAGGAGACTGCTTCTGTTGCTTTGCCAAGAAAGCCTTCACAAGACTAATTAACTGTTGCAAAAGAGTGAGGTGCAGCAACAGCAGAAAGACTGCTTTGATTTAAAAAGGACTGATACTCTGTGTGTTGTGCCACGCCCTAAAGATGGCGACCCCTCAGAGTTATGCAGCTGTCGCACGGTCGGCAGTCCCTGAGACTGAGGGCCATGAGTTGATGGGGTGCACACATGGGGTAAAAATGTACATGCAGAGCAACCTGCCCTTCAAGGCCTTTCTAGATGCGCTGGGTGAGACTGTTGGCAAGAAAGCCATAGTCTCGGGCGCGGTGGTCAGTGGGAAGGTTGTTGTTCTACTGAAGACTGAACAGGCGGTGGCTCTGGCTCTGGAAAGGGGCGTAACAGTGGGTGGGAATTTTGCGGTGGTGGACCCATGGGGGGGTCCCGTGTTGCCGGTCATTCTGTCCAACGTTCCCACTTTTGTTCCGGATGCGCTCCTGCTCCCACATGTAAGGAAGCTGGGGGAGGTGCGGTCGGGGCTCACCAAATTGTTGTATAGGTTTGATGATCCTGAGATGCAGCATATATATACGTTCAAGCGTCGCGTGTATATACAGATGGCACAGGGGACGGACACGGAGGGGAGTTTTGATGTGGAGGTGGATGATTTCTCCTATCGCGTGTTCTGGAACGCAGGCCAAGTGCGTTGTCACGCTTGCAAAAAGGTGGGGCATTTTCGCAGGAATTGTCCCAGGACCCGGGCGGCCACTTCCACCACGGTGGCCCGGGAGAGCACTGCTGGCCCATCTGGGGCTGCTGGTTCTACCACAGTAGCCCGTGAAGGCTTTATTCCCCTACCTCCACCCCCCATCCCCCCACCACCCTCATGTCCCGTACCTGCGGCGGTGGTTGCGGGTGAAGTGCGTGGGGTGGACAGGGAGGGTTGGGAGCGTCAGCGGGGGAAGAAAGTCAAGAAAAAGAAGAAGGGCATTCCCCAGGAAGAAGATCACCTCCAAGCGGGACCCCTGGCAGCGTATAAACTCGTGCTCGCCTCTGAGCCCGGCCCAGGGAAGCATAAGGGGCCCAGGGTCCAACAGGGGGCTGGAGAGGGTGAACAGGTAGACGGTAGTGTGGAGGTAGAGGCTTCCGCAATGGAGATCATGGTGCCACCGCACGCCAGTGGTTCAAAGAGGAGGAGACATGGGTCCTCCGATATAGAGAAGGGCCCTGAAGTTCAGGGGCGACCTGAAGGGGGGCCTTCCCCTCCTGTTGAGGTGCGGGACCCAGGGCACTCTTCCTCTGAGGGGGAGGATGCCTCTGTAGTGCAGGGACCACCTGAGAGTGGCGATACATTACCCTTGGGGGCTGTTCCCCCAGAGAGTGCGTCTGCTAGCTTAGAGGATGACCAGGGGCAGCCTGAAGGGGGGGACTTGGGCGAGGGGGTGGGACCCCAGTCTGAGCTCCCCGTTGAGGCTATAAGCCCAGTTGAGGGGTGTGATGTCCCACTGGTCGAGGGAGCAGGGGAGACTCCAGTACCATCGGCCCCTGAAGGCCACAGTGATGTGATTCACCTGGTGGTGGGGGTAGGGGACTCTCTGGGTGATGGTGCTGGGGCGGGTAGCCTGGGTGCAGAGGAGGGCAAGGTCGTTTCGGATCGTGTCCTTCGGTCGGACTCTAGACAGGCCCGCTTACAGCAAGGCCCGGAGAGTTGCTCCAACTTCACTGTTCCCAAACCGGTTACAGAGTGCGGTTGGAGAGTGCAGGAGATTGGCCAATTAGCAGATAGCTCGCCGCAGTCAGAGGCACCGGCACCTGCCCCTGTCACTGATCCTGGGGGTGGGAAGGTGACAGAGGAGGGACCGTGTGATGTGGCTGGAACGCCCACCTCACAAGGAGAGGTGAGCGAGGTGGCTGAGAGTAGCAACCTTCCGGACTCGGGCTCGGACATTGAGTGCGAGGAGGAGGGGTACGCGGAGTCCGTCGACAGTGAGTTGACGGACTGCCCCACCCGCGGCCCTGTGTCACGACTTGTCGAAGTCTGAGAACTTAGGAAGTTCTTAAAGGATACTAGAGGGAGTAGGAACAAGGTGGATTTGGCTGTCGACCGCTGGTCGGACCTGAGGGTGCCCATGCGGTCCATTTATGCCATCCTTCAGAAGAAGGGGAATGAGGCGGGGCTAATAAGAAATGAGCGACGCCAGTTCCAAGAGCTTTTTAAGGCCCTAAAGAGAGGGCAGAAGGCTAGGGGAGGCTCCACTCCTTCACTGGGGGCTGGTAAAAGATCTAGTGTACACTCAAAATGAAGCTCACTATAGCCAGCCTTAATATCAATGGGGGCAGGGGGTCTCTCCGTAGGTATCACCATCTCTCAGTGCTCAGGGACGGGAGGTACGCGGTGAGCTTCCTGCAGGAAACACACATTGTGGCTAGTGATGAACCCACCTGGCTCCTGGAGTGGGAAGGGGGGGATCTACATGTGCCATCTCAGCTCCAATTCGAGTGGAGTGGCCTTCCTGTTGGCCCCATCTTTCCAGCCGGAGATCCTCAGAGTGCAGGACATTGTACCAGGCTGTTTGCTGTATCTGGCCGTGCATTTCGATGGCGTGCCATTACACTTCATTAATGTGTACGCCCCCAAGATCGGCGCAATGCAGACGCACTTAACAAGGGAAGTGACCACGTTGTTTAACACTATCGACCGTGGTGAGTGTGTTTTCCTTGGGGGAGATTTTAATTGTACCCTCGAGGTGAGAGATCGTCTGGCGTTCAGCGTGACCCGGCTGCAGAAAAGTCTTTAAGGGAGATGGTGGATTCTTTTGAGCTGGTAGATGCTTGGCAGAATTTCCATCCTGACTCTAACGCCTTCTCGTACAGGTTTGAGGGTGGTGGTTCCCGTATTGACCGTTTATACGTGTCCAAGGCCTATGTCTCCTGTGTTTCGGCGGCCTCCATGCGGCCGGCGCCATGCTCGGACCATTGCCTGGTGCGAGTGGATTTTATCCCGACGCGCACACGGGCTGGGTCCGCGTACTGGCATTTTAATAGCCAGCTGCTGGAGGATCGCCGATTCCAGGATTCCTTCAGGCAGTTCTGGGCGAGGTGGAGAGAGAGGCAGGGGCGTTTCCTTTCCCTAAGGCAGTGGTGGGACGTGGAGAAGGCCTACGTCCGTCTGTTTGTCAGGACTACGCGAGGGGGGTCGACCAAGGGGCGGGACTCCGAGATCGGACGGGCTTGAGAGGGAGTTGCTCGACTCAGAGGCTCGTCTGGATCAGACTGGTGGGGCTTCGTGTGAGTGGGAGGAGTACCAGGAGAAGAAGGGAGCACTTAGGGACTTGCAGCTCAGGAGGTCCCGGGGCGCGTATGTGAGGTCGCGAGTCCAGATGTTGCACGATCTGGACCGAGCCTCCCCCTTTTTCTTTTCTCTGGAGAAGGGGAGAGGAGCCCGCAGGCAGCTTGTAGAGTTGCTTGCGGATGATGGCTCCTCTGTCACGGATCCAGAGAGCATTGGTGCCTCGGTTCGGTCTTTCTACAGGACTCTGTTCTCAGCAGGCACATCGAGTGCGGAGGCGCTAGAGGTCCTGTGGGAGGGCTTACCCGCTGTGTGCAATGATGTGGCTGAACACCTGGATGATCCCCTAACTCTGGAAGAGTTGACTGGTGCCTTGCACCAGCTCAGGGGGGGCAAGTCTCCAGGGCTGGATGGACTGACTGCGGAGTACCTTACAGCCTTCTGGGATGTCCTGGGGGTTGACTATATGAAGATCCTGGGGAGAGCCTGGCGACCGGGGTGATGCCCTTCTCATGGCGCAGGGCAGTAGTTGTCCTGTTGCCTAAGAAGGGAGATCTCCGCCTTTTGAAGAACTGGCGCCCGGTCTCTCTCCTCAGCACGGACTATGAAGTTTTTGCACGGGCATTGGCGAATCGCCTGGGTCCCGTGCTGTCCCAGGTGATCCACCCTGACCAGTCTTACACCGTCCCGGGCCGGTCCATCCAGGACAATATCCATCTGCTCCGGGACCTGATCCATCTGTCCCAGGAGGCTGGACAGTCAGTCGCCTATCTCTCCCTCGACCAGGAGAAGGCGTTCGACAGGGTGGAGCATGACTATCTTCTTGGGACTCTGCAGGAGTTCGGATTTGGACCGCATTTTGTGGGCTGGGTCCAACTTTTATACACTGCTGCAGAGTGCCTTGTTAAGGTCAATGGCTCTTTATTGGCCCCCATTCCCTTTGGAGGTGGGTTCGTCAGGGATGTCCGGTCAGCTGTATTCCATCTGTGTAGAGCCATTCCTGTGCCTTCTCCGGAGGCGGTTGACAGGCCTGGTTGTGCCGGGGCCGGGGATGGAGGTGGTTCTCTCGGCCTACGCCGATGATGTCATTTTGATGTTCACCGACCCTGTTGACCTGCGGAGGATGCGAGAGTGCCAGTAGGTTTTCTCAGCTGCATCCTCCGCCAAGATCAACTGGGGGAAATGTTCTGGTCTCTTGGTGGGTCAGTGGGAGGCGGACTCCCTGCCGGAGGAGATGGCAGGTTTTGCATGGAGCACCACGCACCTCCTCTATCTGGGGGTCTACCTGAGTCCCTCTGAGGGGGCATGGCCGGCGAACTGGCAGGAGCTGGAGGCGAAAGTGGTCGCCCGGCTGGGACGTTGGTCAGGCCTCCTTGGTGTGCTCTCTTACCGGGGCAGGGCTGTAGTTATAAACCAGCTGGTGGCCTCTATGCTGTGGTACCAGCTGGCCACTATGGTCCCGTCCTCTTTATTTATAATCAGGCTACAGAGGAGATTGGTCAACTTCTTCTGGGGTGAGAGGAACCACTGGGTCTCTGCGGGGGTTCTGAGTCTCCCGTTGGAGGAGGGCGGTCAGGCGCTGGTCTGTGTTCGTACCCAGGTGGCGGCTCTCCGACTAAGGACCCTGCGGAGATACGTCTACTCAGACTACCCTCCTAAATGGCACGTGCTGGCGACGTACTTTTTCCGCCAGGGGCGCTGCCGTCAGGAGGGCTCAAAGCTCCCAGTAGCGGGTATGAGTCGACACGCTCGGCGGGAGTTACCTGGCTTTTACCGTGACCTCCTGAAGGCCAGGAATTTGGTCACCTTCAGCCAGGGCACTGCTCCTCAGGAGGAGGGGGGTGTTGTGGCTGTGACGGTGGGTGTTGAGGAGAGGCGTGTGCGTGGAGCGATTCCGGATGAGCTTACCCCCGCTCCATCGGAATTGTTCATAGGACCCATGGCCCAGCTCCCTCCCCGGGAGCCAGCCCCACGCAACATGAGCCGCCTTTCCGAGATGCCCAGCGTGCCGTTCCGTGATGCGGAGAGGCGCGTGTTGTACAGGCTGCTCTTGCACACTCTCCACTTCCTCGCCCTGGCGGTCCGTGTTACCACCTGACGGAGGGAGCGGTCCTCAGTGGAGGTCTCTCTATAAGGGAGTCTCTATAAAGCATTCGACAGGGTGGAGCACAACTACCTTCTTGGCACTCTGCAGGCCTTCAGATTTGGACCGCATTTTGTGGGCTGGGTCCGACTTTTATACACTGCTGCAGAGTGCCTTGTTAAGGTCAACGGCTCTTTATTGGCCCCCGTTCCCTCTGGGAGGGGGTTCGTCAGGGATGTCCCATGTCCGGTCAGCTGTATTCCATCTGTGTAGAGCCATTCCTGTGCCTTCTCCGGAGGCGGTTGACAGGCCTGGTTGTGCCGGGGCCGGGGATGGAGGTGGTTCTCTCGGCCACCGCAGGAGGTCGAATGTATTATTGATAAAAATGTTAATATTTTAATTTGAGAACTTTCTTTGTAAAATGCCAATATAGGCATTCTCTGATCGTGTTACTACTTTGTATTTGTTTGCTCTGAATAAAAGCATTTTGTAAAAAAATTAAAAAAAAATAAAAATAGCGAGGCCAAGAAAATTCAAGATAGACACAAAATGCTGGAGTAACTCAGCGAGAGCAGCAGCATATCTGGAGAGAAGGAATGGATGACATTTCGGGTCAAGAAACATCACCCGAAACATCACCCATTGCTTCTCTCCAGAGATGCTGCCGGTCCCAATGAGTTACTCCAGCATTTTGTGTCCATCTGCAAATGACGTCAAACGCTCCAGACGGCTGTGCGGACGCATGAAGTCGCGCGTGGCCTTTGCTGGACCGTCGCGCCTCAACGCGACCACGAGGTCACGTAATTAGCGTGCCAAGGACATGTAAGTGGGACGGGGCCATGATCATATTGAATGGCGGTGCAGGCTCGAAGGGCCGAATGGCCTACTCCTGCACCTATTTTCTATGTTTCTATTCAACCCCCCCCTTCAAGTGTAACACCTCACACCCACTCTAACTACACTCCATCTGCCGTTTCTCTGCCCATTTCTCTAGCTGATCTATATCCTGCTGTATAGACAAACTTTACTTTAGACTTTAGACTTCTTTCTTTCACCAATAGCTAATAATCCGTCGTTTAAGCCATCTATTTAAGATAAAACGTTTATTTATTGGGAAAGACTAGGAATTAAAAAGCTTGGAGATCTGTACGAGATGGGAAATCTCCTGTCATTTCAGAAATTACAGTCGAAATACAGTCTGAAAGGTAATCAATAATTTAGATATCTTCAAATTCGAGATTAATTGAAAACATATACCCATGATTATCAAACTCTGCTGCCAGATATAGAAACATAGAAACATAGAAAATAGGTGCAGGAGTGGGCCATTCGGCCCTTCGATCCTGCACCGCCATTCAATATGATCATGGCTGATCATCCAACTCAGTATCCCGTACCTGCCTTCTCTCCATACCCCCTGATATATTAGGTGTGAATAGAGACTCAGAGTCAAACAATCTAACATCATTCTTATATAATACCCTTCTAAATATAGAAATTCCATCATCAGACGCAATTAGAAGAGAATGGGAAGAGGAATTAGGCCTAAAAATTTCCAAAGACAGATGGGAAAAATATCTCTTATATATACATAATTGTTCGATTAATGTTAGACACATTTTAATCCAATTCAAAACACTGCACAAACTCTACTACTCAAAGACTAAACTGAATAAGAGTTTTTCAAATGTATCTCCTATTTGTGACAAATGTCTCCTCCAAGAAGCAACTATAACACACTCCTTTGCCTCTTGCATAAAACTACATAACTTTTGGAAAGGAATCTTGGAAATTTTCTCAAAAACATTAAAAACAAAATTGGACCCCCACACGGAACTGATTGTTTTCGAAACAGCAGATGCCTGCCCTGAGCTATTAATATTTCAAAGACGTTTCCTTAATTATGGCCTGATAATGGCGAAAAAAACATATACTTAAACATTGGAAAAATACATCTGCCCCAACTCTTAAAATGTGGATTACAAACATGTCTGAGACGCTACATCTTGAAGATATGAGACTTGTCTTAGCAGGAAAATCAGAGCAATTTTCAAAGATATGGATTCCTTTCATTGATTCATTACAAGGATAGTATGGTGCAACACAACTTTGGAATTAAACCGATTTATGGACAGGGTGACGGGTGGGGAGAGAAATGAAGTAGGTATATCAACACTTTTTGGGTTTTTTCTTTTTTTTCTTTCTTTTTTCCATTTTTGTCTTTTTATTTCTTTAAGTTTTTACTTACTCACTCTTTGACTACACGTATTTGGTAGTTTAGGGGTTC
This sequence comes from Okamejei kenojei, assembly GCA_035221665.1. NCBI lineage: Eukaryota > Metazoa > Chordata > Chondrichthyes > Rajiformes > Rajidae > Okamejei > Okamejei kenojei. The sequence goes on from CM069131.1 coordinate 44,747,345, forward strand.
TATTCTTACATTCACCATCTCTTCCACTTTCTTTGTTTCTCGCTTTTCCTCTTTTTTTCTATTTCATCTTTGCTAAAATTAAAATGGAAGCTGTACAATAAATGTCCTATGTCATATGCCGCAGTTTATACTTTTGTACTCTGCTTCTAATAAAAACATAAATTTAACAAATTTTAAAAATTTTAAAAAGACTTTAGACTTTACAGCATGGAAACAGGCCCTGAAGCCCATCAAGTTTACGCCAACCAGCAATCACCACATACACTAGCACTATCCTAGGACAAATTACAATTTCCCCCCAGAAGCTAATTACTCAACACACTGTAGGTCTTTGGAGTGCAGGGGGGCACCAGAGCACCCAGAGAATCCTATGCTGTCACAGGGAAAATGTACAAATTCTGTACAGGAAGCACCCATAGTCAGGATCGAACCCAGATGTCTGGTGCTATAAGGCAGCAAGCTCTACCGCTGAGCCTTTGTGCAGCCTTCCTCACAATCTGTGACTCTAGCAATCTTGATGTAATCTGCAAATATACTTCCCAACCTGTCCAATTTACCTCCGACGTTTGTGTATATCACATACATCAGAGGTCCCAGCACAGATCCATGCAGAACTCGATGACTTATAGTCCTCTAGCCTGAATATTGTCCTTCCACCACAAACTTCTGTCTTCGATCAGTAAGCCAGTTCTAAATCTGTATGGCCAAGTTACTGTTAATCCCGTGCATCTTAATCTTCTGGATCCGCATAACATTGGGGGACTTTATCAAATACCTTTCTAAAATCCATGCAAACAACATCCACCACCCTATCCTCATTGATCATCTTCATCACCTCACCAGGAAGTGACTGGGAAACAGTTTCCCCCTTACCCTGCCCACCTCCCTCACATAAAAATACTAAAGAAACCTCCAAAACATACTTTTTAAACAGACTAAAAATAAAAAAAGATGGAAAAAAAGACAGACTGTAGGCAGAGGCTGCCATCATGTGGCGCCCCTAGTGGCCGATTGTTCTTCTCCTTAGTGAAAACAGATGTAAAGTACTAATTTAGTACCTCTCCTACACCGCAGATTTCCTCCTTTATAGTCAATGTTGAATCCTGGGCTGGTTAACTCAGTGAAGAACAACAGAGAAAGGCGCAAGCAATTTCCAAGGGCAGGATTCCTTCGTACACTACAGCAGATCCAACAAAATGGCTCAGGTAATGGGAAGCAACTGCTTCACCATTAAAAACTGCCTAGCAAGGCTAAGTATGAAAACAACAGTTACAGGGCAATCAATAGTATGGAGAGCGGACAGTGTAGGTTTCCTGCTTCAAGATCAGCAAGAAGGAATCATGCAAGACATGTGCAAGGGTAATGGAACTAGTGCAGCTAGGTCAATGAAGAATAGTACTGAAATAAAAACAGGGAACACAAGAAATACTCAGATTGGACAGCACCAGTGGAGAAGTAAAGAGTTTTAACATTTGATCGGTTGTTTGTATTTCAGATTTCCAGCATCTACAATTTTTCACTATACTTTGTACATGATGAACCTACGTACATTTCATGTTACAGGTCCACATTTGTTTAACGTACCCCTTTAAGTAGGAAGGTAACAGTGGAAATGACAACTGCCAGAGTTCCTGTTAAGTACCAAAAGATTAATGTCATATAATGTAACAGGTAAACTGAGAAATGGCCTCTCATCCTGATAAATACCAGGCAGAAAACCCTTTTTCAGAAAGAGTTTTCTCAATTCAGGGCTCCAGCCAAGTTTCTGTTGTTGTTATTATTCTTTTACTTCTATTCATCTTTCACTTACTCTAGCACTTTACCTGTATTGTGCTGAATTATCTGCTGGCTTCTCCTCAGGTCATTCTAATAACCTTTCTTCATTTTCCATGTCTCCGAGTTACTCTGTTCCACTATATACACAGCACTTGACAACACGTTGTGCCACTTTGCTCATTTCTAACACACACTCTTCATCAATCCTGTGGGATTCAAAGTGTAATTAAAAGGGAGAGTGCACTTTGGGCCTTTGTTTACCAATAAACGTCTATCGTGTTTCTTTCAGTGAAAAGGACAATGGTGGTTGTGGCAGAAAATGAGTGGAAACCTACTCGGGAGAAGGACTTGTTTTTAAAGGAGAAATGCTTTCAACTTGAAACAAAGGCCATATACGTTCTCACAGCTGGACTGAAAGATATCTCTAATGTCCCACATGGTGTTTCTTTCAAAAAAATAATTGAAAGGAGTAAACATCGAATGTTCAATGTTATGGAGTCATAGAGCCACACAGCACGAAAACAGGCTCTCAGCTCAACTTGCCCAAGCCGACCAAGGTGCCCCATCTCAGCTCGTTCTATATGCCCGCCCTTAGCCCATATCCATCTAAACCTTTCATATCCGTGTACAAGTCCAAACATCTTTTAAATGTTATTATAGTCATTACCAGTCATTACAAAAAGCATTTTTTATCAAAACATCAAGAACAAATTTTCTATTTTCAGTAACTCACTTCACTGGAGGGGATCTCCCGCACATGTTCAAATATGCAACTATTTTTCTTTTTTTTGTTCATCTTCCTTTCCCTACCCCTACCAGCATTCATCTGCCCGCCATCTCCTCTCCATCAAGTTCCACCTACCTCCGAGCAGCATTTATCCAGCCCTGCATTAGATTGCTACACACTGCTAACCCTTCCTCTTCCCATTCACTCCTGATGCCAGGTCGCAACCCATGACTTCAACATAAATCTTTTTGCCACTTAACCAACTATGTTTCTCCAGTAGCATGTACTTTTATTCCAAACGCTGCCCAGCCATCTCCAGGATGAAACAAGCATGATTTCTGGAGTTCATCGATCAACAATTCTGAAGCAGATTATCTAATCGTTATCACATTGTTGTTTTCTTTGCCACAGAAGGCAGTGGAGACCAATTCACTGGATGTTTTCAAGAGAGAGTTAGATTTAGCTCTTAGGGCTAAGGGAATCAAGGGATATGGGGGAAAAGCCAGAACGGGGTACTGATTTTGGATGATCAGCCATGATCATATTGAATTTAGATGACTTGTTTCCTAATGTACAGCTGTGTTCATACTTAAAAAGTAGTTACTTAGCTGTAAAAAGGCCACGGAACACCCTGAGTGATGTACTGTAAATCGTGTTATGTAAATGCAGTTTTCTTTACTTGTGTTTTTGTTAACATATCACAATGGACACTGACAGAACAATGCTAGAAACAGAAGCTAAGGTGGTTCCATTCAGTGCCAAGGTATGCAGCCTTGTGGAACAGTTTATTCGAAGAATGTGGTACTTTCAGCAACAACTGTAGAGTGCCTCACTTGTCATTGCAAAGCTTCTGAAACCAATTTGCTTAGACAGGACAGACATTGGGTTTCAATAACATCAGAAATAGGAACAGGAACAGCCAAACGGCCCTCAAACCTGCTCCGTCATTCAATAAGATCATGGTGGATTTTTCCATTTATCTCAACAACATTATCCTCTATGGTTCAGCTTTGAGCACTCATGTTAATGCCCATAACTGTTTAATTGTTTTGTCATCTGCTTATTGATTCGTAAAGCAACCATTTTTGTCGATCTCTAATTGCCCGCTCAAATGTCTGGCTTGTGAACCCGGTAGACAAAGGTTCCTGGACTTTTCTATCTCACCTGATTCAGAAGCAGCATTCCACACATCAGTAAGGCATTTGACAAGGCCCAACATGGAAGGCTCGTTCAAAAGGCTAAGAAGGCAATGGAGGCAACATGTTCACATCATCTAAGAAGTATCTGAATAAGTGCTAGAATTGCCAAAGCACGGTATGCAAAAGGCCAAATGCTGGTAAATGGAATTAGTATAGCCTGGTTCTTGATGGTCAGTATGGACAAGATGGGCTAAAGGACCTGTTTCTGCACCATAAGATTATGCCATAAGAGTATGGCTCAATGATTTTGAGATTATAGCTGCATGTATTTAATGTATTGGTGGTGGATGGTTGGAGTCAGCACTCCCCTTGCAACTGGATTCTCAACTTCCAGACCAACAGACCACAATCAGTGAGGATCGGTGACAAATCTTCCTCGACACTGGTGCTCCACAGGGATGTACAGTATTCTCAGCTCCTTACTATACTCCTTATACACATGACTGTGCAGCCAAATACCAACCAACTCAATTTACAAATTCACAGACGACACCACTGTAGTGGGCCAGATATAAAATAATGTTGAGATGGAGTACAGAAAGGAGAACCTAGTAACCTGGTGTCAACAAAACAACCTCTCTCTAGATGTCAGCAAGTCAAAGGAGATTGTGATTGACTTTAGGAAACAAAGCAGTACACACACCCCAGTACCAGCATAATCAGGGACCCGTTTCATCCTGGTCACTCCCGGTTCTTCCCTCTCCCCTCATGCAAGAAGTACACAGGTTTGAAAAATGCATACCTCCAGATGCAGGGATAGTTTCTTTCCAGCTGTTATCAGGCAACTAAATGATCATCTCATGTGCTAGTGTAACTTCCTGACCTCCCTTCTACCTCAATGGGGACCTTTGAGCTATCTTTAATCGGACTTTATCAGACTGTAACTTGCACTAAATGTTGTGCCCTTCACCTGTGCACTGTGACAGCTTGATCATAATCATGTATTGTCTTTTTTTTAACTGGATAGCACACAAACAAGTGTGTTTCACTGCACGTGACAATAATAAACAAAGTTAAATATCTACATTACCTCCATCCATCTTGTCCATTGAACTCAGTATGAAAACAGAGTATGAAAACAGAGTGGTTTTGTTCCTAGACGAGTATTGAGGGACATTTTCAAATGCCACAATGGCAGTTGGGGAATTAGCTTCAAGTAATTAACTAAACCTGAAATTATAAACCTAGCTTCAATGCAGATGTCTTAGAACTGGAGAATGGTAGAAAAACAGCCATCTGGATCATCAACACTCTAATTTTCTTCAGGACAATAAATCTACAATTGCTGCTTATCCAGTTTGCAGACAATTAGTTGAAAAGATTTCTTTAGCATTGACATAGAATTTAACAACGTTCAGAGCACATATCCAGAGCTATGAAACATTCTTAACTTTCTACTTGAATAATTTCTCATTTCTTAAGTTACCTTTACCTTTACCATGCAAGTTCTATGTCAAGAGCACACAATTCTGAAACTGTTGTCTATTGCATTCACAATATGGTCAACATGGGTACATAGTTGAAGAGTCATAGAATCTTGCAGCATGGAAACAGGCCCTTCTGCTCAACTTGGAAGGCTGGTTCAAAAGGCTAAGAAGGCAATGGAGACAACATGTTCACAACATCTAAGAAGTATCTGAATAAGCGTTAGAATTGCCAAAGCTCGGCCAATATGTCCCATCTACACGTCCCACCTGCCTATGTTTAGCCCATATCCTTCTAAATCTGTCCTATCCATGTGCATCCACCTGTCTAAATGTTTCTCAAAACTTACTGTTTCTCAAAACTTACTTATAAACTTACTGATACCAACCTCTTTTTCTCATTATTTTGTACACCTTTATTAGCTGACCCCTCATCCACCTGCGCTCCAAGGACTAGTGTCCTAGCCTGCTCAACCTTTCCCTATAGTTCAGTCCCTCAAGTCCTGACAACATCCTCGTAAATTTTCTCTGCACCTTTTCCAGCTGGACAACATCTTTCCGAAAACATGGTGCCCAAAACTGAACGGAATACTCTAAATGTGACCTCATCAATGTCTTATCCAACTGTAACATGACCTCCCAACAAATAGAAAACAAAATTCCACACCATGCTCCAGGGCCAATCTTGCCTGAATCTATAAAATTGCCTCTAAATGTTCCTACATGTATACTTCATGTTTTTTCCAATGAAAGCCAATATCCTATCAGTCTTCCAAGAGTGAAGAGTGTCAAGATTGTTTAATTGTCCCATGTACGATACGATATGATACGATAGAACTTTATTTATCCTCAAAGGGAAATTGGTCTGCCAACAGTCATAAAACACAACAAGATACATGAAACATGAAATTTAAGTGACGAGTGGCAAGTCCAGGATTTGGGATGTTTGATAGCCACAGGGAAAAAGGATCTCAGAAAGAGAAGTGCTGCATCTTGGTGGAACCAGTCTGTCCCTCAGGTGCTTCACAGATTGACCAGTTTGTTCATGGAGGGGGTGAGCTGTACCTAAACAGAACAATGAAATTCTTACCTACAGCAGCATAACAGATTTGTAAACACAGTACTCAATGCATAACATAATTAAAAAAACAAAAAATAAGTTCACTAAATTAAAAATATACTCAATATTGGTGTAAAACTAAACAATAGTCCAAAGTCTCTAGTGCAACCAAGCAGTTCAAAGTTAGTCAGGTGTTTATAGCATTCAATACCCTGATGGTTGATGGGAAGAAGCTGTTCCTAGAAACATAGAAACATAGAAATTAGGTGCAGGAGCAGGCCATTCGGCCCTTCGAGCCTGCACCGCCATTCAATATGATCATGGCTGATCATCCAACTCAGTATCCTGTACCTGCCTTCTCTCCATACCCCCTGATCCCTTCAGCCACAAGGGCCACATCCAACTCCCTCTTATATATGGCCAACGAACTGGCCTCAACTACCTTCTGTGGCAGAGAATTCCACAGATTCACCACTCTCTGTGTGAAAAACGATTTTCTCATCTCGGTCCTAAAAGACTTCCTCCTTATCCTTAAACTGTGACCCCTTGTCCTGGACTTCCCCAACATTGGGAACAATCTTCCTGCATCTAGCCTGTCCAACCCCTTAAGAATTTTGTATGTCTCTATGAGATCACCCCTCAATCTTCTAAATTCCAGCGAGTACAAGCCAAAGCAGTTTCCTGAACCTGGACTTTACAATTTTCAGACTCCAATACTTCCTCCTGGCTACATAAATGCAAAGAAAGTACCATCCACTCTGCTAAAATACTCAGATCACAAAAATCAGACATGTACATAAATGTGAAGAAAGATTTCAAGGGTTCCGACCCTTAACCTTGCCTATACCTTTTCTCGAGAGATGCTACCTGACCTGCTGAGTTACTCCAGAATGTTGTGTCTATCTTTGGTAAAAACAGCATCTGCAGTTCCTGCCAACAAATGCACATAGATTTATTTAGTGAATGCCACAGGGTCTAGTTTGGGAAGAATCCCACTTAATTGCAGTTTCAGCACTATTACATTTTTACATCCAAGAATTTGCCTGGTTTTCTTGGGTATATATTTGCTGTAACTTAAAGCAAGAGGCAGAACCTGCTGCAGATGCTAATTCTAAATCAGCATTCCATGTGACTGCAAAATGTGTACCATTATCAGTTAAACTGAATTTAAACAACTGTTACAGCATCACTGCTGAGTTCAGCATCACACAACGATTCCGAGTTAAACACCAGCCGACATTTTGCATAAACTAACAACCCATGATAGGGCAGTACTAAACATCAATGCAATCTAAATACTTTGTTACTTTCCTATTTTGTTCAGATGGTCTCAATTTTTCACAGACAGCATTTTGAATTGAATTGGGGAAGGCTGCACTGTGGGAATTTGTAACACAATCATCAAGCTTTAGTTGATGGAAATGTTAGTTACACTGCTCTCTCAACATGTCTGGCTTTATAGAAATGGATGGTTATTCTTTGGGACACCAATCAATAGATGAGATACAATGGCTAAAATAACAAGGGTATACAGTATTTATTTATTTAGTTTAACTGTAGGCTGTCTTAATACTTGCTCTGCTGTCTCCTTCACTTTGTGGCTCTCAACAGTGAAAATCAATAGAACGACTAGCGTAAATGTGCTTCTGCAGTCAGTCACACATTATTGTGTTTGATTATTTATTTACATCCTAAACCTTGAAAAACTGGATCTGCCACATGAAATGCTTCCTTTCTCAGATCCCGACCATGCCTGCTAGTTACTGTTCCTTCGCTAGTCCATACTGGACATGCTAAATGGTTTCATTTGTTTTGATTTTGTGAATAAATGTATTCTCTTCAGACACTATCTTTCATCCCGCTGTGTTTTGTAGGTCATGGTTCATGCTGCATGAAGAGGCTGGGTAACTGAGCCCTATGTCCTCCACAAGCTCAGTCTCACCTGCACGGCAGAAGCTCCCAGCGAGCCACGGTCGGTTGAGAGGAAGCCGCCGAGTCAGCCCCTGCTCATCCTCCACGGCTGGACAATAGACAATAGGTGCAGGAGGAGGCCATTCGGCCCTTCGAGCCAGCACCGCCATTCAATGTGATCATGGCTGATCATCCACAATCAGTACCCTGTTCCTGCCTTCTCCCCATATCCATTGACTCTGCTATCTTTAAGAGCTCTATCTAACTCTCTCTTGAAAGCATCCAGAGAATTTGCCTCCACTGCCTTCTGAGGCAGAGAATTCCAAACATTCACAATTCTCTGGGTGAAAAAGTCTTTCCTCATCTCCAATCTAAATGGCCTACCCTTATTCTGAAACTGTGGCCCCTGGTTCTGGACTCCCCCAACATTGGGACATGTTTCTTGCCTCTAACGTGCCCAATCCCTTAATAATCTTTTATGTTTCAATAAGATTCCCTCTCATCCAAAACTCCTGAGTATACAAGCCCAGTAGTTCCATTCTTTCAACATATGTCAGTCCCGCCACCCCGGGAATTAACCGCGTGAACCTACGCTGCACTCCCTCAATAGCAAGAATGTCCTTCCTCAAATTTGAAGACCAAAACTGCACATAATACTCCAGGTGTGGTCTCACTAGGGCGTTAGATGCAGTAAGACTCAGCGAGCCACAGTCGGTTGAGGAGAAGCTGCTGAACAGGCCTTGCTCTTCCCCCGAAGACCATAGACCAGGTGGATGGAGCCAGCGATGACGATGATGGATGCAACAGGCGAGGCCGGTAGGAGAGGGACCAAAGTCTGGCCTACTGCGCCTTCCTGGCCAGCTATGGGAGTGTGCCCCCCGGAACAAAGGTGAGACGGGTTGGAAAAGAGGGACATCGATTCACAAGTCGATCCAGATGTCCAAGGAAGCTATCACACAACGCCCGCAGCAGCTTAGGAATGCCTTGTTCGGGCACCGCTTATAGGAACCAGAGGCGGACTGGACTCTGGAAATGGTGTCAAATAACATGACGCCTCTTGCATGCAGGCCCAGTGATCTATTTCTGTACACCTTTGCTAATTGGGGACTGTGCTTATGTATGGCAATACTCTACTGGACTGTTTTGTAAGGAAAATAATTTCACTGTCCATCTGCAATGACAATAAAGTGCCGTTGAACCATTGCTTGAACCCACCCTCTCTCTTCATAACAAGGGAAATGTTTTTTTCATTATATATTTGCTACTCCTCTTGGGCACTGGTGCCCTGCAAAATTGTCTTAGTTTACTCTCCCAGCTGGGCGTATCTTACCCAATGCAAGTGTGGGCACTGTGCCACAATGCAGGAAGGGATCATATACATGAATGATCTCCTTGGAGGTGCCAAGATGTTGATCTACATGTGTAAGGATTGCTCTGGTCATACATTGTGGCAGCCTGTCCTTCTCGTTATGAATGTGGAATTAACTAAACCTAAACCTAAACCTGAACCTCAGCAGGGTCCGGTCCCCAGAGTAGAGGCGTCTATAACTAGAAGACAAACGTTTATGAAATATGAGATTCAAAAAGGGATACAAAGGGGATGTATTTTCCACGCAGGGAATAATTGGAATGGAACCTCTACCTTTACCTCACTTGTGCTTGTGCAATAACCTTGACCTGACTTGAGTTGAGAGTGACCAATTTCCTTGAACCAAACCCCAGCACGGTGGCAAAACCATCAGGAGAGGGACCAAAAAAAGTTAGGCGCGAAATATGAAGGGTACGGCCATAAAATAAAAATAATAATTTTTCAAAAATGCATGTAGAAAATAATTTTATATCCATTCCTTTCCACTCACAGATGGTGTTAGACCTGCTGAGTTCCTCCAGCAGATTGTTTGTTGCTCGACGACATCAGCATCTGCAGTCTCTGTGTCCCCTGTCCTTTACTGTATATGATGCTTAGTTGCATGTCATCCAAAGTCACTATGTGAGGCAGCAGTGTTAAGCTTCAAACCCTGTCATAAACAAATGCAGCTTTGTGATGCCTGATCTCATTTGTTTTTCTTTCAAGAAAATTGTTCGGTTATCCTTAACATTTTAAGTTGTCACAACAGGCTCACAATAAATTGTATGCAGGAAAAAGATTAATTACAAATGGATAAAGGTGGACATGGGGATTCTCAATCTGCCTGAGGCACCTCCAAACATAAATTAACAGTGCCTGCTGAACAAATCAGGATTTGATTTTAAAATGACTTGCCCTTATTCGATACAGCTAAGTACTTTCTTTCTCTCCATGATGCCTATTTTTTCAGTATATCTGTCACTCTGCAGCTCAGCTGCGTGATCAAGATACTGAACTCTTTTTTTCATTTGGAATCAAATCTATTTTGTCTAAATTCATATGATTTATGTAACAGCTGCAAATTTATTCTCATCCCAGGAGGCGGGAGTGTCCCGGGGAGTCACGCGGGCCCGATCCACCCAGCGGACCACAACAACAACCGAAGACTGGAATGCGCCCTAGAATTCCCAACTTGCCCAACAGGCCTTCCATGGGACTGTGATGAAGCTGGGCGGCAAGGCCTGTCTGGGCCGAAGGGGCCTCAGCAGTGGTGGCGATGGGACCCTCGGTGGCGTGGAGACTCGGCGGCAACATGGGACTCGGAGGCAATGAAAGCCTCGGTGGCAGCGGGTCCTCACGGTGGATGAGCGTGAGGGGGGAGGGGAAGACAATGGGCGTGGTGGAGGGGGGGGGGCTCTAGTTTTTAGAATCCTCTGCCCAGGGTCTGTGTTTGTTTGTTCATTTGTTCAGTGAAGGAACACGGCAGCCAGGCAACACTTGCTTGGCTTATTCTTTTTGTTCTCACTTTTAATTTCCAGTTTTTGTGTATCTTGTGTGTTGTGACTGTCGGCAGACCAATTTCCCTCCAGGGGTGAATACAGTTTTAAGGTATCGTATCGGAAGCTGGTTTCATCACCAGCGCCAATGGTGGAGGTGGCCAGAACATACTCTATCAACGCCCCCTTCTGCTCATCTACCAAACAAAATATCCCATCTGAGATTTGTGAATAGTGCACAAATGGAAGCATAGGAATGTGTGCTAATGCCTGATGACTCTAGCACTGTGATAAGCTTTGTTAGCAGCGCTCAAACCTACCTTGTTGAGCCTACTTGATAGTTTCTATCAAAATTAATTTCTGGCCAATTCCATAGCTGCTGTTAGTGCTGTTAAAAACTTTTGAAGGGGTCAGTAGAATTTAGCAACCAGCCAGTAAATGTATCCAAATGGTGACCTTTTATAAGTACACAGTTGCTCCCTTTACTGTACGGTTTATAAATAACTACTGTCGCATCAAGTGCATAAGAAAAATAGCCAGAAATAACCAAATCTGCCACTAAGCCACAAACAGGTTCTTAATCAAGTGAAAGGTTTTCCGAGAATATCATAGCAGCTGTTCACAATAAATTATGCAAAGTTTCAAATGATCAAAAAGTAGAGCAGTGTTTGCTGGCATTTCGGAGAGGGCTGAACATTATATTCACTTTCAAGCAATTAAAACAAATGGTACCTCCAAGAATTAGGAAGCAACCTCAATAATTCCTCATTCTTTGGTCCTGGTTTCTTATTGTCATGTGCACTGAGATACAGTGAAACATTTTGTTTTATATTACCCCGCCATGCAGGCAAAATCATCCCATACACAAGTACACTGGGCAGTGCAAAAGGAAAATAAACAGTGCATAATATAGTGTTACAGCTGCAGAGACTGTGCAAGGAAAAGAAATACCAAAGAGCATGGCAAGTAGATTGATAATCGAGAATTCAATCCTCATCATGTGAGGGGTCCGCTCAACTTCTGATAACTTCAAAGAACCTTTTCTTGAATTGGCTTTAAGTGCTTTCAAGATTTTTATATCTTCTGCTCAGATGGTAGAAGGGAGAGGAGGAATGACTATGGTGTAAATGCCCCTTCATTTACATTGGTTGCTTTTCCGAGGCAGTGTGAAGTGAGAATGAGCTGATGGGTTGGAGAGGGTGAGGGAGGGTTAGCAGGCTGGTTGTATGATGGACTAGGCCTGACCTCATAATCTCTGCAATTTTGTGTAGTTTTTGTGATTAAAAGTGAGAACAAAACGAATAAGACAGCACCAAGTTGTGATGCTTTCTGCATTAGTTTTCTGAGGAAGCAGGGGTGTTTGTGATATTTACACATAAAAGCTCAAAGCTCTCAACCATCTCCACTTTCAGGACCATTGATACAGACTGGGATGTGTTCCTGAAGTTGAATACCATGTTTACTTCGAGTCACGTGAGTGACTACGTGAATAGAAGCCCGTACAGCCGTTGTGCGTCATGACGTCAGACGCTGGTGCAGTCGGGCGGGGGAGCAGCAGCGCTCCTCCGAGCGGTAAGTTTAAACCGCGGGTTACATGGAAAGCTGGAGAATTCAGCGGGTGCAGCGGCATCTAAGGAGCGAAGGAGATGGGCGACGTTTCGGGTCGAGACCCTTCTTCAGGCTTCACCCTCCATTTCTCCAGCATCTGCAGTTTCGTTAACAAGTTTAAACGGAGGTAAGGTTTGTTGACGAAGAAACGAGGTAAGGTTTGGTTGAAATACTTTACCACAGTCCTTTTCTGCGACGGTTGGAAGTTTTTGTAGATATGTTGCAGAAAGGGAAGAAGGTGTCGGCGAGGCGCTCCGGGGGTAGAAAGGTAAAGTGGCAGAGAGTGTTGAGGATGGAGGCCCTCTGGTACACCTGGTCCGGTGCTGGCTACACAGCCAGTGGTTGCGGACCCACTGCCGGGGGCAGTGGAGGCTAATGTCCAGTAGGGGGATGGCCGCTGGCAAGTCTCTGTGGCCCGTAAATGATTCGGGCCAGGGAGGTTATACCCTCCATAGGAGAGTCCGTTTGCTCACGGCTCTCCCACGTTGAGATTCTATTTCAAAAGAATGCTCGACAGGGACCAGCTCCGTGGGAGGAGTGGTGCCCAAGTCACTGATGGAGAGCTTGTGCTAGCAGCACCTGTTTCAGGGGCTGCAGAACTATCCTGCCTGTGGAGGAGATGTTCCAGCTCCGTGAGGAGGAGTTATGCCCAAGCCAGGCTGATGGAGAAGCTTGTGCTAGCAGCACCGTTTTCAGGCTGCAGAACTGTCCTGCCTGTGAGGAGGATGTTCTATCAGGGCAGTTTTTGCTGGGGGAGAGCAGTAAAGCTGTTCGGTGGGAGGTAATTCCGAACATTGCTGGGAAGTTTTGCTGATGTAGAGAGGCAGGAAAGGCGATTGATGTAGAATTGGCTGAAACCATTCAGTATATGCTCTCCCACCAGTTACAGGAGCTAGCTATGGATGAAGTAGCAAAAAACTATAAAGCTCCTTTAATTGTGATCTCCTGAAGGTACCGGTGGTTAATCACCAAATTTGGTCATAGATGGGTTTGCCTGCTAGGGGCCCCAGGAGATGAAGTTTTAAAAAGTGCTTAAACTGTTGTCAGCAGGTATACAGCTGTGTTGAAAGTTATTGATACAAATGATATGGTTGAAGCACAGCAGGATGAACTGGAACTCCTTTGTAATGCATTTTGAAACCAGTGTACCACCACGAAAACCTGTTTTTGGGTAACTTTGCAAAAAGGGTCAAAGACTGTTATGAGGTTGTTATAACCATGCCCTCATTAAGCCACTGGAAGCAAGGCAAAAAAGGTTCTCTACAAGAAGTTGAGGACAACAAGGCCGCAAGGAAAGATGCTGGTAAGGAATATACCATTGACAGACAATGAATTAACTGATGTTCCTGTTCAAATTGGGGAAGGTAAAAATTGTTTTCTAAAAGAATGGCAGCAGTTTGACATCAGATTGTTTCATACTTAGTGTATTGAAGGGGTGAAAAATTGGATTTTACTATAAGGACAGTCTACCTATCAACATTTTCCTAGTAGTAAACTTATTTCAGATGAGGAAAATGTGACTTATTCAAGCAGAGATTCAGTCGTTACATAAGAAGGGGTAATTGAGCCTTCTGTCTATCAAAGTCCAACAATTTCTGTCAAGTATATTTCCCAGATCTAAAAAGACTGGGGGATGTAGAATTATTTTGGATTTATCGAATTTGACCAAATTTGTTTGTTATAGGCATTTCAAAATGGAGAACTTTACCACAGGCAAACATCTAGTGTCCAAAGGGTATTATATGGCAACCATTGGTTTAAAGAATGCATATTACCGCAGTGTCTATTCATGGTGATGATAGAAGATATTTGAAATTATATTTGGATGACTGAGCTGTGGCAATTCAGGACATTGCCGAATGGAGTTAACTTCAGCTCCTAGATTAATTTACTAAATTGTAAAACCTGTGTTAGCATTGCTTAGAGCTCAGGGCATGTGGTAATGGCCTATTTAGATGATTTCTGATTGTTGGAAAGACTCACGCTGAAACTCAATCATCAGTTTCAGTTGTTAAAATCACTTTTGAACAAATGGGATTTGTTATTCACCCAGGTAAATCTAAATTATCACCAGTCCAAATTATTGATTATCTGGGATTTACCATTAATTCCAATCACATGTTGGTAACTTTGCCCAGGGATAAATTGAATCAGTTAATTGAGGACTGTGTTAATCTCGTTGGAGAACAACGGCCTCTGATAGACAAGTAGCCAGTTTATTGGGAAGTTGTTGCAGCCTTTCCAGCTGTGCAGTATTGTCCCTCTGCATTATCAACAATTACAACCATCAAAGGAACAGGCACTGAGAATACAAAGGGGCTATTTTTTGATAGGCCTATGCAGTTGTCAGCTGGGGCGATTGCTGACATACAATGGTGGATAGTACATGTTTCAAAAAATTTAAGGAAGGTTTCGTGAATCACCGTCACTGATATTACAGACTGATGTGAGTGCACTGGTTGGGGTGCAACAGATATGTCTTCTAGTTGTGGAGGCAGATGGAATGTGGATGAGACATCGCTTCCTCAATTAAGAGGGACTGATTATTTAGAGTTGTTGGCACCTGTAATGGGCTCAAAGCTTATTGTTCTATAAGGAGGATCTGCATGTGCAGCTCAGATTCACAACACCACAGCAGTGGCATATGTAAACCACATGGGTGGAGTTAAGTCACAATCTTGTGATAGACTGGCTAACCAGATTTGGAGCTGGTGTATTGACCAAAATATCTGGCTTTCAGCACTTTATTGCCAGGAAGAGGTCACGTCAGTTAATGACAAACATTGAATGGATGTTAAATCAGGATGTGTTTTTAACCAAATGATTGATCAGTAGGCGTTGCCAGATATTGGCTTGGTTGCATCTCGATTAAATCATCAGTTACCTAAGATATGTTTTCATGCTAACTTGGGGCAGTAGCAGTGGATGCATTTTCGCTGCATTGGGGGAGGAATGTTTTGTGTATGTATTTCCTTCATTCTGTCTCATCAGCAGATGTTTGCAAAAGATCAAGGAGGACTCCGCTTCAGGGTATTGGTAGTGCCAGATTGGCCTACACGAGCATGGTTTCCCGTTGTATTACAAATGGCTAGGGAGCCTTACATGCTTATCGCCCAAGAATAAAAATCTACTGGTAAATCCAGTCACTGGGGATCAACATCCTTTATAGGATCGTATTGATCTGTTAATTTGCAGATTATAAGGAGGCCATACCTGGGAGAGGACTGTCTCATCGGACGTGGATGTTCTCACGTCGGCCTGCAGGGATAGTACACAGCAGCAAATATATCACCTATATAAGAAGTGGAGCAATTCTGCCTACAGCAGGATATTGTATATCACACGGCAGGATCACGGATGTATTGGAGTGGTCAATTCTTTATTTTGACCAAAAAATTAAGTTACAGTGCAATTAATTCAGCCAGAAGTGCTCTGTCTTCTTATTTACCTATGAATGCAGAATTGCATACAGTAGGACACATCCGTTAGTTCACGATTCATGAAGGAGTTTCAATCTAATCCTCCTAAACTCAGGTATGCCGGTATTTGCAATGTGAGTGGAGGTTTTTATGCTTCTTCGCCAGTGGCTCCGGTTACAAGCCTATCTGTAGCCAAAGTAATTATGAAGGTGGTCATGCTTCTGGTGTTGGTTTCAGCCCAACGTGTACAAACATTGCAAAAGCTACGGCTAGATAGAATGCTGTGTCGGCTGATGCCATTATATTTTATGTCTATGATTTGCTTGAACATAATAAAAGAGGCATGACAGGATGTAAGATGGTGTTTCAGCATACCCCGCAGATGATCGCTTCTGTATAGTCTCACATTTATCTCTTACATTGAGATTACTAAACCTCTGAGAGGAACAGAGTTGGCTTTGTTTATTAGTCACAAAAAACCACACAGTAAGGTGTCGGTGCAAACATTTCAAGGTCCTCGCGGCCGCAGGATGGTCCAGTGAGCTAACTTTCAGAGGTTTTGTCACAAGCCGATTTTCAAGGCTCGGGGTGTTTTTGCTGATTCTGGTGTCAGTACTGTTACATTTTTCCCCTGAGTTAGAGGGGTTTTGTTATGATCTGTTTGTAAATAAACTGTTATTCCATTTAACAAATGTATTACTGATGCATGATTGATTGTTAACGACTTTTGAGTCAATCCAGGCAGTGTGAACGTCGGATTTGAGTCTGCGGCGTGAATTCACAGTGCTTTGAAGTCTTTCACGTAGTCACTCACGTGACTCCGAAGTAAAATAGTAAGATTAAACGAGAACTTACCAGTTTGAAGTTTGATCTTTATTTTATGAGGAGTCGAGTTGAGGGACTACGTGCCCTCCGCTCCCACCCTCATAGATCTCATCTGGTAGTTCTAGTTTTATCATCTTACCGTTATACTTCGGTCATTGTTAGCTGTGAATTAATTCCGCTGCTTTGAAGATTGACGCACCAACGGCTGTACGGGCTTCTATTCACGTAGTCCCTCAACTCGACTCCTCATAAAATAAAGATCAAACTTCAAACTGGTAAGTTCTCGTTTAATCTTACTATTTCCTTTGTTTTTCTGACATTGAAGAAAATGTGTAGGAAGGAACTGCAGATGCAGGTTTACACCAAAGATGACACAAAATGCTGGAGTAACTCAGAAGAGTGTGAAGCAGGGTCTTGATCCAAAACATCATCTATTCATTTTCTCCAGAGATGCTACTTGACTCATTGAGTTACTCCAGCATTTTTAGCCTCTCTTGAAGGAGATGTTATGGTCTTGATACAATTCTATTAATAACTCTATCTCCTTCCTGTACTCTATCTCATCATTGCTATGGTGGTGTCATGTATGAACTTGTAAATGCAGTTAGAACAGAATTTGGCTGCACAGTCATGAGTGTATATGAAATATAGCAAGATGTTGAGAACAAGGCCTTGGTAGGTACCAGGGTTGAGAATGATTGTCAAAGATCTTCACTCATTGCTGTCTATGGGTCAAGTCATCAAAGATCCAATTAGAGGTGGATGCTGAGTCCTATGTCCAGGAGTTTGGAAATGAGTTTGGTTGAAAATATGGTATTGAAGGCGGAGCGATAGTCAATAAACAGGAGTATGAAGTGGGCCATCCAGATGTTTCAGGGATGAGACTAGGACCAGGGCGATGACACATGCTGTGGATCTGTTGTGGATGTAGGCAAATTCCAGTAGAAGCAGGCTTTCTGGAAGGCTGGAGTTGATGCGCACCATGAGCAGGTTATTGAACCATTTCATGATGGTGGATGTCAGAACCACTGGGTGGTAGTCATTAATGCATGCTTTACTTTGCTTGCCTTACTTTGGCACGGGATTACAATAATCTTCTTGAATCTTGAATCTGAATACCTCAGAGGTAGTAAGGAGAGGTTAAAATATCCATGAATATTGTTATCAGCTGATCTGCACAGGTTTATGAGAACATGGCCAAGGGCTCCATCCAGCCAGTTAGATTCCACATGAAGGCTGATCGGACTTCTGCGAAAGTGGCCATGGGTACATGTGGCTGAGGCTGTCGTGGCAGGGCATCCTCCCACCGACCTTCTGTTCAAAAATGAGAATAGAAAGCATTGTGCTCTTTGGGAGATATACAATGTTGTCATCACTTCTGCCTGAACTTCACTTTGTAAGATTCAGAACACAAATTTGTGATAAATAATGCATTATAGTCAAGCTCGTATACCTAGTTCTGTCAAGCTACTGATGTTAATGATTATTTTAAAAATTCATAAGTGTCCTTAATTGGCATCCCCAAGGAAAACTAAAATTCTTGACTATAAAGAAACCAGATTACAGTAATGAAGGGATGACCTACAATGTGAAAATAGGTGGAACTCTGCACACCACAGGTGACAAAATCTTAAGGAAGCATGTGATTACATGTTGCTACATTCACAGAATATTCTTAAGGGATTATGGAAAACAATATAAATGGTTCAAAACCTTATGAGTCATGCAGTGTTAATGCTTTCTCTGCAAAAATGTCAATTTGAAAGTCATGTGTGCCAGTAGATAAATGAATAGCAAAAGCGCTGGTTCAAAATAAAATATGAATGTCAAGGATTTGCATTCCTAAACACTAATTGCAAGCTCAGAAAATATTCAGGTTATCAAACTTGTTCAGTCAATTTATTCCATGGTTTATGTTGAAGGCTTGCTGCATTGTGTTAGGAGCAGTTACAGTGGCTTGCAAAAGTATTCATACCCCTTTTCCACATTTTGTCACGTTACAATCACAAACGTAAATGTATTTTATTAGGATTTTATGTGATAGACCAACACAAAGTAGAGCATAATTGTGAAGTGGAAAGAAAATGATACATGGTTTTCAAATCTTTTTACAAATAAAAAACTGAAAAGTGTGGTGAGCAAAAGTATTCAGCCCCCTTTACTCTGATACCCCTAAATTAAATCCAGTGCAACCAATTGCCTTCAGAAGTTAACTAATTAGTAAATAGAGTCCACTTAACCATATAACAATTACAGCATGGAAACAGGCCCTCTCGGCCCTTCCAGTCCGTGCCGACCATTTGTTTTCCCCTAGTCCCATCTACCTGCACTCAGACCATACCCCTCCATTCCCTTCACGTCCATATACCTATCCACTTTACTCTTAAATGTTAAAAATCGATCCTGCCTCCACCACTTCTGCTGGAAGCTCATTCCACACAGCCAACCCACCCTCTGAGTAAAGACGTTCCCACCTCACGTACCTACCCCACACCACCGAAACTTCTGTCCCTTAATTCTCATGTCATGCCCTCTTGTTTGAATCTTCCCTACCCTCAATGGGAAAAACTTATCCACGTTAACTCTGTCTATCCCCTTCATCATTTTAAAGACCTCAATCAAGTCCCCCCTTAACCATCTGCGCTCCAAAGAATAAAGACCTAACTTGTTTAACCTTTCTCTGTAACATAGTCACTTGTGTGTAATCTAATCGCAGTATAAATACAGCTGTTCTGTGAAGGCCTCAGAGGTTTGTTAGAGAACTTTAGTGAACAAACAATGTTCCTTGGGCATCATGAAGCCCAAGGAACACACCAGACAGGTCAGGGATAAAGTTGTGGAGAAGTGTAAAGCAGGGTTAGGTTATAAAAAAAATATCCCAAGCTTTGAACATCTCACGGAGCACTGTTCAATCCATCATCCGAAAATGGAGTATGGCAAAACTGCAAACCTACCAAGACATGGCCGTCCACCTAAACTGACAGGCTGGGCAAGGAGAGCATTGATCAGAGAAGCAGCCAAGAGGCTCATGGTAACTCTGGAGGAGCTGCAGAGATCCACAGCTCAGGTGGGAGATTCTGTCCACAGGGCAACTATTAGTCGTGCACTCCACAAATCGGGACTTTATGGAAGAGTGGCAAGAAGAAAACCATTGTTGAAACAAAGCCATGAGAAGCCCCGTTTGCAGTTTGCCACAAGCCATGTGGGGGACACAGCAAACATGTGGAGGAAGGTGCTCTGGTCTGATGAGACCAAAATTGAAGTTTCTGGCATAAATGCAAAACGCTTTGTGTGGTGGAAAACTAACACTGCACATCACCCTGAACACACCATCCCCACTGTGAAACATGGTGGTGGCAGCATGCTGTGGGGATGCTTTTCTTCAGCAGGGACAGGGAAGCTGGTCAGAGTTAATGGGAAGATGGATGGAGCCAAATACAGGGCAATCTTGGTAGAAAACCTGTTAGAGTCTGCAAAAGACTTGAGACTGGGGCGGAGGTTCACCTTCCAGCAGGATAACAACCCTAAACATACAGGCAGAGCTACAATGGAATGGTTTATATCAAAGCATATTCATGTGTAAGAATGGCCCAGTCAAAGTCCAGACCTAAATCCAATTGAGAATCTCTGGCAAGACTTGAAAATTGCTGCTCACAGACGCTCTCCAACCAATCCGACTGAGCTTGAGCTATTTTGCAAAGAAGAATCGGCAAAAATTTCAGTCTCTAGATGTGCAAAGCTGGTAGAGACATACCCCAAAAGAATTGCAGCTGTAATTGCAGTGAAAGGTGGTTCTACAAAGTATTGACTCAGGAGGGCTGAATACTGTTGCACGCCACACTTTTCTGTTTTTTATTTGTAATAAAATTTGGAAACCATGTATCATTTTCCTTCCACTTCACAATTATGCACCACTTTGTGTTGGTCTATCATATAAAATCCCACTAAAATACATTTACGTTTGTGGTTGTAACGTGACAAAATGTGGAAAAGTTCAAGGGGTATGAATACTTTTGCAAGCCACTGTATGTCCAAGCAGTTGACCACGAAGCTCATCAGACTCCTGTCCATTGTGTTCATTCACAGGGGGCCCTGGTGCAGTTCTCTTTGGGGAAGCTGCTTCCAGTTGATCAGCAGGACCCGCCACAGCATAAAGGGCCTGTCCCACCAGCATGTGACTGCATGCGGCGAGCATGACCAAACGTGGTGGCTTGAGGCTTACGGCCTCGCGGGGCCGGTCCCACTTCCAACCGCAGAGCTGTATGTGGCTGGTCCCGACATCATACTCACCAATCAGCTGGACAGGAGGCGGGCCAACTGAATTTGGACGTCGCACGGCATCGGGCGGTGACCTCATAGCGCAACGGCATGCCGGGCGGTGACGTCATCGCGCAACACCACGCGCTAGGGCCGACAGGCCGTTGCCGCGTGGGATTTTTGAGCAGTCCGTTTTTTAGAGCCCCGCGCGATGTCAGGACCAGCCCCGCACAACTCCATATGGCTCCGGCGATCGAAGTGGAACCAGCCCTGCGAGGCCGTACGGCTCAAGCGACAATGTTAGGTTGCGCTCACCGCATGCAGTTGCATGTTGGTGGGACAGGCCCTTAAGGTCTCACCAAGCATAACACATGCCCCTCCCCCCAGGTGGCCTTGACCATTAACGCTGACTATTGCCTGTTGAACTTTATTTTGCCTTCCATCACAGTGAGGAATGTATAGGAGTCGCTGTGGTGGATGTTCATGTTAAAATGTGTTTTTGAGTCTGTTGCTTTTTAATTGTATGACTGACCTGGCCAGTGAAATTCCTCGTATGTTGCAAAACATACTTGGCGAATAAAATCTGATTCTGATTCTGATTCTGATTCTGATTTATCCGCATTAAATTTCATCTGCCATGCATCTGTCCACTCCCCCAACCTGTCCAAGTCACCCTGCATTCTCATAGCATCCTCCTCACAGTTTCACACTACGCGCCCAGCTTTGTGTCATCTGCAAATTTGCTAATGTTAATTTGAATCTCTTCATTCAAATCATTGATGTATATTGTAAATAGCTGTGGTCCCAGCACCAAGCTTTGCGGTACCCCACTAGTCACTGCCTGCCATTCTGAAATGGACCTGTTAATCCCTACTCTTTGTTTCCTGTCTGTCAACCACTTCTCAATCCATGTCAGCACTCTACCCCCAATGCCATGTGCCCTAATTTTGCCCACTAGTCTCCTATGTGGGACCTTCTCAAATGCTTTCTGAAAGTCCAGATACACTACATAAACTGGCTCTCCCTCGTCCATTTTCCTAGTTACATCTTCAAAAAATTCCAGAAGATTAGTCAAGCATGATTTCCCCTTCATAAATCCATGCTGACTCGGACCGATCCTGTTACTGCTATCCAAATGTTCGGCTATCTCATCTTTTATAATGGACTCCAGCATCTTCCCCACCACCGATGTCAGGCTAACTGGTCTATAATTCCCCGTTTTCTCTCTCCCGCCTTTCTTAAAAAGTGGGATAACATTAGCTACTGTCCAATCCACAGGAACTGATCCTGAGTCTATAAACATTGGAAAATTATCACCAATGCATCCACGATTTGTGGAGCCACTTCCTTGAGTACCCTGGGATGCAGACCATGAGGCCCTGAGGATTTATCAGCCTTCAGTCCCATCAGTCTATCCAACACCATATCCTGCCTAATGTGGATTTCCTTCAGTTCCTCTGGCACCCCAGATCCTCTGGCCTAGTTACATCTTCAAAAAGGAGGAGAGGAGGGGGGAGAGAGGTGGGGGAGGAGGGCGAGGAGGGGGGGAGGTGGGGAGAGGAGGGGGGAGAGGAGGGGGGAGAGGAGGGGGGAGGAGGGGGGGAAGAAGGGGCAAGGGAGAGGAGGGGGAGCTGGTAGCAGTGCGGGTGAGTTGGTAGCAGCGGGTAGCAGCAGGGAGGAGCTGGTAGGAATGGGGAGCGTGGGGGAGCGGTGAGCAGCGGGTGGAACAGTTAGCAGCGGGTGAGTGGGTGGGACCGGGTAGCAGCTGAGGGGAGCAAGGAGGAGGGGAGGACGGGCTCGTACTCTGCTCACCACGCCCCTTCAGCTTTTGCCCTCACGCAGCAGATCCCAGTCCCCACTCTCGTTCATTCAGTGGCTTCCGGTTCAACTCACCAGCTTCTGGCTGGTCGTGCTGGTCACTGCGAACCACTGACTCACGCAGTCCGCGAGCCACTGACTCACGCCAAGCCGTTGATTCTCCCGTGAGCCACTGATTCTCCCGCAAGCCACTGACTCTCCCGCGAGCCACTGTCTCTCCACAAGCTGCTCACACACTGCGCCCCTTCAGCTTTTTATTCTCCTCACCGCGTTATTGCCGCGGGTTCCAGAAGGGGTGGTTTTTACGATTTTTAAACTTTCATAACTTCTGTACTATTTCACTGATAGGAACAAAACCTATTTTGACTTGCAGCTGAGGAGACTGGTGAGTAAGGTGGCGAAAAATCGTAGCGCTATGGGGGAGCGTTCTTGCGCAAATTTAATTTAAAACGCAGACATTAAAATAGTGGTCAAGATGAGAGTTTAGTAATAATATAGATATGTTGGGGCAAATCATTTTTACACGAAGAATGGTGGGTGCTTAAAACATGCTGCCCAGGAGTGGTAGTGGAGGCTAATATGATAGTGTTGTCGCGGCACCTAGTGGTGAAGCTGTGTATTCAGAACCCTCGTCATTGATCGGGACTGTCCCGTGACCGGGGTTCGTTCACGGGCTTTTCAGTATTGTTTCAGTAGCTAGTCCTCTTCACGACGACAGGAGCTTAGATAGTTATTCCTGACCAAGTACACGTGTACACAAAAGGCTGGAGAAACTCAGCAGGTGCAGCGCATCTAAGGAGCGAAGGAGATAGGTGACATTTCGGGTCGAGACCCTTCTTCAGACTGGTCAGGGATCAGGGAAATGAGAGATATAGACGGTGATGTGGGAGAGATAAAGAACAATGATGAAAGATATGCAAAAAAGGTATCGATGATAAAGGAAACAAGCCATTGTTTAGCTGTTTGTGGTGTGAAAATGAGAGCTGGTGAGACTAGGGTGGGGGAGGGAGATAGAGAGAGAGGGAATGCCAGGGCCCGAGGGCTGAGGAGAGGTGGGAAGGGGAGGAGACAGCAAGGGTAACAGAATTGAGAAAAATCAATGTTACATGCCCAAAGGATGCAGACTCCCCAAGCGGAATATGAGGTGCTGTTTCCTCCAACTTTGCGGTGTTGCTCACTCTTAGGCCGTGGAGGAGGCCCAGGACCGAGAGTCGGATACGGAATGGGAGGGGAGGGAGAGGGAGACTCAAGTACACGTTTAGTTTCGAGTGTTGTTTTTCGTCAATAGAGAACATTTTGCTCTACCTTCCTGGTCTCACTACAGTGGCATTTAAAAGGCTTAAGAACAGTGCATGGATCAGATCAGCAGAGATTAGAGGAATATGGATAATGTGCCAGGCAGAGTAGAGAACTTTAACTTACATCATGTTCAGTGTGGTCATTTAGGGCCAAAAGGCCAGTTTTCTGTGCTGTACTATACTATGTTCTTAACTTAAATATAGGCAAAAATAATGCACCTATTCTTGTCTCAGCAGCTGTTTCTCCCATAAAGTTACCTAACACATAAAGTTACGCAACACAAGCACGGTCTAAGCGCTGGGAAATCCATGGAAGTGTGCATTTCTCCATTGATCACCGAAGAGTCCAATGGCATGCACAGGTATCCTGGACTGTTGAATAACGGCATACACTGACTTTTGACTGTGCTGGCTGTCCCGAGGCCTCATCTACGTAAATTAAGTAAAAACCACCTAAAGTTCTTTTATTTTTATTTTTTTTTTTAATATCTTTATTTATTACAGGTACCGTAAAGTTACATCAGTGTACATCCCTTATATAGTATTACAGTCATTGTACCCCTTAATTTTTTAATGCTTTAAAAAAGAGAGAAAAGAGATAAGAGAGAGAAATAACAGCAAAGAAAGTAGAAGAGTGAAAAAGAGATGTAAAAGTGAAAAAAGTGTGACAGAGGGAAAGGAAACCCCTTGAAGAGTTTAACACCGGAGATTAAGAGATAGATCCTGGAGAGGAAAAAAAAAGGGGAAAGAAAGTGAAGGAAAGAAGAAAAGCCAGTTACTTCATTAAAAACATCTCGCAAAAGGAGTCTATCCAACTCAGCAGTTTTCTTCCCCCTTTACCAAGACCCGACCACCGTACTTTCTTGAGGTATTCTTGCACCTTATCCTTGTAATAGAGTTTATAAATGCAGACCACGTCTTATAGAAACAGTCTGATTTTCCTGCTAGCCGGAGTCTCATATCTTCCAAGTGTAGTGTTTCGAACATAGTTGAAATCCACATATTAACTACATTGGTATAGGAGTAATTTTCCAGAATTTAAGATTAGATTTTTCCCAGTTATATAAGCCATATTCAAATAGAGTCTTTTGAAACACATTTAATTCAGGGCTATCTTCCGATGTCCCGAAGGGTAATCCAGTCTGCTTTTGGAGTAAAGTTTTATTTTAAATACTTTTGTGAAAATTTCAAAATTTCAGTCCAAAATGTTTGAATTTTTGTACAAAAGACAAATGAGTGCACTATATTAGCTTCTTGACATTGACATTTATCACATATAAGTGAGACGTTGGAAAAAAGTTTACTTATTTTAGTTTTTGAATAGTATAAATCTGTGTAAGATTTCTAAATTGTATTAAGGTGTGTCTTCCATTAATTGAACATTTATGCACATTTAATAAATATTCTTCCACCTTTCTTGGGAATTTTTTATACTTAATTCTTTTTCCCAGTCTCTCCTGATACCTTCTGTTGTTGGTATTTCTGCATTTAAAATAATATTATATATATATGATATTAGGTTTGCTGATGCTGCCTTGTATTCATACTTCTTCCAGAAAGTCTGGAGGCAATTGTGATCGTCTTGTGCGTATTTTTTAGATAGTCACAGATTTGGAAATATTTAAAATACTGATTGTTTCCCAAATTGTATTTTAGTTGTACTTTTTAAATGATAATAGTTTTCCCAATTCTTACACATCTCCGAAGATTTTAATTCCAGCTCTTTCCCATTGTATAAATGCTTTATCTATAGTTAAAGGTTTAAATGAGGGTTTTTACCGATCGGAGATAAGAGAAATAGATTTCTTAATTTTAAATTGTGTTTTATTTGTTTCCAAATTCTAATTGTACTTTGTATAATTGGATTATTGTTGTAATTTGTATTATTCCATCGACTTGGTGAGAGAAGATTGCTCCAATATTATAAGGAGAGCAATCCTCTTTCTCCATAATTGTCCAATCCGGTTTGCTGGGGAAAATTATCCGAGCAATTGGATCATGTTTTCTGATATTTACAGACCAGTATAATACATAAAGTTGGGGAGTGGGCTAATCCCCCTACTACTTTGGGTTTATTCAGAATGAGCTCTTTGTATTCTGTGGATTTATAATCCCAAATAAAATTTGTGATATCTGAGTCCAGTTTTTTTTAAACTTGTGTGGTAAATATATTGGGATAGATTGGAACAGGTATAAAATTTGGGGTAGAAAAATCATTTTTATGCATTTACTCGGCCTATTAAGGACATCGGAAACGTTTTCCAAAATTTAATCAAGTTACATAGTTTCTTAAGTACAGGGTTATAATTTTTATCAAAACAAGTCTTGATATCTTCTAGTAATTTCGATGCCCAAGTATTTAAATTTGTCGTAGCTATTTTGAAAGGAAACTGTAAAAAGTTGCGTAGAGTCTTTCGGTTTGTATTGACATGATTTCACTTTTATTCCAATTTATTCTATAATCCTGAGAATGATCCGAAGTGCTCTATTAATTTTAAAATATTTTGGTATAGTAATATGAGGTTTTGGTGATGCACAATAGTACATCGTCAGCGTATAATGATATGTTTATTGTTGGAATATTTTGTTTTATATTCCATGGATATTCGGATGAGTTTCTAAATCTTTCCGCTAGGGGTTCAATTATGAGAGCAAATAACAGCGGTGGATAATGAACATCATTGTCTGTTACCCCTTGACAATTGAAATTTCGTAGATAAATTATTTGTTAAGGGCCTGTCTCACACCCACGAATGACCCCAAGTGAAAGAAAAAAAAAAACAGACTCGTGCTTATGTACGAGATTTCAAGTTTATGTTCAAGTGTTTAACCGAGTTCCCATGGATATGGTCATTTCTGTGATGTTCCAAGTTTCCTCTCCCGAGTTACCAAGTTCCTCTCCCGTTTAGTCTTGAGCCAACCATGAATGAAGGTATGTTTTTAATAAGCAACAATGTTAAAGAAGACATCTCATCCTGCGGCTTTGAGGTTAAAGATAAATTCAGCGTGGCCGCATCTATTGATTGTGACCTACAAAGGGAAAATGCGCACCGTCCCTGTGCCAGAGCAGTTATACTTATGATATTTTGAAACACACATCAAGTAGTAAGAAGACCAGCAGGCGGAGGTTTGTTATATCTTAATTGAATTTACTGCCAGGTCTACACACTGCGGGGAGACGGGAGATGAAATCTTTGAATGTAAGACAGATGTCTCCACGCCTGCTCGTTCTAAGCGGAATATATTTTTAGTTGCCTTTCAAGCCGGGCTTTGGTTTTATTCCTTGTTTTTGTTTATATCGCACACACTTTTCGTGTGTGAGGGTGTGAGAAGTCCAAGCCGGGTGCCGGCCGCCGTCGCAGCCGCTGTTCTTTTCACATCAGTTGCACAATCAGATTGTTGGGGAGACGAGCTCAGCGTTCGCCCCTCCTGAGCTGCTTTGTTGCCAGGCGTAAGTTGAGGTGGAGGGAGGTTGGGGAGGCGTCATTAATCTGTCTGGGGTGACAAGCTCTTGGGTTGTCCCCTTGAGTGGTGTGCGAGGGAGGGTTAATTGTCTCCGATCTCTCTCAAGCCCCGACAAGAACAAAGGAAACCTCTCTTGCCACCGTGTACAAGCCCTTTTGTATTAACTTGCTGCTGATGCGCACATGCACTATCACTCCCTCTCTCTCTCTGCTGCCTCACTGCAGCTCAGAGCCCAACCTCACCATCCTATAGTGGTAACATTCACAATCGCGTCCCCTCCACACCCACACCCCCTCTCTCCGACACCCCCCCCCCCCCCAAGAAAACACGCAGCGTGGGGAGAGACAGAGTTTGTAGGGTGTTGGTTTTGTATAAGGTTTTTTTTTTTAATTATTAGCCAAGGTCCGCATTTACTTATTTTAAACGAAGTTGGAGCGCTTGACAATACTTTTTTTTTTCTCTTTGTGCTCGTTTTTCAGAAGGTTCTGCTTGCTCATTGCACCCTTTGAACCAAGCCCTGCGAGAGGGAGGAGGGAGGGAGAGAGGGAAGGTGTGAGTGAACAAGAGCGCCGAGGAGAGAGGGAAATAGGGGGGGAAGGAGAAATAGGAAGAAGTTAGTTGTTCAGATCAAAGCCTGTAGGCTGGGAGCCATGATGGTGAAGAGCGCACTCAGTTCTTCAGAGGAGTGCATAAGAGACATCGATGGAAGCAATGTTCCTCTAGAACTACAACTGAAACCGTGTCCAAATCACCTCCTCTCCTGCCGGACCACATGGACCCAGGGTTACCGTCAGCGCTCCTCCGCCACAAAAGAATCTCAAGAGGGCAATGCAAATGTAAACTGCGGCATCTCCTAAAAGATGCCTAAACCATTCACACACACATTAATTATCTCTCTCTCTCTCTCTCTCTCTCACACACACACAAACACACACACACAATATCATCCAAGACTGTTCGTGCAGAAGGCAACATTTGTCCAGAAGACGCCAAGAAATGAATAAAGTGTAGGCAAGGAACTGCCTGCAGATGCTGGTTTAAACTGAAGATAGACCCAAAAAGCTGGAGTTAACTTAACTGGACGGGCAGCATCTCTGGAGAGAAGGACTGGGTGACTTTTCACGTCGAGATCCTTCTTCGGACTGTTCGGGATAAGGGGAACGAGAGATATAGACGTTCAGATATAGAACTGATTTCGCTTTTGCATAATTTCATAAGGATAGTCCTGAAGATTTTAAAAGTAGTTTACACCATACATCAGAGGCACACCATATTGATATTCCCATAACCTCTTCCACGTCAGCAATGTCCCGGAATTTCACAATAATCTGTCATGTACATTCTGAGCCATCCTGAGATTTGTGTTTGAATCTAGAAACTCGGTGTGCTGCTGCAATTTTGGTAGGTTAGGAGCTTAGAGCTGCTTTAATTAAGCCCGCAGCGAACTCACAAATGTTATCTCTCTCGGCTCCCTCTGGTACACCCACTAATCTTTGGTTTTGGCGTCTCGAATGAGCCTCCAGATCCAGGCATTTGTCTGAAACTTTAGCCAGCTGAATCGCCATCCGTCGTGTAGCAAGGTCTTGTTCTGACCTCACCTTCTTCATCTACTCCACCGTTCTTGCCGTCTCTTTCTCCATCTCGTGCATTGTTAACATACAGGTTGAGAACGTGGTCCAGCACAGTGCGAACCTCTTCATGGTGTCTTCTTCACCCTTATCAATTCTCTCAAATAGTTCACTCTCACATCGTCAATTCGTTTATTAATAGTGCCAATCCAATCCTTCACAGACCTCAATAACATTTCTGATTACAAGCAGTCATATTTAGCATCAGCTTTTCTATCTTTTCCATCATCATCCCATCATCTGTTCCATCTTTTTCCCATCCACCCGTTACATCTTTCAGTTCACTTACCGAAAGCTTTAATTCTTCAAATTCTTTGGCCTGGCCAAATCTGTTTTAGATCTTGTAGCCATATCGAAAAGCACCTTTTCTTCAGAAGCCACTTCAAAAAAAATAAGTTCTTCAGGCTTCGTCTGGCTTCCCCAGAGTGTTTTGTAACTTTTCTCTGAGTGTTCTTACCAGGGGAAGAAATTTTTCATTTAAAGTGCTTTAAGCCTCCGTTAAATTCACAGCGCTTACTGATACGTCATCAGCGCGACGTCCAGAGGCTCCAGTAAGTTTTTAAAAATCGGTCCCGACCTGTAGAACCCGGTTTTAAAACGCGAAAAATCGCGAATTTTAGGGAGTGGAGCTATGTGCAGCGTCTGTTAAAGATAACATGGCATCACCGGAAGTCAATGTGTTAGTTCTTAAGCAGAAGATAAACCGCATAAACCCTAGACAAAAACAGATTTCAGTCCAGTTGAAGGGTCTCAATCCAAAATGTCGACTGTCCATTTTCCTCCATAGATGCTGCCTGATCTGCTGAGTTCCTCCAGCAGTTTTCCATTTTTTGCAAAGGAATTTAAACCCTAAAAAACAATAGTAGATTATATCTCATGCGCCTGCTTGCCCCACATAAAACTGAACTCAGTTCATCGAGATCCATGTAAAAATGTTTGAGTGCTTTTCTGAAATAACGTCAGTTATAAGTAAGTAAGTACGTTTATTGGCCAAGTATTCACATACAAGGAATTTGCCTTACGGTGCTCCGCCCACAAGTAACAACATGGCAATACAGTGATAGTTACGAATGACTCAGAAAACACTCAACATTAATAATAAAAAAAACATTAATGATTAAAACACCATTGATCAAGCATGTGAACCAACAAAATACCAGATCAAAGGGAGGCAACAGATTTTTGGCTATTGAGTAGAGTAACTACTCATGGATAAAAACTGTTTATGTCTGGCTGTGGCAGCTTGACAGTACCGTAGTTGCCTTCCAGAGGGAAGTGATTCAAAGAGTTTGTGGCCAGCGTGAGAGGGGTCAGAGATGATCTTGCCCATTCGCTTCCTGGCCTTGCAGTGTACAGTTCATCAATGGAGGGAACGTTGCAGCCAATAACCATCTCTGCAGATCGGACGATTCACTGCAGCCTCAAGGTGTCGTGCTTGTGGCTGAGCCAAACGCAGACCATGATGGCGAAAGTGAGAACAGACTCTACGATGGCCGTGCAGAATTGGAACCATCAAACCTGTGGCAGATTATGCTTCCTCAGCTGCCGTAGGAAGTACAATCCTCTGTTGTGCCTTTTTTGACTGCGGAATAATAAACCACAGCATTTATTGTGTGGATAACAAAGTGGCCAGATGCTACCTTCAAACCCAACTCCAACCCATCTCTCCTCTCGAAAATGTTGCCTTATGATTTGTGTTAAATCTTGCCTGGTCTGATAGATTGTCAGCTTCTCGTTTCTATTGCTGGCTTAATTTTTATTTTCGTGAGGAAGTAGTCCAGGAAATGATGGGTTCCAGCTTTGCCTCTGTGAATTTAGTAGAGTCAGACGTCTGTCCTTTCATGGACCAAACTGTCAACCTTGTCCTAAGATGTGACTCTGGATCATTTACATTGTCAGAGGAAGCAGGCAAGAGGTGTACAAGGAACAGGGAAAAGAAACAAAATGCTGATGGAACTCACAGCAGCTCAACGCAGCATCTGTGGAGGCAGAAAGATTGCATTTCTGTCAGGACTCCAGGATCAGAGCCGGTGCAGAGTCTCAACCTGAAAGGTCAATTATCAGGTTGACAATTGATAATTGGCATTAGTGTCATTATTGTCATAATTGACATTAATTAATGCCACAGATGCCTCCAGAGACGATGTTGGAGCTGTGGCCGATATAAGACATGGTGTTCCTCCTGCAGTGTGTTTGTGCTCCAGATTGGAGCACTCACTTATGTCTCCATCAGGCACAACAGTTTGCAGATCAGAGTAACAAGGCCATTTCAGGAAACTTTGGAATCAATGAGATTGTTGCACTGCATGCCGACTCCTGGAGTTGACTGTAAAGGCTGGAATCCACAGGAAGGGGAAGGGGAAAGAGGAGAGGAACTTCTATTAACCTTCTTGATAATCGGTTGTCAAATGCTTCAGAAATAGCATGAAAGTCAGGAAGAATTGCGATTCGACCCAAGTTGAATTTCACTCAGCTTATACCCTTCCACAGCCTTGAATTTCAGGGTCATTTAGTTTGTGCAATCATGCTTCAATGCACACAGGGCTTGAATCCTCTAATTGCTCTAACTTGTCAGGCAAGTCACAAGAATTGTTGATGTGGCAAACAAAATGCCAGGCATCAAAATGTTAATTGGTGACTGTGGCTGTAATATAAAAGAAAATGTTCCAATCCCAGTATTATCAAGTCTTGCTTTAGCATGCACTAATATCTTCCGTACAATGCAGAAAGAATTGTGGATGCTTGAGCATTTGAACATACATTATTCTCTGTACCCGGGCCTACAGGGAATAAGTACATTTGGAATGAAAGACTACGAGCAGACAGGGATGTGTTCTTCAGCAAATTACAAACGTGGCGGGAATGTAAAATGGGCGGCTACTATTGAAACAAATAATAAGTCTCCAAGGATTTAAACATGGCAAACCCCCCGAGATTATTGCGAATTATTAACAACAAGGTACCTGATTTGGGGCAAAAATCATTTAAAAAATGTGCAGGATGTCTTCGCATTAAAAGTATTTGGTTTTAACAGCAGATCATCAAATTCCTTTGCAGTTAACAATTCCACCATGTACTAAATCTACAACTTTTGCAAGAATTATAGTGACGATACAAATGATGAAACTAATTCAGCAAACCCACTCGTCAATTCAAAAGAGAACTTGATCTGATCCCATCATTACTGAACATTTCTTGGATGAATTTTAGGCTTTTACCCTCCCAACAAGAAATGTGTTTGAAGGAGTTCCTTTAGAAATATTTTTAAATAAAAAGATTTTTTTTTTTGGATTGGAAAAATAAGAAATGACATTTTTGAAGATTCTGTTGATAGGGTAATATGTAGGTCAAAAAAATATTTGTAGTCAATTGGCCTCTGTAAAATCCCCCATGTGTTGGGGGGTGGATGCGAAAATGCGATAAAATAGAGCTAAGGGATAATCGATGGAGGGCCTGGACTTTGGGGGCCGAAAAGCCCGTTTCCATGCTGTACCTTTTATTCTCCCAATAAAAGAAAATAGTGCTGAATATAAACAAGAGAAGCGACAGGCAACTGTATGAAAAGGGTTTTCCCTAGAATGTATATCAAATATTTCATACAACTAATAATATGTATATTCATACTAATATTAAGAATATATATAATATGTTTCTATACTTTTTTTCCTACTTAAAGATAGAAAGATAGAGATAGAAAATAGAAAAGAAAATGTGAAAAGTTTGGTGGAGATTAAAATATTACTCAATAATCCATTCTTGGAGATACATTCATGATTTATTATATGTATTTCTTCATCCATTCAGATATTCAGGCCTCAGTCAAGTCCCCCGCCCGGACCATTATGACCCTGTAAAATTTAATGTAAAGGAGACCAAATCCCTTCGAAGAGATCTAACCTATCCATAAGGACAAGTCTCAATCTCTCCAAGTTGAAGTGTCTCCGACATTTCTGTATTCCACATTTTAATTGTTGGGGATGCAGGGCCTTTCCAAAATTTTTAGTATTAATTTTTCCCAATTATTAGAGAATAGTCGATAACATTTCTTTGATTCCTTGTAATTATTTGTTTCCGTTTCAGGTATTCCAGTATTATTAACTTTGGATCAGGAATCATAGTAATATTAACAACATTCGAGATTATCTTAAATATTTCGTTCCAATATTCTACAATCTTCGTACAATCCAGTGAATGAATGTGACAAATTTGCTTCTAGAATTTGACATTATCACATATAGGCGATAATTTTGGAAATTATTATGTAATTTAGATTTGGAGTAATGTAATCTATGTAAAATTTTAAACTGTATAAAGCCATGTTTAGCATTTAACGAGCAGTAAAGTGTATGTGTTGTAAGCTTTCTTCCATATTTCTGGTTATTATTTGACCTAATTCATTTTCCCAAAGCTGTCTGTGGTGTTTCCGATGATGGAATATCACTTTCCAACAAAATATTGTAAATATATGATATCATTTTTTCTGTATTTGGATGTTTATTCAAGCATTCATCTAAAATTTCACTCTTTCTATTTCTGAATTCTTGTGTATTTGCAGAGATATAGTGTTGTCTGATTTGTAAATATCTAAAATATTCATTATTATGAAGCCCGTAAGCTGTTGTAACTCTTGAAAATGAAAGAAAAAAAATTTCCTTATAAAGATCCCCCTATATTTAAAATTCCTTTATTTTTTCCATTGTATAAAAGCCTTATCCATCGTTGAGGGTTTGTAAACGTACAAAATTGTTGACAATAGAAGACCTAGCGTATAAATTTTAGTTTTAATGTTTTCTCTTTATTTGTTTCCAAATACGGATTCCGCTTTTTTTTTTTTTTTTTCTATTATCGAGTTTTCACTATAAATTTTCTTAGGTACATTAATATTAGCAAATATCATAGAACTAATTTCAATGGAAAACAGTCTTCTCTTTCCATTTTTAACCAGTTTGGTTTATTATCTGTTTCTTCTGAACCAGAAGTTCATATTTTTAATATTAACTGCCAATAATAAAACATAACATTTGGTAATGCTAATCCCCCGTTTATTTTAGCTTTACATAAGTGTTTTTTTATTTATTCTATGGTTCTTATAATCCCAGATAAAGTTAGTGACTAGAGAGTCTACTTTTAAAAAAAATTTTTAGGGAGATATATTGGGATTGATTGAAAATAAATATAATAAATGTGGGAGAAAAATCATTTTTTATTGCGTTTATTTTACCTAACATTGAAATAGGTAAATTTTCCAGTATAAAATATTTTTATTTAATTTATTCAGTAATAACGGGAAATTAGACTTAAATAGAGAGTCAATCTTTTTGTAACAAAAATACCAAGATATTTAATATTTTCATTTGTTATCTTAAAAAGGAAATTGTTGTAATATCTGTAAGTTATTCATAGCTATTGGCATAAGTTCACTTTTATTCCAATTGATACTGTATCCTGAAATTAAACCAAATTCCGTTATTAGTTTTTTAAACAAATTACGGATACTTATTTCCGGTTTAGTGATATAAAGTAATACATCGTCCGCATATAACGAGATTTTATTCTTAGTATCTTTTAGTATCATATCCATATATTTCCGGTGCAATCTTACCCTTTGAGCAAGAGGTTCGATTGCTAACGCAAACAGTAAAGGTGATAAAGGACAGCCTTGTCTACAACCTCGAGATAAACTAAATTTAGTTGATAACATACGGTTTGTTGTTATTCTAGCTATTGGGTTTGCATATAACAATTTGATCCCAGTAGTAAACTTCTCACCAAGCTTAAAAGCTTCCATCACCGAAATAAATAAGGCCATTCCACCTGGTCAAAAGCTTTTTCTGCATCCAGCGAGATAACTAACTAAGTCTTTTTTAATCACCTCTTTTCGAATATATGATATTACATAACCGTCTTAGATAATATATGAAGAATATCTTTTAGGTTTTATCAATCCTGTTTGATCAGGATGAATTAAAATCGTTAACAACTGTGCTTAATCTTTGTGCTAGTATCTTTGTTAAAATTTTTTGATCCGTATTTAATAAAGCAATTGCTCTATATGATCCTGGTTCATCAAATCTTTATTTTTTTGGGTATAAGTGTTATAATAGACTCGTTCAGTGTATCTGGTAATTCTCTTGTGTATATATCTTTCATGATAATGATTTTAAATATGGGACCAATTGATCATGAAAAATTTTATAAAATTCCGAACCTATACCATCCGGTCCTGGAGTTTTACCATTTTTTAATGATTTAATAGATTCTTGGATTTCTTTTATTGAATTATAACAGCATTTAATAGTTCTCTATTTTGTAAATCTAATTCTTTTAAGTTACATATATTTAAAAAAGCATCTATTTCTGTTTTATTTACTGTCGCTTTAGCAGTATACAGATTTTTATAATATTGCATAAATCTTTCATTAATATCTTTGGGTTGTTGTATTAATAATTCACCATTTTGAGATTTAATCCTATGTATAATTTTTTCAGCTTCAATTTTCCTTAATTGTCGAGCCAATAATTTTTTGGGGTTTGTCTCCAAATTCAAACTGCAATTGTTTAGTATGTTGGTAATATTTTAAAACTTGATCAGTATATATTTTGTTTAATTTATACTTCAATGCTACAATTTTATTATGTATTATTATAATCTGATTTTGTTGCATTCTGTATGTCTAATTTTTAATCTCCCTTTCTAAGTCCTGTTGTTCCTTCCGAATCTTTTTATTATGGAATGCTTGTGAAGAAATCATAATTCCATCGAAGATATGCTTTAAATGTTTCCCATAAAAGAGAGCGAGATATTTCTGGTTGATCATTTATTTCAAAAAAAGTCTAATCTGAGTTTTATAATATATTCCTGAGTGGTTTTATTTTTTAAAATTTGTGGGTTAAGTTTGTCCATTGTCCTAAATTTTCTGTTTTACCATTTATTTTAATTTTAAATGTTAATGGTGCATGATCTGAAATAATAATATTATGATATTTAGATTCGTAAGTAAGTGAAATAGCTTTGCATCTACCAGAAAATAATCTATTCTTGAATAAGTTTTATGTACTGTGATAAAAGGAATATTCTCGACAAGTAGGATTTTTCTGTTCTCCAAAACATCTTTAATATTAGTCGTTTGGATATATGCATTTAATAAATCACTAGTATGTGATTTAGTTTTTTCTTTGTTTTGAAGATCTATCTAAGTAAGGTCTAATGTACAATAAAATCTCCTCCAATTATCAATTATAATGTGTTAATTCCGGAATATTATTGAGTACTTTCTTAAAAAATAAAGGACTGTCAAAATTTGGTCCAAAATATTAACGAAAATCATTTTTTCCCTGTTTATTTCTCCTATCACAATAATAATCTGCATCTTTATCAGATATAGTAGATGTATGCTTAAATAAAGTACCTTTACGAATAATATTGCTACCCTCTTGATTTATGCGTAAAAGAAGAGTGATATATTTTGTTCTATCCATTTGGCTTTCAGCCTATTTTCAGCGTCTTTTTTTAGGTGGGTTTCTTGAATGTAAATTACATCAGCTTTAATTGCCTTTAAGTGTGTCAATATTTTTCCTCTTTTTATTGGTTCATTGATACCTTTAACATTCCAACTGCAAAAGGTTAATCCCTCATTCCCCATATTTCTTTTTTAAGTCCTGCATTTTAAATTTGTGGAAGTCTAACAATAGAGTCCAAGGTCCGTGCAGTTAGACCTAACCTTACACCCGAACACCGAATAGATGAATTTAAATCTCTTTTATGTACTTCACGAATATATCTCCATGTTCCAGTGTGTAGC
Source organism: Okamejei kenojei (assembly GCA_035221665.1). Taxonomy (NCBI): domain Eukaryota; kingdom Metazoa; phylum Chordata; class Chondrichthyes; order Rajiformes; family Rajidae; genus Okamejei; species Okamejei kenojei. Next base: position 44,784,406 of record CM069131.1, read on the forward strand.
TCCATTCAAACTGAAAGATATAATAGGTATAAAAGAATAGTAAAGAATAAGATAAAGAGATTAATAGTGTGTATAAAGAATGAAAAAACTACAAATAAAATATTTTGTAAGTTTGTGTAAGCCATACTACATGGCTATCCATCTAAAGGCTTCCGGCATTGATGTTATTAATTTGGCCAGCTCCTAAATTTAAGGAATTATTATTCCATAATAATATTTTTTAACGGGGATATAATAAATAAAGAAATGAAAAAAGTGATATTGATCAACATATAAAAGTATGTATATCTAAAATTAATTTAAAAATCTAACTATAGAACGGGAGATAAAGAATTTTTAAATGTACAAAATAAAAATCATTATTAAAGAAAGAAAAAATAAGGGGAGGGTATCTCAAAATTTAACAAGACATAAGATATTAATTGTTAGTAATATTAATTAGCAATAGTGAACAATCTTGGTTTAATAATAATCATAGTGATAATAAAACCGCGTTATGATTTTAGTATGTGTGTTATTTGTTTATGTTAGTTATATATTATGACTAATTGTCAATGTTCAAGCCAAGCATATACTTCCAACCAGAAAAACCTTCATCCATACGACATTGTCCGTTCCTTGTAGTTCCTTCTAATTCCATATTATCGTATGAAGTCTCACATAATATTAAGAGACCATACTATGTCTCTAAAAGTAGTAAAAGACAGTATGTTTGCTTGTAGATAATTTTCAAGTGTCAAACTGCTTTGCAAATTCCATTGCTTCTGCTGGGGTCTGAAGAAATGTTCCACTTTGTTATAAGTAACTCTTAGGTGGCTGGGTAATTCAAACCGTATCTCAAGTTTTCTACACCCCTCATAAGGCTTTTGGCTTCATTAAACGCTTTTTCGTTTTCTGGCAACCTCTGGGGATAGTCTCGGTAGATACTGATTCTTTGTCCTTGAAATGTCAGATTCTATTTTCCTGAAGCTCTCCGCATAATATCCTCCAGGATAAAATCATATTGTAGCTTTACAATCATTTGTCTTGGGGGGGCATTTTGTACTGGTCTGTCGTCTGCCGACTCTATGTGCAACGAGCTAATACAGGCTTATCATCCAGAGATAAAACAGCTTGAAGTAGTTTAGCAGTGAATTCTCGAGGATCTTCGTGTTTCTCTAGACCTTCAGGAATCCCTGCGATCCTCAAGTTCTGTCTTCTCTGATAGCCTTCTAGCTGAGTGCATTTCTCTGTTACTTTAGTCCAAACAACTCCAGTAGACGTTCTTGTTCTGTTATCAGCTTTGCTGTAGACACAGTACTTGCCTCCGCTATCTTTCAAGGTTGTTCATGCCAGCTGCCTGTTTTCCAGCACATTTTCAATAGGATCAATCTTATTTTGAAAGTCTTTTTTAACTTTATCAAGTTTAAATCTCCATCTTACGTTCCATATTATTGATCATATCAATAAAGTTCATTCTTCAATTTTTCTGATGCTTTCTTGAACTTATTATCAATTTTTAACATTGTATCTTTTTGAAATTCATTCATTGATTTTTCATCAGATCCATCTGATTGTTAATTTGACAAATTTCTCTCCTTTATTTCTCCCTTTTATATCTTTCATTTCTTGCTTTATATCTTTCATTTCTGCCTTTAATTCTAGCTTTAAATCACCATCTGGTGAGAAATAAAAGTTTTCAAATCCTCACCTTCTGTGCCTGCTTTCTTGGAGACATCTTCCAGGGAGCTGGCCCTACTTGAATCCGAGGCTTCTCCCAGGCCTTCTCCCACTCCCGGCCGGGTTTTTTTTCGACCTTTTACCTTATCGGTAGGGCTCCGTGCCGTCATGGTTTGTCGCACGGCTGATGACGTCACTCGGTACCGTCGGTATTAAAACGGCAAGCAGTGTGAAGCAGGCAGCCGGTAAGTCTTTTTAAACCCCCGTTTTTCCCGAATTTTTACGGAGCTGGCTGGCGCTATGTTCTAGGACTCCATAGCACCACCGGAAGTCAAAATATCAGCCTTTTATTAGAATCCATACAAGCTACTGAGGGAATTAATATTTTTCGAATTATCAAATAAACCAGATAACAATTGTTTTGAGCTAATCTGAGACCAAGGAAGGATGGGAAGGCCATGTATTCCGATATCCACTCATTGGGGTCTTGGTGGCCAAAAAAGTGGTATAAAGATTCATGCAACTTCCCAATGTACCTGGCATCGTCCATCAGGAACTCTCATAGCCAACATTGACCAACTGAGCAGCTCAGTGGCACAGCTCGTAGGGTTCGAATCTGACCTTGGGTGGGGTCTGTGTGGAGTTTTGCACATTCTTCCAATGTGCCACCAGGGCTTCCTCGGGTTGCTCCGATTTCTTGTGTTTTGTGGAAGGGAGTTGGTGATTCATACTACTTTGTGTGAATTTGTGCTTTCCGACAAAAACCATCTGAATAACTGAGCTCCAGTTTTATTCCATTTGTACTAGACTTCACCACCAGATAATAGTACCTCCATCAGTTTCCTTTAGAGTTATGAAATCAGAGTTTTACAGAGCAATGCAAACTCTTTTGCAACCAAGTCCAGATATCTAATCCAAATTTCAGCATTTAGCCTTCTATGCTTTGATGGATCAACTACATTTGATGGATCTAGACATTTATTTAATACTGTGAGAGTCTCTGTCTCCAACCCACCCCCTCCCCTTCAGGCAGGGTTCATATTCAAATGACCCTCTAAATTAATAACAATAGGTGTTAGTTCAACTAATTGTGATTGGTACCGATCTGGACATGGTGGGCCTAAAGAGCCTGCATTAATTTTATATAATTGTGACTCAATAAATCGATAAAGGAGTTTTTAGAGATAACTCTGGGCGAATCTGAGAGAAATGGGTATAAGATTGGAGCTCTATTACTCTATTTGAGATGTACATTCTAGAATTAAATAGATTGCCTTACAGCACCAGAGACCTGGGTTCAATCCTGATTATGGATGCTGTCTGTACAGAGTTTGTATGTTCTTCCCGCGACCGCATGTGTTTTCCCCGGGTGCTCCAGTTTCCTCCCACACTCAAAAGATGTACAGGTTTGTAGGTTAATTGGCTTTGGTAAAAATCGTAAAATTGTCCCTAGTGTATAGGATAGTGCTAGTGTACGGGGAACGCTGGTCGGCGTGGGCTTGGTGGGCCAAAGTGCCTGTTTCCATGCTGCATCTCTAAACTAAACTCAAATAAACTAGGCCTCCAATACCATGTGCTCCCAAACCACTATGTTAGTCATCTCATCAAAAAAAATCAATTAAGACCATTAAACAATTTAAATACAAATCCAACAAATCAGAGAAGAGACACAAGAGAGTGCAGATGCTGGAATCTTTATTTTTTTTGCTGCAAGTCAAAAAGGTTTCTCTTCAATCAGCTCATATTTGTGCTAGGTCAATTTTCCGCTTACTTCTTTGAACGACAAATACGCAAATTACTATATGTGGTAAAACAAATTAGGAAATCAGTCAACTAGGAAAATAAATCATTGTTTATTTCTAATGCATTAAATTAGAAAGCCGATTATACTCAGAGTCATACAGTACGGAAATAAGCCCTCCACCCCAATTCATCCTTGCCGTGCAAGGTGCCCAATAAAGTATACTCTAAGTTACAAACAAAATAGTAAGATTAAACGAGAAACTCACCTGTTCGAAGTTTGATCGTTATTTTACGAGGAGTTACGATGAGGGATTACGTGAAGAAGAGCCCCCGCCTCACGCTGGTATACGGCATACTTCAAAGCAACGGCATGAAAAACACAGAACACCAAAGCCGGAAAGTAACATAGTAAGGCTCATAAAAAAGACTTAGAACCACCATTTGATCATTTATTTTACGAGGGTGGGAGTGGGAGGGCACGTAATCCCTCATCGTAAACTCCTCGTAAATAACGATCAAACTTCGAACAGGTGAGTCTCGTTTAATCTTACTATTTTCTTCGGAGTCACGTGAGTGACTACGTGAAGAGTTTTAAAGCTTTCTGTGTTTTTTTATGTCGTAGAATTAATCCGTACGACAGTCCGGCTAAGTAAACACATACATGAGAAAGCACACAAATGTTAGATCTTTTCACAATTAAGTTTTTTAATGGCTGAAAGACCATATAATACCCTCCTTATATTTGAGGGAAAAATGATTACAAGTGACAAAAGATATCAGTGACTACACAACTGATAATATAGTAAATTAATAGCAAACAAAGCAGGTGATTATAGTGCTCCCAACACCGCGTGTCCAAAACTTGTCATAGTGTGAAAAGGTTTGTTGTAGAAATTTGAAAAAGTTTCTTCTTTACTCCACCCTGCGATTTTTTAAAATATGCTCGAGAGGTACGTCCCGCCCCTTCGCCGCGGACGTAGCTGCCGCCCTGGTGGAGTGAGATTTGAAGACATCAGTGTCTACTCCCGCTAAAACCAACACCTGTTTTCAACCATTTTGAGATAGTTTGAACTGAAGCTTTTGTGTGTGGCTTTTTGTGCGTAAGCAGCAATGTCTTTTCGTTTCCTCGAAAAGTGTCCGTCACTTTAATACATTGGTTCAAATGTCTAACCACACACAAAGCAAGCTCAATATGAAAAGCTTGAAAGGTTACCTTTGTTCCAGATCTCCCTGGTCTACTTTGTTTTGATCAGATCATAAACATAGAATACAACGTTATCTGTAGTCACATGCATACAGTCTAAACGCAACATTTGTAAAGTTTGCACTCTTTGGGCTGAGACCAGTGACATTAACATGACCAATTTCAATGTTAACCTATCCATGACAACCCTTCAATTGGCGTCCATTCTCTAAGTAGAGCAAGTACTATGCTCACATCCCAAATCTCTGTATATCTAGGTTTTGGCGGATTCATGTGAAAAATTCCTTTCATGAATCGTGATATTAATGGATGCGACCCAATTGATTTCTCACCAGTCATAAGTCCTAAATAGGACGACAAGGCACTGCGTGCAGTGTTAATGGCACTGTAACTTAAATGTTGGCCAAAGCGCAAATTGGCAAGGAATTCCAAAACATGAGTAACATTCACATAATCATCAGAAATATTTTGACTGTGTGCAAAATTCTTCCCATTTCTTAATATGTGTCATATATTGTTTCTGTGTGCTATCTCGCCATGATGCGCCAATAACTGTCAAGTTTGGTCCGACAATCCCAGTTCCTGTAGTGGTCTGGTCAAAACCTGCAGATTAACAAATTCATATATGCATATAATGGGTAATCTTCATTTGTTACTGGATTAGTCAAGATATCACTACAGTTAAGAATCTGCATATACGGTTCTTAATCATATTCAGCATAACTGGGAACCAAGGTTGAGTTGGCCAATTTGGCACTACCAACAATCCGGAAGCTGAATCTTGCTCTATTTTCTTCAAGCATCTCTGGATCAGAGCAAATGGTGGAAAAGCATAAAAGAACATTTTTCCCCAGTGTAATAAAAATGCATCTACTGCAAACTGCGTCCGGATCGTGTTCCCAAGACACATAATGAGGCAAGTGATGATTAAGCCTGGATGCAAACAAATCAATTTCTGGCAACCCAAATCGTCGAACAATATTCTTAAATATTGCTGGCTTAAACATCCATTCCGTATTATCTTTAAAAATCCTGGACCTTTCATCTGCTACCACATTGTCTTTACCTGGAGTATAGCTTACTTGCAATCCATATCTGCCGACCAATACACCATTGCCATATCTCATTGACCAGACAATCACATGATACTGATCCCAACTCTCCCCATGTGATTAATGTAAACCACAGCTGTTTTATTGTGTAATTGTATTAACACATGCAGACCTTGTTTAGCACAACAATATGCTTTAAGCCCATAAAAGGCCCCCAATAACTCCAAATAGTTAATACCATACCTTGGAGAAACACTTGTTCTTCAGTTTTCCATCTACCTCCACAACTGGAGGATAAATCTGTGGCCCCCCATCCGAGAGCACTAGCATCTGTATGTAAAACCATTTCAGGCTGTTTAATCATAATATTTATTAGCAGCTTGTGGGACATTTTCCTTTTTTAACCCACCATTGTAAATTCCAATACAGCTTCTTTTGTTAATTACATAGGCCTGTCAAATGGCCTGCCTTCTCTTTGAGAGCTTGTATCTTGTACCTTCGAAGATATCAATAAATGTAATGAACCAAATTCTACTGCAGGAAATGCTGCTAGCAGTTCACCAATGGTTGTCACCATTTCTCGGATGGAAGGATAAGGTTTTGAATGAGATAATGACAAGTTACCAAAATATCATCGACTTTATCTATTGGTAAAGGTATTAACATAGTCACTGAGTTAATTACAAACCCCAAAAGTAAATTGTTTGTGCTGGCTGCAGCTGGGGCTTAATTAGATGAATTAAGAACCTTAGCTTACCACAAAGCTTTAGTAACTGAAACTGAGTCCTCAGCTGACTCCTGATAATCACTAATGACCAGAATGTCATTGAGATAAGCCATAATGATGTGCACTAATTGGGCTAAACTGGTTTCAACAGTTTCGTAAAGAGTAAAAGCTGAACTCAGTCCATTTTGGCAAAGCTTAACTGCCATAATTGTCACAACCAATTAAAATTTAAGTACCACCGAAACCTGATGCATAGGTACAGAATAATAGGCGTCTTTTTCATCAATCTTAGCCATATAACAACCTGCTGAATTAAATATTTTGCAGTATTCCATGACTCCATTTGAACATGTTTGTATTCTACAAACTTATTTAGACCTATAAGGTCCAGAATACTTCTGCAACCATCATCTGTAATGCCTTCTAACATTAAAGACAAATTTATGCTCGTGTTCAAAATCTTTTCCATTACCTATACTTTTCCAGATAATTAGGCAATGTGAACATAAATCTCTGCTTTTTCAATTGCAGAAGAAAACACGAAAACATAAGCAGGTTTATTCTGTACAGGAGGTTTAACCTCTTTTTTTTAAAGTAATAGTAGTTAATGAAACTGCTCGTAATATACTGATCAAAAATAATAGTAAGCCAGTCTTAATAAACTTTTTGTAATCTCCCTCTAACTGGAGATTAATCCGCAGTTTCTTTAAGCAGGGAACAAGTCTTTAATTCCTCTGCATATAAGCGTGGTGGTCTCCTTATCCCCTGAATTCGGGTAAGTATTTGGTTGTGCAATACAAAAACTTCCTTGACATATTTCTGCCTCTATTTCCAATATCAAATCCCCTTCTGGGCGAAAATACCTTTTCGTCCAAAGACGAAGGTTTCATGCAGCTAAAATATTTAGCTTTTCATCCAATTTCAATAAGTTAGGCAGATTATTCCAAACAGATAACCAAGAGCTAAAACACCACTTGCTCGACACAGGTATGCAACCTTGGCGTTACCAGCGTGAGGCGGGCTCTTCTTCACGTAGTCACTCACGTGACTCCGAAGTAAAATAACAGTGTCATTGCTAAGGAAACACTCTCCCAAAACCCCCCTGCCTACACACCTCTTGTTCAGTGCTGAGCACAATCCTCTGTGGTCTCTTGACATTTGGTTTTGCAAATTTTACATTTGTATATTTAGAGCTAGGTAGGACATTACTATACAGTGAATGCTCAACACCCTCTTTTGGGGTTCAAAGTATTTCTATTTTTGTTAATTACAAGAAAAATAATAGCTGCTTCTGATGGAATAAAACCATGAAAGGCTATCAACGGGCAAGTAGGTTTGCAGAAACCAGCAGCATAAACAGAAGCACAATCCAGCCCTTGGTGTGTGTTTGCTCTGGACTCAACATGGACATTGCTGGGCCAAGAAGCTGGATATAATTTATATATGACCTCCCTACTTGGCATGACCCTATTTGAAAGGGGTTCAAAACTACATTTTAAAAGTAGCTTGAAGGAACTGCTTAGAATATTGAGCAAATCACTCAAAATGCTGACTCGAAATTTGGAATATTGCATGCAGTTCTGATCACCCATCACTGGAAGGTTGTCAAGGCTTTGGAAAGGGTGAAGAGGAGGTTTACCAGAATGTTGCCTGGATTAAGGGATATTAGAAGGTATGTGAAGTTGCAGGCAGAGGTTGGACAGACTTTGATTGTTTTCTCTGGAAGGTTGCAGGGAGACCTGATGGCAGAAACAAAAATTATGAGAGGCACAAATAGGGAGACACACAGTACCTTTTTTTCCATTATGGAAACATCAAATACTGGAGAGCATAGTTTTAAAGTGAGATGGGTAAAGTTTAAAGGAGATGGGCGAAAACCAACAGGACAATCAATGGGTGAGGTATTTTGTACGCACTGATCAAGTTTACATTTATTGTCACATGCACCAATTGGTACAGTGAAATTTGAGTTACCATACAGCTATACAAATAAAAAGAACACAACACACAATAGAATTAACCATGTGGCCATAGCCTCAGTATAAAGGACATACTTTTTGAAAGGAGATGGGGAGAATTTCTTTACTCAGAGGTTGGTTAATCAGTGGAATACATAGCCTCTGACAGCTGTGGAGGCCAAGTCATTGGGTATTTTTAAGGGCCATATTGACATATTCTTGGTTAGTAATGGTGTCAGATGTTATGGGGGAGAAGGCAGGAGAATGGGGTTGAGAGGGAAAGATAGGTCAGCCACGACTGAATGGCATAGTAGACATGATGGGCCAAATGGCCTAATTCTGCTCTGAGAACTTTGAAACTTATGAACTTATGACATTAGAAGACAGGCAGCCAAAGTTAGTCCAAGCACAGGTTACAGGCAGAATTGAATGAAATCTACCCCATAAACATTTTCTTTATAATCTTTTGCCTGTACCAATCGCTAAATCATGAAAGTAGTATTTTCATCAATTTTGACTTTACAATAAACACACATTAATAAATGTCATTGCAGGAAACAGAAGAGCCATTAGCTGTAACCGTCCTCAGTTTTGTGAGCACACCATCTGGTGCTGTTCAGCATGTCTCAGGATTCGTAAAAGTAGTTGATTGTCATTGTGTGCTCAATTCCTAAACAGGGTAATTAATTACATTACTTTATATCAACATTACCTCTTGCAACACCTGCAAGCTGTTAACATACCATACTTCACACTACATGCAATTAGTTACATTTTAATTACTCTTATTTATTAAATATGTTTTGCATCATTACCCAAGATAATGTCACTTTTTGAGAAATGGAATTTATTTGAAATTCACATAAATCCACGTAAAAGCATAATTAGTTTGCAAAAAATATGATCCTGATTAATGAATTTCAATAGAGAATGAAATAGAGAAACATGAAATTGTAGACCTTTGTACTGTAGCCTTGGAATTGATTTCTCTAGTGGGTAAACATTCAGAAGCAATAAAGATTAAAAAATACCATACATTAAAAATATTTTAAAGCATTTAAAGACACTTAAAACAAGTAAATACATTTAAATCTACTGAATTCATTAAAAAGATAAAATGACAACTTAATCCTTCTCATAGTCTTTTTTCCATTCAAATAGCATCAATATACCTTTGTCAGTTCTAATCTAGCAAAAAAAATGAACAGATTACCCAGCAAAATGGTGAATCTGCGAAGATTTGCCTCCGCCACGAAGACTTCTACATCAGAACTCCATCAGGGAATTATAGAGACAAGGAACTGCAGACGCTGGTTTACAAAAGAAGATACAAAGTGCTGGAGTAACTCAGTGGGTCAAGCAGTATCTCTGGAGAACATACACAGGTGATGGTCTAGTTCAGGACCCTTTCCAGCTGATTGCGGGGGTTGGGGTGGGGGGGGGGGACTGGGAAAGACTGCTAGAAGAGTAGAGGAAGAGGCTAATCATCCCATTAAGTTAATGCCATCACTTTCATTCAACACCAAGAGCGTTCCATGGAGACTACTGCCGGATTCACTTGTGAGCCAAGGTACTCTTTTGCACAAATCTTCCTGCAAGATGCAGGTGATGTTGCACTGTCCATGGCAACATGATGAGAGCCAGCCTTCATAACATCAGGGACAGATTCTCAATAGACAGTGCCATTTTCTGCCAATGCACTCAAAATTTAGCCACCACTGCAGCCATTAACAAAGGATAAGGATCAAGTGGAGTATTTATCCATCCTTTAGATATTTGCATAATATATCTCCTAAGATGCAACCCTTTATCAATTGCCCTGCGTTTCTGCTTCAGTACAGGGGCAGGGTATGCACCTCCCCAAAGACGCAGTTGGAACCTTACACCCAATGGTTACATTTCTTCTGGAAGCACTACTCCACAAAACCTTTGTTTCCTCAGAACTACAAGCTACTTCCTATTCATGCCCCCGCTCCTCCAAATCATAAACCCTTAACCTTCAGGTAAATGAAGCTGTCAGTTAAAGAATAAAGGATTTAGGAACAGCTTCTTTTCCTCTGTTATCAGTCATCTGATCGGTCCTTCCATAAAGCTAGGTACTGTCCAATTTTCCTCTACACAGGTGTGGGTATTGGACTTTGTCCATGGAACTGATGTGTTACAACTTCTGCATTCTTTATTTTCCCATTTTCTCTACCCATTGTACTTTTGTGTGAACTTGATTGTATTTATGTATGGTATTATCTGATCTAGTTGTATAGCATGCAAAACAAAGCTTTTCACTGTGCTTTGGTACATGTGACAATAATGTAAATCTAAACATAATCTAAACGTAAATCTGGGCATAATCCGGAAGACGCAGGATCATTTCATTCCAAAAAGGAAGAAAGATTCTAAGGGGAGTAGGAGGCAACCATGGCTGACAAGAGAAGTTAGGGATAGAATAAAACTAAAAGAAAAGATGTATAACACAGCAAAGAGTAGCCGGAAGCCAGAGGATTGGGAAACTTTCATAGGACAATAGAAGGAAACAAAATGGGCAATACGGGTTGAAAAGATGAAGTATGAGGGGAAGCTGGCCAGGAATATAAAGAAGGACAGTAAAAGCTTCTTTAGATATGTTAAGGGAAGAAGAGTAGCAAAGTCAAATGTGGGTTCCTTGAAGGCAGACATGGGTGAAATAATTATCGGCAACAAGGAAATGACAGAAGAGTTGAATAGGTACTTCGGATCTGTCTTCACTAAGGAGGACACAAACAATCTCCCAGATGTACTGGAGGACAGAAGATCTAAGGGAGTAGAGGAACTGAAATAAATTTTCATTAGGCGAGAAATAGTATTGGGTAGGCTAATGGGACTGAAGGATGATAAATCTCCTTGGCCTGATGGTCTGCATCCCAGGGTCCTCAGGGAGGTGGCTCTAGAAATAGTGGACGCATTGGTGATCATTTTTCAATGTTCAATAGATTCAGGATCAGTTCCTGTGGACTGGAGGATAGCTAATGTTATCCCACTTTTCAAGAAAGGAGCGAGAGAGAAAACGGGGAATTACAGACCAGTTAGCCTGACTTCGGTGGTGGGAAAGATGCTGAAGTCAATTATTAAAGAGGTAATAATGGAGCATTTGGATAGCAGTAAAAGGATTAGCCCAAGTCAACATGGATTTATGAAAGGGAAATCGTGCTTGACTAATCTTCTGGAATTTTTTGAGGATGTGACAAGTAAAATGGATGAAGGGGTGCCAGTGGATATAGTGTATCTAGACTTTCAGAAAGCCTTTGATCAGGTCCCGCCTGGGAGACTGGTGACTAAAATTAGAGCACATGGTATTGGGGGTAGGGTGTTGACATGGATAGAAAATTGGTTGGCAGACCGGAAGCAAAGAGTTGGAAGGAATGGGTCCTTTTAAGAATGACAGGCAGTAGCGAGTGGAGTGCCGCAAGGCTCGGTGTTGGGGCCACAAATGTTTACCATATATATTAATGATTTGAAAGAGGGAATTAGGAGCAACACTAGCAAGTTTGCGGATCACACAAAGCTGGGTGGCAGTGTGAACTGTGAAGAGGATGTTAGGAGGTTGCAGGGGGACCTGCACAGGTTGAATGGGTGGGCAGATGCGTGGCAGATGCAGTATAATATAGATAAATGTGAGGTTATCCACTATGGCGGCAAAAACAAGGGGGCAGATTATTATCTCAATGGGGTTAGGTTAGGTAAGGGGGAGGTACAGCGAGACATGGGTGTCCTTGTACACCAGTCACTGAAAGTTGGCGTGCAGGTACAGCAGGCAGTGAAGAAAGCTAATGGAATGTTGGCCTTCATAACAAGACGATTTCAGTACAGGAATAAAGAGGTTCTTCTGCTGTTGTATAGGGCTTTGGTGAGACCACATCTGGAGTATTGTGTACAGTTTTGGTCTCCTAATTTGAGGAAGGACATCCTTGTGATTGAGGCAGTTCAGCGTAGGTTCACGAGATTGATCCCTGGGATGGCGGGACTGTCATATGAGGAAAAATTGAAAAAACTAGGCTTGTATTCACTAGAGTTTAGGATGAGGGGATATCTTATAGAAACATATAAAATTATAAAAGGACTGGACAAGCTAGATGCAGGAAAAATGTTCCCAATGTTGGATGAGTCCAGAACCAGGGGCCACAGTATTAGAATAAAGGGGAGGTCATTTCAGACTGAGGTGAGAAAAAACTTTTTTACCCAGAGAGTTGTGAATTTATGGAATTCCCTGCCACAGAGGGCAGTGGAGGCCAATTCACTGGATGGATTTAAGAGAGAGTTGGATAGAGCTCTAGGGGCTTGTGGAGTCAAGGGATATGAGGAGAAGGCAGGCACGGGTTATTGATAGCGGACGATCAGCCATGATCACAATGAATGCCGGTCCTGGCTCGAAGGGCCGAATGGTCTCCTCCTGCACCTATTTTCTATGTTTCTATGTTTCTATGTTAAACCCAAAACCTAAAACCTGTTTAGTTCAGTTTAGTTCAGATACAGGGCAGAAACAGGCCCCTCGGCCCACCGAGTCTGCACCGACCAGCGACCCCCACATATTAACACTATCCTACACACACTAGGGACAATTTTTACATTTACCTAGCCAATTTACCTACATACCTGTAGCCTTTGGAGTGTGGGAGGAAACCAAACCCACGCAGTCACGGGGAGAACGTACAAACTCCTTACAGACAGCACCCATCGTAAGGATCGAACCCGGGTCTCCAGCACTGCAAGTGCTGTAAAGCAACAACTCTATCACTGTGCCACCGTACTGCCCTTATGTGCCGCCCTGTTGTATCCAATTCTGGATTCCCTCACCTAACTCCATTTATAAAATTCTCATTCACTGACCATACGTAATCAGCTAAATTAAGCTTGAACTTGCACAGTCACCTCTAAGATCACTATACCCGAGGAATCACAAATGTTAGGTAAACCAGTGAGAGCAGATTGCCTTTTGTCAATTACTATAGGAATAGCTCTTAGAAACATAGAAACATAGAAATTAGGTGCAGGAGTAGGCCATTCAGCCCTTCGAGCCTGCACCGCCATTCAATATGATCATGGCTGATCATCCAACTCAGTATCCCGTACCTGCCTTCTCTCCATACCCTCTGATCCCCTTAGCCACAAGGGCCACATCCAACTCACTCTTAAATATAGCCAATGAACTGGCCTCAACTACCCTCTGTGGCAGAGAGTTCCAGAGACTCACCACTCTCTGTGTGAAGAAAGTCTTTCTCATCTCGGTCTTAAAGGATTTCCCCCTTATCCTTAAGCTGTGACCCCTTGTCCTGGACTTCCCCAACATCGGGAACAATCTTCCTGCATCTAGCCTGTCCAACCCCTTAAGAATTTTGTAAGTTTCTATAAGATCCCCTCTTAATCTCCTAAATTCCAGAGAGTATAAACCGAGTCTATCCAGTCTTTCTTCATAAGACAGTCCTGACATCCCAGGAATCAGTCTGTGTGAACCTTCTCTGCACTCCCTCTATGGCAATAATGTCCTTCCTCAGATTTGGAGACCAAAACTGCACGCAATACTCCAGGTGTGGTCTCACCAAGACCCTGTACAACTGAAGTAGAACCTCCCTGCTCCTGTACTCAAATCCTTTTGCTATGAAAGCTAACATACCATTCGCTTTTTTCACTGCCTGCTGCACCTGCATGCATACTTTCAATGACTGGTGTACCATGACACCCAGGTCTCGCTGCATCTCCCCTTTTCCTAATCGGCCACCATTTAAATAATAGTCTGCTTTCCTGTTTTTGCCACCAAAGTGGATAACCTCACATTTATCCACATTATACTGCATCTGCCAAACATTTGCCCACTCACCCAGCCTATCCAAGTCACCTTGCAGTCTCCTAGCATCCTCCTCACAGCGAACACTGCCCCCCAGCTTAGTGTCATCCGCAAACTTGGAGATATTGCCTTCAATTCCCTCATCCAGATCATTAATATATATTGTAAATAGCTGGGGTCCCAGCACTGAGCCCTGCGGTACCCCACTAGTTACTGCCTGCCATTGTGAAAAGGACCCGTTTACTCCTACTCTTTGCTTCCTGTTTGCCAGCCAGTTCTCTATCCACATCAATACTGAACCCCTAATACCGTATGCTTTAAGTTTGTATACTAATACCTTTGTATTTGTATACTCTTTTTGGCAATCTGATGCTTTCTCATCACCAATCTGATGTTATCTCATTTATTCCAGAGTATTTCAAATTCAATTCAAGATCAATTCAAATTCCACAGCAGACAAAGCTGGACTTTGACACAACTTTGTGAAATATGAACAAGAGCTTTTCACTCTACATCAGTGCACATGGCAATAATCTAAACTAAACTAAACTAAAGATAAACACAAAATGCTGGAGTAACTCAGCAGGTCAGGTAATATCTCTGGAGAAAAGGAATAGGTTATATTTTGGGTCGAGACCCTTCATCAGATTGAGAGTCAGGGAAGGGGACACCCAAGGTATGCAAAGGTACGGAACAAAGCAGAACCTGCATTGATGACTATGAAAAAGTGGAGCCCATAATGGTCCATTGTTGGCTGGGATGATGTGATAATGATGGAATACAAACAGTCAAATTAGCAAGATTAGGGTAGGGAGGAATGAAGAGAGAGAGAATGCAAGGGTAACTTAAAGTTATAGTAGTCAATTTGCACGCCATTGGGTTGTAAAACTGCCCAAGGAAAATATGAATTTGTTCCAATTTGCATGGAACTAAGCTAAACTTGAATTTCAATCTCTGCCTCATCAGTTCTTCCATCGGATTTGCCATCCCTATAACTTTACCACTATGTTGCTCACCCTTCCTATACCACATCCAAAGTTGACTGCACAGAATATCAACCAGTTCCCATGTATCTCTAGTTGCTCCAATGTCTAACGAATGACTCATTTCATTTAACCTTCCAACCATTCACATCCCCACTTAAGAGTTGTAGTTTCCATTCATCACATCAGATCATAACATACTATACAAATCTAGTGTATCAGCATACTTAAAATATAACATTGAAAATATGTGAAATGCGCTGTAGGTTTACAAGGATTTAAACATTACAAGCATTCAGGTAAATATTTCAATTGCAACGTAACAGATTAGAGTATTTCTTTCTCGGCTCAGTTCATAGAGCTTTTCACTTCAATCTCTGTTATTTTCAATTCATATGTGGTTCTGGGATTTCATGTCTAATGTGTCTTTACTGTCCAAAAGGACAAGCAGCTAAATTGCTCCCAGGTTTTTTGCTAAGTCTCTTCTGCCACAGAGACACATGAGTCTGCCTCAGGTGGCTGGTCTTGTACTGGTTCTCTCTGTGCCATTTGGGAAGTGCTTCCCCCTTGTGCTTTGCGTACTTGAGCTTTGGTAATTAACTGTCTCCAGCATGTGAAGATTAATCATCTGTGGAGAGGTTGCCCTGCAGCCTCAAGCAACCAACATTTTGCAGAACTAGACACACTCAGCCAACTCCGACTGAAGCTTTCAGCAGCAGACTCAGTTCTACAGTGAACTGAGATTGCTGAGCCAGGAAAGAAAGCCATGCCAAAGAAAATGTGTTTCCTAATTTGTTATCTGCTGAAATCTGCTTCCATTCACAACATATTCTTGCCTGGTATTGTAATTTCAAATAGAATATGGCTCTCAGTAGACTTGTTCCATACAAATAGATATTCATACATCTGCGTGTATAAATGAAATCCAACAATGTTTCCTCACACATGACAGTTGTCAAACAAAATTGAACTGTATGTGTGTTGTGATAGGCAACAATCCTCGCTGCACAATTTTTTTTACAAGAAGTAATGATACGAATGTACAGGTGTATCATCAGCAACCTAAAAGGAATGTACAGGAACAGACATCGCAGAGCAATTCAAAATGGCTTTCCAGAATAGCCAACAAATGGCATTGCTTCACTTTTTACAGTACATTAAATAAGAAAACTATTTCAGTGTTCAATTAAATTCCTTATTCACACAAACCCAACAGATTAAATAGACTCCAACCATCTGCCTATCAAAATCCCCCCATGCCTATGTTCACCTATGACCTGCCATGCCTTGTCCTGCCCCCCCACTCTTCTAGCTTTCTATACAATCCTGTGCTCTCGAGCAATCAATGCATTAAATATTAAATCCTAATCTTGTTGTTGAAATCCAACTGCAGCCCTACTCCTCTCTATCAGTCTTCAGTCTTAAATTTTCATTGAGAACTATTTTTCCATCCCTATTCTATTTATGCTTCCCATTTTCTTTGTCCTTGTATTGGTCGCACCTTCAACCACCGAATACTCCTTGGTAAAATTCCCTCCCAACTCTCTCTCGTGCTCTCTCTCTCTCTCTCTAACTCACTTTTCCCCCCATCTCTCTCGCTCTCTTCTCAGCCATGGATCAGTTGGTAGCCACCTCAACCCAGAGCTGGAAGGTTGCGAGAATATCCTATTTCAAATTTTAAGCACAAAATGTAGCCTGATGCTCCAATGCAGCACTGAAGAAACCTAAAAACATAGAAAAATAGGTGCAGGAGTATGTCATTCGGTCCTTCGAGCTAGCACCGCCATTTAATATGATCATGGCTGATCATCTAAAGTGAGTACCTTGTTCCTGATTTTTCCCCATATCCCTTGATTCCTAAATCTATCTCTCTCTTGAAAACTACAGAAGTAGTCTCTTGGAACTACTAGTTAGTTGAAGATGCTGTCTTTTGGATTATTCATTCAATGACTCTGACTGTCCCCTCAGATGAACATACAAAAATTCCAGGGACTATTTTAAAGGCAGTGTGGTCCTAACCAACCTTACCCCCCAGTCTAAAGCGGTAAAATGCAACTTATATAATCCTTATTTGGGTTTAAGGTGTCTTGCTGTGTTCAAAGCTGCCTCACGAAACATTACTATTCTTCAACACATTGAAATTATCAGAGTTCAAAACAGCCATTACGGTAATAAAGGGAACAAAATATTCACCATTCTAAAATGCCAATAAAACCCATTTCTTTGAGCAAAACATTTCCAGCGAAGACTCCCTCTTGGATTCAGTGTTAATTTTGCGTCCGATCTGTGTCTGATTTAAAGTCTTTAAGGAATATAGCAGTCGACTATAAAATTGCAAGAAAAATGTTAGTTATAGTTGCTGGACAATGTGTTGGCAAAATGTTATGATTAAAGAAACAGCAGACTCCGCATCATTTAATCAAACACCACTGTGGTAGATTTCTATACGTTTTGTGATTACACTGTGTATTTGACAAATTATCTATTTGCAAATACATTCTCATTAAAACAGCATTTCTTTAAAAGAAAGGCAATGCAGAACATCATTCAGTGACAAGTGGTTAGAAACCCTGTATTATTATTTTTTTAAAAGAGAACCTAATAACTCAAATACAAGTTCACTGGACTTTATAATTGGAAGTGTAAATTCTCTATGCGATGTAAACACATTGAATATCGTTTAAGCAATGAAAGCCATTCAGTAATATACCCTGTTTATACTCCTCCAATCTCACTCTTTAAAAACTGATGTCCTAGAAATTGTGTAGTTGCAAAGAATACTTAACACAAGAAGATGGACACTTAAAAAGAGGGAGAAGAGATTTAATAGGGACCTCAGCAGCAACTTTTCACTTGGAGGGTAGTCCTGGAATGAGCTGCCAAAGCAAGCTGTAGAAGTGCATACAATTGTGACCTTCAAAAGACATTTGGACAAATATATGGATAGGAAGGTTGTATATGGATATAGGCCAACTGCAAGCAAATGGGAATAGAGCAGAATGCAACCTCTGTCAGCATGGATGTTGGGTTGTAAAACCTGTTTCATACTCGATAACTCTAAGTATATATGGAATCAGGAAGTTGGAGGTTGGTTTTCATGATGGACTAGGGTGCATTAAAAACTCCCTTGAATTTTCTTGCGATCTTGGGCAGAGCAGTTGCCACTCCAAGCTGTGATACATCTGATAGAATGCTTTTTATGATGTACTTTCTCTCCCTCCCTCCAACTTCCCTCCTCCTCTCCACCCCTCTGACTTCCTCTGCTAGTCTGCCAGTCGTAACTGTCTACGTTTAGCCCATATCCCTCTAAACCTTTTATGTCCATGTACCTGTCTAAGTGGCTTTACTCATTGTACCTGTTTCTAGTTTCCTCAATCATCCCATTCCACACATTGTGTAGCTCAATTTCACAACATTTCAGGTGAGAAAGACTGCAAACCCTAAAGCCCATGAAGACACACTAAATCAGAAATAGTTATCCAGGAGTTTTGCATCAAAACAGATCTGCATTAAAATCCAAAAGATGTGTCATTGAGTAATGGTCCTAAAAGTGTGATAGCTTTAAGGGAGAAAAGTATCGTAACCAACAGCAAGAAAGCTATGGTACAAACTTGCTAGAAGTGCATATCATTTGTATTGGGGAGTTGCATCTTGGATGATGGTAGTGCAGCGGGAGAGTTGCAGCCTCACGGTGTCAGAGACCCGGGTTTGAACCTGACTGCGGGTGCTGTCTGTACAGAGTTTCCACATTCTCTCTGTGACTACATGGGTTTTTCTCCGGGTATTTTCTGCTTTCCTCCCACACTCCAAAGACATACAGTGTAGATTAATTGGCTTCTGTAAATTGTAAATTTTCCCAAGTGTTTAGGATAGTGCTAGTGTATGGGGTGATCACCGGTTGGCATGGAATTCGTGGGCTCAATGGCCTGTTTCCATGCTGTATCTCTAAAGTAAAGTCTATTTGCACCTGGCACAAGATCAATATACCCATTTTATTTCAAAAAGAAATGTTACAGCTATGAAAACTGAGATAAGAAATCAGATTTTACATTTTTATAAATTGTATTTTCAATTGTGTTCTTAATTATTGAAAAGTGATTGTGATTTTATCTTTTTATTGTGTTTCAAACCAACTTTTATTTTATTTCATCTTTAATATCTTTTGAATGCTTCATAAAAAAAGAGTGATTCAGAAATATTAACAAGTTGTGACATCTTTGGCACATAAAGTTGGAAATATTGGTTGTCATCTGACCAAGGCCACTTCAGAGGTTTACTGAACAAGAGCAGGTCCAGGAAATTCTTGGATTGTGCATGTCAGTGGAGAGTGCAAACAGTGATCACCAGCATTTCATATGTTCAGAGGTTCTCAGAACAGAATTAGGCCATTCGGCCCATAAAGTCTACTCTCTCATTTAATAGTAAGATTAAACGAGAACTTACCAGTTTGAAGTTTGATCCTTATTTTATGAGGAGTAACGTTGAAGGATTACGTGAAGAAGCCCCGCCAGGCGCATGCACGTCATACTTCAAAGCAGCGCCGTGAAAAACACAGAAACAAATAGCTGAAGTAACATAGTAAGGCTTTAAGAAGACTAGAACTACCAGATGATCTCTTAGATTATGAGGGTGGGAGCGTGAGGGCACGTAATCCCTCAACGTTACTCCTCATAAAATAAGGATCAAACTTCAAACTGGTAAGTTCTCATTTAATCTTACTATTTTACTTCGGAGTCACGTGAGTGACTACGTGAAGATTTCAAAGCTCTGTGTTTCCATGCCGTAGATACACTCCCATACGACAATCTGCATCGGTTGACACAGTAGTGAATAAATAATATATTGAACATTGCTTCAAATTATTCAATAACTATTTTAATAATAATAGCAAAAAAACAGTAATAACCCCTCTGTCCCAGGGGGAAATTACAAACAATGATATATAAACAAAGAAAATGAATTAAATGGAACCCAAAACAGCATGCCCAAACCGTGGCACTGTCTGTACAGGTTTGTCATAGAATTGAGAAAATGTTGATTCTCTAGACCATCCTGCGGCCGCGACGATTTGGTCTAGCGGCACGTCCTGAGCCTTCGCCGCGGATATTGATGCCGCCCTGGTGGAGTGAGATTTAAACACATGAGTGTCGACTCAAGCATAATTGAGAACCTGTTTCAACCATCTAGAAATAGTTTGTACTGACACGCTTTTAAATGGCTTTTGTGACTAATGAGCAGTCCTGTCTCAGAACCTCTGTGAGTCCTTGTTAACTCAATGTATCTTAAATGTTTAACTACACATAACATTTGGTCAACAGGATATGCTTTAAACGTCACCTTGGTTTCTGCCATCCCTGGCCTGCTTCGTTTGGTTAAATCATAGACATAAAATGGAATGTCATCTAGAGACAAATGCATACAATCGATTCGTAACAATTGTAATGTTTGTACATGTTGTGCTGAAACCAGCGCCATTAGCATAACCACTTTAAGAGTTAATCTCTGCATAGATAATGACATTATTGGAGCCCATTGCCGAAGCAGTGTGAGAACTATACTGATATCCCAGATCTCCGTATATCTAGGCTTAGGAGGGTTTTTGTTAAAATTCTTCTCATAACTCGGGATAGTAATGGATGAGACCCGATAGATTGTTGTTGTTCTGAAGATTGCCCTAAATAGGAGGACAAAGCAGTCCGAGCACTGTTAATGGCACTATAACTCAGGTGCTCATCAAAATGCAATTTAGCAACGAACTCCAACACATCATATATGCTTGCAGTATGATAAGATATATTTGATTGTACACAGAACATCTCCCATTTCTTTATGTGCACCAAATAGTGTTTTTTAGTGCTATTTCTCCAGGCTGCAGTGATAACCTCCATGGTCCTGTTCGATAATTTGCAGACCAACAAATTGATACGGTCATGTAACGGGTGACTTTCTCCTGTAACCTGATGCACCAACAAATTACTGCAGCTGGAAATCATCATGAATGGCTGAGCCATCATTCTCATTACTAATGGGAACCATGGTTGTGTTGGCCAAACCATGGGACCACCAAAACACCTGTGGCGGAGTCACGCTCTATTTTGGTGAGGCATTTCGTGATCAGACAAAATGGAGGAAATGCATAAAAGAATGAGTGCCCCCATTGTAACGAGAATCCACAGCCACTGTTCCTGGATCTAGCTCCCATGAAACATATTTAGGCAACTGGTGATTCAATCTAGATGCGAACAGATCAATATCTGGCAACCCAAATCGAGTGACAATTATTTGAAAAATCTCAGCATTCAACATCCATTCTATATTGTCAATAAACTTTCACGACCTATGGTCTGCCACCAGATTGTCTATACCTGGTAGATAAATGGCTGAAACCCAGATGTTCCTTGAAATACACCGTGCCAGATGAGGTTAGCCAAGTTATCACATGATACTGATCTTGCTCCTCCCATATGATTAATATATGCCACTGCTGTGGTGTTATCAATCTGGAGTTGAACGTGTAAATTATTCATTGTGGAGCAATATGCTTTTAACCCATAAAATGCCCCCAATAATTCCAAATAATTTATCCCTTGTGCGTGGAGAATCAAACCTTCTTGTTCAGTCCATCTACCCCCACAGCTAGACTCGATGTCTGTAGCCCCCCATCTGAGAGCGCTTACATCAGTCTGTAAGATCACTGACGGTTCGTGCATCAAAATGTTATTGGTAGCTTGACTAACATTAACAATCCACCACTGCAATTCTGCTAGAGCTGTGGTTGGTAACTGCATAACCCGATCAAAATGGCCTGCGTGCTCTTTTAATGCTTGTTCTCTTGCTCTTTGCAAATGTTGATAATGCAAAGGTACTGCAGGAAAAGCAGCTACCAATTTCCCAATGATCTTGGCGACTTCTCGGATGGAGGGATAAAGCTTTTGTGTGAGGCAAGTACAGACATTAGCAATATCCACAACCTTGGCTGTTGGTAATGTTACTGTCATATCAACTGAATCAATAAGAAATCCCAAATACTCAATATTTTGGGTTGGCTGTAACTTGGACTTAGTTGGATAGACCAAAAACCCCAATGTTTCAAACACATTTTTGGTTACAGCAACCGATCCTTCAGCTGACTCTTTAATGTTGCTGATAATTAAGATATCATCTAAATAAGCCATGACAATGTGATTGTGGGTCCTCAATAGCCCCAGCACAGGTTTTAACAATTTAGTAAATAGCCTAGGTGCTGAGCTTAATCCATTAGGCAATGCTTTATATTGCCACAGCTGTCCATCCAATTAAATTTCAAGTACCAACGATAATGAGCATGAATTGGCACTGATAATATGCATCTTGCAAATCAATAGTTGCCATATAACAACCCCGTGATACCAGCTGCTTAGCAGTAACGAAGGTGTCCATTTTAAAATGCCTATAGAGAAACTGAAGAATTTAAGTGAATGAGGTCCAGAATTACTGTACAATCCCCATCTTTTTTAGGTCTGGGGAATATATTAGACACAAATTGTTGAGGATGATTAATGGCTTTCTCAATCACTCCTTTTTGGCATAAATTCTAATCTCATCGTTTACCTGTTCAGTCTCTGGAGCAGAAAAACACCAACATTTTATTAGGCTTGTGCTGTTGAGGTGGATCTATCCCTGAGATAAACTCAATGGTAGAACCTGACACAGTATTTAGTATAAACATATCAGACGTTATACAGCACCATTCATTATAAAACAATTGTAATCTACCTCCAATACGAGGTTGTCCACCAGAAACTTTATCGTTAACAGAAAGTCCCTGGACCTCTCCAGTTGGCCTGTAAGCCTGTTGTCTGCCCATATTGGGGTTGTAGCCGATCTGTCTTGGTGGGTATCCTCGTTGCCCCACTGGCCTCACCCTGCTGGATCCGACCTTCGGTACATAAACCCAGGCTTTCGAATAGGTGGCCTAGAGATGGTTGGCTTCATTTAAGCCGATAGATTTTGCCTCCTCACCAATCTCACGAATTTGCTTCACAAGATCCGTTCCAAACAGGAATTCAGGGGTTTGAACATTCGTCGCCTTACACAGAGCAGCAAATTTCTGATTGAGAGTTGGCCTGATGGCTATTTTCCTAATGCAATTAACCTCAAAAAAAACGCATTGCAAAACATAGCCAACATATCTTTTTGTATTTGATTTATCATTGTCCCTTTTACCATTGTGCCAAATGCAGTAATTGTAGCCACCACCAGTTGGAGGACGTGTTGATATCGAACCTCCTGTCCCCTCATAGAAGGACTCATGGGTGCCCATATTGCTGGGTTCACCGTAGGCACTTTCAGTGATGCACAGTTGACAGGTGTCTTATACTTGTTTGTGATCTCTTGCATCATAGATTGCTGGAGCTGGTGAGACAGTAAATAGTTGATGTTGTTGGCAAGGTACTCTTCCATTGCCTCACCAGTCCCCTCCGGAACAGCAAAGCTCATTGCTATTTCCGGGACACCCGGAGCTTGGCTCTTGTGCTCTGGTGTTTGCACATAAGCAGGGACACAAGAATCAGGGTCAGCTGCATCCTGCCCTGCTTCTCCCAATTTCATATTGCAGGGAGGCATCCTCCAGTCCTAAAACAAGGCGCTGTAAGGAAATCCCCTTGCTGGTACTCCATATATTCCTCTTGATATGGGCCTTCTTGGACAGCTGTCTGGGGAACCACTGGGACTTTGACCCTTGTTTAATCAAAGTTTGTAGCATCTTCTCCATATTTTGCATCCTTTCCCACATATTTTTATTATCAGGGGGAGAGTCACCATCTTCGTCAGACTCGTCTGACAACACTGGTCTGTTAGACTTCCTTTTTCACTTCCTATGGCTATCAGTAGCCTCAGGCTGCTGAGTCTCTGGAGCTAGTGTAGAAGATTCGCTCTCTAGCATAACTGCTGCCGGTAAAATGGCACCCGGTATCGGAATCGGAGTTGTCGCGCTAATCTGCCAAACCGATCAAATTTGTGAATCCTCACTGGACCCACACCTACTACGAACCCTCCTACCTGACCGCTCCATCTGTCCAACTCCTACTGCCTGCTCGAGCCAGCTTGACAGAGTTTAAGTACTCCCAGGCAATGTTTTCAAAACCACATACCTGCGAAGTTTCTACTTACCGCTGGTGGAGCTGTGCCCTGGGCAGACGTAATGACGCGCATGCGCCTAGCGGGGCTTCTTCATGTAGTCACTCACTTGACCCCGAAGTAAAATCATGGCTGATCTATCTTTCCCTTTTCTTGCCTTCTACCCATAACCCCATGACACACTCACTAATCAAGCATTTGTCAATCTCCGCCTTAAAAATATCCATTGACTTGGCCTCCATAGCCGTGTGTGGCAATAAATTCCACAGATTCACCACCCTCTGAGTAAAGAAATTCCTCCTCATCTCCTTTCTAAAGGAACTTCCTTTTATTCTAAGGGAGTGTCATTTGGTCCTAGACTATCCCACTAGTGGAAACATTCTGTCCACATTCACTCTATCCAGGCCTATCCATTGATTTGAGAATTTTGACCTTTATTGAACTTTATACAAAGCAGTTGCCCTTTTTCCTATAAGTGTGGTAACATTTAAAATTTATTAAACCGCTGTGAAGTGCATGCTAAGATTGTTTAAGGCACTACTTTTTACCTTTTTTTTAAGACATCTCATCCACTAAGACTTATGTAGCTGGGATTCAAAATGTTAGATACATTTCACAGTCAGAGCATGCTGCTTGAAAATATTTTCAAGGTGGTTATTTTAGCAGCTTTTAAAAATGTCCATATGTAAAGCACAGATAAAAACAATAAACCCGTCAGTGGTACCTTGCCAAGAACGCAACCCCTAGTTTGGATCCAATTTTAATTGTCTGATCCATTTAAATTGGCACCTCACAGAGCAAATGAGTCCTTGTTAATTAACGCTTCAAAGGATTTTGAAAATCTCGCACATGTACAATAAACAAACAAACAGCTATTTCAAAAGATCATAGCAATTTCAAGCCAGAACAAGCTCACTTAAAATGTGAAGAAATGAAGCACCATAGACACAAGGAACTGCAGATGCCAGAATCCTACTCAGAACAAAAAGTTTTACTTCATTGTCTATTATTTATTGTATTCATTCAGATGATGGTGCTGGGGAATGGTACATTTTTAATCAACTGACTGGCTACACATGTCTGTGTCATGTTTGCTGCTGGCACAGAGCATTACTCAATTTTTTAATGCTCCTATATTAGTTACATTATTTCCACCGCCTGTTGGATATCCTCAGGGATTAATGATTCCAGTGATCATTAAACACCAGTGCTCTACACGACCGATTATAAATGGATCTTGAATCATTCATTAGGTGCATCTCACACGATCCAGATTCTTTCATTTTTTTCAATTTTATTTGCATTTTCATTGACCTTTTATTTAAAAGTATTTCTGCAAATGAGCATACATTCATCAAGAACTATCAATGGGATTTTGACCTTTATCAGTCACTGATCACCCCCACCTGCACATACTACTACATTGAAAGGCAGTGCTGGAGAAACAAGGTAACTCAAGTGACAAGGAAATTAGCAAACGCTGAAGGATAGGCAACATTAAAAAGTATGATTTGTATCTTATTCAGACAGAAACAGGAAAAACTGGCTCATGTATTACTATCCAGTAATGGTGAGTCAGAGATGAAAATGAGATCCAACATTGAAGAACTTCAATCTTGCGGGAGGTCAGTCTTTCATCTACACAGCTGTGCCTTGCTAAAAGAGAAAGGTAAGTGAGCATTGCATTCCCCATTCCCATTAGTATAGAGGGCTGGATATGCATAGTAAACTCCAGAGTGATTTTAAACCATCCATTTTCAAGAAGAGTTCATTCCTATATATTGTTGGCCAGTGTTTGCACAATAAACTTGCATTCTATAAAGCATCAAGGCTTGGAAAAACAGCATGAATGGATCTATG
Source organism: Okamejei kenojei (assembly GCA_035221665.1). Classification (NCBI taxonomy): domain Eukaryota; kingdom Metazoa; phylum Chordata; class Chondrichthyes; order Rajiformes; family Rajidae; genus Okamejei; species Okamejei kenojei. Next base: position 44,810,524 of record CM069131.1, read on the forward strand.
AAGATCAACATTAAAAAACCATAGAGGTGTCATCACTAAGTATCTGCATAATCTAAACAATACCATCACAAGAATAACATTTGTAAGACATTTGGACAGACACATGGATAGGAAAGGTTCAGAGGTATATGGGCCATGCACAGGCAAATGGGGACTAACTTAAATGGGGCATCTTGGTCGACATGGACGACTTTGGGCTGAGGGGTGTGTTTCTGTGCCGTACTGTTTCTATAACAAGAACTAAACATGAGAACACAAGAAAAATATGAGCAGGAATAAATCATCTGGCCCGTCAAACTTGCCCAGCCATTCATTATGGCCATGGCTGATCTACTCATGGCCTCAGTTCCTCTCTGTGTCAGTGCCTCATGGCCTTCAAACTCTCAATCTTTCAAAAATCTATGTATCTCAATTCAAATATCTGGTCTCCTCAACCCCCTGCAATGGAGAGGTCCAGAGATGACTACCCTCCCCAGAAGAAATTTTTATGCAACTCAGTTTTAAATGACTGGCCTCTTGTCTGGAAATTAAGACACAGATTCAGATTCCGGAATGAGATCTTTCAGTCAAGACATTCCCACTGGTGAAATCATCTCAATATCTATCATCATACCACTTAGGATCTCATGTTTCAACAAGATCATCCTTCATTCTTCCAAACTCCAAGGAATACAAACCCAAATGATTGAATCTCTCATCCCAGCAATCATCCCGGTGAATGTCCTTTGAGATGCCTCCAATGTTGCTGTATTCTTTCTTAGTTTAGATGACCTAAACAGTGTGCCATACTCCAGCTGTAGCTTCAACGACACCATTTACAATGTTTTAACTCCAACCACCTTGCAATAGATGGCAATATGCCATTTGCCTTTATGTACCTGCTGCACCTGCCTGCTATATTTCTGTGAATCGTTGGGCACTCTGGTAAAGGATGAGTGTTGTGATTAAAATACGAGTTGCCATTTTGTTCCTGTGATAAGTTCACATTTTATGTTTAGCTAACCGCTCCCTCAGATGTCTGCTTATTTTGGCATCAATTCTGGACCTCCTGTGTCTGTACTGAAGGGGTACTAAAAAAAACTCTGGCTAAATAGAAACGTCCTAATTCCTTGGGAGATCCTGTTAATACAGTGCCAATAAGAACCCTCTTTTAACTTAGTTATGTCAGGTGCAATTTAAAGAATTGCTGGATCAGTAAATTCTGCCTAAAGTTTCCAATTAAAGGGAATATCAATATGAAATTTGGTGCCGATTTCACATTGAAGATAATCCTGCGGTAGTGTCTTACACACCACTGGGGCTGGAATCTGGGTATCTGTAAAATATTCCATCAGCTTTGGAGAATGCATTCTTTAAAACAGTTACCAAAAGACATTGACATCTAAAGGCAAAAAATATATCATGCATTATTTTCTCAACGTACCAATAATTATATATGTTTTTAATTTTATGGAGTGCAACTTGATAATCTTGATAATCAAAGATGTTAATCTTGCTCTACTGTAGTCAGTTTGCCCAGTACACAATGAACAGAAAGAAACTTTGAAAAATCTAATCTTGTTACAAAGAATAATAGCAAATAATCAAGAATATCTAACATGTCAAAAGGCACAGAGATAAACAACGGTGTAAAAGACAATGCAATACATGCCCACATCTCAAAATTATTAATTTGAGGGGAAAAAACTCACATGCAAATTTAAACAGAATTCCAAAGAGAATGGCAAATGTTGCCCAAAAAATGTTTAGCCATAACCTGAGCATTTGTTGGTATGCTTCTAATAGTGATTTCTTCAATCACTTCATTCCTGCTCCTGACTCCACTTCCAACCCCCCAGGATCCTAGTAAAGCACTACACCTGAAGCGATTACAAGTTGCAGATAGTTTTATCTGCTCTCAATAGTTCTTCCTGTTGTGTTTCCTTCAGACAAAGTGATCCTGCACCCCAAGGATGGTGTTTCCATTGCTGCATGCAGTAACCTTTGAAGCGCAATATAACATAAAGATCTAAAAATGAAAGACTAGGTTTTGCCCTTCGACAATATCTACAACAAAATTAATTCCAATCTGGAACACGTACCGTAACAAATTTGGACGTTCTTTGTCATGGAGTGTTTTAAAGAACACTCCGACGAAAATGAGCAACTGAATCAAAAGCAGAACTCTTAGACCACCAATGCTGGACAAAGTGTTGATAAATCTCAAATCAACAACCCAAAACAAAGACATAAAATGAAGAAATATCCAAAGTAAGTAAGGTAACTCAACATTTTAACATACAAGAAAGTAAAAGCATCGCACAATTACGTTTTATGGTAATCTTATGAGGGATGATTAATGACAGTGACCTTATCAGTACAAATTTAGTGGGCTGATGATAATGCACAATTGGCTGCGGGAATAATGCTTTCAATGTATTCACAGTGGCCTCTGTCCACCAACATTAATTAATGTTCATACTATGCATATTCAGTGTAAAAAAGGCAAAAAAATGTGACATAGACGATGATATCTGAAAATAAAAATGGTAAACATTTATTCTCTCAATGTTCAAAATGCCTGTAGAATAGTCCTTAATGAGGATGGTAAGTGAGGAATATAATAACTAATACAGTACCATTAATCCAGATACATATATAATAATTTATTACTGCCAAAGATACAGTGAATGAAACCAATAAATCTGAGCAAGAAGTTCTTTAATGCAGTTAGTAGAATCTAAGTTAAGCAGCAGATACATAATACAATAGAGCCCTCCTATAAGGTAATTATAGTTACAAAATGCTGGAGCAACTCAGCGGGGCAGGCAGCATCTCTGGAGAGAAGGAATGGGTGACATTTTGGGTCGAGACCCTTCAGACTGAAGAAGGGACTTGACCCGAAATGTCAAACGTCAGTTACTCCAGCATTTTGTATCTATCTTCGATTTAAAACAGCATCTGCAGTTCTTTCCTATACTGCCACGTCATGATAGCTATTTTATATAAATAAATAACTGATAACATAAATAACTGATATATCCGGTGTCCAAAAGATTACGTTGTAATCAGCACAAACCGACCAATACTTGAATATGAAGGAGTGATAAAATTATTGATCGTGGAACTTGTAGAACGACGAGAAAAGGATTGTACATCTATAAAATGGATGAAGAGCCAGTGGATGTAGTGTATCTGGACTTTCAGAAAGCCTTTGATAAGGTATCACACAAGAGATTAGTGGGCAAAATTAAAGCACATGGTATTGGGGGTAGGGTATTGACATGGATAGAGAATTGGTTGGCAGACAGGAAATAAAGAGTAGGAATAAATGGGTCCCTGTCGGAATGGCAGGCAGCGGGAAGTGGGGTGCCACAAGGCTTGGTGCTGGGACCGCAGCTATTTACAATATGCATTAATGATTTAGATGAAGTGATTCAACGTAACATTAGCAAATTTTCAGATGAAACAAAGCTGGGTGGCAGTGTGAACTGCGAAGAGGATGCTAGGAGGTTGCAGGGTGACTTGGACAGGTTGGGTGAGGTTGGGCAGATGCATGGCAGATGGAGTATAATGGAGATAAATGTGAGTGTCAGATTAGGAAAAGGGGAAGTACAATGGGATCTGGGGGTCCTTGTTCTTCACTCAATGAAAGTAAGCATGCAGGTAAGCAGGCAGTGAAGAGAGCGAATGGCTTGTTGACCTTCACAACAAGAGGATTTGAGTATAGGAGTAAAGAGGTCCTTCTGCAGTTGTACAGGGCCCTGGTGAGACCACATCTGGAGTATTGTGTGCAGTTTTGGTCTCCAAATTTGAGGAAGGACATCCTTGCTATTGAGGCAGTGCAGTGTAGGTTCACGAGGTTAATCCCCGGGATGGCGGGACTGTCATATGAGGAAAGATTGGAAAGAATGGGCTTTTATTCACCGGAATTTAGAAGGATGAGAGGGAATCTTATAAAATTATAAAATGACTGGACAAGCTAGATGCATGAAAAATGTTCCCAATGTTGGGGGAGTCCAGAACCAGGGGCCACGGTCTTAGAATAAAGGAGAGGCCTTTAAAACTGAGAAGCGAAAACACGTTTTCACCAGGAGAGTTGTGAATTTGTGGAATTCTCTGCCACAGAAGGCGGTAGAGGCCAATTCACTGGATGCATTTAAAAGAGAGTTAGATAGAGCTCTTGGGGCTAGTGGAATCAAGGGATATGGGGAGAATGCAGGCACGGATTATTGATTGTGGATGATCAGCCATGATAACAATGAATGATGGTGCTGGCTCGAAGGGCCAAATAGCCTCCACCTGCACCTATTTTTCTATGTTTCTAAAACATACAAGACCATGTTGATACCAGGCAGAACAATGCAAACATGGATTGTTCTGGCAAAGGGATAAAATGACACAGTTGGGCTCAATGCACTCCTGTTCCACTGTAAAATGTTTGCATGTTCATAAAAATCTTCACTTCTGTGAAAAAGCTTCCAAATCAGCTGAAGGGTTTATTCAATTATGCTTGAATGTTTCTGGTAGGTTTCGTTTAAAATCCCTTTGTCCAGAAGTTCAAGGGTGCAGCACTGTTCCTCTTGGGTGATTCATGTCTGAATATCTACTTTCACTGGAGCCAAAAGAGTAACAATAATTTTGGTGTAATTTCCTGTCGTTCTGGATGATCAAATTTGATCAGACACCACCCAAGTGAGTCACACTGACGTGCCAGTGGCACCATTGGATCTCCGTGTACAAGATTCCTTTTGGAGTATTGTAGGGAAACTAATCCAAATGGTCCCAGAAAACATACCTGCCTCGGTTACTTCTGAGAAAAATAAGACCTAACTTATACTGTATCTTCCATAGGTTAAACTTATCAAATAGTGAAAGGCCTGGATAGAGTGAATGTGGATAGGATGTTTCAAGTCAAGGCAAAAATAATTGTATAATTAAGGGCTCTGTTAAAACATATCTTTCATTAATAATAGATAGACACAAAGTGCTGGAGTAACTCAGCGGGTCATGGAGCATCTCTGGAGAAAAAGGATGGATGACATTTCAGGTTGGATGATTTCATTAATAATCGTACATCTGAGCTTCAATACTTTTTATACCAAGCAAGTGCCATATGTTTTAAATATTTACCATCATTCTTTTTTTTTAAATTTTTTTAATTTTTTTTTATATCTTTATTTATTAGTGGTACTGTAAGTTACATCAGTGTACATCCCTTGTATTGTATTACAGTCTTTGTACCCCTTAATTTTTTAAAGGCTTGAGAAAAGAGAGAAAAGAGAGAAAAATAACAGCATAGAAAGTAGAAAAGTGAAAAAGAGATGTGAAAGTGCAAAAGCGTGATAGAGGGAAAGGAAACCCTTGAAAAGTTAGAAATGGGAATTAAGAGATAGACCCTGGAGAAAAAAAAAAAGAAAAAGGGAAAAATAGAGAAAGAAAAAAGAAAAGCCAGTTACTTTATTATAAACATCTCGTAAAAGGAATCTACCAACTCGACCGTTTTTCTGCCCACTTTACCAAGACCTGACACCGGTACTTTTTTGAGGTATTCTTGCACCTTATCCTTGTATTAGATTTATAAATGCAGACCACGTCTTATAGAAACAGTCTGATTTTCCTGCTAGTCGGAGTCTCATATCTTCTAAGTGTAGTGTTTCGAACATAGTTGAAATCCACACATTGACTGTTGGTACCGGAGAATTTTTCCAGAATTTTAAGATGAGCTTTTTTCCAGTTATTAAGCCATATTCAAATAGAGTCTTTTGAAACACATTTAGTTCAGGGCAATCTTCCGATATCCCGAAGATTATCCAGTCTGCTTCCGGGGTCAGTTTTATTTTAAATATTTTTGTGAAAATTTTGAAAATTTCAGTCCAAAATGTTTGAATTTTTGTACAAAAGACAAATGAGTGTGCTATATTAGCTTCTTGACATTGACATTTATCACATTAAGGTGAGATGTGGGAAAAAGTTTACTTATTTTAGTTTTTGAATAGTATAATCTGTGTAAGATTTTTTTTTTTTTTTTTTTTTTTTTTTTTTTTTTTTTTTAATTTATTTATTATAGAAAACAAAATAACAACCAGTTACATTATATTTCAGTAGTAAATATACATAGTCCTAATAAACTGATTCATACTAATAATATTATTTATACTGTATTATCCTTAGTTATAGATTTCAGAATTATGTATTTTATATAATTAAAGATACATATACTACTAATACATTCACAATATTAGCAATTATACTCGTACTATTAGTAATTATCATTTTATTTCTAATTTTATTAAGTATAAGACCAAATTTTATGATATTATTGATACAAAAAGTTAGTACATCTTATATAATTCTTATTTATTTCTTCCTAATGTTAACAATTATTTATTTTATCGCTAAATTTAAAATTATTGTACCATTAAAAGCATATAATTTTATATAATTAAAAATATAAAATACTATGGAAATGCTAATAATACTAAACAATGTTCTTATAAATCTAATGATATTTATATTCATTCTAATATTAAGCTAGTGTGTTTCTATATTATTTTTTTTATTTTTTATTTAGATATAAGAAAATAGAGAAATTAGGAAATAGAATAAAGAATAAGAAGAGGTTTGATGGAGAATAAAATATTCGTCAATAATCCGTCCTTATAGATATATTCATGATTTATTATACGTATCTCTTCATCCACTCAAATGTCCAGGCCTCATCAGGTTCCCGCGCCGAACCATTACGACCCTGCAAATATTTAATATATGGAGACCAAATACATCTGAAGAGATCTAACCTATCCATAAGGACAAGCCTCAATCTCTCCAAATGAAGTGTCTCCGACATTTCTATATTCCACATTTTGATTGTTGGGAATGCAGGGCCTTTCCAAAATTTTAATATTAATTTTTTCCCAATTATTAAACCATAATCAATTAAAAGTTCTTTGATTCGTTGTTATTAATTGGTCAGTTTCAATTATTCCAAGTATAATCAGCTTTGGTCAGGGATTATATTTATATTAATAACAGTCGAGATTATTTTAAATATTTCCTTCCAGTATTCTACAATTTTTATGCAGTTAGTGAATGAATGTGTCAAATTTGCTTCTGAAAATTTGACATTTGTCACATATTGGAGATATTTTTGGAAAAAATTATGTAATTTAGATTTAGAGTAATGTAATCTATTAATATTTTAAACTGTATAAGAGAATGTTTAGCGTTTAATGAAACATAATGTATATGTTGTAAACTTTCATCCCATATTTCTGGTCTTATTATTTGGCCTAATTCCTTTTCCCAAGATTCTCTGTATATTTCTGTTGATGGAGTATCGTTTTCCAGTAAAATATTATATATATATGATATCATTTTTTCCATATTTGGATGTTTATTCAAACATTCATCTAAAATTTCTATTTTTCTATTTCTAAATTCATATATATTTACAGAGGCATAGTTTCTAATTTGTAAATATCTGAAATATTCTTTATTATGTAGCCCATAAATTTGTTGCAACTCTTGAAATGAAAGAAAAGTATTTTCCTTATAAAGATCACCCATCTTAAAAATTCCTTTATTTTTCCATTGTAAAAAACAGCCTTATCCAAAATCGAAGGTTTAAACATAAAAATTATTACAATCTTAAGACTTATATGGTTATAGATTTTAGTTTTAATTGCTTTCTTTATTTGTTTCCATATGCGGATTCCATTTTTTCTATTATCGGATTTTTCACTATAAACTTTCTTAGCTACATTAATATTAGCAAATATTATAGAGCTAATTTTCTAATGGAGAACAATCTTCTTCTTCCATACTTAACCAATTTGGTTTATTATCTATTTCTCCTAACCAAAAATTCTGTTTTAATATTAACTGCCCAGTAATAAAACATCAAGTTTGGTAACGCTAATCTCCATTTATTTTAGACTTACATAAATGTTTTTTATTTATTCTATGAATCTTATAATCCCAAATAAAATTCGTAATTAAAGAATCTACTTTTTTAAAAAAAATTTTTGAAGATATATCGGGATTAATTGAAATTAAATATAATAATTGTGGAAAAATCATTTTTATTGCATTAATTTTCCCTATCATCGAAATAGTAAACTTTTCCAGTATGAAAATATTCTTATTTAATTTATCTAGTAATGGGGGAAAATTAGATTTAAATTAGAGAATAAATCTTTTTGTAACAAACAATCCCAAGATATTTAATATTTTCATTTGTCATCTTAAACGGAATTGTTGTAATATATGTAACTTATTCATTGGTATAGGCCTAAGTTCACTTTTATTACAATTAATACTGTATCCTGAAGTGATCCGAATTCCGTTATTAGTTTTTAAAAAAATTTCGAATACTTATTTCTGGTTGCGTGTGATATAAAGTATACATCTTCTGCATATAAGAAATTTTATTCTTAGAGATAAATTTGGCTGTAATCCTATCCATAAATTTCCGGTGTAGTCTTAACCCTCTGAGCAAGCGGTTCTATTGCTAATGCAAAACAATAAAGGTGATTCATGCAACCCTCCTACAAACCTCGTATCAAATTAAAATTTAATTGAAACCATTCGTTTGTTGTTATTCTAGCTATTTGGATTTGCATAATAATAATTATCCAAGTAATAAACTCCTCTCCTAATTTAAAAAGCTTTCATCACCGAGAAAATAAAAGGGCCATAACACTTGACAAAAGGCCTTTCTGCATCAATCGAAAATAACTACTAAACTTATTTATCAACTTCTTGTTCGAATTTAAATATTCAATCAATCGTCCTTAGATTCTTAATGAAGAATATCGTTTTTGTATAAAACCAGTTTGATCCGGATGTATTAATTCATCCAACAATATGACTCACGCTTTTTGCTAATATTGTTGTATATCTTTTGATCTGTATTAATAAGCTATTGCTCTATAGATCCTGGTACCCGTACTAAGTCTTTATTTTTTAGGAATGAGTGTTATAATCGATCGTTCAATGTATCTGGAAGCATCTGTCTGATATATCTGTTCATATAGTGATTATTAAATATGGAAATATATATTCATGAAATGTTGTATAAAAATATCCGAACGTATACCAACAGGTCATGTGTTATTATAACGTTCGTTAATGATCAATAGATTCTTTAATTTCATATAATGAAATATCAGCATTTAATAATTTTCTAATTTTGGTAAATCCATCCTTTCAAGTTAACATTTTTTTATAAATGCATCTATAATTTCTATTTTACTTACTGTTGTTTTAGCAGTGTAAAAATATTTTAAAAATGCTAAATCTTTCATTAATATCCTGCTTAGGTTGTATTAATAAATCACACCATTTTGTGATTTAATCCTATGTATAATTTTTTCCGCTTCAAATATTTTCCTTAAATTGTCGAGCCAGCAGTTTTTTGGGCTTATCCCCAAAGATTCCACTGTAATTGTTTAGTATTTGGTAAAATTTTATCACTTGATCAGTATATATTTTATTAATTTATTTTTCAATATAACAATTTTATTATTAATGTCGTTCTGGTTTAATGCATTCTGTATAAAACTAAATTCCCCTCGATAATCTCCTTCTAGATCTTGTTGTTTCTTTTCGAGTCATTTATTGTCGAATGCTTGTGAAGAAATCATTATTCCACGAAGATATGCCTTAAATAGTTTTTCTCCCACCATAAAGAACGCGATATCTCTGTTGATCATATATTTCACAAAAAGTTTTAGATTTTGAGTTTATGATATTCTGAGTGGCTTGTTTTTAACATTTGTGTTAAATTTTCACTGTCCTTAATTTCTATTTTATTATTAATTTTAAATTTTAAACGTTACTGGATCGTGATCTTAGATTATTATATTATCATATTTGCTTCATCGTAAGTAAGATGAGAAAGTAAGTTGCACCACCAAAAAATAATCTATTCTTGCGAGTAAGTTATATGTACTGGGGAGAAAGAATATCTCGTTCCTGTAAGATTTTCTGTTCTCCAAACATCTTTAATGTTTGTTGTTTGCATATTAGCATTACAAATCACTAGAACGTAATATGATTTTTTTCTTTGTTTTGTAGATCTGTCCTAAGTAAGTGACTAATGAACATTGAAATCTCCACCAATTATCAAATTATATTGTATTAATTCCGGAATATTCTTAAATACTTTATAAAAAACAATGACTACTCAAAATTTGGCTCATATCTATTAACAGAATTAAACTATTTCTTGTAATTTAATTCTCCAATCACAATAAAATATCTACCATCCATCCTATGGTTTAATGTATGCATAAAAATAAAGTACCTTTACGAAAAATATATTGCTACGCCACTTGATTTATTGAAAAAGATGAGTGATTATATTTTATCTATCCATTTAGCTTCAACCTGTTGTTCCGCTCATTTTTTAGATGGGTCTCTTGAATGTAAATTACATCAGCTTTAATGCGTTTAAGTATGTAATAACTTTTCCTCTCTTTATCGTTTCATTATTAACCTTTAACATTCCAAACTGCATATGTTAATCCCTCAACAATCACGTATTCTTAAGTCTCATTTTAGATTTATGGGGATCTGCAGGATCTAATGATCCCCACGCGAATAAAAAACCTTACACCTGAACCCCGAGTTGATGTAGTTTGTAATCACATTTTTTGCTCCTCATTGAATATATCTCTCCCTTGTAAAATAAACTCCAATCAAACCAAAAATTACTATAGATATAAAAGATAGAAAGAAAATAAATAGAAGTACTGTGTGTAAAGGAAAAAAGAACTCCAATCTAGAATCGATGTAGTTTGTGCCAGCCATATAAGATGACTATATATCTAACGACTTCCGTCATCGATGTTTATCAACACACGACCAGCTCTGGAATTAGGGAATGTACTATTCCTTAACAATATTTTTAAACGGGGTATATATATACAATTAAAAAAAGGTGGGGGGAGGGGAATAATAAAAAAAAAAAAAAAAAAAAACCAGGAAGGGGAAGAAAAGAGAAAAAATGAAGAATAAAAAAAAGGTTCTTCCTTTAAAAATTTATTATATCAAAATATCTAAAGCTAACTAGAAATCAACTAATATTAGACATAAAAAATACAAAGGCAATAAAAAAGATAATAACATACAATTAATTCAGTTCAGAAAAGGGAAAATTAATTATTAATTATTTAGTAATAGTGGATTAGTATATATATACAATCCTAATTAATAAAAAAATAGGGTGGAAAAACTGATAATAAAACCGTATTATAATCTATGTGTGTATTAATATTTGTGTTATTATATTTAGAACTAATTATCAATGTCCCTCCTCAGATACCTGATGACGTTGTCAAATCTTGTTTTATTCCCCTCACATTCCATTCGACATTGTCTTTTCCATCAAGTCCAATATCCCTTGAAGAGTCTCAGTAAATATTAAAGTTCATGTTGAGTATATTGAAGATGGTAAAAGTAAGTGTAACTTGCTGTAGGTATTCACTTCAATTCTATGAACTGCTGAACAAACTCCAATGCGTGTTTGGGGTCTTAAAAAAGTACTCCACTTTCTTATAAGAAACTCGTAAAACGAAGGTCGCTGGTAGTTCAAACCGTAATCTCAATTTTATACTCCACGCATAAGACTATTGGCTTCATTGAAAGCCTTTTCGTTTTCCTGGGCGACCTCTGTGATAGTCTCGATAAATACAAATCCTTGCCCTTCAAATGTCACGAGCATATAGATTTTCGAAGCTTTTCCGCATAATCTAATCCAAACCAAAATCAAACTGTACTTTAAAATGATCATATGCCTGGGAGGAGCGCGTCTGTCTGACGTCTACTGACTCTGTGAGCACACTAATAAAGGAATCTCTTCCAGAGATAAGACTTCTTTGAGTAAATTTAGCAGTGAACTCTCGAGGCCGTCGATATTCTCTCGACCCTCAGGAATCCTAACAAATTCTCATATTTATGCCTTCTCTGAAGTCCTACTACTCAGTACATCTCGGATGATTTAGTCAGCATACACATCAGACGTCATTTTCTGTAATCAAATTCGCTGTAGCCTCAAAGCTGCCTTGCTTCTGAGCTAGTCTGTTCAAGGTCTTATTCTTGCAGCCATCTGTTGTTTCTGCATTTCTTTCAATAGGTTTAAATCTGTTTCAATGCTTTTTTTAATTCTAATTTTTAAAAAACCTTTCTTTCCAGTTTTTATCCATCTTTTTCCTACCATGTCATTAAACGTGTCATAAACTCTTCTTTTAAATCATCCGACATTTTCTTCCCCTTTTTTCAATAATTGGTGTTTGTTTTCACTTTTTAACTCCATAGTTTGAGTTTTTCATCTGATTCATCTGTAAAACAATCGAGCTATTTATTTGACTTATATCTTCCTTTAATTCTTCCTTTAACTTAACTATCCTGCTGAGAAATAAAGGATTTCAGCAATTCCTCACCTTCCACTTTTGTCCTGATTTCTTGGACACATCTTCCTGGGATCGAGTTCCTAGTCGACACATCTTCCTGGGACGAGTTTCTTGTCGACTCCCATGGCTTTCACTTGGACCTTCTCCCAAGTTTCCGGCCTTTTCGACTTTACTCTTATCTGCTGTGGGGCTCCGGTGGACCCGACATAGCAGTCTGATAACGTCACTGGCGGTGAGGAAACTACAAACAGCCGTTTCAGAACAGCCGTAAGTCTTCTAAAACCCCGTTTTTAACAATTTTTTTTCAGAGCTGGCAGCACAATACTCTACAAGGGCTCCATGCGCCACCCTGGAAACTGGTAAGATTTTAAAAATGTATTAAGTTGTGTCTTACATTAATTGAACATTTATGCATGTTTAATCAAATAATCATATTCTTCCCCCCTTTCTTTGGGAATTGTTATACTTAATTATTTTTTCCTAGTCTCTCCTGATAACCATCAGATTGTTGGTATTACTGCATTTAGAATAATATTATAATAAAAATTATATTTAGGTATGGCTTGATTCTGCCTTTGTGTTCATTACATTCTTACAGTAAGTCTGGAGCATATTGTAATCCTTGTTCGATTTTTCAGATAGTCCACAGATATGGAAAATTAAAAAAACGATTGTTTTTCCCAAATTGTATTTTTATAGTTGTATTTGTTTAAATTATAAAAGCTTTCCCAAATCAATACATCTCCAAATATTTTAATTCCAGCTCTTTTCCCATTGTATAAATGCGTTATCCTATAGTTGAAGTTTAAATGAGGGTTTTTTACGATCTGAGATCAGAGATTATAAATTTCTTAATTGTAGATTTGTGTTTTATTGTTTTCCAAAATCTGATTGTACTGCCTAAAAGGATTATTGTTTGTAATTTATATTATACATCGTTTTGAGAGAGAAGGATTGCTCCAATATTAATAAGGAGTGCAATCCACTCACTCATAATTCATCCCAATCTGGGTTGTTGGGGAGAGTTATCCCCATTCGCAATGGGATCATGTTCCTGATATTTCAGACAGTCGAAATACATAAAGATGGGAATCCCCTACTACTTTGGGTTTAATTCATCATGATCACTATTGTATTCTGAGGGAATTATAATCCCAACTAAAATATGTGATATCTGAGTCCATTTTTTAAAGACACTTTTTTTGGGTGAAATAAATTGGGATAGATTGGTAACAGGTATACAATTATGAGTAGAAAAAATCATTTTTATGGCATTATTCTCCTATTAAGACATCGTAAGCTTTCCAAAATTTAAATCAAGTACATAGTTATCTTACAGTAGAGGTTATAATATTCATCAAACATATCTTTATACTTTCATAATTTAGAAGCCCCAGTTATTAAAATGTTTCTGTAGCTATTTGAAAGAAATGAAAAAGATTAGAGTCTTTCGGTTTTTATGGCATTATTTTACACTTTAATTCCAATTTATTCTATATCCAGAGAATATCCTAAGTCCTCTATTAATTTTTACAATATTGGTACTAGTCATATGAGGTTTTGGTTATGCACAATAGTACGTCCTCAGCGTAGAGTGATATTTTATTATAGAATATTTTGTTTTATAACCATGGATATTTCGGGAATGATTTTCTGATTCATTCTTCCGCGCTAGGGGTTCAATTTATGAAGGCAAAAGAAACACCGGTGGAAAATGAACATCCTTGTTATTTTCCCCAGACAAATGAAATTTCGCAATAAATAATTGTCGTTAATATTCTGCCCGTAGGCTTATATAAGATAGTAATTTAATCCATTGAATAAAATTCTCTCCCAGTTGAAATTGCGTCCTGCCTATACCCTGAGCGTATAATCCCATTTCGACCTGATCGAATGCTTTCTCTGCATCCAACGATATGATTGATGATTTTGATCTTCAGTTTGTGTGAATCCAATATATTGAACCACGTCTCAAATTATTAAATGATGTCTCTTAGGGATAAACCCACCGTTTGATACCGGATGTATTAATTAACTAGCATAATTACTAGCTAGTAATTTTGCAATATTTTTTGATCTGTAATTTACACAATGCAAAAGACTCTGACTGATCCAGGTTCTTCCACATCTTAATCGTTCTTAAGTAATTAGTGTTTCCGTGGAATTATGCCTAGTGTTCGTAGTCTTTGTAGCTTTGAAGGCATAATATACATTTTCAGTAGGCAGGGGTAAAAATAATCATAAAGCTATTTAAGAATGATTACTAAATCCCGTCTGGGACCTGGTGTTTTTTTCCATTTTTAATAGAACAGTTCTTCTATTTCCTTATTTTGAGATTTGTGCTCCCAATTCCTCTTGTTCCTGCAACTCTAATTAAGGAAGGGTTACAAAACCAAGAACTCTTGTATGTGTGTCCATTATTGATTTAGATGTATCGAGATCCCACGTAAAATTGGTTGCAAATTTTTATTAATATCACACCAAGCAAGGTCAATATTTCCCCTTTGTCATTTTAATCTTTAAAATTGTGTGATCCTTCTCGTTTTAACTGCCGTGCCAGAAGTTGTGGGCAAATCCCAGAATTAAAGTGGTCCTGTCTTAAATTGTAATAATCTGATGACTGTCTCGATAATTGGATTTAATTTGAATTCAGTAGGGGGGGGGGGGGGGGGGTATTATTCTATTATGTTTACATCGAGTGGGTCTTTAGCGTTTTCTATGTCCAGTTTGACTAATTAGTTCTTTCTAATTGTCTTTGTTCGTATCTTATTTTTCTTATTTTTCTCTTTTGACAAGCTTGATATGAAATTATCACGCCTCGAAAAAATACTTTAAAAGATTCCCATAATAATGTAGGTGATATGTCTGTCGTGTCGTTTATTTCGAAGAAAAGGTCCATTTGCTCTTTTAATATGTACTCCCTTGCGGGTCTTTTAAACATTGTGGATTGTACCTCCAAAAGGTTTGTTCTTAGTCATTCCTTCCATTTTTAGAAAAAAAGTTATTGGGGATTGATCTGAGATCGTGTTTGTGTGGTATTTTGGTGTAGAAGTGTGGGGTATTAGTTTTCTATCCACCAAAAAAAGAATCTATTGTGAATATCTCTTGTGTACCATAGAGTAGAACGAGTAATCCCTGCCGGTCGATTTGCAATCCTCCAGACGTCTGTTATATTTGTGTTTTTTATGTATGTGTTTAGAGGTTTGCTAGTTTTGAATTTCGTAATACTCTGTTTTAGATTGGATTTATCCAAGTAAGTGTCTAAGACACAGTTAAATCTACACCGATTATGACATTTTGGTATTATATCCTGCATTATATTCAAGATTTATTGAAAAAGTGCGGGTTGTCAAAGTTGGGCGCATATATGTTTACCAAGGTAATTGGGGCAGCATGGATGCTCCCTGGTAAGTATCAAATGTCTCCCGTCCTTATCTGTTAAGCGCGTAGTTTTTGGGTTTTAAATGGAATGCCTTTGCGAATAATAATAGATGTTCCTCAGATATGACGCATATGACCGAGTGAAAAGTTTGACCTATCCAGTTCGCCCTCAATCTGGCTTGGTCTGAATTTTAAGATGAGTCTCTTGTAAAAAGGCAAAGTCTGTATTGTATGCTTTCAGCTGAGCTAGAATCTTACCCCTTTTAATGCGTTCGTTAACACCCCTAACGTTCCAACTACAAAATGAGATTCCTCCCAGTTTAAATTTTGGTTATCGTCTTGCATTTTGAATAGATTTAATACTTTGTGTCTTCGGTGGCATTCGTACCTCAGGTCTTTGGATATAGGGGGATCATTTACCTTGCAATGTTCAGTTAGTAAATTCCCTTATGCGATAGTCCTTGAATAAAAAAACACATGTGATCAAATGTGAAGAGCTAGGATTAAAAAAAACTAATACAAGTGAGAATACAGTGTTCCGAGCTTGTCGGCACTGTAACAAGTGACCCACCTGTAGGTGGTAAAAAAACATTTTATTGACTTCCGTGTCGATATAAAACAAACAATAGCCTCCCTCAATAAATCATAACATATTGGAACAGGACCAGTTTTAAAAAAAATCAAACGTATAGTAACCCATTTATAGAATATATGTCCATTTCCTATGTATTTCCGGATATAACTATAATTTATTGAGTGTTAAGTGTATATTTTAACCTCAAAGATCATCGACTATTGGTTGAAGGAGTTAACCTATTTCTGGCTCCTGGAACTAAGCCAGAAAACTCGGCCTCTTCCCTCATGCCCCAGTTTATAAAATCTACTTAAGAATTATTAGGTTAAATTAAAGTGTTAATTTGAAAATCCCCATTTCTGCATTTCTGATTAGCATTCATTAGTGTTTCTATGTTCATATTTTATGTTAATATTGTTAAGGGAGTTAATGCTATACCATTTAGGTTATTCATTCATCTCATGTACAACAGTAATAGCCTAAGCCTGGTCTTGTTAGATGAGCTAGCTGCTTACTCCGATAAGTTTTTTAATTTGGTCCCGACCTGTTGATAGCCAGTTTTAACGCAAAAAATCGCGAATTTTAGGGAGTGGAGCTATGTGCAGCATCTGTTAAGATAACATGGCGCCACCGGAAGTCGTCCAAAGGGGAAATATTGACCATCATTCTAAGAGAAATTTATGGTACAAACTAATCATCGTTGCAGCTCTAATATTAATAATATCACTGCAAAACCAGCACAGGCGCATTTCTGAGATTACCTCAGCATATTACACTTTGCTTATCAGTATCAGGAAATAACCCTGCTCTTTGGGGGAAACACCTGCTTGTCATACTGTTCCAAATGTTTCTGGGGAAGATGCATTGATGAGGCAAAAGTGCAAGCACGTTCCTTGGTCTTACCTTCAGGGAAAATAATATGCTCCATTAAAATAATGTAAAATTAGCAATTAAAGACCTCATGGTTTTCAATGCATCAAAACGTGAAAGGACAAGTTGATTAACTTGTCACTACCATGCAGGCAGGCACACCAGACTGTAAAGGTCTGAATCCATGTCCTGCATGGTACATCATATTGTATTAGAATTTTGCTTGACAGTGACTAAATACATTATGAGAATTAATTTTAAAACATTATGAGCTTGTTATGAAATACTGTCTTCCTTCCCTGACTCGAAAAAAAAGTCGATGCATTTTATCATTAATCATTCTCAGTGTAGTTTTAGCCAAATCAACCTTCTACATCAGTAGAGATCATAACAGGGCCAAGTGAACATGACGACTGCAACAGCATGCAGACGGTGCCTTTGACAACCGGAATGGAGGTGAAGGCTGCAACGGGCGTCTGTGACCAGTTGTAGCTAGGACTGTAAAATTGTGCCAAAATGGCGCCTCTTGCATATGGACTCAGTGGGCTATTCTGTACATTCTGTACTGACTGCGGTGCTTGTGCTTATGTACGGGATAGTCTGCTGAGCTGTATGCAGAAAAATGTATTGCACTGTACCTGTACACGTAACAATAAATAAACCATTGAGCCATTGAACCATTGACTTAAAGTAGGACTGTAGCCAAGCAGCATCTGAGATATTAGGGTAAGGGATAGGTTAAGAAGTACCTTAAAGGAGGAAAGGCAGGTACAGAGGCCGAGGGGCTTAGGGAGGAAATTACAAAGTGTAAGAAAATACTTGAAAGTAGATAATATTTGAAAGTTAAGAAGGCATATATGGTGGTATCCTTCCCTTCATTGCTAGTGGCATTGAATATAAGAATCAGGAAGTTATGATGCAGTTCTACAGGACTTTGGTTAGTGTAAAGTAGATTCACGGATACCGTTAGATCTTCACTACTTTATAAATCACACATTATTGCCCTAGCTGTAGGGCATTATTGCCCGAGCTAGGGGCGTGTAGGTTACAATTATACTAACTGGAGAGGGAGTGGTTAGCATGGACAACGTTACTATCAATTAAAGGTGCATACACATATCATCTACAGTTAGGTCACATTTGGAGTATTCCATGCAGTTCTAGCTCCATTACACAAGGATGTGGAAGCTTTAGAGTGGGTGTTGAGGAGGTTTATCAGAATGCTGCCTTGTTTGGAGGGTTTCAACTACAGGGAGAGGTTGGATAGACGGATTATTTTCTCTGGAATATCTGAGATTGAGGGGAGAATTTAGTTTAGTTTAGTTTAGATATACAGTGTGGAAACAGTCCTTTCGGCCCATCGAGTCCACACTGATCACTGATTAACTGTGCACTAGTTCTATTCTACGTACCAGGGACAATTTACAGAGGCCAACTAACCTATAAACCTGTATGCCTTTGGAATGTGGGAGAAAACCAGAGGACCCAGAGAAAATTTGTTCGGTCAGAGGGAGAAGGTTCAAACTACATACAGACAGCAGTTGAGGTCAGGACTGTACCAGGTCTCTGGCGTTGTAGGGCAGCAACTCTCCAGCTGGGCCACTGTGCCACTCCTGACTACTTTATAGAAGCCAATTTAAAAAACTCTCATAATTAATAAAGCATAGTTAATGTAGACAGTCAGAACCTTTTTCCCAGAGTGGTAATGTTCAACACCAGAGTGAATAGCTATCAGGTGAGAGGGGGAAAGCTTAATGGAGATGTTAATTATTATCTGAATGGTGGCCGATTAGGAAAAGGGGAGATGCAACGAGGCCTGGGTGTCATGGTACACCAGTCATTGAAAGTAGGCATGCAAGTGCAGCAGGCAGTGAAGAAAGCAAATGGTATGTTAGCATTCATAGCAAAACGATTTGAGTATAGGAGCTGGGAGGTTCTACTGCAGTTGTACAGGGTCTTGGTGAGAGCACACCTGGAGTATTGCGTACTGTTTTTGTCTCCAAATCTGAGGAAAGACATTCTTGCCATAGAGGGAGTACAGAGAAGGTTCACCAGACTGATTCCTGGGATGTCAGGACTTTCATATGAAGAAAGACTGGGTAGACTCAGCTTGTACTCGCTAGAATTTGAGGGGGGATCTTATAGAAACGTACAAAATTCTTAAGGGTTTGGACAGGCTAGATGCAGGAAGATTGTTCCCGATGTTGGGGAAGTCCAGGACAAGGGGTCACAGTTTAAGGATAAGGGGGAAATCTTTTAGGACCAAGATGAGAAAAGCATTTTTCACACAGAGAGTGGTGAATCTCTGAAATTCTCTCCCACAGAAGGTAGTTGAGGCCAGTTCATTGGCTATATTTAAGAGGGTTAGATTTGGCCCTTGTGGCTAAAGGGATCAGGGGGTATGGAGAGAAGGCAGGTACGGGATACTGAGTTGGATGATCAGCCATGATCATATTGAAAGGTGGTGCAGGCTCGAAGGGCTGAATGGCCTACTCCTGCACCTATTTTCTATGTTTCTATGTTTCTTTGTGTGGGGCAAGTTTTTTTTTTAAACACAGAGAATGGTGGGGCCCTCGTCAGAGGTGGTGGTGAAGGCAGGTACGGAAGTGGCGTTTAAGAGTCTTTTGGATGGGCACATGGAAGTGCAGAGAATAGAGGGATATGGATCACGTACAGGCAGATGAGCCCAGTTTAACTTGTCATCATGTTTAGCATGAACATTGTGGGTCGAAGGGCCTGTTCCTGTGCTACCTTCTATAAGAAAACAAATTATGCATAAAAGCAGGATGCAAACAAGCAGACAGATAAATGCAGTTCCACAAAAAGATTGCTAAAATTTAAGAATAAAACTCAATGATCAAACTCCCTCTCTCCTTAATAATTATGAGAACACATCAATCATCTGTCAAGTTGAATGTAAGCAATCAACAATTTTTCTTTATTAAAGTTGATTCTTTCCAGTATTTGTAGAATCTTGCCAATATTGACCTACATAGCTCGAGCACTACTATGTTGGGACCTTGCCTTGCTTTCCCACAGATCACCACAGGTTCATTTTCCCCATGTCCATGATTAGCCTCATTCCTTCTGCGCTGCTGTTACTGCACAACTGTAGTATAGTCTGCCGCGAGCCAAGCTTTGACACAGTTAAGGTTGTCTACTTTAGAGAGAATTATTAAAACAGCCAAGGAACTTAATTATTCTTTTGAGAACACTAAATGCATAAATAATGGAAGTTCTATTTGGTCAATGTACCTTGCATATGCTTGGTTCTTTTACTTAAGTGTTCTCCAGAGACTCTACCAGCGATATTTTCAGACTACATTCTGAATTTTGCTCCAAATTAACTCCCTCGTGATTCAGAGCTAGGTTGGCAAACGGAATAAAATGGATTCATAAAGACTACTCCCACACAATAGAAATCAGAACCTGTAATTTCTTCCATGAGAGAATTGGAAATCTAATCCACATCAGGTTAATGGGATTAAAACAATAGCTATTCCCGACAATGTAATTCAACCTTCTGCTCCAAATACATTCCATGTAATTAGCACCACTAAATTCAGTTTAGTTTAGTTTAGTTTAGAGCTAAATGGTATCCTACACACACAAGGGACAATTTACAATTATACCAAGCCAATTAACCTACAAACCTGTGTGTCTTTTGAGTGTGGGAGAAAACTGGAGATCCCGGAGAAAGCCCACGCAGGTCATGGGGAGAACGTTCAAACTCTGTACAGACAGCACCCGTAGTCAGCATCGCACCCGGGTCTTTGGGGCTGTCAGGCAGCAATTCTACCGCCGCGCGTCACCGTGCCGCTCTGTATAAATAGTAGATTTAGGTTAATAAATAATTATTTCAATTTTTCTGACTGTACACTCTTAACGGCATTAAAATTATATAATATACAAAATTATATAATATTGATTATCAATTGATCTAATCCAATTATACATTTCCTGATTATTTTATAAATGTAGATGTCGGAAATCTGTAGGTGCTGAAATTACTCATTAAGTCAAACTGCATTTGTGGCAAGTCAAAGAAAGTTAAGTGTCAAGATTGTTTTATTGTCAAACTAGACCAAGTGCAGACCCATCGGGTCTGCTCCCCCAATGCAATATTCCAGCAATCACCCGTTCCCCCAACGCAACCCGTTTCCCAGACGCAACACAAGGGTTGTGGGGAGCAGGGGGTGTGTGTGAGGGGGGAGGGGGTGTTGTAGGGGAGGGGGGGGTGTGGGCGGGTGTGAGGTGTGGGAGGGAGGGGAGTGTTTGGGTGGGTGTGGGGGGGTGTGGGGTGGAAGGGATAACTTTATGGCTTTGCAATTTTGGTCCTTCTCTTGCACAGAGCTAATTGCAGAACTATGTGCATTGAAGTCTATGGTTTCTGAGCTGTTGTCAGGAATGTGAAGTTGGAGAATGACCTTGAATAACTTTAGAAGCTGGTCTGTAAGTGGGATTGAATTCCTTTACCATGATGTTGAGAGTTGGCTGTATTACTTTCAAATCATATTTGGTCAGCGATGGGAAGTGTGTGGGTGGAGGGAGGCGTTGAGGCGGTGAGGGAGGCGGTGAGGAGGGAGCACTGCACTGTGGGTGGGAGGAAGGGAGAGAGGACGTGGCAGGCGTGGACCCGAACGAAGTCATGGACAGGCGTGGACCCGAGGACCCGATCGAGGACCCGATCGAGGCCACGGGCGGGCGTAGGCCGGAGAACCCGAGCGAGGACCCGAGCAAGGACCCGAGCGAACTCCTGAGCGAGGCTGCGGGCAGGCGTGGACCCGAGGACCTGAGCGAGGCCGCGGGCTGGCATTTGTGAAACGGGCGCCGACCCGAGTGATGGTGCCCACCCACCTCATTGTGACATCATCAGTTGAAGCTGGTTGAAGAATCTGTGTGTGAAAGGTGGTTAAAAAGGCCGTTTTGTCTTTTTTTAAATATTTTATTCACCAATATCTTGTGAAATATAGGATCAAATCTTAAATGAACCTGATCACTGCCTGGAGGGGAAAAACTTAAGAGCTGCCCTGTAGCGTTTTGGTGAAAATACAAAAACACATACACACACATACAAGATAAGATTTTTATAGGTATAGAGATGTGCCAAAATGAAACAATGGAATTCTCACTTACAGCAGCACAACAGATATATAAAGTTAGCACTCAGTAGGTACCATAATAAACAACAAAAAGTTCAATACATTTAAAAAAAGAAAAGCATAATATAATGAAATAACAAAAACAAAGCCCAAAGTCCCAAATCAATCAAGGTAGTTTGCAGTTTAATTGGAGTTTGTAGTGTTCAGTTGTTCTAACATCGACCATTATGAAGTGCTTTGAAACTGGTAATGGCTTACATCTGTGCCAGTCTACCGCTCAATCTATACCAGTTGAACTGGAGAAGTCAGAAAACAAGTGTGTTTTATATTACAGAGGGGGGGCGGAATAGGGTGATTAAAATTATGAAAAGCATAGATAGAATATACAGTCAGACTTTTTCCCTGGGTGGAAATGTCAAAGACTAGAGGGCATAGCTTTACGGTGAGAGGGGCAACATTTTGAAGAAAATGTGTGGGACACATTTTTGTTTTACACATATAGTAGTGAGTGCCTGGAACACACTGCAAGGCGTGGCAGTGAAGACAGATAGAATTGTGGAATTTAAGAGGATTTTTGACAGGAATTTGGATATGCAGGGAATAGAGAGGTATTGATCACATGCAGGCAGAGGAGATTAATTTAACTTGGCACCATGTTTGGCATGGACATTGTGGGCCATATAGCATGTTCCTGTGCTGCATTGTTGAATGTTCTATTTAACAAGGGAATATGTGCAGTAAGGTGTAGACCAAATAATCGATTGATATGTGTTTGAATTAACTCAACCACTGAACCATTGTAAATATATGGGAAAGAAAATTCCAGTTTATTCTATTGTAGGTAAGAATTCAAAATTGTACACAATACTCCATGTGCGATCTAGTCCAAGGCCTTGTACAACTACAGTAAAGCTTCCTAACCGTGTTTAATCTTCTCATAATAAAGGACAATGTTTCATTTGCACATGTAAATTGGCTTACACTGACTTGATACAAACACACCAAGGGTCTTGTGAACATCAATATTACTCAAACTCTCACAATTTAAGAAAATACCTCACAGTTTTGTGTACCAAAATATATGATATCACATTTTTCCATATTATATTCAATCTGCCATGTTTTTGAACACTCACTCAGCTTGTCTTAAAGTCATAGATTCAAACAGCATGGAACAGGGCCTTCATCCCAGCTTGCCAATGTCCACCAAGGTGTCTCATCTACACTAGTGCCATCTGCCCATGTTTGACCCGCATCCTTCTAGAAACATAGAAACATAGAAAATAGGTGCAGGAGAAGGCCATTCGGCCCTTCAAGCCATTCGTTGTGATCATGGTTGATCATCCCCAATCAATAACCTGTGGGATTGTGGGGGAGGGGGTGGGGGGGACTGGGTGTGGGGGTGGGGGTGTGGGGGAGGGGGGTGTGGGAGGGAGGGTGTGTGGTGGAGGTGTGGGGAGGGGTTGGGGGGGTGTGGGGAGGGGTGGGCTGTGGGGGAGGGGGGTTTGTCGGAGATGGGGGTGTGGGGGAGGGGTGTGTGGGGGAGGGGGCTGTGGGAGTGGGTGTGTGGTGGAGGAGTGTGTGGGGGATGGGTGAGGATGTGGGGGAGAGGGATGTGGGGGGGAGGAGTGTGTGGGGGGAGGGGGGTGTGTGGGAGATGGGTATGTGGGGGAGAGGGATGTGGGGGAGGGTGTAATGGGGAGGGGTGTGTGGGGGAGGGTTTGGTGTGGGGGGGTGGGGAAGGGCGGGTGGGGCTGGGGGGTTGTGGTGGGAGGTGGGTGTAGGGAAGGCGGGTGTAGGGGAGGGGTGGGGGAGGGTGTGGGGGGAGGGGAGGGGTGGGTGTAGGGGAGGGAGGGTGTGGGTGTAGGGGAGGGTGTGGTCTCACCGTTTCCTGGCCCCGGCTCCGACCGCACTCACTGGCTGCAGAACCCGCCTCCGGACTCACTCAGCGGCACCCGTCCCCAGCGCTGTCGCACTCACAGTCCCCGCCCGCGAACGCAGCCAGCCCCCACCCACGAACACAGCAAGTCTTTGCCCACGGAACACAGCCAGCCCACGAACGCAGCCCACACTTCTCCCCTCCTTCAGCTTTATTCTCGGCGCCTTGATTGACAGCGGGTGCCGGAAGGGTCGTCGCCATCCCGGGGAATAAGAGACCAATAACTTTTGTGCTATTTCACTGATTGGTACAAGACTTGGTGCGCTTGGAGCAGAGGAGAACGGTGAGTAAGGTGGCAAAAAAAAACCTAGCGATATAGGGTACCGTTTTTGCGCAAATATAAAATCAACGCAAACTGGAAGAGGGCAAGATGAGAGTTTTAGTAATAGTACCAATGGGACCCGATTGGGGGGGGGGGGGGGCAGCTTTCTGGAGCACTTGTATGGGTGTTGTGGGCTGAAGGGACTGGTTTCCAGAGGGCTAGTATGGACATTGTGGGCCGAATGGATTCTTGGGCTGGCGGCTCAGTCACTCAAGCCTATTGTGCTGGGAGCACAGTCACTCATGGGTGGTGGGCTGGCAGTTGACTCACGGCTATTCCTTGAAATTCCATTTCAAACAGGGTGCAACGCCACCAAATTCAAGTGCAGTTTCTTACCACTTCAAGCAGGGTGCAAAGCCATTCAAGCCACTTTCAAAGAAAGCCACTAAAGACAGCGAGTCGTTACCTCTCCCTCCTCCATCTTGAAGAGACTGAGCCACGCCCACACTTCCGGATTTTATAGTCCCTCCCACCAGACGGGGCTTGGCCTTTATGGCATGATTGACAGGGGAGAGAATCTCAACATTTTTTAAACATTAATAACTCTTTTATTTTTAATTGATGAGAAAAATCCTCGGCACCTGATGAGCGGAGGGGGACTGAGTAAGATGGCCAAAAATCACAGCTCTATGTGATAGAATTTTTTCTAAAATCAATATAAAGCGCAAACAGGAAGTGGTCAAGATTAGACTTTTAATTATATAGAAGGCAAGGCAAGTTTAATTAGGCAAGGCAACTTTAATTAGGCAAGGCAACTTTAATTAGGCAGGGCAACTTTAATTAGGCAGGGCCACTTTAATTAGGCTAGGCAACTTTAAATAGGCAACACAGCTTTAGCATTTCCAAACCAAAGGCAACACAGCTTTAGCATTTCCAAACCAAAGGCAACACAGCTTTAGCATTTCAAAACTATATTTTCAAACCACATTCAGGGCACTGACAGGTCAGTAAAACCACTCACAGTTTAGTAGACATGTGTTCAGTGTTATTCACAGCTCAGACTGAGAGACATGACCCTCTCACTCTCCCATCTTGCAGAGACTGACTGAGGCACTCAACACTTCTCGCTTTTATATTCCTTCCTTCAGCAGAGAGAATCTCAACATTTTTTAAACATGAATAACTATTTTATTTTTCATCGATGGGAAAAATCCTCTTGTCCTGCACAGCGGAGGGGGACTGAGTAAGATGGCCAAAAATCACAGCTGTAAATTCCAGCGTTTTTTCTAAAATCAATATACAGAACAACAGGAAGTGGTCAAGATCAGACTTTTAGTAATATAGAGAGAGAAGAGATGAAACCAATCTAGTAAATGAGCAAGCCAATGGGATTCTTATTAAACACTTGCATCAACTCAAACTGCTTTGAAAAGTGGGCGTGAAAAACTGTTGGCAAAACTCATATTTACTAAATCCATTTTATTCCAAGCTACATCTCCAATGTAGCATGTGATAATATTGTTTGTTTTTCTCAAAGTATCACTGAGGTGACACTCTTTATTATTTTATCAGAACAAAACACCTTCTGTGGGGTAAAATCATCTAGCATGCTGCTCCACAATCTTGCCCAGAAGACAAGCTGTCAAACTTGCAGCAATATTTCAATGCTCATTTCCAGAGGGAAAGGAGATGGAATGGAAAATCTGTAACCCTAAAGTGGAAAACACTTACTATTATAAAGAAATCTACTGACCCCTCACCCAGTCTTCCATTAGATTTTATTTGAAGGTGATAAGTCAGAACTGCAGGGATGATACGAACTGAGCTGTCAATTGACTTGGTCTCAAGAGATGTGCATATAATCTGACGAAACCTCCACAAACTACAACTCTACATGGGCATGAGCAGCTTACTTACCGTTGATGCCTTTTATTAGCTGAAAATTTGACATTTAATGTTTTTCTAAGATCTTCTAAGATGTCATATATAATATATAATATATACAATATATAATATAATTAACATTAATCAAAGTACAGTTTAATTTAGTAATAGGGGAGAAGCTTTGTTCAATACATGCACTTAATGTCACTGTTTGATCCCCAAGTTGGATACAGTCCCATCAGTGAAAGTAATGACACACTAGAAAATCTGCAGAGATAGTTAGATTCTTGATTAGTACGGGTGCCAGGGGTTATGGGAAGAGGGCAGGAGAATGGGGTTAAGAGGGAAAGATGGATCAGCCATGATGGATTGGCAGAGTAGACGATGGGCCAAAATGGTCTAATCCTGCTCCTATCATTTATGAACTTCCTTGTATCCACGTGGATGTGCACACTTCCCCTGTCCCCTTTTACCTCCATCCCTTCTGGCTTCACATTTCACTCCTCTTCACTCCGTATCCACACAGCCTTTTGTCTTCTTCCCAATACTGGCCTTTATCCACCCATTTGCCAATCAACAACCTCCCGCACCCCCCCCCCCCCCCCCCCCCCCCCTCCATCGCTTGCCAGCCATTGTCCTGCCCCCATCTCCCTTCAAGCTATCTATCTCTGACTAAAACCAGTCACAAGAAGGATCCTGATACAAAAATATGACCTAACCATGTTCTCCACAGATGCTACCTGACTCCCCCCGTCCCCATTGAGTTACGCCAACACTTTTTCCAAATACTTTGAGCTGTGGGCTCCAAACAGGAAGCTGTGAATCACCTCACCTGAGGCTTTAAAAAATGTTGCCCAAGGACAAACCCTATTTGAAAAGGTACTTAAAAAGGCAAGGCAGAGAAGGGACAAAGAATTGCAGATGCTGGTTTATAAAAGCTCTCTTTTACTTTCTGATACCCCCTTGTTTTTGTAAGGCACAAAAAGGTTAGCATGGACCTGGTAGGCTGAAGGTCTAATTTATTTACTTTACAAATCTATCACTAATTGACTACCTTTGGGCAAGCAAGGGTCAATAATAGTTTGATGTTTATTTTGTGATGCCAGCTGACACTTTCATCTCATTTCCTTCACCTCTCAATTTGCAAACCTTTGAAGTTTTTGAGGCATTTCTTTTAGTGAGGTATAGTGAGACCAATGATTAGGCTTATAGGAATGCTGGTCAGAGCTTGTTCATCCAGGTCAAAACCATCAACAGTCTAGGTCAGGAAAGGAGGAATGTCATTTAATATCAAAAGGCAGCTGCTGGAACCATCTAAAGGAAAGATGCTGACCCATTTGGTAGGGATCTCAACATTCAGATCACAAAAGGCCTCAACCATGTTTTATTTTTTTTTAGAGATACAGCGTGGAAACTGGCCCCGCAGCCCACCGAGTCTGCGAAGACCAGCGATTCCCATTACACTAGCACACATGTCACACCAGGGACAATTTACATTTTTTACCGAAGCCTTTTAACCTACAAACTTGTACGTCTTTTGAGTGTGGGAAGAAGCCAGAGCATCCAGAGAAAACCCACACAGTCATGTGGAGAACGAACAAACTCCGTACAGACAGCATCCGTAGTCAGAATCAAACCCAGATCTCTGGCACTGTAAGACAATAATTCTAGCACTGCTAAAATGAGACATAAACATAGAAAATAGGTGCAGGAAGAGACCATTCGGCCTTTCGGGCCAGCATTCGTCCCCAATCAATGGCCCGTGCCTGCCTTCTCCCCATATCCCTTGATTCCAACAGCCCCTAGAGCTCTATCTAACTCTCTCTTAAATCCATCCAGTGATTTGGCCTCCACTGCCCTCTGTGGCAGGGAATTCCACAAATTCACAACTAAATTTATGATCAATTCTTGCCTTAGCTGATCCACATATTACATTCAGGAGGATTATAAGCACCAATTTGTCACAGTAAAATTCCATTAGTCTGCTTACTAAGTACTGGGAAATCCTAATGGTTCAGCACCTGACACAAAGGGTGCCAATTCCTGTGCTCCCATTCCCTTACAGCATCTCCTGTTCTCATGCACAATTCTCCACACTGAGGACCAGTGACCCATGCTCTATTTTATCATGGGATCACCAGTTCCCGCTCTCCCTTGAAAACATTGACGACTGCATCGGTGCTGCCTCCTGCACCAATGCAGAACTCACTGACCTCTAACTTTAGTACTAATCTCCAACCTGCACTCAAATTCACTTGGACCATCTCCGACACCTCCCTACCATTTCTTGATCTCACTGTCTCCATCACAGGTGACAGATTATAAACTGACATCTATTATAATCCCAATGACTCCCACAGCTATCTAGACTACACTTTTTCTGACCCTGTTTCCTGTAAAGACTATCCCCTACTCCCAAAACCTCTGTCTACACAGCATCTGCGCCAAGGATGAGGTGTTCCATACCAGGTCATCGGAGATGTCCTCATTCTTTAGGGAACGGGGGTTTCCCTCTTCCATCAGTGATGAGGCTCTCACTGGAGTCACCTCGATATCCCGCAGGTCCGCTCTTGCTCCCCCTCCCCTCATTCGTTACAGGGACAGAGTCCCCTTAGTCCTTACCTTTCACTAGGCATGTTACAAAACTTACCTTGAGCAGCGCTGCAGTTCTGCCGCTCCCATGTGCATGACTTTGGCGCCTTTCAGAGGGGGCGTGTTTAAAGTGCCGTTTTTCCACAGACGGGGCAAATCGATCCATGTTAGGGGATTTTGTTGCTGAAGAAAAATCACTCCGACATTTCATTCATGAAGGTATTTTTAAATTACGCTAGATTATTTATTAGCTAGAGTAATTTAAAAATCATCTTCTAAAGCCGTGAGTGCCGACAACGGGAAGGATTTTACGTAGGGGAGAAAAAAAGGTACACAGTTTATTTTTACATTAAAACGTGGTTTTTAGGAAGCCTTTAATCACATTTTCATATTGCGAAATGGGGACAAAAATAATGTATGAACCGGCAGTATTTTTCCTGCCGACTTCACCGCAAACCGCAACATTCTAATCCACCACATTCCACTAAAACCCATTCGCAAGTTGATTTAAATGGCCATTAATTTATACGAATCAAACACTAAATTCCTTCCATTTGGCCTATAAATTCATGAAAATGAGATTTATAAAATCATGTTATATTGTGAATTATTGTGTGAATGTTATTTGGACACAGGCAGTTTAAAAATGTTTATCTTTTCTTAAGAAATGGATAGATGTTTAGATCTAGTAATTGAATTTAGATGAAACTGATTTTTTTTGTTGAGTATTTACTATTTGTTTCAGCATTTAACTTTATCATTTCTACCTTTTTTGCTAAAACTGCAAATAATAACTTGTTTATTTTAATGCTGTTCAGTGATTTTTTTAAATTTACATTGTAAGCAGATGTCTCCAAAGAAGAAATGCAAAATTGTCAATCCAAAAGCCCAGACAGGCATAGCTAGAGTTCAACTTGAAGTGAAGTTCTCTGTCATGCCAGAGTCTCTTAAAAATGGACACATCTTGTACTTATATACCTCGTTTGGAAAAAGTCTGTCTGAAACAGAGAAATCGCTGAGTTCACATTTCTCTTTGTTGGAAGCAGAGACATTTGGTGCTGTTAAGTTGAGAGTGAAGGCTCTTGTTAACCAGACGTTGCTTAAGTTTAAAAAAACTCACCAATCCCAAGGAACTTGGAGCATTTATGGAAATCTGTGATGAAACTTTTAAACTTCCAGAAGGCAGTCAACACCTTTCTTTAGATGACATTCCACCGCCTGGTGCTCAAGATCCTGAATCCGTGACATCAGCTGAAAGCCAAGTGCCCATATTTCAAGACACTGAGGACATGGGCGATGACAGTCATAGTCTGCATCCTCCACTGAATCTAGCTGCTGCCTCACCTGAACCAATGCCATCGACATCTAGTGTTTCAACAAGACGTAGCAGAGCATTTCCAAGTCTTTCACCAGGGAAACAGAAATTGAATAAAAGACTAAAGTTTCTGTCCGAATCCAGTGCTGCTCTTTTAACAAAGTATCACACAAAGATCAGTGAACTTAGGGCACGGTTGAAAACTCCCAAACGTGTAATTAACCAAGCCTTAAAGAGAAAGCAAAACCAAATAGATTTAAAGGACAGAAAGATTCAAGAATTCAAAACCAAATTACGTGGGAATACTTTGGCACAAGAGCTTGCTGAAACCAAGGCAGAGCTTTTGAGACTTAAAAAAGCACACAGACAATTGCTGATGTTTCGTGGCAGTACGAAAAAGAGGAAAACTGTTTCAATTCACCAGCACAGAAAAGTTCATGAAAATCTAAAGGACAGGGAAGAGGATGTGAGACCCCTCGAATTTGACAATCTTGTCCTCAAAGAAACAATCGAAACTCTGCAGGCTGCCAGTATTGTCAAGGCAAAGGTGGGCCAGAAAACCTACTCCTCAACAACAAGGATGCATGTGTTTGACTGTATCGTAAACAAAACTCCCACAGCAAACATTCCAATCCTGATTAGCCAGTTCTACAAGCAGAGAGGACTTCATCTGGATTATGTTCCCCGACGCAATGCAGTTGAAGTTATGGCCCGAGAATTGTGAGCTATTGCTGAGTTGCAAACAGCAGAGATGATCCTAGCAACAAAGGGTTTGACTGTGGGATTTGATGCAACCACCCAGGAAGAGACCCACATTAACAGTGTTCATTTCACAACCACAAACAAATGTCTCTCTGCAGCAGTGGACGAATTGGCTGGTGGGACTGCTGAGGACTATGCACAACATATTTGTGAAACAATTGACAATTTGTGTAAAACATACACGTATTTCAACGAACAAGCAAATTTTCAAGATACCAGACAAAAAATAATAGATAACATTTCGAACACAATTAGTGACAGGTGTGCAGCTAATCATGCTGCTATTCGGATAGTGAGTAGTGAGTGGGGTAAATATTTGAACGAGCTCTACTGCCACTTGCATCCGCTTGACTCCATTGCTACATCAAGGTCTGCTCAGCCCTAAAAAATGCAGAAACAATCCGGAGACACTTCTTGTTTGGGAAAGACTGTCTAGCAGTAAATGCCATTCTGCAGATGGGCAAGCTTCGGTACAAAAACGTAAAAGAGGACCCAAAAGGATTTGTTGCATTTTTAGATGACAGGAACATCCCCCGAGGTGTCCTCCCACGGTACAGTGAAAACAGATTGCACATACTGTTTCATATTAGTGGCAAGCTCATAGAACATTATGATGACTTTGTTGCACTGCTGAATAGCGAACATCCTGTGGGGCTGAAAAAATGCACATCCTCCATGACTTCACCCAGCTGAAGCAAAAGTAGAACTTCAGATATTAGGCTTACTTGGCAAATATCTGACTGAGACTTGAAAGAAGCGCTTCTACACTTCAAGCCAGAATCAGATCAACCATGTTGATGGCATCAAAGTGGTTAAAGGGGTGATTGCTGCTCTAAAGGAAGCCACAGAAAATCCAGACAACTTGATATTGGCAAGGGAAGATTCCTTCGGTGAGGAGGTACATCTTGATGCCACATTGACAAAACTTCGGGAGCTACCAGTACATCCACAGTTCAGTTCAAAGATGAGGAGCTGTCTTCAAGCTGTCATCACTGTGTTGGAGAGGCAGTATAGTAAATACTTTGAACTTGATGTAAATGAGAAACTGAAGGAGGAGACTGCATCAGCAAGATCACACAACATTGATGCAGAGGAGATAATGGGGATGTTTGGTTCATCGAAACAGAAATCTCCCAATGCCACCATGTGTTATTTGTCATGTAGGATGCGGGCTTGCAAGAATAGAACAGTCAATTACTTTGATAATCTCGAGGAGCATCGTAGGGAGGAGGTGCTCTGTAAGGCAGTGACATGGGGGAGAGTGCAGAGGAACAGACGGAAGAAAAACAGAAGGAATTGAGAGCAGAAATCATCAAGCGACAGAAAGGACACGAAGGAGAGGGAAAAACTAGGGATAAAATTGAAAGAGACTGATTTAAACAGCATTCGCAGAGATTATCCGAATTTGGACTACTCCAAATGTGATGATCTACAGGACATTCTTAATGTTAAAGTAGTTGGTAGAAAGGCATGTCATGCGTGGTTTGAAGAGCAAAAACTTGTAGTTTACAATGCCAAAATTGAAAAGTTGAGGAAAAACAACGTGTACAGAGTTGCTTATTGGTTGCAATCTGAGGAGTATGATGATGCTACTTATTTTGATATACCAATGTACCAGCTCGCAACTGATCTTCTCCATAAAGACTTGGTCTTTTGCTAGAAATTGTAATTTATTTACCTATCGGTTACACTTACAGCATATAATACAATAATATTAAAGTTCCGATCTTGAGAAGATCACATGTTTGAATTTTCAAGGCAGTCTGGGTGTTTATTAATATTTCCGTCGCAACGGTCTATTTTGTAATTAGCTATTAAAAATTATTTATTAGAAATTAAAGCATATAATTAGGTTAACTAATTATATGCTTTAATTTCAGGTCATCCAAGTAAGTTTGTTTTATATTTGTTTCAGACTGCTTCAATCTATAATAACTGAAAATTTAATTGAGTTCTCTTAATTTTTAAGAATGTTATGGGCTTTTGACTATCCTCGATCACAGCTTTTAAGTTAAGTCAATGGAAAGGCAATGGGGAACAAGATGCTAATTTCCGAGTATGAAAATGGCC
This sequence comes from Okamejei kenojei, assembly GCA_035221665.1. NCBI lineage: Eukaryota > Metazoa > Chordata > Chondrichthyes > Rajiformes > Rajidae > Okamejei > Okamejei kenojei. Next base: position 44,843,670 of record CM069131.1, read on the forward strand.
ATAACATTTTTAATACAGAAGATATGAAAGTGAACTAGGTGTCAAATTAAACTTCCTTTTATGCTTTATCAGATGGATAAATTGCAGACTTGATTTTTAAAATCTCAAAATTTTGTAACATTGCTACTTTCACCCCATCAGCCATTGCATACACCTCAAAATCCTCCAACATTTTTGCTACCTCCAACAGGATCCTACTAATGGTCACATCCTCCCATCTCCACTTATTTCTGCTTTCCACAGAGACCGTTCCCTCCACAACTCCCTGGTCAACTCGTCCCTTCCCACCCAAACCCAGGTACTTTCCCCTGCAACCACAGGAGATGCAACACCTGTCCCTATACTTCCCCCTTGACTCCATCCAAGGACCAACAGTCTTTTCAGGTGAGGCAGATGTTCACGCACCTCCTCTAACCTCATCTACTGTATCCGCTGTTCCAGGTGTGGACTCTTATATATCGGTGAGACCTTTGCTCGGTTTGCTTTGCTTCTCCCAGCTATCAATGATCTATTCCACATTTTCCTTGATTCTCTTTGCCTTGTTTTCACACCTTCACACTTCCTTATCCACGTATCTCCCTCCCCCCTGACGTCAGTCTGAAGAAGGGCCTCGAACCGAATCGTCACCCATTCCCTTTCTCTAGAGATGCAGCCTGTCCCACTGAGTTACTACGGCATTTTGTGTCTATCCCTTGAAACATACCTGGTCCTGTTTCCCTTGCTTTCTTGAAATTTAGCATGTAGAACCTAGCACAGTACAGCACAGGAACAGATCCTTCAACCACTATGCCTGTGCTGAACATGATGCCAAGATAAACTAATCTCATCTTCCTGCACAGGACCAATATCCCTCCATTCCTTGCATGAATGTATGCCTATCTAACAATTTCTTAAATGCCACTATCCTATCTGCCTGGCAATGTGTTCCAAATACCCCCGCCCCCTGTGTAAAAAAACTTGTCCTGCACATCTCCTTTAAATGTTATCTCTTTCACCTGACTGAAACAGGTTCTGTCTGTCTACCCCATCCTCTGATAATTTTATATACCTCTGTCAACCCCATCCTCTGATCATTTTATATACCCCTCTCAGGTCTCCCCTTAAGCTCGGGCATTCCAGAAAAAAAACAATCTATACTTGTCTAACCTCGTCTTACAATTAATATTCCTTAATCCAGTCAACATTCTGGCAAATTTCTGCACCCCTTCAAAAGCCTTCACATCCTTCCTGTAATCACAGCAATCAGAACTGCATGCAATGCTCCAAATGTAGCCTAACCAAAGCCCTATAAAGCCATATCATACCTTCTTGAGTCTCATAGTCTCATAGTCAATCCACAACTAATGAAGATAAGTATGACATCTGCCTTCTTTACCTCTCTCTCCATCCACATGTGTTGCACTTTCAGGAAGTTATGGACTTGGAGTGACGCCTCGGTTCTCGCACTCCCTTCAAACTTAGTGGATTCAATGGAAAAGTATATAATTTATATGCAACTAAACAAAATATGAGTTAAAAATATGTTGGAGTATTCACCAGAAAAACATCCAATCACTTTCAGGGTGGCACGGTGGCACAGCGGTAGAGTTGCTGCCTCACAGCGCCAGAGACTTGGGTTTGATCCTGACTATGGGTGCAGTCTGTACAGAGTTTGTACATTCTCTCAGTAACCATGTGGGTTTTCTCCGGGAGCTCCGGTTTGTAGGTTAATGGCTTCAGTAAAAATTGTAAATTGTCCCTAGTGTGTAAGATATTGCTAGCGTACAGCGAACGCTGGTTGACGTGGACTCTGTGGGGTGACGAGCCCGTTTCCATGCTGTATCTCTAAACTAAACTAAATTCAGTAAATCTGCCTGTCTTCCACCACCAAAGTCCTGAGTAAAACTGAATATGACACTTTCAGTGAATAACTGGCACATGCTTAAGTAATGAGGTTTTCAAATGATCACCTAAGAACCTTCTTTTGAATGGTTGCATGCGGTACTAATTTCTCTAATCAACTGTGTTTAAGTTACTTGTAATCTCTTGTTTTTTTTTAAAACCTGATAGGACTCTTGATTTCGCACTTCACCAGAACAGTCCACAGTTGCCACAACCGTTTCAGCATCACCAAAAATTGAGGTATAAATACAGTTCGGATGGCATAACAGGACTTTGACAACAGCAAGCTGACAAATGAGATGCACATTCTGTATTTTGTTTGGCATTCACAGCTAAAGGTGATCTCTACATTTGCCAAAAGTAAAGCCTTTCATTTCCATCTGAATCTTTCTCATTCTCTTCTGATTCCAAGGCAAAATAATTCACAACATTTTTAAATATTTCATTTGAATTTGAGTTTTTTTGGTGTATGATTTTTTTGCCATACCATAAAATTTTGCGCAAGTATTCAGTGTTTCAGTGAAGGATGCTGATACTTGTATCTGTGCAAAAGCTTAAAAAATCACTCAGAGGTCACAGGCTCCTAGATGACTTTCTGCATTAACCAACTGGCTGGTGGAAAGAAAGGGTGAACTACAGTAGTGAATTAAATAATTTTTCTATAAAATAGGTCTCTTCAGATGACTGAATGGTATAATGATTGAGGAAAAAATAGCAAACAAACTAACCATATTGTGATTGCGCAGTTGAACAGTAGTGGAACACTTGTTCTATATTACATCTAACAAGCTTGTAAACCTGTTCTTTATAAATGGCTTTCCAGGTTCATTACACATGGCCCAGAGGGGAATATTCTCATGACATGTTTTATTTAGTTCTGTTACTTTTGAATGAGAATATATCTCAGCCCTCCAGACAATACTATATTGAGCAATCATTTTTTCACATTTTAATATTTCATCGTTTCTACATCATGAGTTGTTACCAGGATGAGGCTCGATTCGGATAACATTTCCATCACAGTGCCAGGTACAAGTAATAAGACATGCGCTGCAAGTTCCTGAACAAACCGAGGAAAGGTTTACCCTGCACATTCTCATTAAGATGCTGCCCCTTTAATTTAAAAAAATCAGTAGCAAAAATAAGCAGTAAGTCTTGCTGGCAGGTCCTAATAGCTGATCCATAAATTTCAACCCTTCAGGACTCTCTTTAAAGTTCCACTTGAGGCAAACAAACAAGTGCTACCCACCTGTGACAGATTGCTTTCCACATCACTGTGCAGTGTACTCCAATTGTCATTGAGCAAAGCCCTGTCAGTATCAAGAGGAGGAGGATGAAACTGTGTGAAAAAGCAAAGAACATTTTTTCCTTCATGGTGGCATCCTCTGCATGAGATTCCATGGAACATAATTAACAATTAAACTAGCCACCTGCATCAGTCGAAATGAGCTGTTTTGTTGGAACTTTAATATAATCTGAACCATTCTAATTTGCACTATGAACAATGCAGGTTTTACCATCAAAATAGTAAATCAACAATTAAACTGACGAAGAGGTGTTTGAGTGGGTTACCTTCAGGCTGTTAATGATTTTGCATTATGGAACATGTATATGATTAAGTAGAATTGAAGTGAAGTTCAATAATGTCTCTTTAAGTAAAATATTTAATCACATTTACTGTAAAGCATATATCACACACACATTTAAACTGCAATCTGGACATCATTACAACTTCCTCTGATCAAACCATTCATTGCTTTCAGAATTTTAAGTAGAAATATTTTTACAACTGAACAATAATCATAAATACATTAAACCCAACAGATTGAAAGGGACTAAAACAAAATATTGCTAGGATGTTATACCCATCTACATTGATAAATTAACTAGCATATAATAAGCTAACCCAATACATATAGGAAGCTAAGATCTGGCAATTTAATTGCATAGCACCCATTTTTCTGGAACTATGTCCAATATGATAGGCATGAAGCATATTAGCAGAATTAGTTAATAAGTACATGGATTTATTCAGTTATGCCCCTGAGCATTTATGTTTGAGCACCCCAGTAAATCATTCAGCATCAGAGAACTCCATGAACAGGACACCACCCTGCAATAAGCTTCCAATACTCCCTGTCAGTAGCTTAGTAGACATGTTATCAGATCCAAGACTCAAGATTCAAGATTCAATTTAATTGTCACATGTACCAATTAAGGTACAGTGAAATTTGAGTTCCCATACAACTAAGTGAAAAAGAACAACAATGCACACAGCCACATAAAATATAATTTAACATGAACTTCTGCCACAGCGGAATCCACATTCCTCACTGTGATGGAAGGCAATAAAGTTCAGTCACCTTCCTCCATTGTTCACCCATGGTCAGGGCTGAACCCTCCGCAGTCGCCAGCTGCCGACGGTCTGTTGTTCAAGCCCTCTCGTCGGGCTGATCGAAACTCCAGCGTCGGCATGGAGCTGCCGGGTCAGCCTCTTCTTACCAGAGACCACTGCTTCACGGTGTTAAAGTCCACAGGCCCCGCAGTCCAGCTCCCAATGTTAAAATCCGCACCGCGCCCACGGCCTGAAGCTCCGGGCCGGTCTCCAGGAAAGGCCGCACCACTCTGCGTTGTAGGCCGCAGGGGTGGACGGAGATGCGACACGGAGACATGGAGAAAAAGTTTCCCACAAACTCTTCCCCCACCCCCCACATAAGACACACCAAGAGAAATTAAAACAAACATTCAAGACATACTTAAAATAATAAAAGCAGAGAAGGGACGTGACAGACTGCTGGCGAGGCGGCCATTACGGGCGCCACCCGGTGGTAAGATCCAGAAAGATCCAACAAAGCATGCTCTGCAAGCCTGCAGCCAGAGCCTCAACCGTGCCTTCCCCAAAGAGCTTTCTCAATGGTGCTGCAAATCAAGAGTGACACCTCCAAATGCTCAGAATCTGATCAATATCCACTTTGCTGAGAAATGGGCATACCTGATGCACAAGCCCAACCTTCTTCATTCTTTGTAAAGCGTAATAGAGCCATGCAGCACGGAAATAGCCCTTCGGCCCAACTTGCCTATGCCGACCAAGATGCCCCATCTACCCCAGTCCCACCTGCCTGGGTCACAGAATCATACAGCAAGGAAAGAGGCCTTTCAAATATTCATTTCGCTCTGGCAGCAACATCTGTGATGGTAGATGAGCTGAGAATGCAAATGACTATTTTTGGTGGCATCACATGGGGGGGAGGGTCAGGCCTGACTCAAAACATCACCCATCCTATTTCTCCAGAAATGCTGCCTGACTCGTTGAGTTACTCGAGCACTTTGTGTCTATCCTCACCATTTTGTTCCTCATCAACATCGTTGAGGATGATCAAAAATAGATTAGCTCAAAATTATCCGATTAACTTGATTCATGACTGAATATTATTTCTTTTATTGAGAAGTTATTTTTGGTTGAGTGCCAAAGAAAAGTCCAACTGAAATGATAGCTGCAAATTTGAAAATGTATCACACAAGAGATTTAATTACTGTTCTGGGATAACAGTACATGTTTGGAACTTCTATATTTATCATAAAGTAATGGCTTTAAAAAAAAAAGCTTTTTGTGCACTGTGATCTGAATAATTATCTCGTCATTTTATGCTTGAAAGGAGAAAATAAACGGTAAATTGCATTTTATTCAGGGCCTTAAGGGGCTTTTAGACTGAGACCATTTTTTTCCAAATATTTTTGTCATAGGCATAGGTAATTATTTAGACATTTTCTTGCAGTTTAATTATAATTGCTTTCATTGGGGGACATCTGACAGGCTTCCACAGATTGCACTGAGAAAATCATAATTCCCAAGAAAACAAAATATCATCGAAGAACAATATTAAGAAAATACTAATTTAAGGTACATTTGATGCCAGTGCTAAAAGAGGTTCGGTTAGTCCCTTTTACTTTGTCCCTGTATCTATAGGGGAGAGTCAGGAGGGGAGGGAGAAGGAGGAAAGGGAAAAGGGGAGAGAGAGGGAGGGCAGAAAAATGAAGTAAGAGAGATATTGACGTGAGAAAAAAAGGAGAGGGAACAGAAGGAAGAGACAAGAAAGAGAGTGAAGAGAGAGAGTGTATGATGCCAGCAGACAGTGGAAATATAATTCCATCCTAGCAATGTTGCTAAAATCACTCTTCCACCACAAGGTGCCAGTTAGAGACAATTGTAAAAGCTGTTGGAACAGATATCCATGCTATCATAGCCAATCTTGAGCTAATTACATATCTGTCTGGAAATAAATTATTTATGCATTAAAATTTCTCAGGCATGAAGGACAGTTTTATAAAACATTACAATGCTAAGGAAAGAATTCATCCAAGTTACCAATTTTCTTTTAAGCAACTAACCTTTAAAAATCTGATTTTTTTTCTTAATCTGATTGTATATATCCACCAGTGGAAAGCAAACCTTATTTCATACTGTGGACCTTACAGCTCTCTCTCTCAGATGCGTAGAGATTGGACAAATGGCTTGAGCTCAATACAGCGGGCACACTTTATTTCACAGCTATTGTGGATGACATTACAGCAACCCAGTAAAGATAACCCCTGATGTTCACAAACCTGGTTCGCTTCAGACAAAGAAATGAGCACATTTATAACACGGCAGGTGTTTTATGTTCTCCAACACAGAAATTGATTTTTCACCTGATTGCAGAATCGTGGCATTTTAGAAAAGTAAATGAAGAACAGCAAACATGACATGAGCAAATGTGGAAGTTTCAGATCAATTGAAGGTTTCTTTTTGGTAATTACTTTGACAAAATATTGTCCCGAAGTGGAAAAGTCTGAATCTAAGTGCTATTACGATGAGCTTAACATCATACAATACATGGTGGAGCAGCAGTAGAGCCACTGCCTTACAGCGCCAATCACCCAGGTTCGATCCTGGCTACGGATTCTTGGCTGTACAGAGTTTGTACGTTCTCCCTGTAGCCTCTGTGGGTTTTCTCCGAGATCTTTGGTTTCCTCCCAACCTACAAAGACGTACAGGTTGTAGGTTAATTAGCCTGGTGTAAATGTTAAATTGGCGTGGTGTGTGTAGGGTAGTGTTAATCTGCGGGGATCGCTGATCGGTGCAGACTCAGTTGGGCGAAGGGCCTGTATCTCTAAACTAAACTAAATAAACTAAACATTATAATGTAAACCTCTGTTGTTATCCAAATCATGGGTGGTGATGAATCAATGTACTGAAGAGAGATAAGACGTGCACCTCGTTCAGTGGTGCCGCAACCACAAACTTTCACTCAAACGCAACAACATCATTCATTTCAGAAAGGGGAATTTGGGAGACCACATTTCTGTTTTCAATGGTGGGTCAATGGTTGAGAGAATTAGCAGCTTTAAATTCCTGGTTGTTAATATCTCAGCTGACCTGTTCAGGGACCAACCCATAGATGTAATCACAAAGAAGGCACACCAGCACCACTACTTTTTTAAGAAGTTTCCAGAGATTTGACATGTCACCAAACTTTAGACTTTAGAGTTACAGTGCAGGAAAATGCCCTTCGGCACATTGAGTCCAGGCCACCAACGATCCCCATACACGAGCATTATCCGACACACTGAATACAATTTACAATTTTACCACAGCCAATTAGCCGACAATCCTGTAAGTCTTTGGAATGTGGGAGGAAAGCGGAGCACCCGGAGAAAACGCACAAAGTCACGGGGAGAACGTGCAAACTCCGCACAGACAACGCCCATAGTCACGGCCGAACCTAGGTCTCTGGTACTGTAAGGCAGCAACTCAGTTGCTGTGCTACTGTGCCGCCCCTGCACCACTGTGTCTCCACAAACCTTTAACACACTTCTACAGATGTCATCTAGAAAGTATTCTGATAATTCCAATGGCAATTCCAGCACACAGGAATGCAAGAGGCCACAGAGAGTGGTGCAGTCAGCCAAACCCTCCTCACCATTACAATCATCGACATGAGGCAGTGCCTCAAGAAGGCAGCATCTTTCATCAAGGACACCCACTATCTGGGCTATGCCCTCTTCTTTCTGCTACCATTGGTACAGAGGTTTAAGACTTAGGAGCAGAATTAGGTCATTCAGCCAACTTCTAATGGAAAACATGTTTGACTCCTTAAAGGTAGGAAGGAATGGGATATTTTATGAAGGGGAATCATCATTGCATAGTGCTGAATGGGGCGGAGAAGGAAAGTCATGCTTGGTGGTGTCATGGTTGGAACTGGTGGCACTGAATCGCAGGGATATACAGATAGATGCAGGGACAACGAGAACCCTAACATGGCTCCATAGGGAATTGGGAAGGGGTTAGAGCAGAAATGCAAGAAACGGAACATAAGTAGTTGAACATCTTGTCACATATTACGCAGAAGTGTCCGTGTGCATCGAGAAAGAAAGTCACGCAGATGATATAGTGAGTGGTCTTTAGGGGGAGGAGGGGAATTCTCAGTATCCATTCCCAAACTCCCTGGAAGTTAGTCATTTCAAAAAGTAGCTAACCGTACTCTGTATCTTTTCAGCAAGTGGCATTGTACAATGGCAGCCTCGCCAACAGCCTGTCTCATCCTTTTCTTTCTATGTTGTTTTTAGTTGTTGTTAAATGTATGTTTTAGTGTATCTTTAGCGTTGTATTATGCGTGGGTGGGGGGGGGGGGGGGGGGGGGGGGGGGGGGTTGGGGAAACTTTTTAAAATCTCTTTCCTTGACGGAGATGCGATTTCTTTCCGTATCGTATCTCCGTCCGCGCTGTGGCCTAACATCGAGGAGCAGGCGGCATCTTGCTGGGGATCGACTTTGGGAGCTCCAACCATGGGTGCCTGGAGCTGGCGGTCCCTTGGTTAGGGGCTGGCTTTGGCTCCTACCACAGGAGCTTCGACTGCCCCGATCGCGAGAGCTTTGATTGCCCCGATGCGGGAGCTCGTTTGCCAACTGCAGGAGCTTCGATCGCCCCGACTGCAGATGGTTCGACTGCCCCGTCCGCAGGAGGATAAGCAGGAGAGAAGATAAGATGTTATCGCCTTCCACCACAGTGAGGAATGTGGGGGAGCTGCTGTGGTGGATGTTTATGTTACTTTTCATGTAGTTGTGTGTCATGTTGCTTTTTTTCTGGTATGACTGTATGGGAAATCAAATTTCACTCAACCTTAAATGGTACTCATGACAATAAAGGACCATTGAAACTTTGAACCCTTGAACCATTGCTCCATTAAATCCATTGATCTGCTGTGTTTCAAAAAGGGGAATCAGTCATCACAGTTCTGTGGTATTATAAGAGGTACTGCACAACATTACGTAGGAATCATCTATCTATGTACAAGACTAAGTGGGACCTGTTGGGTCCCATGTTCACATGGGAGGGCTGGTCCCCCAATGCAATATTCCACCTCTCCACCAATTCCAATATTGGTGGCCAGTGGGGGGGCTTTCTGGAGCGCTGGTATGGGTTCTTGGGGTGGCAGCTCAGTCCCTCAAGCCTGATGTGCTGGCAGCTCACTCACGGCTGGTGGGCTGGCAGTTGACTCATGGCTATTCCTTGAAATTCAATTTCAAGCAGGGTGCAAGGCCACCAAATTCAAATCCATTTTCCTACCATTTCAAGCAGGGTGCAAAGCCACTGAATTCAAGTGCAGTTTCCAACCACTTCAAGCAGGGTGCAAGGCCACCAAATTCAAGTGCAGTTTCATACCACTTCAAGCAGGGTGCAAGGATGCCAAATTCAAGTGCAGTTTCATTCCACTTCAAGCAGGGTGCAAGGCCACCAAATTCAAGTGCAGTTTCATATCAATTCAAGCAGGTGCCAGGCCACCAAATTCAAATGCAGCTTCATACCATTTCATGCAGGGTGCAACGCCACCACATTCAAATGCAGTTTCATACCATTTCAAGCAGGGTGAAACCGCCATAAAACCACCATAAAACCACACAAAACACCAAACACACAGTTCAGTAGACATTCAGTGTGTTCAGTTGATTCACAGCTCAGACAGAGTCAGACCTATCCCTCCCCCATCATGCAGAGACTGAGCCAAACCCACACGGCCAGGTTTTATAACCCCTCCCCCTCCCACCGGAAAAGGTGTGGCCTTCATGGTGTGATTGACAGGAGAGAGATTCTCAACATTTTTTAAACACTAATAACACTTTTATTTTTCATTGATGGGAAGAATCCTCTGCACCTGCTGAGCGGAGGGGGACTGCGTAAGATGGCTAAAAATCACAGCCGTAAGTGGTAGCGTTTTATCTAAAATCACTATACAGTGCAAACAGGAAGTTACTCAAAGCACCCAAACCACCATTTGCAGTTAGTAGTGCCTTTTAACTTCAACCCAAAGCAGCCAAACCGCCATTTGCAGTAAGTTGTGCCTAGTAACGTCAACCCAGAGCAGCCAAACCACCATTTGTAGTAAGTAGTGCCTTGTAACTTCAACCCAAAGCAGCCAAACTGCAATTTGCAGTAAGTAGTGCAGGGCTGCCAATTTCAAAACTTAGATAAACTGCATGGTCCGCGGGTGTTGGAGAGCCGGGGCTGAGGGAGGGATGGAAGCACAAGCAGCAGCGGAGACAGATGCGGATGGAGATCCGGGGCTGGCGAGTGTTTGCCGGGCTGGTGAGTGTTTGCGGGGCTGGCGAGTCGCCCGCTGCAGCTCTGGCCATGGAGCAGCCCCAATGCAAAAGTCCCGGGCCATCGGAGGCGTCGGAAGCGTTGCGCCGCTGCCGTGCGAGTCTCTGTGCCGAAGGAACAGAGACTCTCTAAGGGAAGCTGAGAGAGCGAGGGGAAGGAGACAGGGAGACAGGGGGGAGAGAGAGAAGGGGAGAGAGGAGAGAGAGGGGAGAGAGAGAGAGGGTGAGAGGGAAGAAAGAGGGAGAGAGAGGGGGAAGAGAGGGGGTGGAGAGGGAGGATAAGTAGGAGAGAATGGGAGAGAGAGAGAGGAAGAGAGAGGGGAAGAGGGAGAGTGGGGGGAAAGAGAGAAATGGGGAAAGAGAGAGAGAGTGTGTGGAGAGGGAGCGAGAGGGAGAGAGATGGGGAGAGAGGGGGGAGATAGAGAGGGGAGAAAGAGAGAGAGGAAGAAGGGGGGGAGGGAGAAGAAAGAGAGGGGGAGAGAGAGGGGGAAGGGAGAGGAGAGAGGGAGAGAGGGAGAGGGGGGAGAGAGAGCAGAGAGGGGAAGTGAGGGGAGAGTGAGGATGGGAGGGAGAGAGGGGGGAGAGAGAGAGGGGGGAGAGAGAGGGGAGAGGGAGAGGGGGGAGAGATAGAGGGGGAGAGAGAGGGCAGAGAGGAGGGAGAGAGAGGAAGAGAGGGGAAGAGAGAGAGAGAGGGGGTGTCGAGAGGGGGGTCGACAGGGGAGAGAGAGAGGGGTGAGGTGGAAGAGAGAGGGAGAGACAGAGAGGGAGAGAGAGAGGGAGAGAGAGGGGGAGAGAGATAGAGGAAGAGAGAGAGAGAGAGGGGGGTGCGAGGAGAGTGGAAGAGAGAGAGAGAGGGAGAGAGAGAGGTGGGTGGGAGAGAGAGGGGAGGAGAGAGAGGGGAGGGAGAAGGGGAGAGAGGGGGAGAGAGAGGAGAGGGAGAGAGAGAGAGGCTGACCAAGCTCTCTCTTGGCGGTCGCGCCGTGTCCCAGATACCCTCGAGCGTTTTGCTCTCTGGCAGGGCTGCCAACTCCCCATGCACTGAGCGTGAGAATCGCGCATTTCGCCAAATTTTCACGGTGATCACAAATTTCTCACGCTCTGTTGTGAGAAATTCTGTGATCAACGAAAATTTTAAAAACTCTTATCAACTGCATGGGCCATGGGTGTTGGAAGCAGAAGCAGCGTCAGGGACAGATGCTGACGGGGAGCGGGGCTAGCGAGTGTTTGCCGGGCTGGCGAGTCGCTCACTGCAGCTCCGGCCATGGAGCAGCCTCAGTGCAAGGCATCGGAAGCGTTGCGCCGGTGCCGTGAGAGTCTCTGTGCCAAATTCGCCCAGGTGACCGGCATGGATCAGACTGCGGCTCGATGCATCCTGGAGGACAACTAGTGGCTGCTGGAAGTAAGTACCAGGCACTGGGTAGAAATGGTGGAAGATAGTGGACTTCAAATGGGGGTGGTTGGCGAAAGCATCCTACTTGCCTGCTAGATTTTCACTTGCTGTAACTGCAGGAAAAATGTTCCCGATGTTGGGGGAGTTCAGAACCTGGGGTCACAGTTTAAGAATAAAGGGGGGGCCAGTTAGGACTGAGATGAGGACAAACTATCTTCACGCAGACAGTTGTGAATCTGTGGAATTCTCTACCACAGAAGGCAGTGGGGAACAATTCACTGGATGTTTTCAAGAGAGAGTTACATTTAGTTCGTGGGGCTAACGAAATCAAGGGATATGGGGAAAAACAGGAAAGAGGTACTGATTTTAGATGAATAGCCATGATCATATTGAATGGCAGTGCTGGCTCGAAGGGCCGATGGCCAATTCCTGCACCTATTTTCTATGTTTCTAAGCTTGAGTATATGGCAATAAAACTCGATCACTTGATTTTGAAGCATTCATGCATGGTGGCGGTATAATGTAGTCATGGTGTGAACTGATTCAGATGCGATATTTAAGAGCTTGTTCAAAGAAAGGGCATATTTTAAAGGAGTGATAGAGATACTTGCAGGGGAATGTGAGAGGAGATTATTATTTGTCTCTAGTTTTAGCTTGAACCAGGACATCTGAAGATTCAAAGTTTAATATTGTAATTGTGCTAATACTGACCACAACCAACCACGTAATGATTATCATCCATTCTGGAGGTTTTACTTTTATGATGCCATTTAAACTTCACTTGGATTTCAATCACTTCAATGTAAAAGTAATTGGGAATGGGGAGCACTGGAACAAAAATTTGTCCTCGGTACATACTAACTGTAATGTAATAATGTATGCATGTTGGTAGGTGCAATCAAAACAAAGATCTTTTTATCATTGTTGTGTTATGAATACCACAGAAAATATTATGTACTCTCAAGATCACAGTTAACAGAAAAATATTGCTTAAATTTATAGTTATTGGACTTTGCATTTTGGAAAAGTCCCAACTGAGAGGAAGACCGCAAAATGCTGAAAATATTGGGGGTGAAAATGACTTAATGACAGTTTGTTACGAAAATGAAAGAAAATGTATCAGAATACTTATACAGCTGAGTGAGTTTAATTTTATGGATGGGAATTGTGTTCAACCAATTGATGACTTCTTTGACAAAGTGACTAGCATGTTTGATAACAAGGAAGCCAATGAATGTAGCAAATTTTGTTATCCATAATTTGGTCTGTGAAGTGCCCCATAAAGGATTACTGCATTAGATAAGCACCTGTGGACTTGAACGTAATAGGTTAATTCCAGGGGGTCAGATATGGGGCTTTATGTGTGGGCCAGATATATTGTCAGTGCAAAGGGGCTAGGAGCAAGGCCAACTCCGGAAGTGGCGGCGCTGCATGCAGCTGCGGCTCACCTGCAGTCAGTTAGAAATTTTTGTTTATTAGGCTGTGTTTGTGTGGGGGGGGGGGGAGGGTGGGAGAAACAAGGTTTGTCTCTCCCTTCGGGGGATGCGACCTTTTCTTGTCGTGTCCCCGTCACCGGTCTGTGCTGAGGCCTAATGGCGGAGCTGGTGGCCTCGACTGTGGCGAGCGTTCAGAGAGCTCCGGTGTTCCAGCGGCGGCGGCGGCGGCGGCCCGGCTCAGCGCTCCAGCATTGCTCCAGCGGGTGTTCCAGCAGCGGCCCGGCATTGGCGCTCTAGCGGCTCCAGCGGGTGTTCCAGCAAGCGGCCCGGCAATTGGCGAACTCCGCGGCTCTCCAGGTCTCAGCTGCCCGGCATTGGCGCCTAAGCGGCTGGCGGGTGTGCCGGCGGCGGCCTCGTCTCTCCAGGCGCTGACCGGCGACTCCGGCGCTCTCCAGCGGCTCTCCAGCAGGTGCTCCATCAGAGCTCCGGCGCTCCAGCGTTCCCGTGGTCGATCCTGACTGGGAGCTGTGGTGGGGTTCCTGCTTCGGAGGCTCGGCCGCGGGCCTGGTGGACGATGACATCGAAGGCCTGGATTTGCCTCAGTAAGAGGGGGATAAAGTAGGGGAAAATGACAAAGACCTTAAGACTTTTGCCTTCCACCACAGTGAGGAGGTGCTTGTGAACTCACTGGGTGGATGTTAAATTATGTTTAAATTATGTGTTTATTGTGTGTTTTGTTTTTAATTTATTACATGTTATGACTGCAAGGTAACGAAATTTCGTTCAGACCGAAAGGTCTGAATGACAATAAAGGAATCTGAATCTGAAGTTTGCATCCAGAGTCAAGGTTTGAAATAGTACTAGGTGTGCAGTCAAAGCGGGAACAGGGAGTGTTCAGCACTGGAACCTAAGCAGTAAGCAGCTATGATCAGGGTAGAATAGGGGGGCAGGTGTAAGGCTGTCAGGGACAGAAATAGAGAAGTATGCAACTGGAGTCAGGGCCAGGAGTAGTACCAGGTGTGCAGTGAGACCCAAACATGGGCCAAGTGTTTGATTATAATCTGATTTCCATACATGAATACACTAAGATCATTCATGTGCTGCACTTGTTGATCAGAGCCTGGGCTCTACTGTGGAATGTAATTAGGAATGTAATTTACTCTAACCTTATTCATAGCTAATCCAATATATATTGCATTCAAGTGTAAGTTAAAAGACTTGCTACAGTATGCATCATATTGCACAATTTCAAGCTGAAAAATGCAAAAGTTCCATACCAATGGGAGGGGGGACATGCTCCTCCCACACCAAAATCCCCCAACCCCCCCCCCCCCCCCCCCCCGGGTCACTACGCTCCCTCGGGCTTGGTCTCTCGCAATTTCTCACTCCCAACTCTCACCCAATGTTGGCAACCCTGAGTAGTGCCTTGTAACGTCAACCCAAAGCAGCCAGACCACCATTCGCAGTAAGTAGTGCCTTTTTACTTCAACCCAAAGCAGCCAGACCGCTATTCGCAGTAAGTAGCACCTATTTACTTCAACCGAAAGCAGCCAAACCGCCATTTGCAGTAAATAAAGCCCCGGAGGCCGGGGTGAATTCGTGAGCCCTGAAGCCGTGGAGTGAGTGCGGCAGTGCAATGAGTGCAGCAGTGGCGCGAATGTTGGCGGAAGCGAGTGCGGCTGTGGAGCGAATGCAGCCGTGGAGCGAGTGCTGTGGCCACGGAGTGAGTGCGGCCGGGAGCCGTGAGGCAAGTGTGGCTGGGGCCGGTGAGTGAGTGTGGCCGGGCGGCACTGAGTGACGCCGGGGCCGGGAAACGTTGAGTGAAGCTGTAGCCCCCAACCGCGTCCATACACCCCCTCCCCCTCCCACACACCCCTCCCACACACACCCCTCGCCTCTCCCGCACACACCCCCTCCCCTCCCCACCCACATAGCCCTCCCCATTCCCCCCCCACACCCCTCTCACCACTCCCCCCACACCCCTCCTACCCTCCCCCCACTTCCCTCCACTTCACACCCCTCCTCCCCGCCCCCACACCCTCCCTCCCCTCCCCCCCACACTCCTCCTCCCCTCACACCCTTCTTTCCCTCCCTTCTCGCATGCCTCCACCACCCCCCGCACCCCTCCTCCCTCCCCTCGTGAGTGAGTGGCCAGGAAGCCGTGAGTCAGTGAGCGAGTCCAGAAAGCCGTGAGTCAGCCGCGCCATCGCCGTTCGGGGCAATGGGTGAGTGCTGGAACATTACGTCAGGAGACCAGGCCTCCTGTCCCACTTAGTTTAGTACACTCTATGATTGAAAGGATGTAATGTAAAAAATATAGTTTAGCAGCCCTCTCTTTGGACAGCAACCAGCAAATTAACACAACGGAGGTTATCGCAAATTACATTAAATTTTACAATCAAATCTTGGTGGGTGCCCCAGAAATTCTCTTCGAAACAAATATTCCACAAGGTTCAGCTGTCATTTGCAAGCAGTTTAGATTAATGAACAGGACATGCGTATTTTGCTGATCAGCAATTATGTCAAATTCAATCAAAATCTCAACGGCGTCCAAGTTAGTGGGCTGAGAACAAAATGAGGCACTTTGGAGACAGGTTCGGATTTTACACAAACATACTCAGTGTATTCAAAGAAAAGAGTGAGATTTATACGGTGCCTGACCGCAGAATTTCACAATTATATACAGTTTTAGTCAGTCAAGGTAAAAAAAGAATGTTACAGAGGAACAGTGATTGATTGGATAGTTTCAATGTTATTGCGGTTAAGAGAAACTAGAACTGATGCTGCCTACTTGCTGGAATTTTGTCCAGTTTGTCAAACGTGTGGGATTGGCTTGATGGAAAGCCATGCAAAATGGGCTGATCAACGTTTTAAATTGACACTAGAAAACTGACAGCCCACTAATAGTCGTCTGAATTTCTACCCACTTATTCGGTAAATTCTTAATGTTGAAGCTGAAATCTTCATGTTAGCTTATCCAAGCAAGTTCTGATAAAGAATTGCCTGATGTGAAGACTATATTTTGACTTGCTTTCTGATGCTGATTGACCTGGAGTGCATTTTATTTTCTGAACACATTAAATGTATCCACAAGGAGCCAGCTTTGGTTCAAGTGTCATGTCTGAGTCTGAACATTACAAGCTAGAAATGTTACAAAACATTAGAAATGCCTGATGATTCTCTGCCCCAGAGGGTTTAATTTAGTTTATTTTGCAGACTGCAGAAACAGGCCCTTCGCCCCACCGAGTCCGCGCCGACCAGCAACCCCCATACACGAACATTATCCTACGCACACTAAGGACAATTTACAATTTTACTGAAACCAATTAGCCTACAAACCTGTACATCCTTGGAGTGTGTGAGCACCTGGAGAAAACCTTTGCAGATTACAGCGAGAATGTACAAACTCTGTACAGACCGCAGTGCCTCTGGTGCTGTAGGCAGCAACTCTACCGCTGCGGCACTGTGCCACCCTAACGGGTTGTGGAGGCTAAATTGCCCGGACAATTTAAAAGGGCGGGAGATAATTCTTTGACACATCAGGGAATTGAAGGCCATGATGAACTGGTACAGAAGATGCAACAAGGTCTGAGGTGGATCAGATACATACATATTAAATGACAGGGGGGCTGGTTTGAGGAACTTGCAGATACATTCCAGCTCCTCTTGTAGTCTTAAAACATAGAACATAGAAAAGCGCAGAACAGGATCAGACCCCTCAGCCCACAATGTCTGTGTAGAGCATCATGCCAAGACAACTAATGTCATTGGCCTGCACATGACTGGAGACCTGTGAGCAGTGGAGTTCTGCAGGAAGGAGCTTTATAAGACTTTGTTTTGGCCACATGCATGCGATTCAATTCGGCCCATTATAGGAAGAATTTGAAGGCTTTGGATAGGGTTCAAAGGAGGTTTGCCAGAATGATGCCTGGATCAGTACGTATTAGCTACAGGGAGAGGTTGGACAGATTTGGATTGTTTTCAATTGGATGCCGGAGATTGTGGGGAGACCTGATGGAAGTACATCAAATTATGAGAGGCATAGATTGGGCTCTGGTATCTTTGGGGGAAACAGTCGGAACCTTTTCTCCAAGAAGGAAAAATCAAATACTAGTGACCATCAAGTGACAAAGTTCAAAGGAGATGTGTGACAAGTAGTTTAGAAAGAGGGCGTTGAGTGCCTGGAATTAATGCAGTGTTAATGTAAATATGTAGTCGATAGTCAACACAGATATAGTAAACCAAAGAGCCTATTACCGTACTGTATCACTGTATAGCTATGATTGAATAGAATGGACTCAAAGGAAAGAATAGCATTTTCTTATCCCCGTGCCATAATTACATAGCAATGGAAACAAAAGTATGCTCGGGACCATTCATTCCTATGCATCCATCCCTTATGTTAGTGCTCAGTCCCTTCACTTAGAATATCAGTTAGATACATCATTAAGAGAGTGTCAAATAGTATCAACGCTCACCTTCTCTGTAGGTGAAACCGTGGCCATTTGTTTGTGCGATTGATAAATACCCATGACACAAGCAGAAGAGCAGGAATTCTTCAAAATAATAATCGCCAGTTGAATTAATGAACAAGAAAACTGATCAAGTAATCTTATACCATTCTCTTGTGTCTTGACCTGATTGTGCAAGACAGTGATAGAGTAAGTGGTACCACTGACTCAGAGTTCCAGCGACTCAGATTTGATCCTGATCTCTGGTTTGGGTTTCCCACTGTCCCGTAATTAGCCGGGACATCCCGTATATTGGGTTAAATTAGTTAGTCCCATACAAGACCACCATGGTCCCGTATTTGACTGCTGCTACTTGGGTCGAGGGGACTGTCGGGTCGGAGCAACAGCGCCTCGCCCATGGCGGCATCGGTCGGCAGCCCGGCCAGCTGTCCGACCTTCGGACCTTCACTACTTACTGCTGACACCACCACCCCTCCTTCGGTTCATGAGTTGCATGGGGTGCCGGAATTTGCGGGTGGCAAAGTGCGGGTCAACACTCCTCAGCTGGCCCGCCGGCTGGGCTTTGTGTGCAGTCCAGCACCCGGGCCAACTCATCCTTCACCCAGCCATGGCCAAGTCGGTCAACAAATTGCCGTTGGGGATTTGTCCCTCATTTTGACCTTTTGTCCCTTATTTTGGAGTGAGAAAGTTGGCAACCCTATTTCTGGTGCTGTCAGTGTGGGCTTTGCACATTATCCTTGTGAGTGGGTGGACTTCTCTTGAGTGCCCCAGTTGTCTTGCACATTAGAAGAGCATGCTGTTTTTAAAAATTGGCAAATTACCCTCAGGTGTGGGGGTGTAGGCGGAGAATGAGGGAGAAACATGGGAGAGGTAAATGAGTGAGGAATTAATAGGATTATTCTAAGAGCTGACAAAGTCGCAATGGGTTGCATGGTATTCCTCGAGGTCATAAGAACAAATGGAAAATATAGGAAGCTGATATACCTGAACTATCAAAGGATCAGTGCATTTGCCTATAAATCTTTTATCATTCCAAAAATACGTATTTTCAGATAACCAGGCGCTTCACAAACAAAAGTATTTTTTATTTCAAGACATAACAACTAAATAAATAAGAATAGTAAGATTAAATGCGAACTTACCAGTTTGAAGTTTGATCCTTATTTTATGTGGAGTTACGATGAGGGATTACGTGAAGAAGCCTCGCAGAGCACATGCTTGTCATACTTCAAAGCAGCAGCGTGAAAACACAGAAACCCAATAGCCGAAGGAATATAGTAAGGCTTTTAGAAGACTAGAACTACCAGATGATCCTTTAGATTATGAGGGTGGGAGCAGAGGGCACGTAATCCCTCATCGTAACTCCTCATAAAATAAGGATCAAACTTCAAACTGGTTAGTTCTCGTTTAATCTTACTATTTTACTTCGGAGTCACGTGAGTGACTACGCGAAGATTTCAAAGCTCTGTGATTTCATGCCGCAGATACAGTTCCATACGACACACTGCCTTAGTTGACACAGGATAACTAAATAATGTATCAAACATTGTTTAATTTATACAATAAATGTCTTACACAATAAAATTTTACACAACAGTAATAACCCCTCTTTCGCAGGGGAAATTACAAAGGAGAACTCAAACAGAACCCAAAACAGCTTGCCCAATCTTTGCATTGCGAGGACAGGTTTGTCAGAAACCCTAAAAGGTTCCTTAACTGGACTATCCTGCAGTGAGGATTTGGTCCAATGGCATGTCCTGCACGTTTGCTGCGTACATTGATGCCGCCCTGGTGGAGTGATTTAAACACATCAGTGTCTACTCCAGCAAAATGCAAAGCTGTTTTGGTCATCTAGCAATAGCTTGTACTGACACCTTTGTATGAGGTTTTTATGTGGCTGATGACCATCGCTGTTTCAGCGCCTCTGAGACTCTTGATGACCTTGATATTATTAGCTCAGATGCATAATTACATATAGTCTTAGATCAATGCGTATATTTTAAGCTTATTTTGGTTCCAGCCATCCCTGGCCTCCTCTGTTTGATTAGATCATATGCATAAAACACAATATCATCTACAGAAGAATGCATTCCAGTCATACCTTTTGCAATATTTGGACCCATATTGCTGCACCATGAACCTGATCAATTTGAGCGTTAACTTCCTGAAAGGCAGAGATGTAATTGGTGCCCATTGCCAAAGCAGCTATGCTCACATCCCAGATTTCTGAATATGTATGTCTGGGAGGGTTTTGTTAAAATACCTCCTATGGATCGGCCACCAATAGATGAGATCCGACAAGTGTTGTCCAGACCCTTGCCCTAAGTAGGAGGACAAAGTACTTCTAGCACTATAAATTGCACTATAGCTTAACTGCTTGTCAAAATGCAATGTAGCCAGGAACTCCAATACATCCGGTATGCCTGCAACTTATGATAAGATATATTTACAGTAAACAGGACATCTTCCATTTCTTAATATGAAATACATATTGTTTTTTAGTATTATCTCTCCAGACCATCGTAATCACATCGACGGTTCTACTCAATAGTCTGAGTCCCTGGAGCAGCCTGATCAGAAGATACAAATCAATAAATTAATATGCTCATGTAAAGAGGAACTTTCCTCCTGTCCCAGTGTGAACCAACAAGTTACTGTAATTGGGATAGTCATGAATGCTGTGTCATCCGTCTCAAACCAATGGGACCATGCTGTGTGGACCAGTTTAGAACCCACTAAACACCTAAGTGTAGTCATACTCTATTTTGGTGAGACATTGATTGAATGAGGAAGAAATGGGGAAGGGTAAGAACATACATCCCCAATGTAGCGAGAATGTATCCTCCGCTACTGCCCCTAGATTTTGTCCCCATGCCGAATACAGGTACTGATAATTTAACCCAGATACAACAGATCTATGTCTGGCAATCCATACCAGCTAACAATGATTTTGAACTTTTGGATTCTTAATTCATTTTATGTTTGTCATGGAATTTACATGACCTGGTGTCTGCAACTTTCGCATTATCTCTACCTGATAGGTAAATATCTGAGACCCAGATGTTCCTTGTAATGCACCAGTGCCAGATAAGGCTAGGCAGACTGTTACAGAATAATGACCTCTTTCTACCCATGTGATTGATATGGGTACCAGCTGTGGTATTGTGAATCTGAAACTGCACATGCAATCATGCTTTGTTGAGCAGAATTCTTTAGGCCATAGAATACACCCAGCAATTCTACGCAGTTTACCCCAGCCTCTGCAGGGTTAATGCCTCTTTCACATTTTACCTGCCGTCCCAGCCAGACTTGATATCAATGGCTCCTCATCCTAAAGCTCCCATCAGTTTGTAAACTAAGGTTATTGAGTCAGAATGTCGCTAGTACATCTCGGGGCATTAGTTACAATTTTGGCCCTAGCCAAAGTACTGTCATGTTAATTAACCAATGATGACCTCAAATAGTCATTCTAAATGGTACTAATCTAAGTTTAATTAGATGGGTGAGGACCTAACCTCTCAATAGGTGTGTGGTAGCTGAATATTTATAATTCAGATCTATGGCGGCCAATATATCACCCTTTTTTATCCCAGTTACAATACTGACATTTTTATTTAAACCTTTTATTTTATACTGGACCTTAAGGGTTAAGTATGTTCCGGCCCAGAATGATTCGACACCCACCATCGTCCTTTTGGGTGGGGAATTGGAGACAATTGTCAAGGCTGAAATGCATGATCGACCTATACAATTAGTGGTATTGAACCCCAATACCAAACTGTGTCTATTTTGTACGAGTGGATGTAATTCCGAGATACATATTCGAGATCCCCGGAGACAGTCCAATATTCACTTACTGTTTCATAATCTGAAAGGATACGGTTTTTGAGGTGGCATCCTGGCCTCAGTTTTAGTCTCATCGTCCAGGTATTCCCCTGGGTACTAGAGGATCTGCGCAAGGCTGTGAACCGTGGGTTGAGCGTAGGCTGGATATTTATTTATTTATTTTTTAGATCTTTTGCAGCCTTAATTCATGCGCCCTCACGATGCGCTCCTTTAGAGCGATGCACAGTAAACAGGTGTTTGACATGTGAATTTTTCCCCATTATGAAGCCCTGGAACTGGTGAGGACCATTAATTTGCTGGCCAAATTGTCATTCCCAACTTCACCGGTATGGTAACTTGCTAACCACATCCGGGACACCTGGAGCGTGGCTCTTGTGCTTTGGTGTATGCACATAAGCAGTGACACCAACTTCAGGGTCAGCATTCTATTGCCCTGGCTCTCCCGGCTGATGCGCACGGGAGGTCACACACAGCCCTAAACGAGGTGCTGGTGTGATGGGTCCCTTGACAAACTTCAGGGTCAACATCCTACTGCCCTGGCTCTCCCGGCTGATGCTCACGGGAGGTCATACACACAGCCCTGTCAACAGGTGCTTGTGGCGCGGCTCTCCCGTAGGCCTGCGCTGTGAAAAAGTTCGGTGTCAGCAACCCATTGACCCAAACTGGTCTGCCCTTTGCCACAGGGAGACCTTGAGCAGCCCTCTCCTAGGCGCTGCTGGCACGGCTCTCCCGTAGGCCAGCATTTTCACACATGAAGCAGCCCTATCGCAGGCGCTGCTAGCGCGGCTTTCCGTAGCCCAGCGCTGTGACAGATATGGCGTCAGTAGCACACTGACCCGTCCTGGTCTCCCCCTCCAGCAGGGAGACCTTGAGCAACCCTGTCCCAGGCGTTGCCGGCACCGCCTCTCGTAGAGACCGGTGCTTTTTTACATGAAGCAGCCCTGTCCTAGGCGCTGCTAGCGCTGCTCTCCCGTAGGCCGGCGCTTTTACACATGAAGCAGCCCTATACCAGGCGCTGCTGGCGCGGCTCTCCCGTAGGCCAGCGCTGTGATTGATTTGGCGTCAGTAGCACACTGACCCGTCCTGTTCTCCCCCTCGACCAGGGAGACCTTGAGCAACACTGTCCTAGGCATTGCTGGCACCGCTTCTCATAGAGGCCGTCACTTTTACACATGAAGCAGCCCTGTTCCAGGCGCTGCTGGCGCGGCTCTCCCGTAGGCCAGTGCTGTAATAGATTTGGCGTCAGTAGCACACTGACCCATCCTGGTCTCCCCCTCCAGCAGGGAGACCTTGAGCAACCCTGTCCTTAGGCGTGGCAGGCGCCGCCTCTCGTAGAGGCTGGCGCTTTTTCCCATGAAGCAGCCCTGTTCCAGGCGCTGCTGGCGCGGCCTGTCCCATGGTTCCGCTCTATTATAGGGGAGTCTCACTAATTTGCTAGTGTGAATTTGTAAAGGGTGAAATACCCTTATTATCGAAGAGGAACTCTTGCAGCCCGACTCACCTGAGTTCCAATAGGGCTGCACAAGTTCTCTCTCCCTCCAATTTACCTCCATGCCTGGGGCACCGCGTCTGTGAGTCGCTGACCAACTGTCAGCGACTCTAGCATTATTTAAACGGCAACCCCACAGGCTGGAAGCCACTGACTGCTTTGTCAGCGGCTGTTATCAGAAAACCCGATCTTTTTGCCGGCTATCCGCTTCTGCGGTCGGACCGGGGTTCCCCCCCCCCCCCCCCCCCCCCCCCCCCATAGCCGGCTTAGGCATCGGACCTCCGATAAATTCGGCAGGAAACCTCAGTAAAGAGAGGCTCCTGCTCAAACAAAGAACGCTGGTATGTAAAAAACACTTACCTTCTAGGTTGAAACTTACCGCCGGCAGGAGCGTTGCCCCACCAGTCACCGCTTATATCACAATGCGTCTGACGTAATGACAAGCATGCGCTCTGGCAGGGCTTTTTCACGTAGTCACTCGTGTGACTCCGAAGTAAAATCTTAAATCTCTAGTATATACAGGTTTGGTACCTTCACTCTTTGAGACTGGAACCTCAATAGTTCAAACATTAAACTTCTGACATTAATTTCCCCATAAAAAATATGCTATCTTATATCACAATATCCCCAAATAATCAAGAAATAATGCACACTCCCTGTTTTCTGAATGAATAGAACAGAAATGTGTTGAAATTATAGCCATGGACATGTGGAGAAAGAAAGAAAGTATATGATGAGTGTTGAGATTGCAAAGGCAAAGAAGCAAGTTTCAATCAGATAAGTACGTTTGAATTCTACTTGCTACCCTTCAAGTTTTCTACTTTCATGCCAAACTCAAAAAGTGGTGAGTTCCAATACTTATTTACTTACTGCCTATTATGCCTCCTGGCATGTAGGGCAGCAACGAAGGTCCTCCACTCTGTAGTGTTGATTACTTCAGTTGCTGTTTCCGTAACATATTTGTTTTACCAGACAGGGTTTTTGGCCCTGTGCTCAACCTCCAACCTAGAGGACCAGTGGGTCACTCTTCATCTCGCCTTTACCCTTCGACCAGTCCAGCATGGGAGACCATTACAGGAGATGAATCTCCCGCTGGCATAGCTCTAGTGGTCACTGAGACACACAAGCTCCCTGACCACGACAAGGTTGCAATCCAACAGGGAGATGGTGAGTTCCAATCCTGCCCTAGAAACTGGAAAACTAAAATCCAGCTGATATTCAATGGAGTATTGAGAGAGGTCCCTCGGATACGACATGTCCTTTGAATAAAGTATTCAATCACTGACTGCCCTGTCCACTCTCTCATTTGGCATGTTTCAAAGAAGAAATTATCTCATAAGGTCACCACAGAAATGGTCCAAATCAGGTAAATTGAATACACTTCCTTCTTGGCAGACACAGCATATCCCATCAAACCATCCACATAAATGTTGCAAAAGCCTCAAAATGAGTCTAAATCCAAAGGGTACAAGATGACGCAAGGTGAAGATAGCATAGTGAATATTCAAGGGCATTTTGTTCGAAACCTAGATATAGGACCCCTCCTGATGATGATGTGAAGTGGTGTGAAGCTCCCGTCTGAAGAATACATGTTTTTCTCTGCTGTCAGATCTTGTGATACTCCACTTATGTTAAAAACTAAGAGGAAAGAACAAATTATTTGTAGTTATATTAAAGTTGAAAATAAGAGCTGGTCCTGAACAGATTTGTCATTAACAAAGGCACAAGAAAGCTGAAAAAAATGAATAATTACATTACAGAGCATAATGAAGGATAAAAAGTGCCTATTTAGACAATGGACAATAGACAATGGGTGCAGGAGTAGGCCATTCAGCCGTTCGAGCCAGCACCGCCATTCAATGTGATCATGGCTGTTCATCCACAATTAGTACCCCATTCCTGCTTTCTCCCCATATCCCCTGGCTCCGCGATCTTTAAGAGCCCTATCTAGCTCTCTCTTGAAAGTATCCAGAAAACCGGTCTCCACCGGCTAAGGCAGAGAATTCCACACTCACAACATGAAACATTTAATATTTAAATATGAAAATAATCTCTTCTTCAAGCTGGGCATGTTTATTGCAACAAATACACACTGACCTCCTAATCAGTACTACTCTTAAAAACATGATTAACCCTCAAATTCTGATTCCTGCTTTCTAGTAGAATATACTGAATTTTCATTTCAATAATTCAAACCCTGGAAATCTGCAAGGTACAAAAAACATTTTTTGAGGCAATTTTGAAACTTTGAGCTAGTCAGTTTTGTGTCAAAACCTGGCGTATGTTTAAATTAAGATAAATTGAGTTGTCAAGATCAGCAAAACTTCCGAATCCTATTGTTTGATACTAATATTTAAGCTGTCATACTGCTACATTCTAAACTGTGATAGAAAAATAATTCTTCACATTGCTGTCTTTACAGATTTTACAAAGAATATTGTTGTCCCCGATCTGATATGTATTGCATATATCTCATTATAGGTGGCAGACATAATGATTACAGCACGAGAGAAAAAGAATGGTGAAACGGATTACTAACAAAGAATGTTATTTCAGTCAGCTGCCATGTATTGCATTTTTCGAATTATTATTTCAGACACCTCAAAGTCAAGAATGGATGAAGTTTTCATTCGTTGCAATTGCCTACACATGTTGTAATTGCTGAATTTTGGAGAGCAATCAACTCAATAGCCCCCCCAAAACGGAACCTGGGTGGGTGGGGAGTCAGGATGAGCTATTAAATACAACTTTGATCATCAGACCGTGGTAGAACCTATTTTTATACATCATGCTCATTAGAGTGATTTTACATCTAATCATCACTAATCAGACTGCTGATCAGTTGGATGTTTCAGCAGGGGGGCTGTAAGTTGCTGGCATCTATTAAAGCTAGCCTGTGCTGCTTAGAAGTGTCTAGCTCTTCTTAAAGGGGAGGTACATAGTGGCTGGGAAAGCTGCAGGTGCACATTATGTTGATCTGGGGTTAAAGTGATTGCATTGTCATTTCCATGAATCAGCAACTGCACTGCCTCTTACTCCCCATGCTACAGATAGCCCCACCACACACTTACCCTTACCACTAGCCCATATTTAGTTTAGTTTAGAGATACAGCGCGGAAACAGGCCCTTCAGCCCACCGAGTCCATGCCAAGCAACGATCCCCATACACTAGCACTATCCTACATGCCAGGGACAATTTACAATTTATACCAAAACCAATTAACCTACAAACCTGCACATATTTAGAGTTTGGGAGGAAACCAGAGCACCCGCAGAAATCCCACGCAGTCATGGGGAGAACGTACTTTACAGAGCAAACAGTATACATACAGTCATGATAGATACAATGTAACACCACAACCAATGTAAAAAATAGCAGAATGTTGCAAGATTGCACTGTAATCCAAAGTACAGGAATGTTGCAACATCCAACCTGTGATTTATCCCATCAGATAAATCATAAAAAGAACTTTAATTTGATACCTAATTCACTTTCATATCTTCAGTATTAATAAAGTTATGGTCATTTTTCATACTTGGAAATTAGCATCTTGTTCCCTATTGCTTTTTAATTGACTTAACACAAAAGCTGTGATCGAGGACAGTCAATTGACATAAAAGCAGATAGCTTTCTTAAAAATTAAGAGAACTGAATGAACATTTCAGTTATATAGATTGAAGCATTCTGAAACAAATATGAAACATCTTACTTGGATGACCTGAAATTAAAGCATACTAGACTAAGTGAGACCCGTTGGGTCCCAGCTTCACACGGAAGGGCTGGTCCCCCACCTCTCCACCAATTCCAATATTACTGGCCAGTGGGGGGGGGGGGGGGGGGCTTTCTGGAGCGCTATCATGGTGTTGTGCGCTGAAGGGACTGGTTTCCAGAGGGCTTGTATGGACATTGTGGGCCGAATGGATTATTGGGCTGGCAGCTCCGTCATTGAGACCACCCACACACACACTCACACTCTCACTCACTCACTCACTCACACACACAAACACACACACACACTCACAAACACAAACACACACACACAATAACTCACAAACACACACACACACACACACACACACACTCACACACACTCACACACACTCACACACACACTCACACACACACACACACACACACACACACACACACACACACACACACACACACACACACACACACACACACACACACACACACACACACACACACACACACACACACACATACACATACACACACACTCACTGACTCACACACCATATATATGGCAGTAAACTTTCTTGAATACTCACACGGCTGAGCGTGGCCTCTCCACTTTGGGGCTTCTGCAGTCAGCGGCACTTCTGCAATCAGCGCGACCTCTGCACTTACCGACAATTACGCAATCAACGCGACCGCTGCACTCACTGGAAATTATGCAATCAGCACGACCTATCCACTAAGCGGAAGTCACAAAATGAGTGGAACTTTTGAACCAAACACAGTCGGACCTAATAAAGCATTTATTCCTTCCAAACACACTCGGACGTAATAAAGCATTGCAGTTTCAAGCACAGGCAGGGCAGCAGGCCAAACAACTCATGGCAATGTCATTAAGGCAAACAAATCATTTATTGCAAGTACTTTGCAGACTCACAGTTCAGTTGATTCACAGCTTAGAATGAGAGTCGTGGCCTCTGCCTTTTGATCTTGCAGAGTGACTGAGTCACGTCCGGGGTTTTATTGTCAAGATCAGAACTTTAATATTATTGTATTATATGCTGTAAGTCCGTAACAGACAGGGAAAGAAATTACAAGTCCTTATGGCGAAGATCAGCTGCTAGCTGGTATATTGGCATATCATAATCAGTAGCATCATCATACTCCTCAGATTGTAACCTATAAGCAACTCTGTGCACCTAGTTTTTCCTCAACTTTTCAATTTTGGATTTGTAAACTGCAAGTTTTTGCTCTAAACCATGCATGACATGCCTTTCTGCCCACTACTTTCCCATTAAGAATGTCCTGTAGATTATTACATTTGGAGTAGTCCAAATTCGGATAATCTCTGCCAATGCTGTCTCTTTTGCTGGGCATTTAGATTGACAATTTTGCATTTCTTCTTTGGAGACATCTGTAAAGAAAAAAAAACACTGAATTGCATTAACAGAACCAAGTTATTATTTGCAGTTTTTAAAAAAAAGTAGAAATGATAAAGTTAAACGTTAAAACAAAAGTAAATACCCAACAAAAAAATCATATTCATCAGTTTCTTCAAATCAATTAAATTCATCTAATCAAGTCATCTAAATTCAATTACTAGATCTAAAATCTATCCATTTCTTAAGAAAAGTCTAACAATTTTAATAGCCAAAGTATCCAAATAACAAAGAACAAACTGATCCCATTCATGCAAGAATTCACAATACAACATGATTTTGTAATCTCATTTGTCATGAATGTATATGCCAAATGGAAGGAATGTAATGTTTAATTCACATAAATTAATCCAGAAACATCCACTCTCAAGATAATCAAAATCTTTTTTTTTGCACAATACCTGACTAAAACTGTACTGTAGATAGTAGTATGACCATGGATAGCTAATAACACACAATATAGGTGATTTAGATGTTCTTATGACATGATTGTGCAAAAAAGTAATAAATTTGATTATCTTGAGAGTGGATGTTTCTGGAATGTGATCGATTGGAATGTGGCCGCTGCCATGATTTAAGCCCCTATCGGCAGGCAAGATACAGCCGATTCGTATCGGGGCCTAAATAACATTTTTCGCATCATAAGATTGAAATTAAGCCACACCAAAAAGCAAGATAATATGTTAAATAAACGACATACCTTTGTTTTTTCCTGCACTTGCGATGCGTGATGTTGAAGGTGTTGAAGGCATTTTTTGTCATGTTTAAATTCAATCCAGCGACGCAATCGACCAGTAACTTCATTTAAAAAAAACGGGGGCAGGGTCGCAGAAGGAATTTTCTTCAGCAGCTAGCAGTCCGAGCAAATTCCTCTCCGACAACCAATACAACCCCCCCCCCCCCCCCCCCCCCCCCCCCCCAAAAGCAAAGCTTCCAGAATCGCTCGCACAGGCAGGTTGCAACACCACTTGTAACAATGCTACAAAGTAATGGAAAATAATATTAAAGCACAAGAATAACCGAATAAGGTAGAGGTAAGAACAAAGGAGCATTTCTGGCAAGGAGGTATGAAGAGGCTCCAGGATTGGTTCAGGAGACTGAGAGCAATGGGGAAGAAGTTGTTTTTAAGTGTGAATGTCCTAGCTTTCACATACAACTTAACCAACAGTCGATTCCACATTCACAGCCACCGGCGCACATCTTGTTGCTGCACACAATTTGCAGGCTGATCTACATATAGTGAGCCAGCTCAAATGCCCTGGTTCTAGGGCAGGGATAAGAAATGAGAGACAGCAAGTGCTTGCTCCATGGAAGTATGATCACTCCTAGCTCTGAAACATAGGATTGAAATTGGAACTTTGACAGTGCAACCTTCAGAAGCAGCAGGATATGCATCGACCTTTTGTACAGACTAAATCCCATCACATCATGCACAGAGAACCAAGGAACTGCAGATGCTGGTTTACCAAAAAAAGGACACAGAGTGCTGGAGTAACTCAGCCGGTCAGGCAACATCTCTGGAAATTAGCTTGGATAGGTGACGTTTTGGGTTGAGACTTTTCTTCAGGCCCTTTTACAGTTCTCAGGTTTTTTCTTTGCAACCCTTCTCAAATAGAGGCACAACATTAGTGACCCTCCAATCTTTTGACAGCTCACCAGAGTCTAATGCTGATTCATATATCTCAGCCAGAATTCCTGCAATTTTTTCTCTAGCTTCCCACAGTGACTTTGGATATGTCTGATCTGATTTCTGATCAGGAGATTTCAAAGAGTAATGAGTGTTTTATTATATGTACCAAAATGGAATCATTAAATTCTTATTTGTAACAGCAGCACAAAAGGTTTGTAAACATAGTATTCATTAGATAATATGTATATATATATATGTTTTTTTTTAAATATTTTTATTTTTGTTAGAAACAATTGTACATGGAAAAATAATCGACATAGCAGTTATGCAATTTTCGTACAGCTTCAGTTTTAACATTTTATAAACTATTAACTAGATAGGAAAGAAAAAAAAGGGAGAAAAAGGAAAGAAAGAAGAAAAGAAAAAAGAAAAAGCAAGGGAAAAAAAACAGAACTAGAAAAGGTGAAAAAGAAGCGGAGATATATCCAACTACTCTTCCGTATGCCCGCTCACCCAGCACTACCATCAGTTTTGAATTTGTGTTCAACCATTATGTTGTTGAAGAAATTAAATAAAAGGAGACCATATTTGTTTTAATTGATCTGGTTAGTCAGTCAAGATGAACCTTATTTTTTCTAGATGTAGTGTCTCGGTCATTTCTGTGATCCACATCTTCACTGTGGGGACTGTTATCTTTTTCCAGAATTTAAGTATACGTTTTTTCGCAGTTATTAAACCGTAGTCAAGGAAACGTCTTTGAAATATCGTTAGATTAGCACAGCCCTCTGCATTATTAGTTTTGGATCTGGCTCCAATGAAGTTTTAAGTGTTTTAGAAATAGTATTGAATATTTCCTTCCAGAAGTTTTGTATTTTGATACTGGATACAAAAGTGTGAGTTAGGGTGGCTTCTTGAAAGTGACATTTATCACAAAGAGGAGAAACAGTTGGGAAGATCTTGTTCAATTTGGTCTTTGAGTAGTATAATCTATGCAATACTTTAAATTGTATCAGGCAATGTCCTGGCATTTAAAGAACAGTAATGTATGTATTGTAGGCTTTCATCCCATATATCTTTCGAAATGGGTTGACCCAGCATCCTCCCATGATCGCCTATAAATCTCAGAAGGTGTAGTGTCAATATTTAGAAGGGTACAAGACTAAGAGGGTCCCGTTGGGTCCCATGTTCACATGGGAGGGTTGGTCCCCCGACGCAATATTCCACCTCTCCACCAATTCCAATATTGGTGGCCAGTGGGGGGGGCTTTCTGGAGCGCTGGTATGGGTTCTTGCGGTGGCAGCTCAGTCCCTCAAGCCTGATGTGCTGGCAGCTCACTCATGGCTTGTGGGCTGGCAGTTGACTCACGGCTATTCCTTGAAATTCCATTTCAAGCAGGGTGCAAGGCCACCAAATTCAAATCCATTTGCCTACCATTTCAAGCTGGGTGCAAGACCACCAAATTCAAGTGCAGTTTCATACCACTTTCAGCAGGGTGCAAGGTCACCAAATTCAGTGCAGATTCGTACCACTTCAAGCAGGGTGCAAAGCCGCCAAATTCAAGTGCAGTTTCATTCCACTTCAAGCAGGGTGTAAGGCCACCAAATTCAAATGCAGTTTCATACCATGTCCATGCAGGGTGCAACGCCAACACATTCAAATGTAGTTTTTAACCATTTCATGCAGGGTGCAAGGCCACCACATTCAAATGCAGTTTCATACCATTTCAAGCAGGGTGAAACCACCATAAAACCACACAAAACACCAAACTCACAGTTCAGTAGACTGTGTGTTCAGTTGATTCACAGCTCAGACAGAGTCATGACCTCTCCCTCCCCCATAATGCAGAGACTGAGCCACACCCACACTCCCAAGTCACAATTTGAAGTGCCTTTTACTTCAACCCAGTGCACCCAAGCCACCATTTGCAGTGCATTTTAGTTCAACTCAAAGCACCCAAGCCACCATTTGCGGTGTCTTTTACTTCAACCCAAAGCACCCAAGCCACCATTTGCAGTGCCTTTTACTTCAACCCAAAGCACCCAAGCCACCATTTGCAATGCCTTTTACTTCAACCCAAAGCACCCAAGCCAATATTTGCAGTGCCTTTTACTTCAACGCAAAACACCCAAACCACCATTTGCTGTGCTCTTTACTTCAAACCAACCATATTTTCATTTTCAAACCACATTAAGGGCACTGAAGGTCAGTAAAACCATACTCACAGTTTAGTAGACATGTGTTCACTGTTATTCACAGCTCAGACTGAAATACATGACCCTCTCACTTCCCCCATCTTGCAGAGACTGACTGAGGCAAAACATTTCCGGGTTTTATAGTCCCTCCCCCTCCCACCAGCAGGGGCAGCAGAGAGAATGTCAACATTTTTAAAAACATTAATAAGTCTTTTATGTTTTATCAATGGGAAAAATCCTCTAGTCCAGCTCAGCGGAGGGGGACTCTGAGCTAGGTGGCCAAAAATGATGGCCGTAAGTGGCGGCGTTCTCTCGGAAATCAAATCGCAGTGAGTCAAAAACGGTCAAGATTTTACTTTTAGTAATGTAGATTATAAAATGTAAGATATCAACTTGCTTGTATCAGCATGTCTATTCAAATAGTCATCTAATATATCAAGACCCATATGAGAACAATCTTGTGTATATGTTTTCACGTAATCTTGAAGTTGGAGATATCTAAAAAAAATGATTGGCATTCAAATCATATTTCTCCTGCAGTTCTTGAATAGAGGAGAGTCCCATTCTGATAGAGGTCTCCCACAGTATTGATTCCCAGATTCTTCCATTGAGCAAACACCACATCTAAAGTAGATGGTTTAAAAGTGGCATTATTTGCAATGGGAAGAAGGAGAGACGTGTTTCCCAATTTATGACTGAGTTTCAGCTGTTTACAGATACGGATAGTACTATGTATTATCGGGTTTTGCTCATACGTTGACTTATTCAGATGTATTGGAGATAGGAGAATCGAGCCTATACAAACAGGCAAACAATCTTCCCTCTCCATTTTTAACCAATTTACATGTTGACATAGAAACATAGAAACATAGAAAATAGGTGCAAGAGGAGGCCATTCGGCCCTTCGAGCCAGCACCACCATTCATTGTGCTCATGGCTGATCATCCGCTATCAATTACCTGTGCCTGCCTTCTCCCCATATCCCTTGACTCCACTAGCCCCTGGAGCTCTATCCAACTGTATCGTCCAACCAGAAAGTTATATTTTTAATATTAGTTGCCCAGTAGTAAAAGAGAAAATTAGAGCTAATCCTCCATTTTCTTTGGATTTGCACAAATGTCTTTTGTGTATTCGGTGGATTTTGTAGTCCCAAATAAAGTTAGTAACAATAGAGTCAATCTTTTTGAAAAAGCTTTTAGGGAGATATATCGGTATTGATTGGAATAAGTATAAAAGTTGCGGAAGAAAGGTCATCTTTATGGTATTTAATCTACCAAGAAGGGAAATAGAAAGTATTTTCCATAATTGGATATATGTATACAGTTTAGTAATTAATGGTGGGAAGTTTGTTTTAAACAAAGAGGAGTACTTTCTAGTCATGTAAATTCCAAGATATCTGAACTTTTCAGTAACAATTCTGAAAGGAAACTGTTGGAGTTGGGAAGGGTCTTGTTCTTTTATTGGCATGATTTCATTTTTATTCCAATTAATTCTGTATCCAGAAAAGGAACTAAATTGTTCTATAATGTTTAATACATTTGGAATACTAACTTGTGGGTTAGTAATGTGTATAAGTACATCATCTGCATATAACAAAATTTTATTCGAGGTATATTTAATATTATATCCATAAATGCCTGGATGGGTCCTAATACTCTCCACAAGAGGTTCTATGGC
This sequence comes from Okamejei kenojei, assembly GCA_035221665.1. NCBI lineage: Eukaryota > Metazoa > Chordata > Chondrichthyes > Rajiformes > Rajidae > Okamejei > Okamejei kenojei. The sequence goes on from CM069131.1 coordinate 44,877,458, forward strand.
TAAAACAAATAGCATTGGGGAGAGAGCACATCCTTGTCTGTTGCCCCTAAATGAATAAAATTTAGGTGAAAACATTTGATTTGTCAATATTCTAGCTGTCGGGTTCGTATATAAAAGCTTCACCCATAAAGTAAAGTTTTCTCCCTATTGGAATTTTTCCATCACTGTAAAAAGATAGGACCATTCCACTTGGTCGAAAGCCTTTTCTGCATCCAGTGAAATAATTGTTAGGTCTCATATTCCGCTTGGGGAGTCTGCATCCTCTGGGCTTGAACATTGAATTTTCTCAATTCTGTTAACCCTTGCTGTCTCCTCCCCTTCCCACCTCAGTCCTCGGGCCCTGGCATTCCCTCTCTCTCTATCTCTCTCCCCCACCCTAGTCGCACTAGCTTCTCATTTTCACACTACAAACAGCTAACAATGGCTTGTTCCCTTTATCATCGATACTTTTTTGCATATCTTTCATTCATTGTTCTTTATCTCTCCACATCTCCGTCTATATCCCTCGTGTCCCTGATCCCTGACCAGTCTGAAGAAGGGTCTCGACCCGAAACGTCGCCTATCTCCTTCGCTCCTTAGATGCTGCTGCACCCGCTGAGTTTCTCCAGCCTTTTTTGTGCACCCTCGATTCTCCAGCATCTGCAGTTCCTTCTTTAACAAATAATTGTTAGGTCTTCGTTTGGCATTCTCTGCGAATATATTATGTTAAACAAACGTCTCAAATTATAAAATGAGTGTCATTTCGGTATAAACCAAGTTTGATCTGGATATATTAATTTACCGATAACTAAGCTTAATCTACGGGCCAAAGTCTTAGCTAGTATCTTCTGATCAGTATTTAAAAGGGCTATTGCCCTGTAGGATCCTGACTCCTCGATTTTTTAATCTTTTTTTGGAATTAACGTAATAATTGATTCAGCGAGTGTTTGTGGTAAAATCTATTCTTTAAATGCTTGAATATAAAGGGTTCATAGGCTTGGAGAGATTAAATCATTAAATTATTTATAACATTCGTTATTAAGCCCGTCAGGGCTAGGTTTTTTTCAAATTTTCAATGATTTGATAGGCTCTGCGATGTCCTTTGTAGTTATCTCTGTACCTAATTCATCCCGTTCCCCCTCACTAAGAGAAGGGAGCTTGCAATTCTCAAGAAAGCTTTGCATCTTCGCAGAATCGACTTGTTTTTGATGAATATAATGTTTGGTAGAATTGTAGAAATCTTTCATTGATGTCTATGGGCAATATAAGCAAATCTTTTTCTGATCTAATTTTGTGTATAGTACGATCGTTCTCTAATTTGCAGAGTTGTCGTGCTAGTAGTTTATGTGGTATTTCATCAAATTCAAATTTTTTTTGTTTAGTATATTGAAATTCCTTAGTAATTCTTGCCGAGAGGATCTGGTTTAAAGCCCTGTCTCACGGTGCGAGTTGACCCACGAGGGACCCCGAGTTTTCACTCGCGGTAATCACGTACAATTAACGTAGCAGGAACGTTGGAACTCACGCGCGCAACCTAGCGACTCGTGGCGCTTACGGCAGGTACCCGTGAAACTTGTTAACTCTTGAGGTTTTCCACGTCAAATTTGCTGTTCAAGTTAAAAATTGAAACATTTAAACTCGTTGTAATAATGTAGTGGCCCGTGCGTTTACCTTAGTGATTCGTGAGTTTACCGTGGGAACTCTTTAACTCAGCGGGCAGGTAGCATCCCTGGAGAGAAGGAGTGGGTGACGGGTTGACATTTCTAAATTTCTCCAGCACCTTGTGTTCACTTTTTGTCAACCAGCATGTGCCCTTTCTTGTGTATGACATTATTTGTATCCGTGGCAGTTGATTGTCGCTCTCTTCAGTTTCCCAGGGGGTCGGGACAGGACTGGAGTTGGGAGGGAAAGGTGGTGGGGGGGGGGGGGGGGGGTGTTTCACTAAATGCTTTAAAAAAACTTTAAGTTATACATTATGGACAATATTAAGTTGAGTATGGACAAATCCAATGAACCACACTACATTATTCTTGAATAGATAACTTTGAATTTGTGATTTTTTTTAAAGGAACCAACATCTACAGTGCCTTGTGTCTTGGCAATTCATGATTCTCCACGCTGGGCAGAGAATGGGATTTGTAAGTGGCTAACTTCATTCTAAAACTTGGAATGTCACATTGGCGGCGCAGCAGTAGAGTTGCTGCCTCACAGCGCCAGAGATCCGAGTTCAATCCTGACGACTGGTGCTGTCAGTACGGAATTTGCACGTTCTCCCTTTTTTCCTGGTGCTCCAGTTTCCTCCCACATTCCAAAGACGTGCAGGTTTGTATGTTAATTGTCATCTGTAAATTTCCCCGCAGTGTGTAGGATAGAACTAGTGTCCGGGTGATTGTGGTCAGCATGGGCTCGGTGGGCCGAAGGGCCTGTTTCCACACTGTATCTAAAATAAACTAAAGGCCCTGAAGAAGAGTCCCGACCCGAAACGTCAACTATCCATTTTCTCCAGAGATGTTGCCTGACCCGTTGAGTTATTCCAACACTTTGTGACCTTTTGTGATAAGTTAATGCGTCAACCCTTTCTCGAGGAATGGGAATTAGGGGAAGCAGTAAGAAATATGTTGCTTGGCATTTAAAATAAATAGATTAGTCAGTACAGTAATTATTAAGTCAAAGTTACAGTTATGTAAGTGCAACTGCGGTAGAAGTCAGGAGAGGGGTGGGGTAATCAGGGGAACAAATGTATAATTAGCCGATCTGGAAAACGAGCAGGACTGGACGAGGGTTTGTTTGATACCCAACACAAAATGCTGGAGTAACTTGGCGGGTCAGGCAGCAACTCTGGAGAGAAGGAATAGGTGACTTTTCGGGTCGAGATCCTTCTTCAGAAGACGAGCCCTTATCCGAAACGTCACCTATCCACGTTCTCCAGAGATGGTACCTGGCCCACATCGTTACTCCAGGTTGTTGCGTCTGCCTTCCATCTAAAGCCTTGGGATCATCGCCGACGTGAAGATGGTGTGAAGCCCCCGCGCCCACTCCTGCGGCTCCACACATAAATGACCATTTTGGTTTCTGAGGAGTCCTATTCATCTCTAGTTACTCCTTTTCCCTTAATATATTAGAAGGGAGCGGGCGCTGTCCTGTCCTGCAGCTGTCCATTTTTTTCACTTCTTTTCTTTATTTTTAGTACGTTAAAAGTGTTAGTTGGGGATCTAATCTTTTTATGTGTGGGGTGTGGTGGGGGGGAAAGGGGAAACTGCTTTCTCAAGTCTCTACCTGGTCGGAGAGGCGGCTTTCCTCGAGCAGCAACTTCGACCCGCCCTCACGGCCTACCAGCGGGGTCTGGAGCGACGTTTTCCTGAGGAGACCTGGCCAGAACCTCGGTTCGGAGGTGGTGCAGCGCTGGAGCGCTATCGCGGAGCGGAGCGGGCGGTGCCTTGCCTGGGTCGCCGCGCTGGAACTCCGGTATGCTGCGACCGCCGTTAAAAAAAAAAACATCGCGGAGCCGCGTGTCTGTGGAGCGGCCTGCAACGGGTGGCGGCACTGAACTTTACATCGTGGAGCCTGGGATCTCTCGCCGAGATCGCCAGCGTGTGGAGCTCCGTCCAGCTCGGCCTGTTGGAGTGGAAGCCGCGATCTCCGGTAAGGAGGCGGCTGTTCCTGGCACCCCAAGCCGCTGAGAGGGTTCTACTGACGCCGGAGTACCATCACCCGGTGAGAACAGCCCGGAACATCGGGCCTCCGTAGCGGCGATTGTGGAGGCCTCAATAGGCCCGACTACCTTGGGTGGACATGGGGATGGGGACTGGACTTTGTGTTTTTTATGTTTTAATGTTACATTTCTTTAATGCTATGTTGTATTTTTTATTAGTGTGCTGCAAGGACATCTGAATTTCCCCTGAATAAGTTATAACTTCTCCATGGATTTTCCTTAATCTTATCTGCCATCTAGTCACTTTTAGTCCTCCTGATTTCCTTCTTCATTAAGTATGCTCCTCAATCCCCTATACTCCTCCAGGGATACACTTGATCCCAATTGCCTCTACCAGACCCATGCTTCATTCCTGACCAAAGCCTCCATTTCTCTTGTTGTCCAGGGTTCCTTATTCTGAACTGCCTTGTCCTCCACTCCAACAGGAACATGCATACCTCGACCTCTCACTCTCACACATTTAAAAGCCGCCAACTTTCCAAACACCCCTTTGCCCGCAAACAACCTACTCCAATCAAATTTTACTATCCCCTCCGCTTTTATGGTATCTTGTCCAAAAAATAGTTTTCCAATTCCTAAATTCTACAAATACAAAGTCCTTCTCCTTAATTAATATAGGTGCATTTAAACATTTAGAGGTGACTCAATTTACACCTCACGCTGCCTCGGCAAGGCCATCAGCATAATCAAGAACAAGTCTCATTCCGGTCAGTCCCGCTTCTTCCCTCTCCCATCACGCAAGAGGTATAGAAGTGTTTAAACGTACACCTCCAGTTCAGGAACAGTTTCTTCCCAGCTGTTTTCAGGCAACTGAACCATCCACTGCCCAGTCCATCATCGGCTCTGACCTCCCCACCATCGAAGGGATCTATTGCAGTCGCTGCCTCAAAAAGGCAGCCAGCATCATCAAAGACCCACATTATCTTGGCCACACACTGATCTCTCCGTTACCATCGTGAAGAAGGTACAGGAGCCTGAAAACTGGAACATCCAGGTTCAGGAACAGCTTCTTCCCCACAGCCATCAGACTATTAAACTCGCCATCAAACAAACTCTGAACAATAACAGCCTATTGCACTTTATCTGTTTATTTATTGTGTATATATATGGTCTATGGTATATAGACACACTGAACTTTTATCTCCTGTTCGTTATTATGTTTACATATTCTGTTGTGCTGCAGCAAGCAAGAATTTTATTGTCCTATCTGGGACACATGACAAATAAAACTCTCTTGACTCTTGACTATTGACTCCTATCACCAACTAGAGCAATCCTGAGCTACCATCTACCTCATTGGAGACACTTGGACTATCTTTAATCGGACTTTACTGGACTTTATTTGGCACTAAATGTTATTCCCTTTATCATGTATCAGTGCACTTTGGATGGCTCGCTTGTAATCATGTATTGTCTTTCCGTTGACTGGTTAGCATGCAACACAAGCTTTTCACTGTACCTCAGTACATGTGACAATAAACTAAACTAAGCAAAAACCTCACCCACATCTTCTGGCTCCAAGCACAGTTTGCTTCTTTGGTCCACAATGGGTCCGACTTTCGCTGGTTACTCCCTTAACCATTATTTTTAAAAAATGCTTTGAGATTTTACATAATCTTATCTGCCAGTGATATTCTGCGCACACTGTTTATCCTCAATTCCTTTTTTTAAGTACTGCCCTCTCCTTTCTATTTCTTTACTCTTTGTCCTCAATTGCCCATGATGTGGTTTATTCGACATTGGGAAAAACAAACTAGATCAAGTGATCATTTTACAGAACACCCTGTTAAGTCGACAAGTATAAATCTGGGTTTCCAATTGATTTGCACTTTAATTCTCCATCTCACTCAAATTTTTCTGTTTATCACATAACATTCTCATGAAGCCCAACATAAGTCTGAGGCACAGCGCCTCACACTCTGACTTGGTACATTGGAGCCCATACTGACTTCAACAATTTCAGATTTGGTTTAGTTTAGAGATACAGCGCAGCAACAGGCCCTTCGGCACACCAAGTCCATGCCAAGGAACGATCCCCAAGCACTGACACAAGTCCACACTGACCAGCGATCTCCACACATTTACATGATTCTACGTACACAAGGGACAATTTACAATTATACCAAGTCAATTAACCTACAAACCCGTATATATTTGGAGTGTGGAGGAAGCCGAAAATCTCAGAGAAAACTCACACGGCGACGAGGAGAAGGTACAAACACCGTACCAACAGCACCCGTAGTCGGGATCAGGATCGAACTTGGGTCTCCAGCGCTGCTCGAGCTGTAAGGCAGCAACTCTACTGCTGCGCCACTGTGCCGCCCTTGCCTGTCTTGAATTTCAGCTTTTCAGAATTTTGTTTCTTTTTCTCACTCCACTACTCGTGTTTCAAATCTCATTTTCTCTTCTTTGTACGCACGTCATTGGATAAGGAGAAAGCTAGAAATTAACTATCCCAAATTAGCTTCATGCATTGAAAATACCTACTTTATTCTGCGGTTTCCAGGTAAATCTTGGAAATCCGCCAGGAAACATTCACCTCATCGCCTGTAAACTTGTTTCTGTCTCTGATCACCCAGAATTGCAATACGAAAACTGGCAGGAAACATAAAAACTGACTGCAAAAGTTTTTATCGATATGTGAAGCGCAAAAGATTAGTTAAAACAAATGTAGGTCCCTTGCAGTCAGAAACGGGTGAATTGATGATGGGGAACAAGGACATGGCAGACCAATTGAATAACTACTTTGGTTCTGTCTTCACTAAGGAAGACATAAATAATTTGCCGGAAATAGCAGGGGATCGCGGGTCAAATGAGATGGAGGAAATGAGTGAAATCCAGGTTTGCCGGAAAGTGGTGTTAGGTAAATTGAATGGATTAAAGGCCGATAAATCCCCAGGGCCAGATAGGCTGCATCCCAGGGTACTTAAGGAAGTAGCCCCAGAAATAGCAGATGCCTTAGTGATAATTTTTCAAAACTCTTTGGATTCTGGAGTAGTTCCTGAGGATTGGAGGGTAGCTAATGTAACCCCACTTTTTAAAAAGGGAGGGAGAGAGAAGACGGGGAATTACAGACCAGTTAGTCTAACATCGGTAGTGGGGAAACTGCTAGAGTCAATTATTAAAGATGGGATAGCAGCGCATTTGGAAAGTGATGAAATCATTGGACAAAGTCAGCATGGATTTACGAAGGGTAAATCATGTCTGACGAATCTTATTGAATTTTTTGAGGATGTAACTAGTAGAGTGGATAAGGGAGAAGCAGTGGATGTGTTATATCTGGACTTTCAGAAGGCTTTCGACAAGGTCCCACACAAGAGATTGGTATAAAAACTTAAAGCACACGGTATTGGTGGTTCAGTATTGATGTGGATAGAGAACTGGCTGGCAGACAGGAAGCAAAGAGTAGGAGTGAACGGGTCCTTTTCAGGAAGGCGGACAGTGACTAGTGGGGTGCCGCAAGGCTCAGTGCTGGGACCCCAGCTATTTACAATATACATTAATGATTTGGACGAGGGAATTAAATGCAACATCTCGAAGTTTGCGGATGACACGAAGCTGGGGGACAGTGTTAGCTGTGAGGAGGATGCTAGGAGGCTGCAGGATGACTTGGATAGACTGGGTGAGTGGGGAAATGCATGGCAGATGCAGTATAATGTGGATAAATGTGAGGTTATCCACTTTGGTGGCAAAAACAGTAAGGTAGACTATTATTTGAATGGTGACCGATTAGGAAAAGGGGAGATGCAGCGAGACCTGGGTGTCATGGTACACCAGTCATTGAAAGTAGGCATGCAGGTGCAGCAGGCTGTGAAGAAAGCAAATGGTATGTTGGCATTCATAGCAAAAGGATTTGAGTACAAGAGCAAGGAGGTTCTACTGCAATTGTACAGGGTCTTGGTGAGGCCACACCTGGAGTATTGCGTACAGTTTTGGTCTCCTAATCTGAGGAAAGACATTCTTGCCATAGAGGGAGTACAGAGAAGGTTCACCAGACTGATTCCTGGGATGGCACGACTTCCATATGAAGAAAGACTGGATAGACTCGGCTTGTACTCACTGGAATTTAGAAGATTGAGGGGTGATCTCATAGAGACTTACAAAATTCTTAAGGGGTTGGACAGCTTAGATGCAGGAAGATTGTTCCCAATGTTGGGGAAGTCCAGGACAAGGGGTCACAGTTTAAGGATAAGGGGGAAGTCTTTTAGGACCGAGATGAGAAAATCGTTTTTCACACAGAGAGTGGTGAATCTGTGGAATTCTCTGCCACAGAAGGCAGTTGAGGCCAATTCGTTGGCCATATTTAAGAGGGAGTTGGATGTGGTCCTTGTGGCTGAAGGGATCAGGGGGTATGGAGAGAAGGCACATACAGGATATTGAGTTGGATGATCAGCCATGATCATATTGAATGGCGGTGCAGGCTCGAAGGGCCGAATGGCCTGCTCCTGCACCTAATTTCTATGTTTCTATGTTTCTACGATAAAAAAAAATATTGCACTGAAATGCACTAAAATGTTAATTACAATAAATGAAAACTCATACCTGCGGTTGCATGATTAATAACGTTAATCACAGCATGACTAAAATCAAGAATTCATGGTAATTTATGGAGAATTTTTTAAATTATAATTAATTAGGAAGAAAAATATAAGCTATGAATTTAATTAATTTTCCTTTGGACTCATACCAAAGATAATAATTCAATGAAATGTTATTTCACCAAAGCTTCTAAGGCAGACTTCAGTTGTAAAGCTGGACATTAACTCTCCAGACAACCAACTGGACCAAATACACCAAGCATATAATACAAGATGGCACCTGCATTGCTTATAGTCTTCACAGATTCAGCATGGAAACAGGCTCTTCGGCCAACCGAGTCCTCACCGACCAGTACACTAGCACTATCCTACACAATAGGAACAATTTACAATTTTATTTTATCAAAGCAATTAACCTACAAACGTATATGTCTTTAGAGTGTGGGAGGAAACCGGAGCACCGGAGAAAACCATGAAATCACAGGAATAATGTACAAACTCTTTCCAGACAAAAACCGTAGTCAGGAATGAACCTGGGTTTCTAACACCATAAGGCAGCATCTCTACCTCTGCACCACTGTGCCACCCTTAACTCTTGGATAAACCTCATAGGAAAGGGTGAATACCACTTACGAGCAAATCCAGAGAAGCCAAGAGCTCTGCTCAGACTCCCATCCAATACCTGACAAATGGGCACTGGTGGTGTAAATTTGGAAAGCTCCTTGGGAAAATTGTGGCAAAAAGTTGTCTCTGTAAAATTCATGCTTTTCTACTTATTCAGTGGGCATCATTGGTAGATTTCATATTTTAGACCAAATCTAACTGTCCCTGAATTGAGGGAGTTGCTAAGATATTTCAGAGGATAGTTAACAAGTAAACTCACATCAGATTGGTATGAGATGAAAGTTAAGGGTCAAGAGTGTTTGATTATCATATGTACATGCACTAACAATGGAATAATTAAGTTCTTATTTGCAGCAGCATAACAGGCCTGTAAACACAATACGCATAGATAATGTAAAATAAATTTATTTCTTGAACGATATTAACAGACCAGTTTCTTACAATAAAATGGAAGTTTCATGATCAACAATATTGGAAATAACTTTTAAATTATTTAATACACTGAAATATAAAGATACAAGGAAAGCTAAATATAAACCAAAAGGGAGGAACCAACAATTATTCTAATTAATGTATCAATGTAGAATAATAAAGAAAACCGAGTCTAAAGAGACGCATTTCCAGAATCTAATAGAAGGTAGATAAAAATGTTGGAGAAACTCAGCGGGTGAGGCAGCATCTATGGAGCGAAGGAATAGGTGACGTTTCGGGTCGAGACCCTTCTTCAGACCCTTCTCCAGAATCTAATAGTTCACATTGAAGAAGCAGCAAAATTGGTAAAAGAATGAAATACTGAATTTGCTGAAAATCCAAATTAAAACAAAATGAAAAAAAAGTTTGAAACTCTCAGCAAGTCTGGCACATCTGTAAAAAATGAAACAGAGTTAACTGCTCCAACTAAGTACATTTGTTAAAATGAAAATAAAAAAACTGCAGATGCCAACTATCTGAAATGAAAACAGCTAGTTAGGCAGCATCTGTACAAAGATAGAGAGAGGTAATCGTAGAATGATTACAGCATAGAAAGAGTTCATTTACCCCATCATATCTGTGCCAGCCACTATCAAAGCAACGCACTACTTTTCTCATCCCTCCTCTGTAACCGCGCAAAGATTACAGGACAAACATTTACCCAATTTCCTTTTGAAAGCCACATTGGAATCTACTTCTGCTGCATTCAGGCAACACACTAGGTAACAAAATCCCTCATATAACTATTACCTCTCTTCCCTTTTAGTTTGTGCATTGAACCTCTTGTCTTCAACCCTTTCACCAACAGGAACAGCCTCGCTCTCCCCCTCTGTCCACACCTTTCTCATTAATATTGTTCTATCAGATCAGCCCTCAAATTGCTTTTTTTTTAAATAGTCCCAGCCTTTCTAATCTCTCCTTATAACCATATTTATTCATTAGATAGTATGAATTAGATAAGTTGAAATGAGTTGAACCACAAATAGTCAAGATTTAACCGAATGGTGGCATGGCAGCTTAATGGACTGCTTCTATTCCAATATTTTCTTTATACTGTCACTGTCTGCAGAATAAGAATAAGAATCTGATCAATGTTCCACCTGACTAATGGTCAAAGTTCTTAACCTTCCCTGTTCCATCTATCACGTCTCTACTTATGATCAGAGGCAGGAACCCTATCCCAGGATAGTAGCTAGAGATGAGGTTTAGGAGAGTTTTGTCAACTGCCTTGATTATTTGATGGTCTCCAGAAATGAAAGATTAAGCTCCATGGTAGAGTTGGCAGAACTGATAGATAAGCGGAGTTCACAATTATCATTAAAAGGGAAAAAGTGCTGGAGTAACCAGGAAGTCAGGCAGCATCTGTGGAGAACATGGATAGGTGATGTTTTGGGTCAGGACCTTTCTTTAGACTGAAGAAGGATTCTGACCTGAAATGTCACCTATCATGTTCTGCAGAGATGCTACATGACCCACTGAGTTACTCCAGCACTTTTTGTCTTTTTTTGACAACCAGCATCTGCAGTTCGTTGTTTCTCTTGAAATTTTCAACAACAGTGTGTGCCAGTGATGTGCTTCCACATACATACATCTTTATATTTTCCCTGGACACAGTTGTTGTGACCTAGGTCACTCAGAAGCTAGAGCAGGTTGATAAAAAGATTATTCCTCATTAAAATAGATATTCTTTTGGAGACACTCAGTAAAATCTCCAAACTCAAAATACATTGAGTTTCTATCTATTTTTTTGAACTGAAAGACAACAATAGACAACAATAGACAATAGATGATCAACTACAGCTTCAGTGGCTATAATTACGTACTTAATGATAACATTGTGAGGGAAGACAGTTAACTTTGTAGAATTAGATATTTACATTGGGGGCACATCCCAACATGCCGAATCCTTCTGACCATTCAAATACCATTAGCTGGTCATCTGAGCACAAAACACCAGATATCCAAAATATCCCTGTTTTGTTACAGTATTAAGATGTGTTTTCCTGGATACAGAACAAACATATTAGTTTTTTTTTAGTTTTGTTGATTGTCACACATATTGAGGTACAGTGAAAAGCTTTTGTTGTGTGCTAACCAGTCAGCGGAAAACATATATATGATTACAATCAAGCCATCCACAGTGTACAGAAACATGATAAAGGGAATAACGTTTAGTGCAAGATAAAGTCCTGTAAAGTTTGATTAAAGATAGTCCAAGGGTCTCCACTGAGGTAGAAAGTAGGCCAGGAACGCTCTCTAGTGATAGGCATTAAGTGATAAGACAGACACATCTTGCAAAGTGGATTAAGTGCCAGACTTATGTTTGTTGATGTCTTACTAAAGGAGAAGCCACTGAATGCCTTCCCTGATGACATGATCTATTTTACTTGGAATAACGGATCATTTATTATTCTCTCTCTCTCTAGTTCTGGGGCACATAGGTATTCATGTCACATGATCAAACATCCAGGAATATAAATATACTCTCACTCCATTTTACACTACCCGTAGGATTTAGCTCAACTGGGCCAATACCAAATTTCTGCAACAATTTGAAATTTGAAATAAAATGTCAACAATCTGGAAATACTCAGCAAATTAGGCATCCACAGGAGAGAGAAACAGGATTAATATTTGAGGTTGAAGATCCTTCATCAACCTGACTGATGAATAAAGACACAATGTACTGGAGTAACTCAGGGGTTCAGGCTGCATCTCTGGACAATAAAGTAAGGTGGCATTTTGGACCTATCCATGTTCTCCAATGTTGCTGCCTGACCCGTTGAGTTACTCCAGCCCTTTGTGGCTTTATTTATTTCAGGTTTATTTTTCTATTTCTGCCATAGAAACAAGATCTAACGGCTCTCAACAATTTGCAATTAAAATGTATTAATTATTCGTCTTTGTAGAGAAGACATTTCATAATGCAGAAATTGCAGACTATTAAAAACCCACAATCGCTGATTTTATACGTGTTTTTCAGTATCTACAATTATAAGCAATATAAAATGATTTCCTGCTTAAGCTCGCAAATAAATGTTCTCAGGTAAATCAGAAGTCAAATCCTTGTATTCCAGTTATACGAAATGTCACTGCATTGGCAAGCAGTTCTTTAGTACGACAGATGAAGGATGTCAATGTCTTGTGCATTCTTGCAATGTCGCTTTCTGAAGCCAATTCACAGCATGACGGTATTTTAAAATTATGTTCTCGTTCATTGTGGTTACATATCTGTTGCAGACGACTGCACTTAATCAGCCTTAGAATCTGTTGACTTGTTGAACGTGAACTTCCTAATCACATCAATAATGAGCTTTCTCTGTCTCATGCTATCAGATATTTAACAGTCTGCCAAAGACATATCATTTCATCAACCCAAAGGAGTAGAAAAGTAAAATATGTTGACACTTCTGACATCTGCATCTGTAGATTTAATTACTTAATCTGACACAATGGTTTGATTTCCTGTGAGTGGATTTGGTTTTCTTAAATCATTAACGGTGCAGTCTCAATCTATTTGATGGTCTACTTGTAAACATACTTAAGACAAAAAAAATTATAAGTTTACATCATGTTTGGAAACAAAACACTTAAGATTTATATTTTAAATAACCTCTAATTCTCTTTTCTGAAGACTTGTTAATTAGAAACAGTTTTAGTCAATATATTCCACAATAGCAATTCCCTGCTTAATACTCATCCTTGCTCCACTCAATAAAATCAGAATCCTCTACAAGAGATTATCCCAGTAATAAATTGAACCCAACAACCATTAGCCATTGCACTTTGACCTACCAGATTCATTCATCTGAATCCCAAGCTCTGCATTTCAACAGATGTCTCGCAATGGAAACATTTATCAATTGTTATGTGCTGACTCGACAAAGTCTATTTCCATTAATGCCAACAACATTTCATCCTGGTCTCATTACCCTGTTCTTTAACCCTGGCCGCTGGACAGCAATGTATATGAATTAAAAAACTGCAGATGCCATCTATCTGAAATGAAAACAGCTAGCTAGGCAGCATCTGTACAACGATAGAGAGAGGTAATCGTAGAATGATTACAGCATAGAAAGAGTTCATTTACCCCATCATATCTGTGCCAGCCACTATCAAAGCAACGCACTACTTTCCTCATCCCTCCTCTGTAACCGCGCAAAGATTTCAGGACAAACATTTACCCAATTTCCTTTTGAAAGCCACATTGGAATCTACTTCTGCTGCATTCAGGCAACACACTAGGTAACAAAATCCCTCATATAACTATTACCTCTCTTCCCTTTTAGTTTGTGCATTGAACCTCTTGTCTTCAACCCTTTCACCAACAGGAACAGCCTCGCTCTCCCCCTCTGTCCACACCTTTCTCATTAATATTGTTCTATCAGATCAGCCCTCAAATTGCTTTTTTTTTAAATAGTCCCAGCCTTTCTAATCTCTCCTTATAACCATATTTATTCATTAGATAGTATGAATTAGATAAGTTGAAATGAGTTGAACCACAAAATAGTCAAGATTTAACCGAATGGTGGCACGGCAGCTTAATGGACTGCTTCTATTCCAATATTTTCTTTATACTGTCACTGTCTGCAGAATAAGAATAAGAATCTGATCAATGTTCCACCTGACTAATGGTCAAAGTTCTTAACCTTCCCTGTTCCATCTATCACGTCTCTACTTATGATCAGAGGCAGGAACCCTATCCCAGGATAGTAGCTAGAGATGAGGTTTAGGAGAGTTTTGTCAACTGCCTTGATTATTTGATGGTCTCCAGAAATGAAAGATTAAGCTCCATGGTAGAGTTGGCAGAACTGATAGATAAGCGGAGTTCACAATTATCATTAAAAGGGAAAACGTGCTGGAGTAACCAGGAAGTCAGGCAGCATCTGTGGAGAACATGGATAGGTGATGTTTTGGGTCAGGACCTTTCTTTAGACTGAAGAAGGATTCTGACCTGAAATGTCACCTATCATGTGATGAAGTTGGTCACACCATAAGATAGTGTCAAAGATTCAAGATGAAAGAATATGAAGACAAGATGGATTTCTTGAAAGAGAAGGGAATCTGTTTTGGATGTTTGAAAAAAGGACTTATGGTGAGAAACTGTAAGTCCTATAATTTGTTATGAATGCAATCAATATCATCCTGAAGCACTTCACATTGAAGAAAAGCTACCAGAGCACCAAGAAGAAGAAGAACTGGAACAAACGGATGATGAAATACCAGAGCAAATAGAAGAAGATAAACCAGAACAAACAGAAGAGGGCGAGAAGCCAACCACTAGAAATGCTATCACCTCGCATCAAGTATCTGCTCATATTGGGGCCGAGGTTGAAGCTCGTACTTTTTCTATCTTACCAGTGCAAGTAAGGAACAGCAAAACGAATGCAGTGTGGCAAACATATGCTTTTCTGGATCATGGAAGTTCGACTACCTTTTGCACAGAAAGCCTGGCGAGAAGGCTGAATATCAGAGGAGAAGGGACTAAGATTCGATTTTACTTCGGAGTCACGTGAGTGATTCCGTGAAGAACCCCGCCAGTGCGCATGCACGTCAGTACGTCAGCCGCATTGGCGCACGGAGGCTGTGAGGAACAGTGCTCCTCCAGCGGTAAGTATTAGACTCCAGGTAAGTGCAAAACATCGCTGGAGTATAAAGTCCGTTGCTGTGCTGATATCTACCAATCGTTAGCACCATGGACAAAACAGGAAATGGGGAAGCGGCGAGCCGCAGCCAGCCACGGAACTGTGAACCGCTGCCGCATACCCCTGTTCAGTCACCGGCTAAAAGTTTAGCGACTGCAGACTTAGTGCTACACAGCACAGAGCCAGCGCCAGTCGGGTGCAAGGCAACTCAAAAGTCTGGCAGGCCCACGGAGTCAGGGGATGATTCCTCACCAGGGCTGGATAGTTTGTTCAAACACCTATCCCAAGTGGAGGAACTGTTACATACAGTGCTCCAGCAAGGTACACTCCAGCAGGTTGAGTGTCAGCGCCACCCAAAACTAGAGGCGCCAGCAGCAACAGGGCTGCTTGATAACACCCTAATATATGATGAGCGGAGTGCAATGGGTCAGCTTAGTCTAGACCCCGACCCTGAAGGTGAGGTTGAGCCAGGAGAAACACGGGATTTGCCAGATGTCCCACCTCTGACGGCGCCATTTTCTATCCCATCAGAGTCAGGAGAGCCGCTGGGAGAAGAGCTGGCCTCCACAATAAATTACATGATACCTCATCAGCTCCAGGAGCTGACCATGGATGAGACGGCCAAGAAACATGAGCCTCCAAAGAACTGTGGGTTATTAAAAGTGCCAACGATTAACCAAGTCTTATGGGGTCAAATGGGACCTGGCATGCGTACCCAAGAAATTCTAAGGCTATTGAGCTCTGGAATCACGGTGTTTGCAAGGATGATGGATGGAGGGTATGTCAAGGACACACCAAGAGGCACTGGGTTTGCTATGCAGCACCCATTTCGAAATAAACTGTGTCAGGAAAAGGGATATTAGGCCCACCATAAATCCAAGGTTCATCGCACTCTGCAAACCATCCAATGTCCAGCCACCCAACCTACATTTTGGGGAAGATCTCGCAAAACGGGTCAAGGACATGAATGAGGAGGCTAAAACGGTGGGCATGATCAGAACGACGATGACCGGCAAACCGCTTAAAACGAAATATCCTTATAGGAACACTTCAGCTTCTTGGGTTACACCAGGAACAAGCCGGCCTTCGACGCAGGGGCGCGGTTGGCGCCCTACGATGGGATAGCGAACAACCATGGGGTTTCCTGCCAGGAACTGGGGACAGCAGGTCACACCAGTCATCAAGGAGGTAGGTGGGCCTGGTTCTCATGGGAACATATTAAGTATAACACAGCCAAAAATTGGGGGTAGATTACATCTATTCTATGAAGAATGGAAGCAGCTTACTTCAGATCTATTTATTAGGAGTGTATTCAAGGGTTTCGGATTCAGTTTGATCCAAAAGGTGATTTGCCTCTCCAGCATGTTCCTGGCAGAACACTCCGTTTTTCGCAAACAGGAGTAATGGAGGTTCAGGCTGAACTTGAAAATTTGTGTAACAAAGGAATAATTGAGAGAATGGTTCATCAAGTCCATCAATTTGTATCAAATATTTTTCCCCGTCCTAAAAAGGATGGAGGATGTAGAATCATTTTGGATCTAACTAATCAAAATCCGTTTGTACTGTATAGACACTTCAAAATGGAAACGTTTGCTACCGCCAAACAACTGATTTCCAGAGGTTGTTATATGGCAACCATAAATCTGAAAGATGTGTATTACTCAGTGCCTGTTCATTCTGAGCACAGAAAGTATTTTAAATTTACTTGGATGAATCAATTATGGCAATTCAAGGCACTGCCTAATGGGTTAACTTCAGCTAGAATATTCACCAATTTGTTAAAGCGGCTACTTAGAGCTCTGGGCCATGTGATTATGGCCTATCTGGATGATATCTTAATCATTGGACAAACAAGTGAATTAGCTGCAACATCTGTGGCAGTTGTTAAATTCACACTTGAAAATTAGGGTTTGTCATTCATTTAGGGAAGTCTAAATTGACACCACTTACAACAATTGACTATTTGGGTTTCACAATCGATTCACATAAAATGTAAGTGACTCTGCCCAGGGAAAAAAGGGTGGAGCTCATTGATGGTTGCATTAAACTTTTAAACGAGCAACAACCTTCAATCAGACAAGTGGCCAGTCTGCTAGGAAAATTAGTGGCAGCATTTCCAGCAGTTCAATATGGGCCTTTGCACTACCAGCACTTACAGGGGGCAAAGGAACAGGCTCTCAGGATACATTTGGGCCATTATAGCAGGCCCATGCAGTTATCAGCGGATGCAATTACTGATCTCCAGTGGTGGATTCAACATGTCTCCAGTAGTTTCACCACAGTGGTGCTAGAACAACCTTCCATGGTCTTACAGACTGATGTCAGTGCACTCGGGTGGGGTGCCACGGATACGAGCTCAAGCTGTGGAGGCAGATGGAGTATGGAAGAAGCTTTGCTTCTGCAGACATGGGGAATAAACCATTTAGAGCTTTTGGGGGCATTTTATGGGCTCAAGGCTTATTGTTCTTACACAAGTAGTCTGCATATTCAGCTTCAAATTGATAACACTACAGCAGTTGCGTATGTCAATCACATGGGTGGTATCAAGTCGCAATCTTGTGACAAACTGGCTAACCAAATCTGGACCTGGTGTATTGACAAGAACATTTGACTCTCAGCTATTTATCTACCAGGTAGATTCAATATAGTAGCAGACACCAGGTCACGGAAATTCCATGACGACATGGAGTGGATGTTGAATCGGGACGTATTCAATGATATCATTATCATATATGGAAGGCCAGATGTCGACTTGTTCGCATCCAGACTAAACCACCAGCTACCCAAATATGTGTCATGGGAACTAGATCCTGGCACAGTAGCGATTGACGCTTTCTCGCTTCATTGGGGTGGTATGTTTGTATATGCATTTCCACCATTTTGTCTCATAAATCGATGTCTGCTTAAAATCGAGCAGGATGCCGCTTCAGGGGTGCTGGTGATACCCGACTGGCCTACTCAGTCATGGTACCCTTTGATATTGCAGTTGATGACACAACCCCTGATGGCTGTTCCCAAACAAAGGGATTTACTGGTGCATCCGGTAACTGGCGAATGCCATCCGTTGTATGACCATATTGATTTGTTAATTTGCAGATTTTAAGAAAGCCGTATCTGGGGCATGGATTGTCTGGTCAAACTGTGGACATGCTCACTGCAGCTTGGAGAACGAGTACTCAAAAGCGGGATTTGAAATCCCTGCTAATGATTCGGACATTAAATCAAACTTAACGGTGAACTTTATTGCTAAAGATCCTGTTATTCTTTTCAAGGATTTTTATACTTCAACATTGCTGTTACAACACATCAATGAGTTGATCGGACATGGAGGAAGACGTTTCATGCTGTCAAAGCTTTGGACTATATACATGGGTATCATGCCTGATTTTAAGGGATTAGTATGCACGATATGACTTTGAATTAAACCACTGTTGTAATAAGATTAATAACTAAATTGTGCTCGCTTCTAGAAGATGAAAGTGAAGATGTAAGAGTCGATGAAGAATTCGGATTGCAGATATATAGTGCATGCTATTTTTTCCTCGTTTGTACAGTGGTTTAGTATCCCCGCCTGTCACGCAGTAGACTGTAGTTTTATTTCCCGACGAGGAGCCACAGAGTTTTATTCCCTGACCTTTTGATTTTGATGTATGTATAGCCCTTATGGCCACTTTTTTAATGTTTATTAGTAATTGCCTCATTATGTATTCAGAACAATTAAGGACCGGTATGTAGTGGCCATTTGGCCTGTTTTGCATGTCACTGATGATGGCATGTGCCTTTAAATTTTAGACTGTCTGATATATTGACGTGTTTTTGGGCGTGTTTTGAGCTTAGATGATTGCGCAGAAGTTTAGTTTTTAGATTAGTTTGGAGAAACCATGGGGAAGGTGAACCCTTCTACCATGCGGGGTTCATGCGAGATCATGCGGGCCATGCGAGGTCCATGGGAGATCTAAAGGAGATCATGCCAGATCTTGCCAGTGTTATGGAGACGCGAGGAGTTTACTAATGTTTAAAGTAATAAGCTGGAGTTCAACGAAGATTGTAGTAAGAAGTCGGAAGAAACTTGGATGTATTTTACTGTTTTCTAGCAACAATTAAACATTTATTTGTCAAAAGACTGTGTTTTGAAGTCATAAGAAGCTCTGAAGGTCTCTGTGAGTGAGCTTGCATGCGTTTAGAAGACACCCCCTTCAACCATTTTCATCCAAATAGCGGCTAGGGTGCAAATTACCTGAAAGATGATAATCTGCCACTGCAGATGGTGCCTGTAAATAAGCAATTCACATACTCTTGAAGTGTATAGCATCCTTAAATGATAGCACCGGGTATAACACACATCAGCAAGCATTGGTTGCATTCTTCTACTGAACTATACCCAGGGAGGGGAAAGTGTTATGATTGATGTTAACTAAGGTGGGTTATAGGTACTGAGGTAGCTATATTATTGGTTGCATGCATAAACCATCTACACCCTTCCCCTTAGAAAATCAAAACAGCTTAGAAGTCATGACAACAGAATTAAACAAAATCGCCATAACGAACAGGTGGTTTACTAATCCGGCCCGAGTGTGTAGGGATGTCTGCCCTTCCCCCGAAAGATCAGAAGAAACAGGAGGCCGCGAAACAGCTGGGGAACCAGAGAAGGGCGGTGGGGTGGGAGAAGCAGGAGAGTCAGAACCACGACCGGCAACAGGTGACCCGCGCAGAAGGGAACAGGTCGCGCGAGATGGGGACCGAGGCATGCAGGGAACACAAACTGGGACGGCAGCCGGCTGTTGGTGTGAGAGTGGCGGGGCGTAGGGACCCGGAGGCTGCGACTTCGGCTCATTCACGGCAAGCAGGTGTTGACGGCGTCTTCGGTAAATGGTTCCCTCAAAGTCGACCAGGTATGAACGAGGTGAATCGGCCACCCCAACTACGGTAGCCAGACGGGAGTAACCACTGGCGGTCTGCAACCGAACAACCTACAAAAATTGCAGGCCTTACCAAAAGCGGGGCACGTCGACAGTCTGTGCAGCATGTAGTTACAATTTGGGCACTTCTTGGGGGGCATTTCACCAGGACCTAGGTTGGCACACGGCAGAAAAGCAGTGTTTCCCATCCGAGGCTGTGGTCTCTTAAACCCAGTCAAGTTGATAGATTTAGTGTCCAAATCACGGCGGTCATCTGGCAATACAACGACCTCAGACATTCTGCAGGCATGCATAACTTTGACTAACGTTATATCAGAATCCCTTAGAAACTCAGAACGCAACTTCTGGTCACGCATGCCAGTTACTAAAATGTCTCTAGAGAGCTGGTCTGTCATGTCACCGAAACGGCTCCGCTGGGCGAGATAACGCAAATCAGCAATAAAACATTCAACAGATTCATCCGGCAACTGTTTCCTTGTAAAAAACTGTGCTCTCTCTAGAATGCGGTTCGAGGGCAGGTCACAAATCTCCCTGAACTTACGTAGCAGGCAAGTGGGGTCACTGTCTGATTCTGCAGGAGTAGTCACCACGTTATTCTCGTCCAGGACCGCTGGAGCGTAGGTGAAAGTTCTGACTCTCCTCATGGCATCAGGTCCAACAAGGTTGAGGAGGAGGGAGGCTTTGACTGAGTCAGGTTCAGCGCGGTGCACAACGTTGACAAAGTGGGTGAAATCAAATTCAAACGTGGCCCAGCGCTCAGAGATATCAGCATCAAAGACAAGCTGCGCGGGCTTTCTGCAAGAAGACGCCATGGCTAGAGAGATTAAACACAAGGAGGCACAAAATCAAAAGAAATAAATAAAACCCGATAGACAGGCGACGCAGGAATCATCCCACTTCTGACACCATGTAAATAAACAATTCACATACTCTTGAAGTGTATAGCATCCTTAAATGATAGCACCGGGTATAACACACGTCAGCAAGCATTGGTTACATTCTTCTACTGAACTATACCCAGGGAGGGGAAAGCGTTATGATTGATGTTAACTAAGGCGGGGTTATAGGTACTGAGGTAGCTATATTATTGGTTGCATGCATAAACCATCTACAGTGCCGATGACGTCATTTCCAGTCAGCATCAAGATGCTTCAATTCCGGTCCGTGGCAATATGGCGCTGACTGCAGAGGCACAGTAAAGACGTTGTTGAATAATTCAAGAGAGCTTACTGCTCTGTCTATGGTGAGTGTGTTTGTTGGACATTATTTAAAGCACGTTTTTGCTTCACCAGCAGCCGCCGCTACAGGAGGCTTTAAACGTTTGAATCATTCGGCTTACACACTATGTTTACCATGTTCTGAAGTTACTTGCATTTTCGTATTGGTTGTGAGTCTGTGTGTGAGTCTGTTTGTGTGAGTCTGTGTGTGTGTGTGTGTGTGTGTGTGTGTGTGTGTGTGTGTGTGTGTGTGTGTGTGTGTGTGTGTGTGTGTGTGTGTGTGTGTGTGTGTGTGTGTGTGTGTGTGTGTGTGTGTGTGTGTGTGTGTGTGTGTGTGTGTGTGTGTGTGTGTGTGTGTGTGTGTGTGTGTGTGTGTCTGAGATTCTGTGTCTGTGTATGTGTATGAGAATCTGTGTGTGTGTGAGTGTCTGTGTGAGGTGGAGGGTGTGTGTGATTAACAAATAACAAATAGTACAAATAATATAGTATTTTGTAGTTCAGAGCTTATTCGTTATGTTTAATAGCCTAATGGCTGTCAGGAAGAGGCTGTTCCTCAATGTGGATGTTACAGTGTTCAGTTTACAAAAGTCGGACCTGACTCCAGAAGTCGGGCATAAGTCAGTCAGTCCACAAGCCGTGATTCAGTCTGTCAGTTCAGAGGCCATGAGTGAGTGAGTCAGTCCAGAGACCATGAGTTAGTCCCAAGGCAGTGAGTCCAGAGGTCATGTGTAGGTCGCTCACCGCCCCCCCCCCCCCCACTGACATCCCCACCACAAGACGCTGCCCTCCGCCTGACTATAGGAATGCTCCCCCTCCTGAAGACACCCCTATCTCCCCCTCATCAGCCCACGAGAGCCTCCGCCTGAAGCCGCCCCCCTCCCTCGGCTGCAGGACGTTTGCCACCAAGATTGCAACCTTCACGTGGTCCTCCCTGTTTCGACTAATGCAATCAACTTGACGTGCACAAACAGAAGGTCAAATAGAACAAGTTGTCCTACAACTGTAGGTGGTGCACACCACAAGAAAGAAGAAAAAGCCACCCCCCACCCCACCCCAACAGCCCCCGCCTCAAAAAATGTTTTGCACAAATTCTTCAGTGAGTCCAGAAGATTGAGAATTACAACAAATTACAACCGCTCAATCTCTATATATTAAAATTGTCTCTTTTTTTATCAACAGCAAATAGTCATCAAGAGGCAGTGAGCAGCAGAACACAACAAGAGGCACAACAAGAAATAACTTAATAATTCTCATCTTTAACATTTAATTTGTTCTTATATTTTACGAGTAATTCACTATTTAAACTTTAAAAAATCCTTTTCCCACTTTTCATGCCTTAGTGTTCTTCATCACAATGGGAACCTAATAGGCAGGAATGGCTGCTCTGTGGGAGAGCCGTTAAGAGTGCATGGGGGAGGTTGTGGGGAGATGGACTGAATGCGTGGTGGGGAGAGCGGAATGGCAAGGAGCAGAGTGGGGTGACTGAATGAACTGCCAGCGTACCAGCTGTAAGTGACTGAACTGCCAGCCCAGCAGCCGTGAGTGACTGCACTGCCAGCCCACCAGCCCTTCTCACACAGAGTCTGTCAGCTGTTTTGGGCAGAACCTCTGGCAGTTTCTCAGCTGCAAGCCTGCCTTGTCTGAGTGACTGTTCTGCCAGGCCTCAGTGACTGAGCTGCCAGCCCAAGAATCCATTCGGCCCACAATGCTCATGCTAGCCCTCTTAAAACCAGACCATTCAGCCCACAACACCCATACTAGCACAACAGAACCCCCCCCACTGGCCAGCAATATTGGAATTGGTGGAGAGGTGGAATATTGCGTTGGGTGACCAGCCCTCCTGTGTGATGCTGGAACCCAACGGGTCACACTGAGTCTAGTATATATATATATATATGTGAGTATGTGTATATATATACACACTGAACTTTTTCTTCTCTCTCATTATGATATTGTTTGCAGTGTATATGTTTACATATTCTGATGTGCTGCTGCGAGTAAGAATTTCATTGTTCTATCTGGGACATATGACAATAAAACACTCGACTCAATACTGACTGCAGGTGCTCTCTGTAAGGAGTTTATTCTTTTCTCCCCGTGACCTGCGTCGGTTTTCTCCAGGTGCTCCAATTTCCTCCCACACTCCTAAGACATACAGGTTTGTAGGTTAATTGGCTTCTGTAATAATTGTAAATTTTCCCTAGTGTGTGTGGAATAATGTTAGTGTGCGGGGGCCACTGGTGGGCACGAACTAGGTGAGCCAAAGGGCCTGTTTCCCTGCTGTATCTCTAATCTAAACATTATGATTCAATTTACATAGAGAAATGTCCTACGTCTTAGGTTATCAACTAATGCTTTACTCCATAAATAGGCTTATTTGAACTAATGCATATAATCATCGAATTGTGAAAGCATTTTGCAAATTAGATGTAATGAAATAAAAAAGGCCTTTTTACAGAAATGAAATTAACCAATTTGGAATGGTTATTTGGAGTTATTTTGTACAGAATGAAACCAGCAAGAGAATGTGTTGTTCTTTTCATCCGACTACTAAGATCCAACTGTTAAAGCTGTGCTGAACTCACCACATAATTGCACAAAGGACTTAAGGGCCTGTCCCACTTGGCCGTCATTTACGGGACAGGCCGGTAGTGACTGACGCGCGACGGTCGCGCGCGTCATCATGTGTCCGCACAGCCATCTGGAGCATGTGACGTCATTTTAAGATAGGCACAAAATGCAGGAGTAACTCAGCGGGACCGACAGCATCTCTGGAGAGAAGGAATGGATGATGTTTCGGGCCGAGACCCTTCTTCAGTCTGAAGAAGGGTTTCGACCCGAAACATCACCCATTGCATCTCTCCAGATGTGCTGCCAGTCCCGCTGAGTTACTCCTGCATTTTGGGTCTATCTTCTTCAGTCTGAAGAAGGGTTTTGACCCAAAACATCACCCATTGCTTCTCTCCAGAGATGCTGCCGGTCCCGCTGAGTTACTCCTGCATTTTGTGTCTATCTCCAATTGTTTTGGCCCCACTCTGGGAGTAGGAGTGGGGGCGGATCCGGATCCACAACGGCCGTGAGTCTCAGGCCGAGCTCGGCGATCGTTTGCCTGCTTCTGCTGCTGTTGGAGGTGTGACATTTCGCCGCGCCAGGGTCTTGGGCCTGTCCCACTTTGGCCGTCAGTTACACGACAGGCTGGTGGCGCGCAAAGATTTCGTGAAGGACGAAGTCCACACTCCTCCACGCCACTCCATTTGCACGTCCCGCGCTACCCACACGCTACCCACACACTACCCACACGCTAGCAGGTCGCCTAAATGGCGCGCAAATGACGGCCAAGTGGGACAGCCCAAAATGCACCCACGAGGTACCGTTAGTCCTACATTTTATATTAACCCGTGTTGTTTAGTTTTCTTCCCTTTCCACTCTGCAGCTATTTAGGGTCATAAGGTCAGGACATGATCGTAAGAAATAAGAGTAGAATTAGGCCGTTCGGCCCATCAAGTTTACTCCGCCATTCAATCATGGCTGATGGATCTCTCCCTCCAAACCCCATTCTCCTGTCTTCTCCCCATAACCTCTGACACCTTTATGAAAAAAAAACCCTTATCTAAAGTGAAATCTGCACACTAGTCCAATACGATTAAACCCAACTCAATAGCCTTTTAACTAAAGCTTTTCAGTAATTGTAATAGAGTATTTCATTGTCATACAAGATATCAGCAGCTTTGTTTAAATTTCCAAAGCTTGCTGATAGTTGTTCACTGGTGTTTATATGACACTCAGATACTGAATTTCAGTGACAGAATGTAAATCACCTTTAATTCCCTCGCATTTCCAGCAAGACTTTGGTCGTTCAGCCCACAAACAGGCCCTTCGACCCATCAGCTCCATACTGACAATCAGGCACCCATTTCCCACATTAATTACATTTTATTTCATTGTTTAAATAATAATTTAAAAATCAAATAAATAATCATTTAGCTTAAATGCACATTTAAATATTAGAACTATAATTTTCCTAAATGATCGTTCTTCTTTAATAGAAATTTCCACTGACTGCTTGAAACATAGCTGTAAGGTCTCCCTACGTGGAGAGGTTCTGATTTGATGCTTATCTTGGAGTGATGTAGCAGGTTGAGTTAAGCACAGCTTACTGTGGATGTGCTTATCTCAATGAACTTTTATCAAACCCAAGCTAAAATCCTACTTGTTGGATATAAACATGGCGTTTGATATTACATCTTGGTTTTCACCATCATTGATCATTCCCATTTATGTTCTTCCCACATTATATAAGCTGGAGTGTGCACCTTTAACCACCCAATATCTAGGTAAATATACCAAGATCCCGGCCAGGAAGAGAAGGTACACGATCTTACTGAAAATGATCACATCCATATGTACTTTCTAAATGGGGAGAGGATTCAGAAATTGGAGGTGCAAAGGGATTTAGGATTGCTGGTGCAGGATTCCCAAAAGATTAATGTGCAGCTTGAATTCCAGTATTCACTAGACTAAGTGGGACCCGTTGTCCAAAACAGGTGACAGACTGTGAGAGAGAAGGGGGAGAGGGTGGACTGAATGGATTATTGGGCTGGCAGTTCAGTCACTTACAGCTGGTGGGCTGGCTGTGCAGTCACTCATGCCTGGTACGCTGGCAGTTCACTCAGTCACCCCTGCTCCCTTCACCCCCCCCCCCCCCCACTCTGCTCCTTGCCATTCCCCTTCCCCCCCCACGTATTCAGTGCATCTCCCCACAACCTCCCCCCATGCACTCTTAGTGGCTCTCCCACAGAGCAGCCATTTCTGCCCATTAGGTTCCCATTGTGATGAAGAACACACAGGCATCAAAAGTGCAAAAAGGATTTATTAAAGTTTAAAATGTGAATGATTCTTAAAATATAAGAACAATTTAAATGTTAAAGATGAGAATTATTAAGTTATTTCTTGATGTGTCTCTTGTCGTGTTCTGTTGCTCACTGCCTTTCGATGACTATTTCCTGTTGATAAAAAGAGACAATTTAAATATAGAGAGATTCAGTGGTCAAATTTTAAGAAAGAAAATCTGAGAATTTATCTCAGAAGTCATCATTCAACGAAGCACGCTTTTAATGACAACATTCTCGGTCGATGTTCCCTCCTTCAGGAAAACTTTGACATTTTCCTTCATCTTTCCTCGGCTGAGAGCCACATATAGTTGTCCGTGCTGAAATACCGGTTTGTCGAGGTAGATCAACACCTTCTGCATTGCTTGTCCTTGCGCTTTATGGATCGTCATAGCAAAACATGATTGAATGGGGAATTGGGTCCGCTGAAGGGGAATGTCTTCACCTTCTGTCAAAATGAGTGCTATCCTAGGAACGAGAACAATGTCATCTTTGAAGGCTCCAATGTTGATTCCTGCAATGATCAGATTATTGTGTAGCTCTTCCACAATCACCCTCGATCCATTGCATAGCTTTGGCGGCTCCAGGTTTCTCATTAATATGATTGGAGATCCTTTTTTCAACTCCAATTTGTGTGGTGGTAATCCAGAGAGCTCGAGTGAATCGAGGAATTCTGTTGGGAAGTGAGTATCATGAGTTCCGTCAGTGACAGCATTGAAAGAAAAGTAATCCTTAACGATTCCAGGGAAACGTCTGATGCATGTAGAATTGATGCTTCTCATGGTATCGTTGTGAGGAACCAAGATACAATTGTTGGAGAATAATTCTGCAGGATTGTCAAATGTGGGATAGATGAAAGCAATACAATCCTCCAGTGTTTCTGCTGATAGAAGCATGTCTTGTGGGATTTCAGTTTCATCGTCTTCATTCTTTAAAATCTTATCTTCTCCAACTTTCAACAAAAATTGAGAATAGTTGCCTTCTCCCTCTGTCAATCACATATTTGTGTGCAATTGAAACTTGGTGAAAACTCTCCACAAGTATGATTTCTTGATGCAGGCATTTTCAACATCAGCATCATTTCCCATTTTCACCACAGCAAGTAGTTGTCGAAATTCGTCACAACAAACGATAAGAATGCCGCCAAAAGGCTTAGTGTTGCTGCAGACATCTTGAAGAGTTCTGTCCACCACTTCAAAGCTTTCTCGCCTAATCATTGGACATTCATCCCAAACAATGAGTTTCACTTGCCTCATGAAATGTGCCATCTTAGAGTTCTTCTCGATGTTGCAGAATGTATCCTCGCCACTTGGATGGGTATCTTGAATCGAGAATGTGCAGTTCCTCGACTAGGCATTAATGTAGTTGCTAGCCCAGAAGATGCTACAGCAATAGCCACATCACCTTGACCTCTAACTTTGGAGAGGATCAAATTGGTGATAAATGTTTTTCCTGATCCTCCTGGTGCATCAATGAAAAACATTGAAGGAAGCTTCCTTTTCAAGGAGTTGCACACCTGGTCATACACTGCTCTCTGCTCATCATTCGGCAGAGGTTCATTTTCTCAACAAACTGCTGTTGTTCAGTTCTATTGTATTGCAATTCCTGCAGCAATTCTGGATTGTCACCATCAAGGTGCATCCTTCCATTTCTTGGTTGTGGCAAATTAAAGAATTCCATTGTTTTGCTGTAATTCTCAAGCTTGTCTTGAATATACAACAGAGCCTGATCATGACGCTTCTCTTCAATCACGATATTAGAATCATTCTTTGTTCTCTGTTCTTTTTCAAAGTAATCTTCAGACATTGAATTCTTGAAATGATCCCATAATTGTCGAGGATCGTTGATCTCAGTATTCATCAACAAAACAACAAACAAATCTCATTGCACTGGGGAGTCTTGTATTCTCAGCATCTTCCATTGTTTTTTGCCAATGGTCATCAATCTGCAACAAACCTCTTTGTCTGCAAACGTCTTTGAAGAAAGGATAAATTTGTCCATCATGCGTCTTCAATGAATCAAAGGATACTGGCCCTTTTATGTGATGGAGAAGCAGTCACAAGTAGTAGAGGTCACCACATTTTGGAGACATGGTATACACTCGTCCCAGAATGTTAGATTAAAAAATACCTGGATGATCTTGCACTCTCTTGCCGGCCTTTCTTCTTTGCAATCTCTTTTTGTTCCATGTGTAAAATCAGGGAACATCAGCGTAGTCTAGTGTTCTTGGAAATGGCTCTTGAGAAGACAATTCCATCAATTCAGTTAAAGTCGTTCTCGGCATACAACCATTGGTCGCATGTTCAGCAGGATCGAGTCTAAGAAAAACTCGTTGTTGTACCTGGAGTCGAAAGACAGCGGGGTGTCTCTCATGAGTTGGAAATCCAAGGATTTATGCCACTGCTTCTGATGGACCAATGTATCTGCCAGTCAAGTACTGTGAAATTTCGTCATCTCTGTAAACTTTAAAAGATGCTTGATCCCTTCATGGTGTACTTGATGATGTATTTGACTGACTTTATAGAGCAGCATATCTCAACGTTGATGTGACATTTGAACAACTTCAATAGTTAAGCATTATAGGGCACCACCCAATCAGAAGCGATAAGTCGATGCTGGCGTCCTTCTTGATATCCCTGAAATCCTTCCATGTCAGGAGATCTTCTCCTGTATATAATTCTCCTGAATTATGTTCACACCTTGGGCTCGCACACACACACACACACACACACACACACACACACACACACACACACACACACACACACACACACACACACACACACACACACACACACACACACACACACACACACAATACTAAAATGCCAACTTCAGAACATGTTGAATATACAGTGTGTAAAACTAATTTTTAAAGCCTCCTGTCGAGGCTGCTGGTGCTGAAGCAAAAACGTGCTTTAAATAACATCCAACAAACACACTCACCATAGACAGTGCAGTCAGCTCTCTTGAATTATTCAACAATGCCTGCACTCGGCGCCATCTTGACGTCACCCTCTAGCTGCTTGTTACGAACCGGAAATGATGCACTCAGCGCCAGCATGCCACTAACCGGAAATTACGTAATCTGCGCCATCTTGCAATAAGCGAAAATCAAAGAATGAGCGCCAATTCTGAAATGTTTATTCATTTTATTCATCCATAAACTGTTGCAAGCAAGCCCTTTAAAAAGCCAGCCAATTAAGCAAAAACACTTAGCAAGCCAACAAAACACATTCGTTTGCTGAAAGCACTTTAAAAAGCCAGCCAATTGAGCACAAACACTGAGCAAACCAACAAAACACATTCATTTGCTGAAAACCACATCCCGGGGACCCACCGTGGAGTAGACGTGTGTTCAGTGTTATTCGCAGCTCAGAGAGCCGTGACCCTCTTGTTTCCTCCATCTGGCAGAGACTGAGTGACGCACGACACTTCCGGGTTTTATAGTCCCTCCCCCCTGCTGCCAGCGGGGGCAGCAGAAAGAATGGCGTATTTTTTAAAAACATTAATATCTCTCTGATTTTTCATCGATGGCAAAAATCCTCCAGTCCAGTCTGGCGGGAGGGGGGCTCTGAGCGAGGTGGCCAAAAATTACAGCCGTAGGTGGCGGCGTTCTCTCGCAAATCACAGCACAGCGAGTCAAAAGCGATCAAGATCTTAGTTTTCGTAATATAGATTTTGAGGGACTAGAATGTGAGCAAGGATTTGATACAGAGGCTTTATAAGGCACTGGTGGGGACACATTTAGAATATTTTAAGCAGTTTTGGGCCCCATATCTGAGGAAGGATGCGCTGGTGTAGGAGTGGGTCCATAGGAGGTTTATAAGGATGATCCCGGGATGATTGGATTAACATATGAGGAGCATTTGACGGCACTGGGCCTGTACTCACTTTAGAAGGATCAGGGGGGATCTGGGGTGGGAGATTGCAACCTTCACGTGGACCGCCCTGTTTCGACGAATGCAATCAACCTGGCATGCATAATCAAAGATTATCAAATAGAACAAGTTGTCCTACAACTTTAGGCTGTGCACGCCATACGCAAGAAGAAGAAGAAGAAGGGGGGATCTTATTAACACCTTCCACATAATGAAAGTCCTATTGTACGTGGTCTTTCCTTATCTGGTAGGTTTCAATAAGATATGATTTCTCCACCTCCATCAGCAGTGTGTTCCAGATAATTACACACTCTGTTTAAAAAAAAACATCCTCCTCAAATCCCCTTGAAAACGCCACTAAACTTAAACTTATGTTTTCATTTTTTAAATCCCTACAATGAGAAAAACATTCTATCTACACTATCACTACATTGTACTTTCATATATCTCTATCTCTCAGCCCCCTTCAGTTCCAGGGAACAGCAATCCAGAAACAGCCTTCCCGTTTTATTACTCCAGTTGCCAAAGTTGCAGCTAATTTCTTACAGACCTATTCCTTAATGAATCATTAATTACACAGTACCCTCAGATACTGAAGGGTGAAAACAAGCCAATTTTTTCTCTTCGTGAAACTCCATATCTTCCTTGTGAACCTCCGGAAGCCTAATGTTCATAGGTACAAAGAGATTTGACTATCACCCCTCGAATCCCCATCACATTACATCAGGTCTGAGATGGAAGACGGTACTTGGTGCTTCTGAGGCAACTGGTCACTGGGAAAGAGATTGCAGC
Organism: Okamejei kenojei; assembly: GCA_035221665.1. Lineage (NCBI taxonomy): Eukaryota > Metazoa > Chordata > Chondrichthyes > Rajiformes > Rajidae > Okamejei > Okamejei kenojei. Next base: position 44,908,125 of record CM069131.1, read on the forward strand.
TAGAGAATGCATCAAGTAACATTATCTCATATCGTTTGTGTCTTTTCATGGTATTTGAGGACATTTAGCCCATTGTGTCCATGCCAGGTGACAGATCAATCCGAGCATCTCTTTCTCCCACTAATTCCCTGCAATCTATTGTTTCTCACATGCTGATTGACTTGCCCCCTGTGTCTCCTGCAGGAAAGGTAATTTATAGTGGTCAATTAACCTACCAAGAAACACATCTTTGGGATGTGGGAGCACCCTGAAAAAGCACAGTCACAGAGGGAATATGCAAATTCCACACAGAGATCACCAGAGATTAGGATTGCACCCGGGTTCACTGGAGTTGTGAGGCAGCAGCATCACCTGCTACACCACTGCACCAACCATGACAGTTTATCACACAACATAGGGAGCTTTCCATTGCTTTCTGAAACAGAGAATGGCTATGATGCGTTAAGGTTAGTGTAGTACATTAAATTGTTTTTGAGTTAATGTTCACTTTTTAACTGTTTTTCTTTTCAATTTTTCTCAAACATTTCAATAATTTTAATATTACAGTTAATATTAATAGTCATGAAATATTTTTGAATATCAGTAATATTAATAGCATTTTGCAATTATGCAAGGAAAATAGCTCTGCAGCTATCTACAAGCTGTTTACAAGGAATTTAGGGGTATGGATCATGTGCAGGCAGATGAGGTTAGTTTATTCTGGTATCATGTCGGCACAGACATTGTGGGCCGACGGGCCTGTTCCAGTACTGTACTGTATTATGCGCTATGTGTATGTGCTATATATTCTGACTATGTGTAGGGAATATTAATTGGGGAATGAAGGAGGCCCAATGAAGAATGAATTCACTCAATTGAACTCATATAGTTATTTACCTAGAAAATAGCTCAAAATTGATATTGAATCTACCATAAAACTCAATAACTTTGCACAACCAACATCCTAACTCTGACACCCTGGGTAAAGAAAAATAAAAGTAAGCTGCAAAAAGCTGCTAAAGTTAATAACAATTTTTTTAAATATCCCATATCATAAAAGAGATTGTTGATGAAATCCAATCATTGAGTGTGGCTAGGTAATTTAATATGTAATACACAATCTTATCTCTATCTGAGAAAAATACTCCTGCAATGTTTGATGTTCTCCTGCATTTCCAGCAGGTAACACATCCATTTTCCGGATTAATTTTATAAAGTTCCACATACTTTCCACAGCTGACACAGCTGTCATTGAACTTGAGAAATGGATCAAAAGGCAAAGTAATGACATGCCCGTCAAGGGAATGAGATATGCTCTTCACAACAGAAAACTGTACAAAAATGCCACTGCAACTTCACTGCGTGTAAGAGACTTCACCTTGCACAACTCTCACTTAATCTGAACATCTTCTACACAACTATGTGAAAAATCAATGAGAACAGTAAGGAGGGGAAGGAGAATATGTCAACAAACATGAGATCTAACGAGTGGTACAGCAAGGAGCGATTGAATGGAACAAAGTGAGGAAGAAAAGATAAGTCTTTAAAAATTGGAGGGAGTTTTTCCCTACCAACACCACCTGGGAATGTGGTATGCACACTGTTCTTATTTTAAATGTTTATTCCATCAATAATCACAATTGTTGCTGAATCACCTCATCTCTGTAATGCTCACTACTTACTCTTCTTTAGCAAAAAATATGACTGAGATCAGATTGTATTATTCAGTAGACAATAGACAATAGACAATAGGTGCAGGTTAGGCCATTCGGCCCTTCGAGCCAGCACCGCCATTCAATGTGATCATGGCTGATCATCCCCAATCAGTACCCAGTTCCTGCCTTCTCCCCATATCTCCTGACTCTGCTATCTTTAAGAGCCCTATCTAGCTCTCTCTTGAAAGCATCCAGAGAACCTACCTCCACTGCCCTCCGAGGCAGAGAATTCCACAGACTTACCACTCTCTGTGAGAAAAAGTGTTTCCTCGTCTCCGTTCTAAATGGCTTACTCCTTATTCTTAAACTATGGCCCCTGGTTCTGGACTCCCCCAACATCGGGAACATGTTTCCTGCCTCCAGCGTGTCCAAGCCCTTAACAATCTTATATGTTTCAATGAGATCCCCTCACAACCTTCTAAACTCCAGAGTGTACAAGCCCAGCTGCTCCATTCTCTCAGCGTACGACCGTCCCACCATCCCGAGAATTAACCTTGTAAACCTACGCTGCACTCCCTCAATAGCAAGAATGCCCTTCCTCAAATTAGGAGACCAAAACTGCACACAATACTCCAGGTGTGGTCTCACTAGGGTCCTATACAACTGCAGAAGGACCTCTTTGGTCCTATACTCAACTCCTCTTGTTATGAAGGCCAACATGCCATTCGCTTTCTTCACTGCCTACTGTACCTGCATGCTTACTTTCCTAGACTGATGTACAAGGACCCCCAGATTCCGTTATACTTCACCTTTTCCCAACTTAACGCCATTTAGATAATAATCTGTCTTCCTATTTTTGCAACCAAAGTGGATAACCTCACATTTATCTGCATTAAACTTAATCTGTCATGCATCTGCCCACTCCCCCAACCTGTCCAAGTCACCCTGCATTCTCATAGCATCCTCCTCACAGTTCACACAGCCACCCAGCTTTGTGTCATCTGCAAATTTGCAAATGTTACTTTGAATCCCTTCATCCAAATCATTGATGTATATTGTAAATAGCTGCGGTCCCAGCACCGAGCCTTGCGGTACCCCACTAGTCACTGCCTGCCATTCTGAAAGGGACCCGTTAATCCCTACTCTTTCTTTCCTGTCTGCCAACCACTTCTCTATCCATGTCAGCACTCTACCCCCAATACCATGTGCCCTATTTTTGCCTACTAATCTCCTATGTGGGACCTTATCAAATGCTTTCTAAAGCCCAGGTACACTACATCCACTGGCTCTCCCTTGTCCATTTTCCTAGTTACATCTTCAAAAAATTCCAGAAGATTAGTCAAGCATGATTTCCCCTTCGTAAATCCATGCTGACTCGGACCGATCCTGTTACTGCTATACAAATGTTCGGCTATCCCATCTTTTATAATTGACTCCAGCATCTTCCCCACTACTGATGTCAGGCTAACTGGTCTATAATTCCCTGTTTTCTCTCTCCCACCTTACTTAAAAAGTGGGATAACATTAGCTACCCTCCAATCCACAGGAACTGATCCTGAGTCTGTAGAACATTGGTAAATTATCACCAATGCATCTACGATTTCTAGAGCAATGCTTTTCAAAGGGCAAGCTACTGAAAAACAAATTCAGTAATATTACTCCTGGTGCACCATGAGATCAACATCATTTTTGGCACGGACTGGAAGGGCCGAGAGGGCCTGTTTCCGTGCTGTAATTGTTATATGGTTATGAGCACACGAAACACACTGCAATGAATTCCATATTCATCACCCTCTGGTGGTACGTTCTTTTATTCTGAAATAAGCCCTTACCTTTCAACCCTCCAAAACTCCACTCTCCCCCTTACTATTCCCTCCGTTCCCCTGTACGACTTTCCACCAGTTTCTCACTACCTCTCCTCAACCCCCTCCTCCACTAAAAGACCGTTAAATTGCTCCCCATTTCTCAACTATGTATCTCACTTGGACTTACATCTGTTTCTATCTCCAGCCTTTGTCCAACAATCTGCCTATTAGGGAACACCCTAGCCAGACATCATCAGTGGGGCAACAGCTGCTGCCTTACAGTGCCAGAGTCCCTGGTTCAATCCTTACTACGGGTGCTGTCTGTACGGAATTTGTGCATTTCCCCGTGACCACATGTGTTTTCTCCGGGTGCTCTGTTTTTTTTCCACATTGCAAAGATGTACAGGTTCGTAGGTTAAATGGCTTCAATAAAATCGTTAATTGTCCCTAGTGTGTACGTTAGTGTTAGTGTACGGGATGATAGCTGGTCGGTGCGGACTCAGTGGGCCAAAGAGCCCGTTTCCGTGCTGTATCTCTAAAGTCTAAAATCTAAAGACTATCTACACTTGGCTTGGCCACTAGCATAATCAAGGACAAGATCACCCCAGTCACTTGCTCTTCTCTTTTTTTTTTTTTTTTTTTTTTTTTTTTTTTTTATTTTTGTTAGAAGTAAGTACAGTAGTCTGGTACTTAAGTACCTAATACATAATACATAAATACATATTTTCATTCTTGTACAACTTCATATTTTTGGTGCAATAATAAAAGAACAGTGAGAGAAAAGAGAAATAAAGAGTGTCGGAATAGATAGACAAGCAAGTAGAAACAGAAAGTAAAAAAAAAATAAAGGACAGAAGTGAGAAGTTAAAAGATTGAAAGAAAAGGAAAAAGTAATAAGAAATGAAAGATTAGGAGAGATCTACCTATCTCATATTTTTGCCCATTCGTCACCCATTCTGAACCATTTTAATTTCTAAGGTTAATGTTATGTTGCACCATATGCTTGTATAAAGTTGATAAACGGAGACCAAATCTTTAAGAATTGGTCTACATTGCCTAGTAAGCGGAATCTCATTTCTTCAAGATGTAGCGTTTCAGACATATTTGAGATCCCACATTTTGAATGTTGGCGTAGGTGCGTTTTTCCAAAATTTAAGTATAAGTTTTTTCGCTGTTATTAGACCATAATTAAGAAAGGCTTCTTGGAATATAGTTAGTTTACTTCCCTCTTCCATTTGATCCAAAGATAATCAATTCAGTATTGGGGTTCATTTTGTGTTAAATAGTTTTGTAAAAATTCCAAAAATTTCATTCCAAAATGTATACAGTTTTTTGTACAAGAGACAAAGGAATGTGCTATAGTGGCATTTTGAGTTAGACATTTGTCGCAGATGGGGGAAACATTTGAAAATATTTTATTCAGTCTTGTTTTCGAATAATATAATCTATGTAAAATTTAAATTGAATTAGGTTATGTCTTACATTCATTGAACATTTGTTTACATATAATAGATTTTTATCCCATCTATCGTTCGGAAATTTTTATCAATAACTCTTGTTCCCAGTCTCTTCTAATTGCTTCTGTCGTTGGTGTTTCTATATTTAGAATTATATTATATAAGTAAGATATTAAATTGCTTGATTCTGCCTTTCTATTCATTCCTTCCTCCAGTAGATCTGGGGTTAAAGTTTGATATCCTTGTATATACTTTTTCAAATAATCTTGAATTTGAAGGTATTTGAAATATTGATTACTTTTCAAATTATATTTTTAGTTGTAATTGTTGGAATGATAAAAGTTTTCCCATTTTCATACATATCTCCATCATTTTAATTCCTATTCTTTCCAATGGGTAAACGTTTTATCAATAATGGATGGTTTGAATGAGGGATTATTAGCTATTGGAGAAAGAAGCGATAATTTTCTTAATTTTAAAGTTAATTTTATTTGTTTCCAAATTCGTATTATACTATGAATAATTGGATTCTTTCTTGTATATTACATTGTTCAGTTTTATCGGGGAAAGAAGGATCGCTCCTATATTATAAGGGGAACAATCCTCTTTCTCCATTCTTATCCAATCTACCTGTTTGGGCAGAACTGTCCAACCAGTAGATTATATTTTTAATATTCACTGCCCAATAATAATACAATAAGTTAGGGAGTGTCAGTCCCCCTGATTCTTTAGATTTACACAAGTGTTTTTTTTTTATTCTGTGTGATTTATAATCCCATATAAAGTTTATAATATCAGAATCTAATTTTTTGAAGAATTTTTTAGGTATGTATATTGGTATTGATTGAAATAGGTACAATATTTGTGGTAAGAAGATCATTTTTATCGCGTTTATTCTGCCTATTAATGACATCGGCAGTGTCTTCCAAAATTTAACAGCCCATTTAATTTAGTTAATAAAGGCATATAGTTTGCGTTGAGTAATGATTTATAGTTCCTAGTAATTTGGATGCCCAAAATATTTAAATTTTTCTGTTGTAATTCTAAAAGGGAATTTCAACAGATGTGTCGACTCTTGAGGTTTTTATCGTCATAATTTCGCTTTTGTTCCAATTTATTCTATATCCTGAAAAAGAACCAAATTCCTCTATTAAATTTAGTATATTTGGTATGCTAATTTGCGAATTTGTAATATATAATAATATGTCATCTGCATATAATGAAATTTTATTATTTGAGTGTTTGGTAATATACCCATGAATGTTCGGATGGCTTTCTTATACTTTCAGCTAAAGGCTCTATCACTAGTGCAAAAAGCAGGCGATAACGCGCACCCCTGCCTATTGCCCCTTGCTAAGTGGAATTTCAGGGATAATATATTATTAGTCAGTATTCTAGCCGTTCGGCTTATCATATAATAGTTTTACCCATGAAATAAAATTATCTCCCATATTAAATTTTTCCAATACTTTAGAATAAATATTGCCATTCTACTTGATCAAAAGCTTTTTCTGCATCCAATGAAATAATTGCTAGTTTCTTCTTCAGTATTATGTGAGTACATTATATTAGACAACCGTCTCAAATTGTTAAATGAGTATCTCTTTGGTATGAACCCTGTTTGTCCGGATTTATTAGTTTACTAACATATTTACTCAATCTTCTCGCTAGGGTCTTCGTTAATATTTTTTGGTCTGTATTTAGGAGTGCAATAGCTCTATATGAGCCTGGGTCTTCTAGATCTTTAATCCTTTTTTGGTATAAGTGTAATAGTTGATTCAGTTAGTGTTTCTGGTAGTTTTATTTTCTTTAAAAATGTATATATATAAATCTTGCAACCGTGGAGAAATTATTTCGTAGAATCTTTTATAGAATTCATTACTGAAGCCATCTGGTCCTGGGGGTTTTGCCATTCTTCAACGAACTAATTGTTTTCTTCTATTTCCTGTAGTGTAATCTGAGCTCCTAATGCCTCTTGTTCCACCATATTATTTTGGAAGATTACAATTATATAAGAAATTTGCAATTTGAGTATTATTGCAGAGGTTTTCGATGTATATAAGTTTTGATAAAATTGAGCAAATCTTTATTAATATCTTTTAGGTAGTGTTAGTAATTCCCCTTTGTATGATTTAATTTTAGTAATTGTATTTTCTGTGTCCCTTTTTTTCAGTTGGCGTGCTAAGAGTTTATGAGGTTTATCACCAAATTCAAAAATTTTCTTGTTTTGTAATTTGAAATAATCTCATTATTCTGGCCCGATAAAATTTTATTTAGTTTATATTTTAGTATTATTATCTTATTATGTTTATCTATAGTTGGTTCTTTGGCATTTTCTGAATCTAATTGTCTAATTTCTTGTTTCTAACTGCAATTGTTCAGTATTATTCTTTTTATTTTGGAAAGCTTGATATGAGATTATAATTCCTCTAATAAATGCCTTAAAAGTTTCCCATAATAAAGAGGGTGAAATATCTGGTGTATCATTTGTCTCAAAGAAGAATCTCATCTGCTCTTTTAAATATGTGCAACCTTGTGAGTTATTTAAAATTTGGGGGTTAAACCTCCAAAAACGAATTTTTATCGGGCATTCCTTCTAATTTTAAAGAAAAAGTTAACGGGGAATGATCAGAAATGATACTATTATGATATTTAGAATTATATGTATATGGAATTAGTTTTGTGTCCACTAAGAAATTAATCAATACGTGAATATGTTTTATGTACTGTTGAATAAAATGAATATTCCCTACTTACTGGGTTAGCGATTCCTCCATACATCTGTTATATTAGAATTTTTCATGTATGTATTTAGGAGTTCACACGTTTTAGATTTTTTATGTTAGTCCTTTTTTGTTTTTGCTGATTTATCCAAATATGGATCTAAAACACAATTCAAATCTCCCCTATTATCACATTTTGATGATTAAGTTCTGAAATTATATCCAAAATTTTTACTAAAAAAAATTGGGGGTTGTCAAAATTAGGAGCATAAATATTTATCAAAGTAAGTGGAGTAGAATAAATTTCTCCCGTAACTATGACGTACCTCCCCTCTTTATCTGCTATAGTATTCTTTAATTTAAATGGTATACCTTTACGAATGATAATAGCCGTGCCTCTAGATTTAGAAGTAAATGAAGAGTAGTATGTTTTGCCCAATCCAATTTGCCTTCAATCTTAATCTGTGTTTGATATTTCAGATGCGTCTCTTGTAAGAAAATAATGTCACTTTTTAAGGCTTTTAATTGGGCAAAGATCTTACCCCCTTTTAATTGGTTCATTAGCGCCCCTTATATTCCAACTACAAAACGTGATTCCTCCAGTTTTATTTTGTTTATCGTCTTGCATTATGGATCATGTTAATACCTTTACTTCATATGGTGCAACCAAGAACCTTATAACTCCAGATGAAGGATGATCATCCCCAGCTGTTAAGTTTTGTTGGCATCTCTCCTTCAGAATAAACCTTGAAAAAGACCAGAAAGTGTAGAGTCGTGAAAAGGATAATTAACAAACAAAAAGTGATATTATAATATCCAAAAATAAGGATATTATAATTAAAAACAAGCCACAACAGGTGGTAGAAAAATTGTTATTAGACTTCCGTAGATGTTTTTATATGTTCGCTCTGCCCCTTGACCAATTATTATTAATTGGAAGAGAGAGCGATACAAGTTCAAAATTATATATATATATATATAAAAAACATACTCCAATAGCTAAATTAGAAATTTATCTTCCAGGAGGAAAAACAAAATAAAAAAGTAGTTTCCAAATTAAATTATATATTTAAATATAACAGTATTATGTTAATTATATATCCATATCTATCAATATGCCTAGATTTATTACAATTAAGTCTCAAACTTTTGTATCAGACAACAGCAGGTCCCAAGGGGTTAACCAAATTCAGACCCTTGGATAATTTCCAAGTATCTGAATCTCCTCCCCCTTTACGCACGATCTAGATTAAGTCTACTGTATCCATAAAATGTATTAGTATGTTATTAATACTACCCAATTTTATTAATTATTTTTTATGTTTAGTATGTAATTATATGTTTCTTAAATCGTATTCTATATTACACTATATTCTCAATTTATTTTCCCAGCCACAGTTTCTCTTCTTTGTCAGTCCTTTGTTGAAAATGAAACTTAAAATCCGACCTTGAATTAACATTCCAAAGATAAAGTCTAGGACAGTGCCTCGAGGAAGATTCGCCATTTTTAACAAGAGCAGTCTTTTTTGTATGTTAAAAAAAAAGAGACACAGTCCTTTCTTTGTCGCTTCTCCTCGATGTTATTGTAGGAGACCAACTCCTAACGATCAGTAGACCTCCTTTGTGATACTTTGTGCATATTTAAATGCCTCTTCTGGATCCGTGAATGCACGTTCAACATGGTTATAAGAAATTCCTCAATTTAGCGGGATATACTATCCCATATCTTACTCCCGAGACCTCTTTCAGTAGTCTTCTCGTGTTTGTAAACTTATTCCTCTTTTCCATGACTTCAGCTGGAAAATTCACGGAAGAATCTTAGTTTGTCTTCTCCAAACATCAAATTCCCTCCATATGGAATCTTTTTCATATTCCTTCCAAGGTTGAAATGTCATAGAATTTCAGAATAATCTGTCTTGGGGGGGCAGTTAAGCTTGCTTGAGCCTTACGTCGGACTCGGTGAGCCATATCTATCTCGGGGCTTCAGGCAGCTTAAGTACTTGTTTGAGTAAATTGGCAGCAAACTCCTGAAAGTTTTTTGTCCAATCTCCTTTCCTTCTTTTAATCCAATTATCCTCAAATTTTGTCTCCTTGATCTTGCCTCCAAGTCCGTGCATTTATACTTCATTTTAGCAAGCTCCCTCCCAATTATTTCTTGTTCCTGTTTTAGTCTCTTTATCTCCTTAGCCATCTCAGTTATCGTATTGTCCATTTCCTTCCATAGCCACCTCAGTAGATTTTAGCATTGTATCCAGTTTTTTTATTACAATCCTTATCAACCTGCTTAATTTTTTTATTTAAATCCTCCTCAACTTCGACCACACGTTTGGTTAAGTCATCAATTTTCCCCCCATCAGCGTATCATTACCTTGTTTAATTTTTTCAGAGAGGCTTTTGTCCAGCACGAGGTTTCCTCTCGTATCAGTTTTGAAATAACTTCAGTGACTGAAGCTAATACTGACTTTTCCAGGTGTTCCATTTGTTCCTCCATTAAAGTCAATTCTGTAGAAGGATTTCGGGAATCAACTTCTTCTTCTGAACTTCCAGCTGATGTTTGAGGGGATTGAGGAGTCTTTTCAGGTTTTTTCAAGTAGGCTCTTGTAGCAGGTCTTGAAGTGGCTTTTGCAGACTTCTGGCGAGGTTTCTGTTTTTTCATTTAAAACTGCAATTATTCTCTGTTATCAGCAGGATTCTGATAACACACAATTAAATAGCAGCTCCGGTAGTTATTTTCAGAACTCCCCCGTCTTCCAACTCATATTTTAGCACATTAAAACATTCTTCGGGAGCAGAGCGAAACAGCGACGTCTCTCACCCCACCATTGACGCCACCGGAAGTCGCTTGCTCTTCTCTCCTCTACCATCAATGAAGACGTAGAGAAGTTTGAAAATGCAGACCTCCAGCTTCAGGGACAATTTCTTACCAGCTGTTATCAGCAAATGAACCCCCGTCCTCTCATCAGCTGGAGTTTGGTCCTGACCTCTCAACTACCTCTTTGGAGACCTTTGAACTATCTTTAATCAGTCTTTATCTTGCACTAAATGTTGTACCCTTTATACTTTATCTATACACTGTGGTCAGCTTGATTGTACAGTTTTTCCTTTGGCTGGACAGCACACAACAAAATGTTTTTCACTGTACCTCGGTACATAAGACAATAACAAACTTAGCTAAACCAAATGTCCCATGCATTAAATTACTCTGAAAATCTCTGACTCATAGCAAGTCACGATGCTCTTCTTCACAAGTTCACAAGTTATATTCACAAGTTCACAAGTTCACAAGTTCACAAGTAGAATTAGGCCATTTGGCCCATGGAGTCTACTCCGCCATTCAATCATTCCAGATCTCTGCCTCCTAATACCACTTTCCTGTCTTCTCCTCTTCTCCCCTTTGAGACCCGTTCTAATCAAAAATTTGTCTATCACTGCCTTAAAAATATCCACTGACTTGGCCTCCACAGCCTTCTGTGGCAATGAGTTCCACAGATTAACTACCATCTAACAAAAGAAGTTCCACCTCACCTCCTTTCTAAAAGAGTGAGAAATTTAATTCTGAGGCTATGACCTCTGGTCCTAGACTCTCCCACCAGTGGAAACATCCTTTCCACATCCACTCTATCTATGCCTTTTATTAGAAATATTGACATAGAAACGTAGAAAATAGGCGCAGGAGTAGGCCATTCGGCCCTTTGAGCCAGCACCGCCAATTAATGCGATCATGGCTGATCATCCATGCTTTTTCCAGCTTTTTCCCCATATCCCTTGATTCTGTTAGCCTTAAGAGCTAAATCTAACTCTCTCTTGAAAACATCCAGTGAATTGGCCTCCACTGCCTTCTGTGGCAGAGTATTCCACAGATTTACAACTTTCTGGTGAAAATGTTTTTCTTCATCTTGGTCCTAAATGGCCTACCCCTTATTCTTAAACTGTGACCCCTGGTTCTGCACTCCCCCAACATGGGGAACATTTTTCCTGCATCTAGTCTGCCCAATCCCTTAAGAATTTTATATTTTTCTATAAGATTCCCTCTCAAGCTGTCAACCCTTTCTTTCATCATATGTTAGTCCCGCCAGCCCGGGAACTAACCTAGTGAACCTACGCTGCACTCCCTCAACAGCAGGAATGTCCTTCCTCATATTAGGAGACCAAAACTGCACGCAGTACTCCAAGTGTGGTCATTCCAGGGCCCTGTAAAACTGCAGTAGGACCTCCTTGTTCCTATACTCAAATCCTCTCGCTAAAAATGCGAACATGCCATTTGCTTTCTTCACTGCCTGCTGTACCTGCATGCTTACTTTCAGTGACTGATGTACAAGGACACCCAGTCTCATTGCACCTTCCCTTTTCATAATCTGGCACCATTCAGATAATAATCTGCCTTCTTGTTCTTGCCACCAGTGGATAACCTCACATTTATCCACATTATACTGCATCTTCCCACTCACCCAACCTATCCAAGTCACTCTGCAGCCTCATAGCATCCTCCTCACAACTCACACTGCTACCCAGCTTTGTGTCACCCGCAATCCTGGAGATGTTACATTTAATTCCCTCATCTAAATCATTAATATACATTGTAAATAACTGGGGTCCCAGCACTGAGCCTTGCGGCACCCCACTAGTCACTACCTGCCATTCTTAAAAGGACCCGTTAATTCCTACTATTTGCTTTCTGTCTGCCAAACAGTTGACTATCCATGTCAAAACCCTACCCCAATACCATGTGCTCTAATTTTGCACATTAATCTCTTGTATGGGGCCTTGTCAAAGACCTTTTGAAAGTCCAGATACACAACATCCACTGGCTCTCCCTTATCCATACTACTTGTTACATCCTCAAAAATTTCCAGAAGATTAGTCAAGCATGATTTCCCCTTCAGAAATCCATGCTGGCTTTGACCGATCCTGTCACTGCTTTCCAAATGCGCTGCATTTATATCTTTAATAATCAACTCAAGCATCTTCCCCATTACCGATGTAACGATAACTGGTCCATAATTCCCCGTTTTCTCACTCCCTCCTTTCTTAAAAGTTGGGGTTACATTAGCTACCCTTTAAAAAGTTGGGTTACGTTAGCTACCCTGTAGATATGGGGCCCAAATTTGCTCACAGTACTCCAAATGCAGCCTGAGCAATGCCTTGATCTTTATCACCTGCACTTAAAAACAAGGTTACATTACTCCCAGGGTTACACAAAAAGCTGGAGAAACTCAGCGGGTGCAGCAGCATCTAAGGAGCGAAGGAGATAGGCGACGTTTTGGGTCGAGACCCTTCTTCCATTACTCCCATCCTCAGGAGATTACAAACACATTTGCCTTCATTAATTTAACACTAAGATCCAGCCAGTCATTCACCTATTATGGCTTCACTTACTGTGCCAACACAGAGTTATCCCCTATGAATCTCTCTTTGGCTCTCCCTCATTCACATCCACCTTGATAATGTCAACCAGAAGGCATTTAATATGATCATACACAATGCCCAATTAGCAAATGTAAAAGCATGTAATATTGGGATTAATCTACTCCCATGGGTTGGTAATTGGTTGTGGCAACAAAGGAGATTAACAAGAAGTAATTTCCATCTTCAAATTTGCCATCTGTCAGTTTCTGCATTAAAAATGATCACAAATTAATAAATTTAAAAAAAAAACTATAATTAGCAAGATTTATTAAGAAAAATAAAAAGCTCTTAAAGCACTTTAAAATAATTAAACCCTTTGGACCAAACATGGGTATGTGAAGCCACAATAGGTGAATGACTAAAACATGGGTATTTTACTTTATCTCTCCTTTCTTTCCAAATAACCCTACAATGGACAATCAAATTAGCTGGCACATGGATGCTATTCTAGGTGCAACCTCTGACATTAAACTTTTTTTAACCACTATTGGGTTCATGGAATAGGGAACTGGAACACACACTGAACCTTTTTTTCCTTGTTAATTATATTGTTCACAGTGTGCTATGTTTACATATTCTGATGTGTGGCTGCAAGTAAGAATTTCATTGCTCTATCTGTGACACATGACAATAAAACACCCCTGACTTGAAAGCATACACTAAAATAGGCCATCAATGCAAGTTACATATGTAGGTATAAGGGAATGTTTTTTGTCACTCTTTCTCATTTGAGGGTTTGGAGATTGAAGTGGGCAGCATGCATTTCTTGTAATAATATTTTTATTAGAAGTAATCCATCATAACAACGGTATAACAACTTTTCAAATATACAACCAACTTATTTCAATAAGTATACGAATGTTACGAATAATTCTTATAAACTTCTATTTTTTTAGAAAGTAGAAAAAGAAAAGAATTGATTTAATCAATAAGAATAGTGATTAAATAATAATTTTGATTATATAGAAAGAGAAAGAGAAGAGAGAGAAAAACATATATATATGTATATATTCTTGTTATATATATTTAATTAAAACAAAGTATTATATATATATTAAAAAAAGAGATTATAGTATACATGTTAATAGTGAATAACACAATTTCAAATAGCGATATCAATAGAGACATGTATACAAATCAAAAAGAAAAACAGAGAGTTATTTTCATCTAATCCTGCCGGGTACCCATTGAGTTGTGATGCCAAGAACAGCTACCCCTTCAAATATTCTGTATATGGAGGCCATATCTGTTCAAAGAGTTCGTATTTGTCCATTAGGACAAATCTGATTCTTTCCAAATGCAACGTCTCCAACATTTCCACTGTCCACCTTTTAATTGTGGGGGATAATGTTCCCTTCCAAAATTTCAGTATTAATTTTTTCCCTGTTATCAAACAGTAATCCAAGAAATTTCTTTGGTTTACTGTTAATATTAAAGTTGAATCCGGAACTCCTAATATTATTAATTTTGGATCTGGGTCCAGTTTAATTTTAAGAACTTCAGAGATAACTCTAAAGATTTCTGTCCAATAATACTTGAGTTTTATACATGTTACAAAACTATGCGTTAAATTAGCTTCCAAGTTCTGACATTTATCACAAATGGGAGAAATGTTAGGATAAATTCTATTTAATTTCGTTTTTGAATAATGTAATCTGTGTAATACCTTAAATTGTATCAATATATGTCTAGCATTTAATGAGCAACGATTTATACGTTGTAGGCTTTCTTCTCAAATTTCCTCCGTTATAGATAAACCTATTTCATTTTCCCATGTTTGTCGATATATTTCCAAAGTTGGGATTTCCCTATCCAAAATAGTATTGTATATATACGCTATTAATTTTTCTGTATTTGGGTGTTTATTAAACGATTCATCTAATAACCCTGGTTTTCTATTTTTATAGTCTTGCGTATTTGACTTAATATAGTTTCTAATTTGTAAATACCTAAATATGTTATTTGACTGCAATCCATAAATATCCTGTAACTCTTGAAATGAAAGAAATGTTCCTTTCTTGTAAAGGTGTTCTATCCTTTTAATTCCTAAATTATTCCAGAGTCTAAACCCCTTGTCCAATACAGAGGGCCTAAACAAGGGATTATTCATAATTGGCAAACAAAGTGACAAATTATCCATATGTAGGGTCTTAACTATTTGTTTCCAAATACGTCTATTGCTATAAATTATAGGGTTGTCACCATACGTTTTTTTTTGTACTTTCCTTGGTGCAAAAAGAATTTAACCTACCTCAAAAGGCAAACAGTCTTCCTTTTCAATCTTTAGCCAGCTTGGTTCATGATCTAAATTTACCAACCAAAAATTCATATTCTTAATCTGAACTGCCCAGAAATAATATAAGAAATTTGGTAGTGCTAGTCCACCATTTATTTTAGATTTACATAGATGTTTTTTACTTATTCGATGGTTTTTATAGTCCCAAATAAAACTATTAACCAAAGTATCTATTTTTTTTAAAAACATTTTAGGGAGATATAAAGGGATAGCTTGAAATAAATATAACAAATGTGGTTAAAAAAAATCATTTTTATAGCATTTATTCTACCGATTATTGATATAGGTAGTGTTTTCTAATATAAAATATTTTATTTATTTATTTAATAATTGAGGGTAATTATATTTAAATAGACAGTTCTAGGACTTAGATACATTAATTCCTAGATATTTGAGTTTGTCCGTGACTATTTTAAGTGGGAATTGTTCTAATATATTTAATTTTATTCCAGTTATAGGCATAATTTCACTTTTATTCCAGTTAATTCTATACCCAGAAAATGTACAAAACTTAGTTATAACATTAAATAGATTGGGAATACTAATCTCCGGTTTTGTGATATAAATTAAGATGTCATCTGCGTATAGAGATATTTTATTCGTTGTAGTTTTGGTATTATATCCATATATTTCTGGTTCTGATCTAATCATTTCAGTTAATGGTTCTATTACCAGAGCAAATAGTAATGGCCCTGTCTCACTGTGTGAGTTGACCCACGAGGTACCCCGAGTGACAGACTCGTGGCTGTGCACGAGACTTCAAGTTTATGATCAAGTGTGTAACCGAGTTCCCACGGGTATGTCATTGCTGCGATGTTCCAAGTTCCTCTCCCGAGTTACCAAGTTCCTCTCCCGTTACTCTTGAGCCAACCGTGAATGAAGGTATGTTTTAATAAAGCAACAATGTTAAAATACATCTCCATCCTGTGGTTTTGAGTTATTTCAGCGCGGCGGCATCTATTGATATGACCAACAATGGGAAAATGCGCATCCTCCAGTAACCAAGCATTTCTTGTTGTTTTATGTTTTTAAATACTTTTTTGCAATGGATCTCTATTTTAAATAATTTTTAAAAAGGAAGCAGCTCGGGTGACTGACATTGAGCGGCCGCCGGGACCCGACAGCAGACACACACACACACACACACACACACACACACACACACACACACACACACACACACACACACACACACACACACACAGATACACACAGACAGCAGGACTGGCCGCCACTTCAGAGGAAGGAAGCAGCTCGGGTGACTTTGAGCGGCCGCCGGGACCCAACAGCAGACACACACACAGATACACACAGAGAGGGAGAGAGAGACACACACACACACACACACACACACACACACACACACACACACACACACACACACACACACACACAGATACACACAGACAGACAGAGACACACACACACACACACACACACACACACACAGATACACACACACACACATAGAGAGAGAGATACACACAGACAGCAGGACTGGCCGCCACTTCAGAGGAAGGAAGCAGCTCGGGTGACTTTGAGCGGCCGCCGGGACCCGACAGCAGACACACACACAGATACAAACAGATAGACAGAGAGGGAGAGAGAGAGACACACACACACACATACACACACACACACATAGAGAGAGAGATACACACAGACAGCAGCTGGCCACCACTTCAGAGGAAGCAGCTCGGGTGACTTTGAGCGGCCGCCGGGACCCGACAGCAGACACACACACAGATACACACAGATACACACACACAAACACAGACACACACACAAACACACACACACACACAGACACACACACAGACACACACACAGACACACACACAGACACACACACAGCCACACACACAGACACACACACACACACACACACACACACACACACACACACATATGTGGCGTTTCTGCTCGGGACCCTTCTTCAGACAATCCAATGTCCCATAATATATTCTTTAAATATTAAGTTTTCTGTTGAAAGTGTGGTGCCGTGGTTACGGGTTGTCGGAAGGAAGATGATGAGGTCTGGTACAAGTTGACTTTGTTTTCAGTAATCAGGCCTCTGTGTTGGCCGATGTCTGGTTGATCGAGCGTTCATACAGTTGCGAGCGAGCGAGGTCCATATATAGGATTTAAAGAAGGAACTTTAGATGCTGGAGAATCGAGGGTACACAAAAAGCTGGAGAAACTCAGCGGGTGCAGCAGCATCTAAGGAGCGAAGGAGATAGGCGACGTTTCGGGTCGAGACCCTTATAAAGGAAGAAGGGTCTCGACCCGAAACGTCGCCTATCTCCTTCGCTCCTTAGATGCTGCTGCACCCGCAGAGTTTCTCCAGCTTTTTGTGTACCCTCCATATATAGGAGCAAGGAACGCGAAGCCTCTGAGGGGTTCATTGTTCCCCTGGTTTGGATTGCTCCCAGGAGAGCGGGCACAAAGAAAAATTTAGGCATTTTTCTGTGGAAGGGGGAGGGCAGTATAAAATCGAAAGCATTGTACAGCAGCACTCTCCCCAACACGAAACACAGCGCAGCGTAAACAATTAAACAGCTTCACTTTTTAAAAGCAAAGACACACGTTAAATTACACGGCCCCAAGAAATCGCCTCTCAATTGCTTCGGGGTTGGAATTGAAATATATATAATATATATAATATGTATATACATATTATACTACTTTGGCTCAGTCCCTTTCAGATTATAAAAAAGTTCCCACGATAGACTCACGAGACACTATGGTAAACGCACGGGCCATTACGTTACTGCAACGAGTTTAAATGTTTCCATTTTTAACTTGAACAGTTAATTTGACTCGTGGAAAAAATCAAACATGTTTGATTTTTTTCACGAGTTAACAAGTTTCCCGAGTACCTGCCGTTAGCGCCACGAGTGGACAAGTTGAACGCGCGAGTTCCGACGTTCCCGCTACGTGATCACCACGAGTGAAAACTCGGGGTCACTCGTGGGCCAACTCGCACAGTGAGACAGGGGTTTAATGGTGTAAACGGGCATCCTTGTCTACAACCCCTAAAGAGATTAAATTTTGCTGATAGCATTTGATTTGTTAATATTCTTGCAGTTGGATTCGAGTATATGATTTTTACCCATTTGGAAAATCTATCCCCCAGTTGAAATTTCTGCATTATTTTAAATAAATATGGCCATTCAACCTGGTCAAATGCTTTTTCAGCATCTAAGGATATGATAGCTAGTTCAATATCATTCACTCTTTTTGAGTACATGACATTGAATAGACATCTCAGATTATAGGATGAATAGCATTTTGGAATAAAATCTGTTTGGTCATGATGTATTAATTTATTAATCACTAAATTTAGCCTCCGAGATAAAATTTTAGTTAGTATTTTTTGATCAGTATTTAAAAGAGCTATTGCTCTGTATGATCCAGGGTCTTCCAAATCTTTATCAGCTTTAGGGATAAGTGTAATTGTAGATTCATTTAATGATTCTGATAACTTTCCTTGTTCATAAGCATATTTATATATTGTATGTAAGCGTGGAGCGATCAGATCATGAAACTTCTTATAAAATTCAACACTTAAGCCATCAGGGCCTGCGGCTTTTCCGTTATTTAATGATCCAATTGATTCTTCAATATCTTTTACTGATATATCAGCATTTAACAAGTCTCTACCTTCCTGATCTAAACTGTTAATATGACATTCTTGTAGGAATGTTTCCATTCCATCTGATTGTCCTGCTAATTTAGATGAGTAAAGATTTTGATAATATTGTAAAAATGTATCATTGATATCTTTTGGTAAAGTCAATATTTCTCCTTGTTCAGATCTAATTTTATGTATCATTTTCTCCTCATCTAATTTTCTAAGCTGGCGTGCCAGTAAGTTTTGTGGTTTATCCCCAAATTCAAAGTGTACTTGTTTAGTCTGTTGAAAAAGTATAATAATCTGATTTGAGTATATTTTATTTAGCTTATATTTTAATGATGCAATTTTATTACTTAGCCCCTTAGAAGGGGATATTGCATTTTCAATATCTAATTGTTTTATTTCATTTTCCAACTTTTGTTGAGTCTTTTGATTTTCCTTATTAAAGTATGCGTGTGCTGATATTATCGCACCACGCATAAATGCTTTAAATGTATCCCAAAGCAGTAATGGTGAAAATCCAGGTTTGTCATTAGTTTCAAAAAATAATTTAATCTGTTTTACCAAGTAATCATAACAAGCCCTATCCTTTAATATTTGGGGGTTGAGTCTCCAATTAGAGGTTTTAATAGTTATGTCTTTTAATTTTATCTTAAATGTTAATGGAGCATGATCTGAGATAATAATATTATGATATTTTGAGTCATATGTAAATGGGATTAGTTTTGAATCTATTAAAAAATAGTCTATCCTTGAGTAGGTTCCAAATACAGGGGAAAAGAATGAACATTCTCGACCAGATGGGTTATCTGTTCTCCAGATATCCTTAATGTTTGCTGTGTTAATAAAATAATTTATAAATGTACTTTTCCTTTTCATTGATGATCTATCTAAATAATTACCTAAAGTACAATTAAAATCACCTCCAATTATTAGATTATGTTGAGTGGATATAGGGATATTGTTAAATATTTTCTTGATGAATAATGGATTATCAAAATTAGGACCATATATATTCATAAGGATTACTTTTTTAGAATATAATTCACCTGCAATTATTATATATCTACCCTCAACATCTTCTATTATTGAGCTTTGTTTAAAAGGTATACCTTTACGAATAATTATTGCTACCCCTCTAGACTTATGTGTAAATGAAGAGTGATATACTTTGGAAATCCATTTTGCTGTTAATCTATACTGCGGGTCTTTTTTAAGGTGTGTCTCTTGGAGAAAAATAATATCAGATTTCAATCTATTTAATTGAGCTAAAACCTTACCTCTTTTAATTGGTTCGTTAATTCCCTTAACATTCCAACTACAGAAGGTGATTCCATCACCCCCAATCCTAGTGTTTATGTCATACATTTTATTATTAAGGTGGATTATAATGGAGTAGATGTCTCAGCTCATCCAACCCAATCCTATACCCAAACATCAGATCGATGAAATTTAATATCTGTGACATTGTCTTATACACACGTCTCCTTGAACTAATTATATAATACCAATCATACTTAAATCCATATAGTATATAATATGAAATAAAATACATAATATAAAAATAATAATAATAAATGTGAGTAAAATAAGTGATGTTAATAAAGTGTAAGGGGAATAAAAAAGTGACTACAACTATAGTTAGTGCAGTTAGTATTGGTGTAAGCCACACTAGCGTGGCTACTAATCTACGGACTTCCGTGAAAAAAAAAAGATGTTAATAATTCCAGCTCCGTTTTTGCCTTACGGTGGTGGGGGTGGGGTATTAAATTTATGTACTTAATAATTAATAATACTACTAATATCAATATAGTTAGTGTCGTAGCACTATATTAGGAGAGCTATCATACATTTTTGAGGGGGGCAGCATGCATTCCACAGAAGATGGAATGGTAGAATCCAGAGCAAGAGTCACTGCATGGGTTTTCCTCCATCTGTTCAGAGCTTTCTTGAGAATCTGAGGCAGCACAATGGTGCAGCTGGTAGAGGTGCTGCCTCACAGAGCCAGACACCCGGGTTCAATCTGGACCTCGGGTGCTGTCTGTGTGGAGTTTGCACATTCTCCCTGGTACAGCGTGGGTTTCTTCCATGTGCTCCGCTTTCCTCCAATATTCACTGGATATGTGGGTTTGAAGGCTTCTGCAAATTCCCCCTAGTGTGTCAGGAGCGGATGAAAATGTGGGATAACTTTGAACTAATGCGAATGGGTGATCAATGGTTGGCGTGGACTCAGTGAGCAGAATCTCTGAAATGTACTCCATTTGCCTACAGTTTGCAGGTTTGGACTTGGAAGTGGGGGCGCCATGTATCTAGCAGATGTTGGGTGGTAGCATCCAGGGCACAGAGGATATCCTCCAACTGTTCAGAGCTTTCTTGAGAAGCTGCCTGGAATTCACCATTCTCCTTTAAACATTGTACCTCAAATGAAACATAGACGTTGGTAGAGGTACGATGCCAATTCGCCGGATTATAATAATATGAATAATTTATGTTTGCAAGGACCCTCTAATGTAACAAAATATCCCAAGGAACTCCACACAATAATGTTAACAAACAAACTTTAACCCTAAGTTCAACAATGAATGTTATATTCAAGAATCATAATCTAGAGTGAAGAGATAAAATCCATGAAGCAGAAAAAGGAGGAAAGAGACAGAGAGGTCCAAGGATGGCATTCCAGGTTTAAGTGGGTGGCAGCTTAAAATTACAAGCATAGATGACAGAGGAATTAAATTTGGAGATGCACAAGGTGATGGAATACAGTTATATCTAATGGTTCTAGTGCTACAATGATACAATGGTACTTTATTTGTCACATACCAAGGTACAGTGAAATTAATTTTTGTATACAGTATCACAATACATAAGCACCTAGATACATCTTAGATAAGCATCTCAGATACACTACAAGTATATAGCAATAGTACACTGAGAGAGTACACAGAGTCGTCAGTTTGGTGCCATTTTTGAAATCCCAGGTTGTAAGTGCAGGGTTCTTGACCTGACCATGACGGCTCATTGTCCGGGCGATGAGGCAGGGTCGGCCTGGTGAGCGTAGCCATGGTGTCCTTCGTGCATCCTCGGTCCGTGGTGGGTGATCCGGACCATCCTCTGGCGATCCTCTGTCGTCAGTAGGTGGGTCTTCTGTCTGCAGCAGGCGAGTCCTCAGTCCGCGGCGGATGAGCCGGATCTGCTAGTGGACTTTGCCACGACTTGCCAGGATACTCCCTGGAGGATACTGATGGAGATTACAGTGATAGGGAGAGGCAACAGCATTGGGAGACTTTGAAAACAAGATAACAAGTTCAAAATTGGTCAGAGAGAAGTGGCGGGTGCATGAGATCTATTCCAAGTTTTAGATGATCTTAACTTTACAATGGGTAGATTGAGAGGCTGCAAGAAACTGATTGGTCTAGTCTACCTACAGGTATGAGATGGCACAAAGTGCTGGAGTAACTCAGTGGGTCGCGCAGCATCTCTGGAAAACATGATTAGGTGACGTTTTGGATCGGGACCTTTCTTCAGAAGCCTCACCTAACCATGTTTTCCAAGTTGCTGCCTGACCTGCTGGGTTACTCCAGTACTTTGTGGGGTTTTTTTGTAAACTAGCATCTGCATTTCTTTGTTTCTACAGGTAGGAGATGAGGTTGGGATGCTGTCAAGCATTGTTACTGAGGTACAAACACCTAACTTGGCCTGAGTGACAATGCAGATATATAGTCCAAACGTGTTCAACAGATGCGGGTTACCAGAAAGGTTCCGGCTCCCAAATCATCACCTATCCATTCCCTCCACAGATGCCACCTGGCCCACTGGGTTTTCCTCAGTTTACAAGAAGTCTGGTTCAGCCTCAGCCATTTGGCTGGATGGAGGGTGCGGATAGTGGTTTGAGCATTGAATTTACGAGGGAAACCAAAGACAAGGGTTTTGACATTCCCTCAGTTTACTTGGACGAAACTTTCAGCAAGAGATGTCAAACAACCTAACAAATTAGAAAACAATAGAGGGGTCAAGCCTGGAGGTGAGATTGAGCTGGGTGTCATCAGCCTACCAGTGGTAACCACTGAGATGTTTTGGGGAATCAGGGAAAGATTCATAACAGGCATACAAGCAGAGGAAGTGAAGCCACTGCGTGTAATTCCCTGGTCAACTTGTAGGTGACCAAATAAATGAAGGTAGATTGTATGAATTTTATTTATTTAGTGTTTAGTGGGTTTTTTTTAGTGTTTAGTGTTTTCTGAGTCATTCGTAACTGTCACTGTATGTCATGTTGTTACTTGTGGGCGGAGCACCTAGGCAAATTCCCTGTATGTGAATTCTTGGCCACTAAACTTACTTACTTACTTAGAATCTCCTGAGTGGAAACAATGTGGGATAATGACTTTAAATTATAAAAAGGACTAAATATCAGAGATAGAGAGAAGTGATTTCTCTTGGTAGAAATGAAGCGTAACAAAGCATAGTCTTCAAATTAAATCATTGACACTCAGGTGCAAAATCGGCTTTTTTTTACATTAAGAGTGGTGGAACTTGGAATCCCCTCTTCCAAAATTCTCTAGATGCCGTGTCAATTTTCAAGATTGAGATCGACAGAATATTTTATTGGCCTGAGGGACTGCGACAAAGGAATCGAGGAGAGGTAAACAGAACCAGTTCCATGAGCAATACAGTTAAAACTGTCCCATCTTGCTTCACATAGTCTTGGGATGCCTTTTCACCAGGATTTAAGTTAAATAATACATGAGCTGCCTTGGATTAGATGATACAATGTTTTTAAAGTTCTCTCTATTGTTGTGCATGCAGCTCTGAGGAATATGTAAATTTGACAATGTTTGTATACTTGATATTCTACTTTGTAATTTTGCAGTTACCAACAGTTCCAGAAACTTACATTTGCAAAAAAGATTTAAAATTTTGACCTCAGTATTATAAAATGTACAATTAGCAGGTAAAAACTACCAGCTGCACTGGAAATGTCTCCAAGCAATCATTTTGGAGGACATTGTGGTTATTACTGTCCCTTAGGTCATCCCTCACTTTCGCTGATAATAAGCACGTTAAGTGCAGCATTGAATATCAATTTATGGGTTTTTCTTCCATTGACTTTGCGAGAATGTCACATTATTGTTTTAAGATCTAAGTGCTGATGGGGCTATTCTATGTTGTGCTCCAACAGCATTCCTCTGTGCCAATCCTTACAAACCCTTTATACAAAATCAATGGGATGATTTCCTCACATTGCAATTTGGTTGGCAAGCATCATTCAATAAGAGCACTCGCCAAAAATTGCACATCATTATTTAACCTTTGTAGTTGAATTGTGACTTACCATGTCTCTCATGACCAATATGCTCGCTGGGAAGGTGACGGTGTAATATTAGAAATTTATCATTTTTATTGCCATTTATAAGGCACATTCAAGATAGCGATTATTATGTATTCATATCTGTGTGTAAATGCAACATTTTATTAGAACTGCATTGGATTATTGAGTCAAAACTGCATTATAAACAAACTGTTTCAAAGACTTCACATTGGACTTTAAGTTTAATATTAAATTAAAATATTAAAAATCTGGACATTGAATAATGTGGTATGGTAAACCAACGAGAACAGAAGCAGATTAGTTGCAGTGCAAAAGTCATTGCCATATACCTGAAAAAGGTGATTGGATTAATGAATACAATTCTCACTTGGACTTAATAAAACTACAACTCATGCAATATTAATTTTACTGGCTGATATATTAAAGCATTGGTTCAGAGATAATGAAGTCATATTAGGAATCGAGCCAAAAGTAGGCACTGTGAGAAAAATAAAGCTAAAAAGCTAAGGGACAACAGCTTAAACCATAGGTAGACAAAAATGCTGGAGAAACTCAGTGGGTGAGGCAGCAGCTGATCAGTCTGAAGAAGGGTCTCGACCCGAAACGTCACCTATTCCTTCACTCCATAGATGCTGCTTCACCCGCTGAGTTTCTCCAGCATTTTTGTCTACCGATTTTTCCAGCATCTGTAGTTCTTTCTTAAACAGCCTAAACCATGGTCAACTTTCACAATGCAGTTGGTGTTCTAATTTTGTTCATGTGATTGAAAGATATTTTTCGGAGAAAGATTGAAGGTATCTGAAGTTACACTTTTAATTCTGTCATGTATAGTCTTTCAGCTGACTGCATAGCATGCAGGAAAAAGCTTTTGACTCTACTTTGGCACAAGTGACAATAAACAATGGACTATTTCTACATCATGAGAAATATTTTTCAGTGCTAGGGAATAGAGTGTTGGAATGGGACTAACTAGATTGTTCTTTAAGAAGCTACCATGGATTGGATAAGATTATTGGTTTCCCACTTTTCTCATTGTGCCATAAGGATTCTTTGACTCTATTAACATAGCCACCTGTTAACTAGAGTCAAAGTGTCATAGAGTGATCAAGTGTGGAAACAGGCCCTTCAATCCAACATGCCCACACCTGCCAACAATGTCCTAGCTACACTAGTCCCACTTGCCTGCACTTGGTCCATATCCCTCCAAACCTGTCCTATCCATGTACCTGTCTAACTGTTTCTTAAATGATGGGATAGTCCCAGCCTCAACAACATCCTCTGGCAGCTTGTTCCATACACCCACCACCTTTTGTGCGAAAAGGTTACCCCTCAGATTCCTATTAAATCTTTTTCCCTTCACCTTAAACCTATGTCTTCTGGTCCTCGATTCCCCTACTCTGGGCAAGAGACTCTGTGCATCTACCCGAACTATTCCTCTCATGATTTTGTACACCTCCATAAGATCATCCCTCATCCTTTTGCGCTCCAAGGTATAGAGACCCAGCCTACTCAACCTCTCCCTGTAGCTCACACTCTAGTCCTGGCAACATGATCTCATACAACTGCAACATGATCTCCCAACTTCTATCCTCAATACTCTGACTGATAAAAGCCAAAGTGCCAAAGGCTTTTATGACCACATTATCCACCTGCAACTCGACCTTCAAGGAACCATGCACCTGTACTCCGAGATCCCTCTGCTCTACAACACTACCCCGAGGCCTACCATTTACTGTGTTGGTCCTGCCCTTGTTCGACGTCCCAACCTGCAACACCTCACACTTTTCTGTGTTAAATTCCATCAACCATTCCTCCGCCCAGCTGGATAATCGATCCAGATCTTGCTGCAATCTTTCACAATGCAATACCACTCACTTTCGTAAAATTAGCAAACTTGCTAATCTTGCCCTGTATGTTCTCATCCAAATCATTGCTGCAAATGACAAACAGTAACGGGCCCAGCACCAAATCCTGAGGCACACCATTAGTCACAGGCCTCCAGTCTGAGAAGCAACCTTCCACCATCACCCTCTGCTTCCTTCCATGGAGCTAATTTGCTATCCATTCAGCTATATCTCCTTGGATCCCATGTGATCTAACCTTCCAGAGCAGCCTACCATGCGAACCTTGTTGAATGCCTTACTGACATCCATGTACAGCTCTTCCCTCATCGACCTTTTTAGTCACATCTTCAAAATAATCAATCAGATTTGTGAGATATGACCTCCCACGTACAAAACCATGCTGACTGTCCCTAATCAGCCCTTGCCCATCCAAATGTTTGTATAACCTATCCCTCAGAATACTCTCTAGTAACTTTCCAACTACAGATGGTAAGCTCACCTGCCTATAGTTCCCAGCATTTTCCCTGCAGCCCTTCTTGAAGAGAGGCACAACATTTGCCACTCTCCAGTCTTCCGGCACCTCTCCTGTGTTTAAGGATGACTCATAAAATTCATAAATTGCAAACATCTCAATTAATTTGAAAGCTGAAGAACTTCAGGGAGACTTTGTGTTTACTAAGAAATTTATTTTAGTGCATCTCAAGAGCCTTCTGTTCCCAATTCTTGTGTCTCA
Organism: Okamejei kenojei; assembly: GCA_035221665.1. Taxonomy (NCBI): domain Eukaryota; kingdom Metazoa; phylum Chordata; class Chondrichthyes; order Rajiformes; family Rajidae; genus Okamejei; species Okamejei kenojei. Next base: position 44,934,986 of record CM069131.1, read on the forward strand.
TGCACTCCTGCCTGTCTTTCTTTCATTTTACCACAGACTTTCTCATCTTCTCATGTCACTGCTCACAATACCTGGGGAACACATTTGTTCCTTTCCTGCTGAAAGTAATTTCAGGTTGCTTAGTTTTGGAATTACTAATTGTGGACAAGAGAGGTGCAGCAATGGACTTATTGTGAAATTGCTTGAGTTGCCTATTTCCTAATTTTTTGTTCTTGCTGCCTGCAATCTCTCCTCATCATTCAGAGTGAAAATGCAATTCCTGAAATCTATACTTATTGTTTAAAAACATGGGTATTTTTAAATAAAAAAACACATGATGCTGGAAATATGTGTCTTTAATCTGAACTGGTGATTTTATTTTCTCTCTCGAAAGACGTAGCCCGACCTGCTGAGCTTTCCAGTATTTTCTGCTGTTATATTTGTACTTCCGCTGAGCAACACAGTGGCGCAGCTGGTAGTGCTGCTGCCTCACAATGCCAGAGACCCAGATTCAATCCTGACTTCAGGTGCTGTCCGCGTGGAGTTTGCATGTTCTCCCTGTGACCACGTGAGTTTCCTTTAGGTGCCTCTGCTTCCTCCCACATGTCAAAGATGTGCAGGTTTGTATGTTAAATGACCTCCATAATTGTCCCTAGTTTGTAGAGAGTGGGTGCAAAAGTGGAATAACAAAGCACTGGTGTGTGAAGGGGTTATTGATGGTTGGTCTGGACTTAACAAAAGTTCCCATTTCTGCAATTTGTTTTAACACTATTATTTCCTCATGCAGATGTAAAAATGCACCATTTCATCATTTGTTGCATGGTCTTGTACTAGTCATGGAAATTTCAAGAGAAATCTGAAGTGTTGTGAGGATATAGTAAAGGCCTGACTGCGGCCACACCAACATCTGCAATGGGCCTGTACTCGCTGGTGTTTAGAATGAGAGGGTCCTCATTGAAACATACAGAATAGCGAAAGGCTTGGATAGAGTGGATGTGTAGAGGATGTTTCCACGAGTGGAAGAGTCTAGGACTAGAGGTTATAGCCTCAGAATTAAAGGACGTTATTTTAGGAAGGAGATGAGGAGGAATTTCTTTAGTCAGAGGGTGGTGAATCTGTGGAATTCTTTACCACAGAAGGCTGTGGAGGTCAAGTCACTGGATATTTTTAAGGCAGAGATAAATAGATTTTACTTTGGAGTCACGTGAGTGACTACGTGAAGAAGACCCCGTCAGGCCGCATGCGCGTCATTAATGTCAGACGCATGGCGCAGCGACCGGTTAGGAGGAGTGGCGCTCCTCCAGCGGTAAGTTTAAAAACCTCAAGGTAAGTGCTCAGCTTAGACGGAGGTCGCTTTCTTGTTGGAGTAAGGCTTGTTTTTCAGATCAAGTTCAACCATGGAGAAAGCGTCAAAGGTGAAGGCAAGGCGAGGCGAGCCACTAGTAAAACCATGAAAGACCGCGGGAGTGCCGGTAGCAGGCGCCCGCCCAGTTCACCTATTCAGTTGGTGGCAGGGAGGCCAATGACTGCAGACTCGTTGCCTTTAAGCACTGTCACCACGCCGTTGGGGCATAAGGCCATTAGAAAGTCTGCTCGGTCCATAGACTCGGGTGAGTCGGGCCAGGTATTGGAATTCGGGCACAAGAAATGAAGCTCCAGCGGGTGCTGAAGTTGCTCGCCGCAGGCATTACTGCGTTCGCCAGATCGGTGGATGAGGGGCTGTCTGAATCACAGCAGGATGCCTTAGCCCTCATGTGCAGTGCACATTTTGAAATTAACTGTTTGTGAAAAAGTGCCATATGCCCTACTATCCACCCTAAATTTGCGGCGCTGTGTAAGCCCATCAATATTCAGCCGCCAAATCTGCTATTTGAGGACGACCTCGCAAAGAGAGTGGAGGAGCTCGACGACGAGGCAAAGACGGTGCGGTTAATTAAAGCACCGATGGTCAGCAGAATGGTTCGGCGGCAGTACCCCTACTGACAGGATGCAGAGACCGGGGCCGGTCAAGGAACGAGCCGGTCATTTACAAATGTGTGCAGCTACCGCACTGCTACTGGGACACGAGCAAACGTGAATTTTCCCACCAGGAACCGGGGGCAGCAAATTCCACTGGTAACCATGGAGGTAGGTGGGTCTGGTCCTGATAGGAACATATTAAGTGAAAAACACCTACAAGTTGGAGGGAGATTACACTTGTTCCTAAAAGAATGGTATGAGATAACATCAGATCCGTTTATACCGTGCAGTATACAAGGTTTTCGAATTGAATTCTATCCCAATTTGTGTCCACCCACAGCATGTTCCAAGCCGGACACTCATTTTCTGACAGAAAGAGAATATGGAGATACAGGCAGAACTTGAAAAATTTTGCAAAAAAGGGATAATTGAGAAGTCGGTTCGCCAACTCTACCAAACATGTGTCAAATATTTTTCCTAGGTCAAACAAGTATGGAGGATGTAGAATTATCCTCGACCTGATGAGCCTCAACCCCTTTGTACAGTATAAACATTTCAACATTGAAACTGTTGCTTCTGCTAAACAACTGCTTTCCAGAAGATGTTATATGGCAAGCATAGGCCTTAAAGATGCATATTACTCAGTGTCTGTTCACTGCGATGATAGGAGATGTTTGAAATTTAGCTGGATGAGTCAATTATGGCAATTCAAAGCACTGCCTAATGGATTAACTTCAGCTCCTAGATTGTTTACCAAATTGTTAAAACCAGTACTGGGGCTACTTCAAGCTCAAGGTCATATTGTAATGGCCTATTTGGACAATATTTTAATTGTAGGAAAGACTCCAGACACAGCTGAATCATCCATTTCAGTTGTTAAGCTCACTTTTGAGAAATTGGGGTTTATCATTCATCCAGATAAGTCCAAATTAGCACCAGTCAGAGTTATTGATTATTTGGGTTTCACTATTAACTCAGATAACATGTCAGTGACTCTGCCCAGAGATAAAAGGCTGCAGCAAATTGAAGGCTGTATTAAGCTCATTGAAGAGCAACGACCTTCAATTAGACAGGTGGCCAGCTTGATTGGCAAATTAGTGTCTTCTTTTCCAGCTGTGCAGTTTGGACCTCTGCATTGCCAACAATTACAACGAGCAAAGGAACAGATACGATCAGGTCGTTATGACAGGCCCATGCTATTACCAGCTGCAGCCATTGTTGAAGTGCAATGGTGGATCATGAATGTCTCAAGTTGTTCCAGCAAAATTCTAGTTGAACCACCTTCCATTGTCTTACAGACTGATGTCAGTGCTCTAGGTTGGGGTGCTACAGATACTATTTCCAGCTGTGGAGGCAGATGGAATCTGCATGATGTACCTCTTCTGCAATCACAAGGGATTCATTATTTAGAGCTTTTGGGAACATTTTATGGGCTTAAAGCTTATTGCTTTACTAAGTGTCACTTGCATGTTCAGGTTCAGATTGACAACACTACGGCAGTGGCGTATGTTAATCATATGGGTGGAATCAAGTCGGAATCTTGTGATAGATTGGCGAATCTGATTTGGGGCTGGTGTATTACCAGAGACATTTGGCTTTCAGCTATCTACCTACCAGGTAGATTCAACATAGTAGCAGACACAAGGTCACGCAAATTCAATGACAACACAGAATGGATGTTGAATCATGAGATATTTAACGATGTTGTTGCTCGGTATTGGATGTCAGATATCGATTTGTTTGCATCCAGACTAAACCACCAGTTACCTAAATATGTTTCATGGGAACCAGATTCTGGAGCAGCAGCGGTAGATTATTCTCGCTGCATTGGGGTGGAATATTTTTGTATGCAATTCCTCCATTTTGCCTCATCAATCGGTGTCTGCAAAAAATCAAGCAAGACTCCGCCTCAGGAGTATTGGTGGTACCTGACTGGCCTACTCAGCCATGGTTCCCTCTCATTTTGCAGATAATCACACAGCCCCTCATGACTGTTCCCAAACATAGAAACCTACTGGTGCATCCTGTAACAGGCGATCAACACCCTTTACATGATCATATTGATCTATTAATTTGCAGATTCTAAGAAGGCCATACCTGGGGAGAGGACTATCCGATCGCACCGTGGATGTTATTACTGCGGCCTGGAGGGATAGTACCCAAAAGCAGTACATCTCTTATATAAGGAAATGGGAGGTGTTCTGCTTACGGCAGAATATTTCATATCACACGGCAGGCATCTCAGATGTCCTGTCAACTCTCTGTTTCGATCAAAGGTTAAGCTATAGTGCGATCAATACAGCCAGAAGTGCCCACTCTTCATATTTATGGATGGGATCAGAACAATATTCTGTGGGGTCACACCCTCTAATTTCTAGATTTATGAAGGGAATTTTTAATTCCAATCCTCCCAGGCCCAGGTATTTGGTAATCTGGGATGTAAGCGAAGTACTTATGCTCCTTTGTCAGTGGACTCCTGTCACAACCCTGTCTTTGGCCAAAGTCACCATGAAGGTAGTCATGCTCATGGCACTGGTTTCAGCGCAATGGGTGCAGACATTGCAGAAGCTGCGACTAGACAGGATGGAAGTATTTGTAGATGCCATTACGTTTTACATCTATGATCTACACAAGCAGAGCAGACCGGGGGTGACAAGGTTTAAGATTATCTTTTCGGGATATCCTACGGATTCACGCCTATGTGTGGTGTCACACTTGCTATATTACATCAAGGCCACCAGAACCGTAAGAGGTGCGGAATCAGCATTATTTATTAGCCACAAAAAAGAGCATAGTAAGGTGTCGGTTCAGACTATTTCAAGGTGGCTGAAGCAGGTTCTGGTTTATGCAGGTATTGACACTGACAATTTTAAATCTCATTCCACCAGGGCGGCATCAACATCAGCGGCCAGAGCATAGGACGTCCCCATAGACCATATCCTCGCAGCCGCAGGATGGTCAAGTGAATTGATGTTTCAAAAATATTATCATAAACCGATTGCCGAACCAGGGGTATTTGCCCATTCTGTTCAGTCTTATAGCGTCCCCTGGGACAGAGGGGTTGCTATTATTTTCTTTATAAAAATAAACCGTTAATACGTTTAAATCAATGTCATTGTTTAATGCATTGTTGATTATTTACTCATTCTGAGTCAATCGATGCAGTGAGACGCCTGGATTTGAATCTACGGCATGAAATCACAGAGCTTTGAAATCTTCACGTAGTCACTCACTTAACTCCAAAGTAAAATAGTAAGATTAAATGAGAACTTACCAGTTTGAAGTTTGATCTTCATTTCATGAGTAGTTACGTTGGTGAGTACGTGCCCTCCACTCCCAACCCTCTCTCACAAAGGTCATCTGGTAGTTCTAGGCTTCTGGTCTTACTATTATACTTCAATTACTGTTACCTGTGATTTTACACTGCTGCTTTGAAGATTGACGCGCATGCGGCCTGACGGGGTCTTCTTCATGTACTCACCCACGTAACTCCTCATAAAATAAAGATCAAACTTCAAACTGGTAAGTTATCATTTAATCTTACAATTCTTGATTAGTTCAGGTGTCAGAGGTTATGGGGAGAAGGCAGGAGAATGGGGTTAGGAGGGAGATATAGGTCAGCCATGATTGAATGGCAGAGTAGGCTTGATGGGCTGAATGGCCTAATTATGCTCCTATCACATGACCTTATGATAATATTTCAATATATTAAGCACTTGCTCGGATTTCAGATGAGAGTAATTTGATGACGAGAATACACCAAGGTTACATAAGCAGGATGTGCAACTGCCAGTGCACCTAATCTGCACCCTCATTAGCAGTTAATACTTTTTACATGGAAAATGCTTGTTAAACTGCTGGTAATTGCAATATCTAGTCTCCAATGATTTAATGGCTTGCAGTCATTGAAGTAATCGGTGGTGTGCAAATTTTATTAGGGAAAGTTATTGAGGCAGTTACGATGACATTTTAAAAACATTTGGACGTATACATGGATAGGAAAGGTTTAGTGTGATATGGGCCAAGCGAGGCAAACTGAATAACTTAGATGGACACACTGAACTTTTTCTTCCCATTTATTATATTGTTTACAGTGTACTATGTTTACATATTCTGTTGGGCTGCTGTCAGTAAAGGGCTTGTCCCACTTGGCGATTTATTTTGGCGACTGCCGCATCATTGACTGGCATATCAGGTCACTGAAAAATGTGTGGCTTGACACGGCGGCATGATGCAGCGGTGACACAGCATGATGACGTATGACGCTTTTTCAAGTGTCGCAACATTTTTTTGTCGCCGCTGGATTTTGAAATGTTCAAAATCTTTTGGCGACACTGATATGACGCTGGCAGTCGCCAAAAAAATCGCCAAGTGGGACAGGCCCTTAAGAATTTCATTGTTCTATCTGGGACATATGTCATTAAGACACTCTTGACATCTTGGTCGGCATGGGTGAGTCGGTCTGAAGGGCCTGTTTCCGTGCTGTACGATTCTAAGATTCAATGAAATAAGTGGAAGAGCTGTGTTGGTATCAAGACCTTTCAAATCTCCTAAATATGTTATTCTGGCCTGTTCCCAGTCGTTCAATGCAGATTAATTTCCATCCGTGAGAAAATATAGGCCATTCACCTCCCGATTCAGGGACTTTTTCTTCCTAACTGATGTCAGGCAACTGAACCACTCTATCAACAACTATCATCAGCTGGCCAGGGCTTTTTCTTCCTTAACAAGGAGCTTTTATACATATTTACAATTTTCAAAGTACCGCATTACTCAAAACTGTATTTCATGCAGTTTGCAAACATCGACCATCAGATTACAACATTGTCAGCCGCATGCATATGGCACACTCTAGCTTCTGCGGCGACCAACGTTCACCAAAGGCCCCACAGTTCTGCGTGCACCCTCTCCAGGGACATGCATGCATGGACATAAGCCTGGATGGCAGTCGGCTCGGGCAGAACCCACGACTGCCCACTGACTGGATCATGACCAAACATAGCCATCTTAGCCAGGGCTTGGCCAGGCCTACCCTGCAACCACAACCCGGTGCTGCCCAAAAGGACTACAGGCCTTTATAGCTAAGTTAAGACTCAACATTCTTTTAAACTCTGAAACTGAAGGGTACAGATGGTTCCATAAACATGATGTCACCCGTGTACAGCCTCAGTGTAATCTACTATTCTTACACTCTTGTACATAAGTATGATTGTGCTTATGGATGGTAAGATGTCTGCAAAAAAGATATTGCACTGTACCTAAGTACATGTGACAATAAAGTCCCATTTTACTTCGGAGTCACGTGAGTGACTACTTGAAGAAGCCCCGCCAGGTGCATGTGCATCATTACGTCAACGCATGTCGCACCGGCAGGCTGCAGAGCTCAGCTCCAGCAGCAGTAACCCGCAGGCAAGTTAATGTTAAACTCTAGTGTTTTTAAACTCTAAGTCTGGCTCACAGAGCCAGCTAGAGTTGCTCATATATATTGTTACATTTTAAAACTCTGTAAGTCTGGCTCGCAGAGCCAGCTAGAGTTGGAAAAATATATTTTTAAACTGCGGTAATGGAGTGGAACGCGCGGGGACCACGGTTACCGCTTTTAAATCGGGTCGGGAGATAAGGGCTGTTCTGAAGGGTCTCGACCCGAAACGTCGCCTATCTCCTTCGCTCCTTAGATGCTGCTGCACCCGCTGAGTTTCTCCAGCTTTTTGTGTACTCCCCGCTATTACCGCTATTTAGATCGGGTTTGGAGATAACGGCTGCGCTAAATGCCGGCTCCAATACCCGCTACTGTTATACTAGGCAGCTAAAATGAAATGAAATAAAAATAAAATGAAATTAAATAAAATGAAATACTAACTTTATTCCCAACTGCCTCCATCAATTTCCAGTGCTTCAAGGCAGAAATACCACACTAAAGTACTCTCAGGCTCATTTGCCATGAGTCTGATGATATGGAAGGATCCCTCCTTTTTAATTTAAAGGTATGGGGATGGCTCAACCAATGGGGGGGAAATACTCTACAGTTAAAGAGCCATGGGGGGTGGAGAAAAAAAAAAGAAAACTTTCAATTGGGGTCAAATGCCCTAGGATTCCCACACAGCCTCTCGCAGAGGTCCATAGAGCAAAGAAGAAAACATTGTTATACATAGCAGTGGGAATCATCCTCCCCAACACCTTGTTGAGGGCTGAATGAGACCTCCCTAGAGCATAACTCGGGAGAAGCAGGGCAGGAGGAATCTGACCCTGTAGCTGGTGTCACTGCTTACGTGCGCACACGAGCCATGCTCCAGGTGTCCCGGACATAGCGTTAAACTTCGCTAAACCCGGTAGGGACTGGTGAGGCTATCGAGAAAACTCTAGCCGCCAAATGTAAATTACATGGTTTCTCACCAGTTCCAGAATACGTTCATGAAGACTGCCATAAGTTATAAAACACCTGTAAACTGTGTTTCACTCAAAATATTCATCGTGAACTCAGCAAAGGCACAAATGAGTGCAACAATGCGGAGACAAAAAGTGAGATTTCAACGCAACCCCAAGTTGTTGCTATTCAACAAGATATGCTGGCCCTGTTCTGCAACATCTACGTTGAACCCGAAGTTGCAGCTCTATGTAGGTCCACCAATATCCAAGCCAGATTATTTATTTGGGGTGGACCTCCTCCAACAAGCCAAGGACCTAGAGGAACATGCCAAAACAATCTGTCAGCAAGACATACGTTCCTTCTGCCAGGATGCCGTCTCGCAGATCGTTTCAGCGCGAAAGGTGACGGATCCAGGGGCAGGGCCAAGCAGAGTGGGGCCAGTGGGGCGAAGGTATTACTCACCTGTGTATCCCAGCTACAACCCCAATATGGGCAGAAGTAGTAAAGGCTGACTGTAGAGGTACAGGTGATTCATTTTGTCCAGGGTAAGTTCTGGGACCTCCGGTTGGGAGTAGGTTGCAATTGGGTATGATGAAGGGTGCTGCATAACATCTCATCAGTTTATACTACACACTGTCTCAAGCTCAAATTCAGTTTATGTCAACAATTGATCCGCCTGTACACAATATGCCTAATCGAGTATTGGGGGTTTCTGCACAAACTCAGCAGGTAAAAGAATAAATTACGGGTTGTCCCAAAAAAGGGGAATTGAGAGGACGATAAACCATCCTCAACAATTGTGTCCAATATTTTCCCCAGACAGAGAAAAGATGGGGGATGTAGAGGTATTCTGGACCTAAATCAGTTAAATTCCTATGTTCACTATATGCATTTTTAAATAGACACCTTCAATACTGTGAAACGGCTGTTATCACAAGGCTGTTATGTAGCAACTATAGGTTTGAAAGATGCATATTATTCAGTACCAATTCATCATCAATATCGGAGATACTTGAAATTTAGTTGGAAGGGACAGCTGCGGCAATTTAAAGCATTACCAATGTGTTAACCTCAGTTCTAGGCTAGTCAAGAAATTGTGCGAACCAGTGCTAGCGCTACATTGGGCCCAGAATTGGTAAAGGCTTATCTAGATGATATTTTAATCATAAGCAACGCTCATGAGACAGCTGAGGAATCGGTTTCATCAACCAAATACATATTAGAAAGGTTAGAGTTCCTGGTCCATCCAACTAAATCCAAGTTAGAGCCATCCTAAAAAATTGTTTATTTGGGATATGTCAGTGACTTTGCCTACAGCCAAGACTGTGGAGATCAGAGAGGTCTGTACCAGTCTTACTGGAAAACAATATCCCTCCATCCGGGAAGTAGCTACTGTTATTAGTAAATTGGTGGCAGTTTTCCCTGCAGTGCAGTTGAAGTGCAAGCTAGAGGTTATGGAAAGTGCTGGGAGAGAGTCTGTTCGCAGGAAGCGTGGGGCGCGCAGTGATGCGGTTCCATCTCAGCGTTCGAGTCGGGAGCTAAGTGCGGTAATGCCGGCTCTGATACCAATGGCTGTTGCCCCGGTGATTGAACAGCCTCCAGCTACTCCAGTGTCACAGGGCACTGAGGCCACGGCAACAAGTAAAAAAAAAATTTAAAAAGAACATGAAAGTCTGTCAGACCTGTTTTATCTGACGGGTCTGAGAAGAAGAAGACTCTCCTCCAGACCGGAAAAGAATGTAGGTGAGACTGGAACAAATGGAGAAAATGCTCCAACCTTTAATCAGTCAAGGGTCCAAAGACCCAAAGATTTCCCAGGCAGCCTCCCAAGGAGTTCCATACACTGAGTATGGTGCCTATCAAGAATGGGAATCTAACTCTCCAGTGCCTTGTTTAGGTCTGGATGAGGTCTCCCTAGAGCAAGACTAAAATGCTCCAAACTTTAATCATTCAAGGGTCCAAAGACCCAGAGATTCCCCAGGCAGCCTCCGAAGGAGTTCCATACACTGAGTATGGTGCCTATCAAGAATGGGAATATCACTCTCCAGTGTCTTGTTTAGGTCTGGTAGAGGTCTCCCTAGAGCAAGACTTGGGAGTACCAGGGCAGGAGGGGACTGACCCTGAAGCTGGTGTCCCTACTTATGTGTATACACCAGAGCACAAGAGCCACGCTCCGGGTGTTCCCGATGTAGCAATAAGTTTTGCTATACCGGAATGGACTGGTGAGGCTATGGACGAGAACCTGGTGGCCAACATTAATTGGTTTCTCACCAGCTCCAAGCAACTGTTATGACTGAAACAGCTGAAATATATAAAACACCCGTCAATTGTGCCTCGCTCAGGATGCCAACAGTAAAATCTGCAATTTGGGCACCCATGAGTGCAACGATGCGAGGGCAGGAAATGTGTTTCCAGCGTGTCCTCAAGCTGATATCAGCAGGCATCACTGTATTTGGGAAACACATACAAGTGTCGACAATGTCCAAAACTCAAAAGGACATGCTTGCGTTGTTCTGCAATGCCTATTTCGAACTTAATTGTATGTGGAAAATCGCCATTCGGCCACCATTGCACCCAAAATTTGCAGGACTGTGTAGAACAAGCAACATTCAAGCACCAGATTACTTGTTCGGCGACGACCTCATCAAGCAAATTAGGGACATTGGCGATGAGGCAAAGACAATTGGGCTTATGAAACCATTCATCCCTGCTCCCAGGATGTCATCTAAACAGTTAGGTTCGATGCGCAGGGGGTCGGATCACGGGGCAGGGCCAAGCAGAGGAAGTGCCGATGGGACAAAAATATTACCCACCAGTGCAGCCCAACAACAACCCAATATTGGGAGGTGGACCAAATCCTCGGGACCGCAAGATGGTCTAAGGAATCGACGTTTCTACGTTTTATGATAAACTTGTTCTTACAGTACCAAGGTTTGGGCATGCTGTGTTGGGTCCTGTACAGGGTTTAAAGCATACCCTGCTGACCAAAGGTTATGTGTAGTTAGGCACCCGAGTCAATATATCAAGGTAACTTAAAGTCTCAGAGGCTCTTAGACAGCAATGCTCATCAGTCACAAAAAAAAAACTTCATAAAACGTGTCAGTATAAACTATTTCTAGATGGTAAAACAGGTTTTGGGATTTTGCTGGAGTAGACACTCATGTATTTAAATCTTACTCCAACAGTGCGGCATCAACATCCGCAGTAAGGCCGCAGATTGGTCTAAGGAATCAACTTTCTAAAATTATGTTAAACCTGTCCTGACAGTGCCAGGGTTTGGGCATGCTGTTTTGATTTCCGTTTGATTTGAGTTGCTTTGTCTTTATAAGTTTCATTTGTGATTTCCCCTGGGATAGAGGAGTTATTACTGTATTGTTATTTAAAAAATGATTATTGGATGATTCAAAGCAATGTTCAATACATTATTTATTCACTACTGTGTCAACTGAAGCAGTGTGTCGTATGGAGTGCATCTATGGCATGAAATCACAGAGCTTTGAAATCTTCACGTAGTCACTCATGTGACTGCGAAGTAAAATAGTAAGATTAAACGAGAGCTTACCAGTTTGAAGTTTGATCCTTATTTTATGAGGAGTTACGATGAGGGATTCCGTGCCCTCCGCTCCCGGCCCTCATAATCGAAAGGATCATCTGGTAGTTCGAGTCTTCTCAAAGCCTTACTATGTTACTTCGGCTATCGGTTTCTGTGTTTTCACGCCGCTGCTTTGAAGTATGATGCGCATGCACCTGGCGGGGCTTCTTCACGTAATCCTTCATCGTAACTTCTCATAAAATTAGGATCAAACTTCGAACTGGTAAGTTCTCATTTAATCTTACTATTATTGTATCATTCATAAGGAGCATACTCTATATGTTACTAATTATGCCTCATATTCACTAAGGTATTTCATATACAAAAACAGTTCTGTACATTTGCCATTTTACAATTTACCTAACAAATGATTTATCATAGTGTCAGATGAAAAATCATCTGATAAAAAAACAAATAAAAACTAGAAAAAATAAACTGCAGATGCTGGTTTACAAAAAAGGCACAAAGTGCTGGAGTAACTTAGTGGGTCTGAGAATATGGAAAGGTGACCTTATGGGGTCGGGACCCTTGTTCAGACTGATTGGGGGAGGGGGGGGGGAATGCAAGAAGAGAGGAGAGGCCGGACAAAGCAAACAAAAACAAAATATATTAGGTTGCATCATAAATTTCACAGAACATGATTTGGCCCATTATCGCCATGCCTGTTGAAAATCAATCCTATCCTGTATTGGAGCACCAAGTCCATCTTTCTGCTCATGCTCTTCAACCACGCACCCAAGTATGTATCAAATGTGGTGATGGTTTCAGCCCTTGAAACTTTTTAAATCTCTTTCCTCGACGGAGATGCAACTATTTCGGTATCTGCGGACTTAACATTGTGGAGCTCATGGTCCTTTGATTTGGGTTCGACTTTGGGAGCTTCAACCGCAGGATTTTCGATCGTCCCGATCGCGGGAGCTTCGATCGCCGGCTGCGGGAGCTTCGATCACACCGACTGCGGTTGGGTTCGGCTGCCCCGACCACGGGAGAAAAGAAGGGAAGAAGATAATACGTTATTGCCTTCCGTCACTGTGCGCTGTGGTGGATGTTTATGTTCATTTTCATGTAATTGTGTGTTAAAGTTTGTTGCTTTTTTGGTATGACTATTATCAAATCAAATTCCTTGTATGCTTTTACATACTTGGCTGAGAAATTAATTACAAAACAATACAATGTATGTACCGGCAAAAAATGTATTTTAAACGTTGTTATAGTACCTGCCTCAACTACCACCACTGACAGCTCATTCTGTATACTCAACACCCTCTGTGTGAAAAAGGTGCCCCTTAGGTTCCCATTGATTATTTCCCCTCACACCTTAAACCTAAGCCCTCTGGTTTTTGATTCTCCTACCTTGGGTAAAGGAAGGACTGTGTATTCATGCTAGCTATTCCCCTCATGATTTTGTACACCTACAGAAGATCACCCCTAGCATCCTGCACTCTAAGCAACCCTCTCTTATTGCTCAGACCCTCAAGTCCTGGTAAAAACCTTGTAATTCATGTCTGCACTCTTTTCAGCCCAATAACAGTCAATACCCTCATAAATCTATTATTGCTCAATGAAATGTCTCCTCATATTCTCTATTCCAAATGGAACAATTATGGCCTATCCAAATATTGGAAATACTCAGCAGGTCAGCCAACAACTTGGGGGAGAGAAATACATGGATGACATTTTTGTTAGAGCTGGTAATATTTACAAACCTGGCATATTTTAAATTTTATGAAGGGGGAAGAGTATTGAAAACAAAGGAAGTAACTTTGATAGGGTGGAGACTAAAAGGAGATGGATACCACAGATTGGTGTTGGTTGAGAAAGGGTGGCGAGAGCTCCTTGGTCTCAACCAATTTCTATGAAGGAAAAGTCTTGTGGGAAGTGTGGGAAGAACTAAGCCGTTCTTCCATTTTGCCTTTCAGCACTTCACTCTGTGGGAATCGAACTTTACTCTAGTGAATGTACCCTTCTGAACTAGGCTAAACGGGCCTGGTGCAGGTGTGGCCCATGAACACAGTAACAAAGAGGGGCTTTTTTCCGCAAGGCTACAGGTAGACACCCTAACCTTCCTGCATGGATAAAGAAGCCTGTTTTTCAGTAGAAAGGTACCAAATGCTGGATCACAATAATTAATCCTGTAAAGCAAGGTGTATGTGACTAACTTTGCATTTATGCGATCAAAACTGATATAGAAATACTGCATTCTTTGAATCTGCAGAACAGTCTCTTGCTTGACTGTTCTCCTTGTCCGACAAGCTATTGCTAATAAAGAAGTTAACTCACACTCAAGTCCCTCGGAAAGTATTCCGATAGTCTAACAGGAACTTATCATTACTAAAATGTTCAGGCAACATCCTAATAAATCCCTTCGTGCCCATTCCCGGGAAAAACATCTTTCCTATAATGTTTATGTGATAGGAGCATAATGAAGCCATTCGGCCCATCAAATAATGTGGTGACTAAAACTATGCACAATATGCAAGCTGCGGTATAACAAGTGTTGTATCTGATTCTAGACAATCCTCGTTGCTCTGATATTCTATGGCTAATCTTGATGGTTCATCCAGCATGCTACTGGGTTTACCTGGTATGTTTTACTTTTGATTTCATGTCTGTGAGCTGCAAACTGGAACAAGTTACTGGAGCAATGCAGTGAGTTCACAGCTTATAACTCCAGTAATTGCTGATGTGCAGCAGAGTGAAGTAATTCTGAAAGGGCTGAATTTTTCAAGCAATTTTACCAATTCTACCAACAACTTCAACTGTTGAACGTTTCTACACATTATGGAAGTTACTTACAGGTTAATGGAAAAGCCAGTCAGAAAATTCTGAAGAAGGATCCTGACCCTAAACGTCACCTATCCATGTTCTCCAAGGATGCTGCATGATGCACTGAGTTACTCTAGCACTTTATGTCTTTTTTTAATAGAAAAGCCTACCTTTACTATTAGTTGTTTAGTTCTTTGAATGAAACAAGGATTTAGTTCCTTCAGCTTTCAGTGATGAAGCTGGTTGAAGCGTCACTTGGAAGATCTGATATAGTGTGACTTACATGAGCCTAGTGATTTAGAAGTCCTTCTAATCATCCTTTGTAGTTAAATGGTTGGGTCAAATGCAACAGGAGAATTATAATTAATAAACACATGTGGTATTTGGGAATTGGCTTCATGAAAATCTCACAGCAACAATTACAAGTTCAGAAACAACCAACCGATCTAAACTTGCCAATAAGCCAAACCAATGAGACTCTGCTTTTAGTACAACTAATGTTGCTTGAAGTGTGGACACAAAGTGTTGGAGGGGGTCAGGCAGCATCTCTGGAGAAAAGAGACAGAGGACAATTGCAAATGTTACTCTACCATTCAAGAAGGGAGTGAGGCAAAAGAGTGGAAACTATAGGCCTGCCCTCAGTGACCTTACTTTAAACTTTAGAGATACAGTGTGGAAACAGGCTCTTCGGCCCACTAAGTCCACATCAACCAGCAATCACCCCATACACTAGCACTATCCTACACACTAGGGACAACTGGCAAATTTGCAGAAGCCAGTTGCAAACCTACAAACCTGTGTTAACGGAGGAACTGCAGATGCTGGAGAATCGAGGGTACACAAAAGGCTGGAGAAACTCAGCGGGTGCAGCAGCATCTAAGGAGCGAAGGAGATAGGCGATGTTTCGGGTCGAGACCCTTCTTCAGACTGGTCAGGGATCAGGGAAACGAGAGATATAGACGGTGATGTGGAGAGATAAAGAACAATGAATGAAAGATATGCAAAAAAGTATCGATGATAAAGGGAACAAGCCATTGTAAGCTGTTTGTGGTGTGAAAATGAGAAGCTAGTGCGACTAGGGTGGGGGAGGGAGATAGAGAGAGAGGGAATGCCAGGGCCCGAGGGCTGAGGGAGAGGTGGGAAGGGGAGGAGACGGCAAAGGTTAACAGAATTGAGAAAATTCAATGTTCAAGCCCAAAGGATGCAGACTCCCCAAGCGGAATATGAGGTGCTGTTCCTCCAACGTGCGGTGTTGCTCACTCTGGCCGTGGAGGAGGCCCAGGACCGAGTGGTCGGACACGGAATGGGAGGGGGAGTTGAAGTGCTGAGCCACCGGGAGGTGGGCTTGGTTATTGCGGACCGAGCGGAGGTGTTCGGCGAAACGATCGCCAAGCCTCCGCTTGGTCTCACCGATATAGATCATCTGGCATCTGGAGCAGCGGATGCAGTAGATGAGGTTGGAGGAGGTGCAGGTGAACCTCTGTCGGACCTGGAAGGACTGCTTGGGTCCCTGAAAGGAGTGGAGGGGGGAGGTGAAGGGACAATTGTGGCATTTCTTGCGGTTGCAAGGGAAAGTGCCCGGGGAAGGGGTAGAGCGGGAGGGAAGGGAAGAATTGACAAGGGAGTTGCGGAGGGAGCGGTCTTTGCGGAACGCAGACAGGGGGGGAGATGGGAAGATGTGGCGAGTGGAGGGGTCACGTTGGAGGTGCGAAACTGGCGGAGGACTATGTGTTGTATTTGACGGCTGGTGGGGTGAAAGGTGAGGACCAGGGGGACTCTGCCCTGTTTGCGAGTGGGGGAATGGGGAGAGAGGTCAGTGTTGCGGGGTATGGAGGAGACCCTGGTGCGAACGAATCTACAAACCTGCACATCTTTGGAGAATGGGACAAAACCGGATGCACCCGGAGAAAACCCACGTGGTCACTGGTAGAAGGTGCAAACTCCATACAGACAGCAACCGTAGTCAACTAGCCCATGCAAATAATGGGTCTCCAGGAAATCACCAAAAATAGGCCAAAGTCAACATGGTTTTGTGAAGGGGAGATCTTGCATGCCAAATCTGTTGAAATTCTTTGAGGAAGCAAATTGCATGATAGTCAAAGGAAAGTCAGTAGTTGTAGTTTACTTGGGTATTTTTTAAAGTGAAGATTGACAGGTTCTTGATTAAACGGGTGTCAAAGGTTATGGGAGGAGACAGGAGATTGGGGTTGAGAGGGTAAAATAGATCAGCCATGATTGAATGGCAGAGTAGACTCAATGGGTTGAATAGCCTAATTCCGCTCTTATGACCTATGAACATAAACTTATGTTCTGCACCCATTTCATATTCACAGCATCTTCAGTGTTTTTGTAGACTGAAGAACTATTTGGACCTTGAAGATATTCAATGAGTCAGCCTCTGCAGCTCTCCAGGGTGGATAGATCCAACGATACTTTTAAGATCAAAAACACAAGAACTTAAGACTGTAAAGCATCTGGTCAACTATTCCATATACTCTTTGTAAAGACCTGAAGTAAATTTCTGCCAGAGGTTATGACTATTGCTGCATGAGAACATAACAAATAGAAGCAGGATTGGGATATTCAGCCCGCTCATGCATTGGGATATTCAGCCCCTCAATAACATTTAGATTTAAGTTTATTACTGTCACGTGTGCCAAGATACAGTGAAAAGCTTTTGTTTCCGTGCTAACCAATCAAGTCAAATAACAGAATACATGAATACAATCAAGGCAAACACAGGTACATTGGGTAGAGCAAAGAGAACATTGCCAGTGTGCAGAATATTGGTTCTCAGCACTGTAGGCTAACAGTTCTAGAGTAAAAGTCCAATGGTTGGGCACCATATTCAAGGAAGGATATGCTGGTTCTGGAGAGGGTCTAGAAGAGGTTTACAAGAATGATCCCAGGAATGAGTAAGTTAACCTATGATGAGCGTTTGTCGGCACTGGGCCTGTAAGCGCTGGAATTTAGAAGAATGAGGGGGGACCTCATTGAAACATACAGAATAGTAAAAGGCTTGGATAGAGTGGATGTGGAGAGGATGTTTCCACTAGTGGGAGAGTCTAGGACTAGAAGTCATAGCCTCAGAATTAAAGGAGGTTCTTTTAGGAAGGAGATGGGGAGACATTTCTTTAGTCGGAGGGTGGTGAATCTGTGGAATTCTTTGCCACGGAAGGCTGTGGAGGCCAAGTCAGTGGATATTTTTTAAGGCAGAGATAGATAGATTCTTGAATAGTATTTGTGTCAGACGTTATGGGGAGAAGGCAGGAGAATGGGGTTAGAAGGGAGAGATAGATCAGTCATGATTGAATGGCAGAGTAGACTTGATGGGCCTAATTCTACTCCTATTCCTTATGACCTTATGACCAATGTGCACATTGAGGAAGGATGGAAAACCAGGAATGTTTCCTAGCTTATGGAAGGACCGTTGTGAAGTCTGGTAACAGAGTGGAAGAAGCTGTTGCTAGTCTGGTGGTATGTGATTTCAAGCTTTTGTATCTTTGCCCTGACAAGAGTGGGGAGGAGAAAGAATGATTGGGGTGGAAAAAGGTTCTTGTAAAGATTGTGGCTTTTCCTCAGCTCCATTTCCTTGTACAAACACCATTTCCTTTTATTCCACGAACATTCAAAAATCCAGATATTGCTCCTTTCCATCTGAAAGGATTTATCTTACTCTGAAACTTTGCCCCCAACTTCTAGAAACCCACATGAGAAGGGGGATTTTTGCACAGAGGTGCTGGGTATATGGAATGAGCTGCTGGAGGAGATAGTAGAGGCAGAAACTGCAACAACGTTTAAAAGACATTTGGACAGGTACATGGATAAGAAAGGTTTAGAGGAATATGGGCCAAATGCAAGCAGGTAGAGTAGATGGGGCACCTTGTTCGGGGCATGGGCAAGTAGAGCCGAAGGGCCTGTTTCCACACTGAATAATTCTAAGACTTAATGAGAGGAAGTATCCTCTCAAGATTCTCTCAACCTCTTTAGTCAGAGGGTAGTGAGACTGTGAAATTTGTTGCAAACGAAGGCCATGGAGGCCAATCAGCGGATATTTTTAAGCCAGAGATAGATAGATTCTTGATTAGTACAGGTGTCAGAGGTTATGGGGAGAAGGCAGTAGAACGGGGTTAGGAGGGTGAGATAGATCAGCCATGATTGAATGGAGGAGTATACTTAATGGACCGAATGGCCTAATTCTACTCCTATCACTTATGACCTTATGACCTAATTCTTTCTCCAAGTATAATATTATCCGTTGTGACTGATGGAGAAGCAGTAGCAGAACGATACCAATAAAATCTAACAGAGAGAGGATGGTTAGTCAGGTCATAAATAAGAGGTTTTGAGTAATGAGGCTGTTAGAACTAAATGGCAGAGGCTGTATTTTCACATTTCAGTAACACCAAGTGGCTTTCTCAAGACTCCCACATTTGCAATGTAATATTCAAAACTGTGCAATAAACCTCTGAGGAACTGTTAAGAACTATAGTAGAAAAACTAAAGCATGAAATATGTATTTAATTTAGGGGGAGCAGTTTAATTTTGTTCAAATTGATAATTGATGTGACTGCTGGAACAGCTGAAGGACAGTTATGGTGTTTACCTACTGAGGGAGATGAACAGCCATCAATATTTTCACATCACTTTCCCACAAGTCAGTTACGTGCATAAGATATACACTCAATGTATAAGAGCCTAAGGGGGTGCCAATTGTCTTTAGAATGATATTAAGTGGCAAAAATTACCCAAGTGTGATATGTCAAGCACTTGGACATTAATAACCCTGAGAACATAGTCGATCAGGCTGCCCTTCTCCCCGCACGGTATTGTCATTTCTCACTACTTCTTTATGGCTCGGGCAGCTCCAACTGCACAAAACCTTAGACCCAGATCGGTAATTCTGCTCCACAAGATACTAACAGGAAAGTTATGGCCAGAGGTTAACCTCCTAAACAGAACAGGTTGAGACGTAGTTATACGGGAAAGACGAGTTTCACTGCAGCACATTAAAATTTCAAAGGCTGCAAGACTTACTATCGGGGACATCAATAAGCTACAACACTATGAATAATGACACGTAATATTGTACGTGAGACTACTGTCCTCTGGTTTTACGCCACACGGCATTCACTGACAGGGTTATATTGTTTTTAAGTAAAGAGTCTGATATATATTTATTACAAACATTTGCACGTAAAGTTAAAGATGTTCAATAAATGGTCTCCTCCAAGCACGGTTGCTCTTATCTTTGAATATTGATATAACACTGCAATCTGTCAAATCTACATGAAAATGTAACTTAACCGGTATTGCACAAGTTTAACAGCAACTAAAAGTGTTATACAGTCCAGTATTTCCCATGTTGAATTAACATAGAACATAGAACAGTACAGCAAATGGAATGGGCCCTTTGGCCTACAATGTTTGTGCTGAGCATGATACCGAGTTAAACTGATCTCATCTGCCTGTACATAATCCATACCTCTCTAATCCCTGCACTTCCATGTGCCTATCCAAAAGCCTCTTAAATGCCACTATCATAACTGCCTCCACCTCCACCCCTGGCAATGCATTCCAGATCCCCACCATGCTCCATTAAACTCTACCATACTTGCCCCACACATCTCCATTAAACTTTCTCCCTCTCACCTTATAACTATGCCCTCAAATGTTGGACATTTCTACCAAGGGAAAAGGTTCTGTCTGTCGACCCTGTCTATGCCTCTCATAATTTTAATATATGATTATGAATACTCATTCTGAAATTAGTTCATTGACACATCTACAACCTCAGCATATAATTGATTGGTCCATAAAAAAATCATATCTGCAAAATGTCTATGTTATTGTGCTATAATTTAAGGTTAACATGAAGAAAGTATAATGACCAGATTACTTGACCAATATACTCATAACAACATGGAATCAGGCCTTTTAGTCCAATGAGGCTTTGTTGACTATCAAGCAATCCATTCACCATGTATAGTCGTGGAGTCATACAGCAGGAAAACAGGCCCTTTGGCCCATCTTGTCCATTCCGACTAAGATGCACCATCTAAGGCAGTCCCATTACCCACCTTTGGTTTACCTCACTCTAAACCTTTGCTATCCATATACCTTTACAAATCTTCCTTCTAATTCTTTTTTATTTTCCCTACTTTCCCATCAATTTGCCCCAGATCCGACCATTCACCTACACATTAAGATGAATTAAAAAAAGCCAACTAACCTAACAATGTGCACATCTTTGACGTGTGAAAAACCACGGTGGCACAGCGGTAGAGCTGCTGCCACACAGCGCCAGGGATCTGTGTTCAATCTTTACCTCGGGTGCTGTCTCCGTGAAGTTTGTACGTTCTCCCTGTGATTGTGTGGGATTCCTCCAGGTGCTATGATTTCCTCCTCTATTCCAAAGACATGCAGGTTTGTAGGTTAATTGGCTTCTGTATATTCCCCTTCGTGCGTGGGATAGAACTAGTGTATGAGTGATCTATGGTTGGCGTGGGCTCGGTGGGCTGAAGGGCCTGTTTCCTCACGGTAACTCTAAACAAAACTAAACTAAAACTGGATAGGGGCAGACAATAGAAACCTGCATAATCAGAGGGAAATCGTGCAAAGTTCCCACAGACAGCAATAAAAATCAGCAATGAACTCAAGTCCCTAGAGCTATGAGGCTATGCCATACATCTGATATCAAAAGTGAGGATCCAAGCAAAATTACTGAATCTCTCACGTACATTCCAGTGTTTAAATACAATGTTCTCTGAACAGGACATGCCAATGGTACTGAGGGCACCAAGTGGAAGAAAAAAGATACTGCAGCAAAAACAGACAAATTTGCCAATTAAAAAAATCAACTAGTGAGGACATAATAATCCAGAACTGAACTAGGCAACAAATTTCCTTTACGGTGTGTGCCTGTAGTTAAAACGTTAACCTTTCACATAGTGCCTACCGGTTAAATTAACACCTTTAGTCTTCTATGAGGAAAGTATTCTTTTATGGGATTTTCAAATAGTCAGCTAAATTTGTGAATTATTAATTCAATTTTTTTTACACGACTCAGGGTTGTTTGCGATATTTGGGAATTTTTTGCCTCTTAGAAAGAATTTAGAAAATGTTTCTTTTGCATCGGGTTCAGGAAAAATCGTTCTATACATGAGCACAATCATACTTATGTACAAGAATGCATGAATAGTAGATTACACAGAATCAGGTTTCAGGAAACCACTTTGTATGATTCAAGTTCTAATCCATAAAGGCCCATTATCTTGGAGGCATCACTGCGTCAAGCACACCGTCCCTCACCTCATTTGGCCACTTGTTCGGCCTCTCTGTCCCAGGATGCTTCCTGCAGCCAACCTCAGAGCATCCAGAACTCCTCAGAGGACACCAGAATTAGGACACACGTACCCACGTACAGGCACCGTCGTTTTCCTGCAACACCACCACCAGGGGCTGAAGCCTCTTAAACAAAGTGTTAGATCAAATCAAGTCAAGTTTATTGTCATTTGCAAAAATATGGCAAGGTATACTGAAAATCTTGTTTTCAGCAGCATCACAGGCACTTTGACTCAGACGACACACAAACTTAAATTATACATAAATAGACCTGACTGGAGGCTCAGACAGATACTGGACACCTGTGGCAGGGCCTGCACGCCATCACTTCGCACAAGGTGAAAACGAGTAGTTCAAGAGATGCATTACTCCTGGATGAGCTCAATGTTTTCCTTGCTTGCTTTGAAAAGGAAGAACAACAATGTACCTTCACAGGCCCTCAAAGTTCCTGATGACCATGTAATATACATGGTAAATGGTAGGGAATTGAGGAATGCTGTGGAACAGAGGGATCTAGGAATAACTGTGCATAGTTCCCTGAAGGTGGAATCGCATGTAGATAGGGTGGTAAAGAAAGCCTTTGGTGTGCTGGCCTTTATAAATCAGAGCATTGAATATAGGAGTAGGGAAGTAATGTTAAAATCGTACAAGGCATTGGTAAGACCAATTCTGGAGTATGGTGTACAATTTTGGTCGCCTAGTTATAGGAAGGATGTCAACAAAATAGAGAGAGTACAGAGGAGATTTACAAGAATGTTGCCAGGGTTCCAGCAACTATGTTACAGAGAAAGGTTGAACAAGTTAGGTCTTTATTCTTTGGAGCGCAGAAGGTTAAGGGGGGACTTGATTGAGGTCTTTAAAATGATGAAAGGGATAGACAGAGTTGACGTGGATACGTTTTTCCCATTGAGGGTAGGGAAGATTCAAACAAGAGGGCATACATGAGAATTAAGGGACAGAGGTTTCGGGGTAACGTGAGGGGGAACTTCTTTACTCAGAGGGTGGTGGCTGTGTGGAATGAGCTTCCAGCAGAAGTGGTGGAGGCAGGATCGATTTTAACATTTAAGAGTAAAGTGGATAGGTATATGGACGTGAAGGGAATGGAGGGGTATGGTCCTGAGTGCAGGTAGATGGGACTAGGGGAAAACAAATGGTCGGCACGGACTGGAAGGGCCGAGATGGCCTGTTTCCGTGCTGTAATTGTTATATGGTTATATGGTAATATCAATCTCCAAAGTCGACATCAGAAGATCCTTCTCAACGAAAATCCTGTCCCAGAAGAAGATGATAGATGCCGTCTTCTTGGGGCAACGCTTCATGTAGTTGCTCTCCATGGTGGTGAGGCTGTGCTTGTGATGGACTGGGCAGAGTCCACCAATGTCTTCAGTCTCTTGCAATCCTGTGTAGTGGAATTGCCCAACCAGACCATATTACTAACAGCCAAAAAACGTTCCACAGTGCATCTCTAGAAGTTAGTCAGAGCATTCAATGACATAACAAATCTCTTTAAACTTCGAAGAAAGTTGAGGTGCAGGCACGCCTTTTTTTTTATTATATCCATGTGCTGGTCCCTGGACAGATCACCTGAGATGTTAATGCCCAGGAATTTGAAGCTAATAACTCTCTCCACCAATTAAATCTAGTGTGTAATCCTGACTTCCCCTTTCTGAACTCAATCCTTAATTTCTTGGTCTTATTAATGTTGAGCAAGAGGTTGTTGTTTTGACCCCCCATTCAACCAAGTATTGCATTTCTCTCCTGTACATCCAGTAATCACCAGCAGTGGATGGGGGTGTCGTGCTTGAATTTATCTATGGCATTGTCATAACAGAAACAGAAACAGAATTAGGCCATTCAGCCCATCAAACCTATTCTGCCATTCAATCATGGTAGATCTATCTCTCCCGCCTAACCCCATTTGCCTGCCTTCTTCCCATAACCCCTGATACTTGTACTAATCAAGAATCTATCTCTACCTTAAAAATATCCATTGATGGCCTTCACAGCCTTCTGTGGCAAAGAATTCCACAGATTCACCACCTTCTGACTAAAGAAATTCCTTCTCATCTCCTTCCTAAAGGAATGTCCTTTAGAGGCTATGACCTCTGGTCCTAAACTCTCCCACTAGTGGAAACATTCTCTCCACATCCACTCTATCCAAGCCTTTCACCATTTGGTGCGTTTCAATGAGCCCCTCCCCCCATTCTTCTAAACTCCATTCCTGGGATTATTCTTGTAAACCTCCTCTGGACTCTCTCCAGAGCCAGCACATTCTTCCTCAGATATGGTGCCCAGAATTGCTCACAATGCGGCCTGACCAGTGCCTTATAGAGCCTTAGCATTACATCCCTGTTGGACTCCATTGTAGTTGTGCTTAACCAAGTGGTCCGCATGATGGGGGTAAATAGAGCAAGAGTCTATAGTGGCACACAGGCCTGAGGTCTACTTGTGTTGCTAGTCAGTGAGGAGGAGATGTTGTTATCAATCTGCAATGGTTGAGGGCTGTAGATGAGAAATTTGAGGTTCCACTTGTGAGGGAGGTATAGAGGACCTCCCTTAGAGTATAGTGATGAGTGTGCGGGGATCATTGAGTTGAACATCAAGCTGAAGTCGATGAAAAGCAGCCCAACAGTGCTTCTGTTATTTGGCAATGAACTGGCGATTGAAGATGGGTGTTAAAAAAATCATAATCAGACAATCAATTTCAATTTCAGAAAATTACAGATAATTACCTCTTCATGGCAAGATGATCCTTAGTCTACTTCTGATAATTGATTCAATTATTTTACATGGGTTAAAAATAAAGTCTACAGTTATAATCAAAATTCCTCTTTTGAATATGGTACCATATTTGCCTACTTCCAACCTATGTATGCTTCCAGTGACAAGTTACACTATGAAGAGCTATTTAAACTCCTGCATATCCCTGGCATCAGGGGCTGCATCACATTATTTTGCTTTCCCAAATATTCAGTATCCTTGAATGCTGCATTAATTTCCATTTTCTATAATAAGCCTTTTTTTTAATGTAAGTATCTTTATGATCTGGGATTTTGCAGGCTTTTAGGTTTTAATAAAATAAATCTGAAACATTGAAAATGTGGCATGTCATTCTGAAGATACGCATGTTTTATTAATACATTCTCCAGTATTCCCCAGATTCTGATTATGTCTGTCCCTAAGTCTCCACATTTCTATAATGCCAACATTTATTAGCTTTCTGCCTGATAAAGTTTCATTGCGGATCCTGTTTGCCAACTGCCCTCCTGTCCACCTTTGAAGGAACAACAGAAAACCATTTAAATTACAATGATCCTTGCAAACTCAGAAACTCTATCATTTAATTCCCAAAAGCCCCAATGAGCATGTTGAGGGCAAGGGTTTAACCTTATGTAGAGGAGTGTGTACAGTTTCATTCATCTTACTAGTGGGGATACAAAGCCTTTGCAAAAGATATAGAGGAGGGCAACTGAAGTGGCAGCAGAGATTACACTCTTCATTTGTGGAGCAGACCTAAGAAAACTGGGAATCTTTAGACAAAAGACAACACTTGTTTTCAAAATTCAGGAGATTGGTGGAAGAATATTCTAATAAATGAAAACAGCATAAAAGGTATCGCAATGTATGTGACAAAACTAACATTGAATTCTCTAACTTCAACAACCCTTGCATTCCCTCTCTCCCTCCATCCCTCCCCCACCCGTCGTACCAGCTTCAAAGTAATCTTGTTGGATCTCATTGGCAATACACGTTCTCACCAAGGCTACAGCTAACAATGGCCTGTTTCCTTTATCATTGTTACTTTTTTGCATATCTTTCATTCATTTGTTCGATATCTCTCTACATCACCATCTATATCTCCCATTTCCCTTATCCATAACCAGTCTGAAGAAGGGTCTTGATCCAAAATGTCACCTATTCCTTTTCTCCAGAGATGCTGCCTGACCCGCGAGTTATTCCAGCTTTTTGTGTTTATGTTCAGTTTAAACCAGCATCTGCAGTCCCTTCCTTAACATTACCTATGTTGTCAGATGGAAAACTCTAGTTCTGCCAATGTTGTCCTGAATTTCAAAATAGTCCCCTTATTAAGTTCAGTAACTTAAAGCCTGCCCTGGAGTCAAATACATTTTGCATTTATTAAGGTATGATATGCATGATATAGATTCCTCTGAATCTATTTCATTTTGCAGCTGTGGTTTTGAAGGAGACATTATCGAATAATCTTCAAACAAGATTAGCTATTTCTATTGAACCAGCACACATTTTTCCTAATGTCTACTTTTTAATGAGAACTGTAAAACATATTTAGGTTTGTCTCAAGTATTAAGTGCCACAGTTGGTAGATATTTAAAATATATTTTCTCTAGCTTTATACATTTATTCACACCCCGCAATAGGCAAAATATGGTTGCAAGGCATCCCACGTAGCTAATTCAGTCTACATTTACTTCAATAAATCTAACTCAAATCTATTTCAGTATCTTGTTTCTAACATAAACATGCATGCAGCTCCATCGAAGATTAAAGCTGACCATTCATTTTATTTGAGGATATAAACTGAGTGGATACAAGACTAAGAAATTGTTAAGTGTTGTGTTGCCCAGTTAAACATTACTCTGAATTCCCTCACAATTTAAAAAGTTGCAGGATGCATCAACTAATGGCCCTGTCCCATGGTACAAGTTCATTCCAAGAGCTCTCCCGAGTTTGCCCTGATTCAAACTCGGAGACTTACAGTAATGGCCGCTCGTCGGTACTCGGGGCTCTCGTGGACATTTTTCAAGATGTTGCAAAATCTTCACGAGTCTTCCCAAGCTTATCTGCCGTTAGCGAGTCTTCCCGAGTACCTGCCGTTAGTGTTACGAGCCGCTAAGAGACGTCCCCGAGCTCCGACGTACCTGCTACGTTCATTCTCCGTGCTAACCACGAGTTTGATTTTTTTTTTTAACTCGGGAGGGCTCTTGGAATAACTCGTACCATAGGACAGGGCCATAACTCAATTAAAAGTGGTGGAAGTCGTTTACAGTGTACAATATTAGACTTCTTATTTAAGAAAGGATGTTAAATACATTGGAAAAAGTTCAGGAATAATATCAGAAATGGCTGGGTTACATATGAGGAAAAAGAACAGAATAAACATGTATCCAATGAAGACACGAGGAACTGTGGATGCTGGATCATGCATAGTACACAAAGCGCTGGAGTAAATCAACTGGTCAGGCAGCATTTCTGGAGGACATTTACAGGCGGAGTTGGGGCCCTGATTCAGAGCTCCAAACAGAGATGCTGTCTGATCTCCCGAGTTACACTTTCTGTTCTTATACATGCATCCCTGGAGTTTAGGAGATTGATATGGAACCAGATTGAAACAAATAGAAATCTTGAGGGGTCTTAACTGGATGGATGATTCTTGGAGACGGGTTACTGTATAAAGTGGGCACCCACTTAAGACAGGGAAAAGGCAATTATTTTCACTCTCCTTCAACGAGTATGTTTGGAACTCTCTTCCTCAAAGTGTGATTGAATATTGTTAAGGCAGAGGTAGATAGTTACTTGATAAACAAAGCAGTGAAGAATTAGCACCTTCATATAAATTCATATAAGAATACAGAGTTGAGATTAGAATCAGATCAACCATAATACTATTAAATGCCCTGCTGGCTTTAAGATGCCACTGGCCCATTCCTGTTTTTAAGTCTGTATATTCCTACAAAGATATAAAAGTAGATTTTGGGGATCATTAATTCTAGGCCTCAGTGTAGAAGTAGCATTGATTGAAAAACAAAAGGACTATATAATTAACCAATTATTTTGTAAGAATGATGACACTGAAAATTGTTTTAAAGAAAACCTATTACTATTGCTTTCTGGGCTGAAGGAACTAAAGCCAACAAACCTATTAAATTCTTAATATCCTGAGGCTAAATATTTATCTTTTATCTGAAGCAGAGGGGAAAATGCCAATTTTAAATAGGAACCAAAAAAATACAAAATTGGAAGTGTTTTTCAAATGTTGATGCAAGAATGTGATATAATTTACAGTTATGAGAAAATTGCATTGACAGTGCACCTGCAATAAATATTCTTTAATGGGTCTCAAGTAACAAATGAGCCAATGAGCTGATAACATCACTGAAGAATTTGTTAGCTTTTTACTAACAGTTTTTGTATGAACCGTTCACTGCCGTAAATGAAAGATCAGCTGCAAGGGACAGCATGGTGGCGCAGAAGTAGATTTGCTGCCTTAGAGTGCCAGAAACCTAGGTTCGATCCTGACAACAGGAGATGCATGTACAAAGTTTGCATGTTCTCCCTGTGACCACGTGGCTGTCCGTAAAATTGTAAATTGTCCCTAGTGTGTTGGATAGTGTACGGCGTGATTGCTGGTCAGTGCAGACTTGGTGGGCCAAAGGCCTTGTTTCCATGTTGTATCTCTAAAGTTGAAAGTAAAAGTGTGATGTAAATCCACTGTGAACCCATGGCAAACATTGATATACTGGAATGGGTCTCGGTTTGAATAACTGTGCCTAATCTTAACCTTAATGTATATCAAAATGTCACAAATGAGATAAACAATGGCCCACTATTTGGAGATCACCTCATGAGGATCAGAAAAAAGAATGCACCTTTTCAGAACTGTGCAAAGATAAATATAGCAGCAAAGCTGTTCTACAGGCATGTTAGTACAGTATTTGAGAGGAAAAAATAATGCAAATGTATGAGTTCACATTTCATGACTACTGCCAGGAGATTAAAACTAATTTAATAGACTAAGTCCGGAATCATAATCTGATATCAATTGTGAACCTGACATAATCATTTTTTGGTAATAGAAAATACATTTAATTTACCAATGAGCTTCATCTTTCTACATGAATCCAAATTCAAAGCTATGAGATTGACTGTTAACTATCATCAAGCCAATTGTTCGTATCAAACTGCTTTGCAAAAACAATCATAATTAAACTAAACAGACTGCCTAATATCATCCAGACATTGGACACACCCTGTGCAAGATCCTCCTCACTTACATCTGGAGACATGCCAAATATGGAACCAGTGACTCTCAGACCATCAAGCATTGGCCTGATGGAATAGTACTTTCAAGCCACTTTTCTCCACCATCACTATTCCGCTATTATAGAGCTTCAATCACTATTCCTAGTTATAGAGCTTCAGTCACTATTCCTAGTTATAGAGCTTCAAGGGCCTGTCCCACTTGGCGATTTTTTCGGCGACTACCAGCATCATTGACTGACATATCAGGTCACCGAAAAATTTGCGATGTGATGCGATGTGACGTGGCGTGATGATGTATGACGCAGGGTGTTTTTTCAAGTGTCGCAACATTTTTTTTGTCGTCGCTGGATTTTGAAATGTTCAAAATGTTTTGACGACACTGATATGACGCCGGCAGTCGCCGAAAAAAATCGCCAAGTGGGAGAGCCCTTCAGTCACTATTCCTAGTTATAGAGCTTCAACCCTCCACAACAAAAATAAGCTGGGGGTACAGCAGTACATGGTTAGGAAAATATAACCGGGAATTAACATAGATTGGTACTTTATGTTGGCATCCTTTATGAGGGCAGCACAGTTTATTTAGTTTAGTTTATTGTCACGTGTACTGAGGTACAGGGAAAAGCTTGTGTTGAACAGTGGTACAGAGGGCAGCATTGTGGCACAGCCATAGAGTTGGTGGCTTAGCGTATCAGAGAGTGGGGTTCGATTCTGACTATGTGCACTGCCTGTGCAGAGTTTGTACATTTTCATTGTAACAGCGTGGGTGGCCCTGTGTCCTTCCACAGTACAAAGACGTGCGGGTTTGTAGGTTAATTGGCTTCTGTAAATTCTCCCTAGTGTGTAGGATAGAAGTAGAGTACAGATAATCTCTGGTTGATGCTGACTGTATCTCTAAACTAAACATGGTGGGCCGAAGGACCTGGGTGTGTGCTGTACAATATAATCCCAATATTGATACCACGCTGGATACAATTTACAGGTCAGCATTTGCATGGAAAATACCTCATTACATATGAAAACAAATAATCCATTAATCTCTCTTTCTATCATAAGCAAATTTTAGCATGGAAGCTCCAATTGAAAGTCCAGCACTGATTGTTCTAGCACACCACAAGTAGCATGTCAGACTGATAATGGTCCATGTTTTTCCTGATCCATCTTATGTTCTTTAACTAATGTTCCAAAGGTTAACACATATCCCAAATCCAAGTACCACTATTTTGCACAATAACCTTTTCTCCTGCATCACTTGAAAAGTATTATTTTGAAAATTCAAATGAATTGCTCTCTGTAGTTCACCTCCATTTAACCTGCATGTTATGTTGTCAAAGAAATGTATTATATTGTCAAAAAACAATTTTAATTTCATTAAAACAAATCAGATCTAATTATGATTTTCAAAGAGTTCTGTTCCCACATTCTTAATAATGGATTTCAAGGATATAATTAAACCAGAAAGTGCAAAACAGATCAATATGGCTGTGGTATAAGAAGGAACTGCAGATGCTGGCTTAAACCAAAGATGGACAAAAAGCTCCAGTAACTCAACGGGACAGGCAGCATCTCTGGAGAGGAGGAATGGGTGACGTTTCGGGTTGAGACCCTTCTTCAGACTGGTTAGGGATAAGGGAAATAAGATATAGACGGTGATGTGGAGAAATAAAGAACAATGAATGAATAATATGCAAAAAAGTAACGAGCCGCGGTGGGAACGGGCTCCGCGGAAGCGGAAAGAGGTGGAGATGGGAAAATGTGGCTCATGGTGGGATCCCGTTAAAGGTGTATGGAAATTTTGGAAGATTATGTATTTTTTGCGATGGCTGATGGGGTGGAAGGTAAGGACTAGGGGACCCTGTTTCGACTAGGGGGAGGGGAAGCATGGGCAGAACTGAGGGGTACCGAGGATACACGTGAGAGCCTCATCTATGATGGGAGAGGGGAACCCCATTCCCTAAAGAATGAGGACATCTCAGATGTTCTAGTATGAAACACATCATCTTTGGCGCAGATGCGGCATAGACGGAGTCTTTGCAGTCTTTGCAGGAAGCAAGGTGGGAAGAGGTGTAGTCAAGATAGTTGTGGGAGTCAGTCGGTTTGTAATAGACACAGCCAATAGTCTATTTCGTGTGATGGAGACTGTGAGACCAAGAAAGGGGAGGGAGGTGTCGGAGATGGTCCAAGTAAATTTGAGTGCAGGATGAAAATTTGTGGTGAAGTTGATGAAGCCCATCAACTTCTACATGGGTGCAGGAGATAGCACCGATACAGTCATCCATGTAGATAGAGTTTGGGGATGGGGCCAGTGTATGCCTGGAACAGGGATTGTTCAACGTACCCTACAAAGAGGCAGGTATAGCTGGGACCCATGCGTGTGCCCATAACTACGCCTTGGACTTGGAGGAAGTGGGAGTAGTCAAAGGAGAAGTTGTTGTGTCCTAGATACCTCACATTCCCTTCATCTCTTATTAAAGACTTATTAAAACTTATGCTTTCCTAGCCCCCATGCCCTCATCTTTACTATGGACATTCAGTCACTCTACACCATCCCCCACCAGGAAGGCCTCCGTTTCTTTCTCGACTGCAGAACTATCCAATTTCCAGGAGCTGGCAGAAACAATGACTCTGCCAGGGCAGTTGTGCTTGTGGATTTTGGGGAGAAGGTAAAAAACGGGCTGTGTGGAACTGGGAAACAATAAGGATGGCGGCTGTGGAAGACAGACAGCCAGACGTGATGAAATCAGTAATGGTGTTTGAGATTAAGGTCTGATGGTCATCTGCAGGATCAGGTGGGTAAGGCGGTTACCAGATCTCGTGGTTATGTTTTCTAAAAAGAGGCTAGGTCATTTTTTCGTGAAGAGTAGGAGGCTGAGGGGTGACCTTTTAGATATTTATAAAATTATGGGGGCATTGATAAATTAATAGCCGTGGTACTTTTCTTAGAATAGGGGAGTCAAAAACTAGAGGGCACAGGTTTACGGTGAGAGGGGAAAGATTTAAAAAGACCTGAAGGGGGAATCTTTTTGCACCGAGGATAGTCCATATATGGAACAAGCTGTTGGAGGAAGAAACATAGAAACATAGAAAATAGGTGCAGGAGTAGGCTGTTCGGCCCTTCGAGCCTGCACCGCCATTCAATATGATCATGGCTGATCATCCAACTCAGTAACCCGTACCTGCCTTCTCTCCATACCCCCTGACCCCCTTAACCACAAGGGCCACATCTAACTCCCTCTTAAATATAGCCAATGAACTGGCCTCAACTACCTTCTGTGGCAGAGAATTCCAGAGGTTCACCACTCTCTGTGTGAAAAATGTTTTTCTCATCTCAGTCCTAAAAGACTTCCCCCTTATCCTTAGACTGTGACCCCTTGTTCTGGACTTCCCCAACATCGGGAATAATCTTCCTGTCATCTATCCTGTCCAACCCCTTAAGAATTTTGTAAGTTTCTATCAGATCCCCCCTCAATCTTCTAAATTCTAGCGAGTATAGGCCGAGTCAATCCAGTCTTTCTTCATATGAAAGTCCTGACATCCCAGGAATCAGTCTAGTGAACCTTCTCTGCATTCCCTCTATGGCAAGAATGTATTTCCTCAGATTAGGAGCCCAAAACTGTATGCAATATTCCAGGTGTGGTCTCGCCAAGACCCTGTACAACTGCAGTAGAACCTCCCTGCTCCTATACTCAAATCCTTTTGCTATGAATGCTAACATACCATTCGCTTTCTTCACAGCCTGCTGCACCTGCATGCCTACTTTCAATGACTGGTGTACCATGACACCCAGGTCTCGTTGCATCTCCCCTTTTCCTACTCGGCCACCATTCAGATAATAGTCTCCTTTCCTGTTTTGCCACCAAAGTGGATAACCTCACATTTATCCACATTATTCTGCATCTGCCATGCATTTGCCCACTCATCCAACCTATCCAAGTCACCTTGCAGCCTCCTAGCATTCTCCTCACAGCTAACACTGCCCCCCAGCTTCGTGTCACCTGCAAACTTGGAGATGTTGCATTCAATTCCCTCGTTCAAATCATTAATATATATTGTAAACAGCTGGGGTCCCAGCACCGAGCCTTGCGGTAACCCACTAGTCACTGCCTGTCATCCTGAAAAGGACCCATTTACTCCTACTCTTTGCTTCCTGTCTGCCAGCCAGTTCTCTATCCATCCACATCAATACTGAACCCCCAATACCGTGTGCTATAAGTTTGCATACTAATCTCTTATGTAGGACCTTGTCAAAAGCCTTCTGAAAGTCCAGATATAACACATCCACTGGTTCTCCTTTATCCACTCTACTAGTTACATCTTCGAAAAATTCTATAAGATTTGTCAGACATGATTTACCTTTCATAAATCCATGCTGACTCTGTCCAATGATTTCACCACTTTCCAAATGTGCTGCTATCCCATCTTTAATAACTGACTCTAGCAGTTTCCCCACTACCGATGTTAGACTAACTGGTCTGTAGTTCACCGTTTTCTCTATCCCTCCCTTTTTAAAAAGTGGGGTTACATTAGCTACCCGCCAATCCTCAGGAACTACTCTAGAATCTAAAGAGTTTTGAAAAATTATTACTAATGCATCCACTATTTCTGGGGCTACATCCTTAAGTACTCTGGGATGCAGCCTATCTGGCCTTGGGGATTTATCGGCCTTTAATCCATTCAATTTACCCAACATCACTTCCCGGCTAACCTGGATTTCACTCAGGGTAGAGGTAGAGGCAGAGGTCGGTACAATTATGACATTTAAAAGACACTTGGACAGGTACGTGGAATGGAAAGGTTGAGTGGGATATGGGTGAGGTGCAAACAAGTGCGATTAGTTTGGTTCGGCAACTTGGTCACCGTGGACAAGTTCGGGGCAAAAGGCCTGCTTCTGTGCTCCATTGCTCTTTGATTCTAAGTATATTCCGGACAACTGATGTTACAGTAACTGTTGTACCTTACTTTTGCTTCACTCCTTTCCTAAAATATCCCATCAGTTATCATTCTCCCACAGATAATAACCATATAACCATATAACCATATAACAATTACAGCACGGAGACAGGCCCTCTCGGCCCTTCCAGTCCGTGCCGACCATTTGTTTTCCCCTAGTCCCATCTACCGGCACTCAGACCATACCCCTCCATTCCCTTCACGTCCATATACCTATCCACTTTACTTTTAAATGTTAAAATCGATCCTGCCTCCACCACCTCTGCTGGAAGCTCATTCCACACAGCCACCACCCTCTGAGTAAAGAAGTTCCCCCTCACGTTACCCCTAAACTTCTGTCCCTTAATTCTCATGTCATGCCCTCTTGTTTGAATCTTCCCTACCCTCAATGGGAAAAGCTTATCCACGTCAACTCTGTCTATCCCTTTCATCATTTTAAAGACCTCAATCAAGTCCCCCCTTAACCTTCTGCGCTCCAAAGAATAAAGACCTAACTTGTTCAACCTTTCTCTGTAACATAGTTGCTGGAACCCTGGCAACATTCTAGTAAATCTACTCTGTACTCTCTCTATTTTGTTGACATCCTTCCTATAACTAGGCGACCAAAATTGTACACCACACTCCAGAATTGGTCTTACCAATGCCTTGTACAATTTTAACATTACTTCCCTACTCCTATATTCAATGCTCTGATTTATAAAGGCCAGCACACCAAAGGCTTTCTTTACCACCCTATCTACATGCGATTCCACCTTCAGGGAACTATGCACAGTTATTCCTAGATCCCTCTGTTCCACAGCATTCCTCAATTCCCTACCATTTACCATGTACGTCCTATTTTGATTTGTCCTGCCAAGATGCAGCACTTCACACTTATCAGCATTAAACTCCATCTGCCATCTTTCAGCCCACTTTTCCAAATGGCCCAAATCTCTCTGTAGACTTTGAGAATCTACTTCATTATCCACAATACCACCTATCTTGGTATCATCTGCATACTTACTTATCCAATTTTCCACCCCATCATCCAGATCATTGATGTACATGACAAACAACAGTGGACCCAACACAGATCCCTGAGGCACCCCACAGGTCACCGGCTTCCAACCTGACAAACAGCCATCCACCATTACTCTCTGACATCTCCCATTCAGCCACTGATAATGAAATGCTTCTCCTGTTGTAGGCCATTGGGAGAAGCCAATTGATTAGCAAAAGAGAAAAACACACTCAAGTCAAAGTCAAAGTCAAAAGAGTTTATTGTCATGTGTCCCTGACAGGACAATGAAATTCTTTCTTTGCTTAGCACAACAGAACATAGTAGGCATTGACTACAAAACAGATTAGCGTGTCCATATACCATTATATACATAAATACACACATGAATAAATAAATTGATAAAGTGCAAATAACAGATAAAGGGGTATTAATGTTCAGAGTTTTGACCGAGACAAGTTTAATAACCTGATGGCTGTGGGGAAGTAGCTATTCCTGAACCTGGTTGTTGCAATCCTCAGGCTCCTGTACCTTCTACCTGAAGGTAGCAGGGAGATGAGTGTGTGGCCAAGATGGTGTAGGTCCTTGATGATGCTGCCAGCCTTTTTGAGGCAGCGTCTGCGATAGATCCCCTCGATGGAAGGGAGGTCAGAGCCGATGATGGATTGGGCAGTGTTTACTACTTTTTGTAGTCTTTTCCTCTCCAGGGCACTCAAGTTGCCGAACCAAGCCATGATGCAACCGGTCAGCATGCTCTCTACTGTGCACCTGTAGAAGTTAGAGAGAGTCCTCCTTGACAGACCGACTCTCCGTAATCTTCTCAGGAAGTAGAGGCGCTGATGAGCTTTCTTAATAATTGCATCTGTGTTCTCGGACCAGGAAAGATCTTCAGAGATGTGCACGCCCAGGAATTTGAAGCTCTTGACCCTTTCAACCATCGACCCGTTGATATAAACAGGGCTGTGGGTCCCCATCCTACTCCTTCCAAAGACACAATCAGTTCCTTGGTTTTGCTGGTGTTGAGGGCCTGGTTATTGTGCTGGCACTATATGGACAGTCGCTCGATCTCTCTTCTATACTCTGACTCATCCCCATCAGTGATACACAGTCATGAGTATAGAGTGAGTACAACAGGTGGCTGAGCACGCAGCCTTGAGGTGCTCCCGTGCTGATCGTTATGGAGTCTGACATATTACCACCAATCCGAACAGACTGTGGTCTGTGAATTAAGAAGTCGAGGATCCAATTGCAGAGGGATGCGCAGAGACCCAGTTCTGCGAGTTTAGTAACCAGCTTGGAAGGGATGATTGTGTTAAATGCCGAGCTGTAATCGATGAATAACAGCCTGACATATAAGTTTTTGTTGTCCAAGTGGGTCCAGAGCGGAGTGGAGGGCCAGCGAGATTGCATCCAACGTTGTAAGTGCACTGCAGTGGGTCCAGGTTTTTGTCACGGTTTGAGTTGAATTGCGCCACAATCATCATCTCAAAGCACTTCATCACCACAGGCGTTAGTGCCAGTGGTCGATAGTCATTGAGGCTGGTCACCTTGCTCTTCCATGGCACCGGTATTATTGATGCCCTTTTGAAGCAGGTGGGAACCTCAGACCTCAGAAATGACAGGTTGAAAATGTCCGTTAAAACTCCAGCCAGTTGGTCCGCACAGGGTTTTAGAACACGACCGGGTATACCATCAGGTCCAGGCGCTTTGGGAGGGTTCACCCCTCTGAAGGATTTCCTGACGTCAGTCTCTGTGACTGAGACTGAAATACCATCACAGCGAATGGGGGCTCGGGACGGCACATCGGTGTTCTCCCTATCAAAGCGTGCGTAAAACACATTGAGCTCGTCAGGGAGTGATGTGTCGCCGACATTCGAGCTGCCTCCTGGTTTCGCCTTGTAGGAGGTGATTGCATTCAGGCCCCGCCACAGCTGCCGAACATCTGTCTCATCCTTCAGCGTGGAGCAGAAGTCCCTTTTGGCCTTTTTGATTACCAAGGCACTCTCCTGGAACCACAAAACCTTGCAAGTATATACAAGGCACGCATCAGGAATGTTTTGGGAATAGTTTTTCCTTGCCCTTCTGAATGATATGGTTCCATTTATTTCATGGATGTCATTGCCACCCAGGGCAAAACAGCTCATTTTGCTTCGTACCTTATCCACCATCTTAAATATTCACTTTCTCCATCCAGCAACAGGGTGGCAGAGAGGCACATCTAGTCGAGCTCTTGCCTCACACCTCCAATGACACGGGTTTAATACAGATCTCCAGAGCTGTCTGCATGGAGTTTGCAACTTCTCCCTATTACTGCAAATTGCCCCCTCGTGTGCAGGTGAGTGGTGTAATATGGGGGGAGCTGTTGGGAATGTCGGGTGAATAGGTTCCAGGGAAGAATTAGTGGGGGAATGGGATTGCTCTGTGAGCCGGTATTATCTCACTAAACTAAACCAAAACTAATGAACCAAATGGTTACTTTCTATGCCATAAAGAAACATAAATAAGAAGAACTCACCATGGCTGCTTTGTAAACTGTATAACTATTCCATGACTCCATTTTAAAAATTTGAATTCAAATATAATATGCCGATATATTGTACTACATCATTACATAATATTTAATTTTTTTTAATTGAACTGGGAACATCATTATTTCAATCTTTTCATTTAGTCAAAGGCATATTGGAAGTGACCGCACAAAGCAAGGCCCTTTGATGTGAGAACAAAGCATACTACAAATAAATCGATTTATTCAATGGGAGAGTGTGGATAGCATTACAATACCGGGTACAAAATGATATAGAGAACTACTGACACTTAGGAGAAGGACTTATGAATCAGTAGTGATCAATTATGAATGTAATTCTCTGTTTCAAAGATCTAATTTCAGACAAGCTACTTACTGTTCTCTGCTCAAGTTACACTCATGAGTTGATTTTCCACATTATTCAACCTTCCAATAAATATAACTGGCACACTGTGAAATCAGACCTGTCAACATTACAGCATACTGACCACAAAAAAAGTTTGAAAAAATACCAATTATCATTGAGAAAAACAAGAAAAGTTAACATAAGTCTTAACTTTTCTTTATTTGTACTTCTATTTAACCACATCAACCATCTCATGATAATGCTCTTTTAGTTATTAAAGCAATCTTAGAGAAACTATTCGTAATACCACATTGTTAATTTTCAATGATTCATTTTGCATACATTGAGCAGTCTTGCTAGTTACACATAGAGCTTCTGTCTACTGTGAAAGATGTTATCTTCCATTGTTTAAATAATCTTAAATATAATGAATAATGCATTGCTTTTTTCATGACAGCATTTTGCATGTAATATTGGTTATTAATATCCTGGTGGAAAATACTCACAGGTATAGCTTATGGAATGAAAAGTGATAATTTGTTTCAAAGTAACATTACAGGTGATGCTATTGTTCCCCCATGACAGCTTGTTTAACTCCAAGCAATGTAACCTAATTGTAACTCTACAGCATTGGCATTCCAATGCTGCTGCTCAAGAGCCCTCTCCATATGTCATTCTTTGTGTTTGAACAATGTGCTTAAGGCTACATTGAGGATTTCTGGGAAGATTTTCGATAAATCAGAGTAGAGTTGTCAAATTAACTAGACTATAACCTATCTGTCGGGTGATTGGTGAGACCTTTCCATCTTATGAAAGGTCCCTCGTCTGCCTCACTATGATTTTCCTCAGGACTTAAAGGAAGATTCAGGTGAACTTTTTCTGGGAGAGCTGAGTCTCTTTGGAACCATTCTGTAACAGGAAAGATGGAATCTCACTTTGTTTGATGTTTAGTACTAATCTAATGATATTACAGGTTTATTAATTTTCACAGAACTGAATGCAGTTGATAAAATTCTTTCAGAAGTTCTCAAAGCACCACGTTTTACCAAAATATTGGCCTATCCTATGTACAAAAATAATGTTGAGCCCAGTGAAACCAAATCTCGCCAACTAGACCATCAGAAATTTCAAGCCCACCCCAACATTTCATAATATCATTGCTGGCTTCAACTCCTTATCTGTGCCATTTCTCCATGTCCCTCTGATCCTTAAGCTATCAAATGTTTATCCACCTTCACTCTTGATCGCCACAATGCTTCTAATGATCTAGCTTTCACCATTTGCCAGAGCAAAGAATTCCAAGGTTTTACCAACCACTGTGAAAAGAAATATCAACATACTTTAATTTTAAATGATTGTCTTGGGAAGGCCTACCGGGAGGAGGTAGCTGATCTGGCACTCTGGTTTCAGGACAACAGCCTCCTCTTGAACATCAAAAAAACGAAAGAGCTGATTGTGGACTTTAGGAGGGCACATCATCCGAGGACGTACACACCATTGAGGATAAATGGGAATACTGTGGATAGGGTGAGCTGTTTTAAATACCCAGGAGTCCACATCACTGAGGATATGACATGGACATCACACTGCAGCATTCGTGAGTAGGCAAGGCAACGCCTTTACCACCTCAGGCAATTGAGGAAATTCAGAGTGTCTCCAAGGATCCTCCAGCAGCGGCTGTGGAAAGCATCTTGTCCGGAAATATTACAATTTGGTTTGGGAATTGCTCTGCCCAGGACAGGAAGGCTCTGCAGAGATTAGTACGTTCGGCCGAACACACTATGGGAACTTCTCTCGCCCCTCTGCAGGAACTATACATCAGGAGGTGCAACTGCGGAGCCAATAAGATAATGGGAGACCCCTTCCACCCCTGCAACGGATTGTTCCAGCTGCTATGATCAGGAAAACACCTCCGTTGCCATGCTGTGAGAACAGAGAGGATGAGAAGGAGTTTTTTTCCCTGAGGCCATTCGGACTGTAAACTCCTATCTCACCAGGGACTAACTTTACTGTACCACAATACCGTCCACAATATATAATATGAAAAAGAACATGTGATTCTGTTCCATTCTGCTTGTAGTTTGTAGGTTGTTTGTTTGTTTGTTTTTTGCACAACGTCCGCAGGCATTGCCACTTTTCATTTCACTGCACATCCCGTATGTGTATGTGACGAATAAACTTGACTTGACTTGACTTGGTCCCCTTGTTCAAGACTCTTCCACTACTGACAACAACAATGACCCCCACTTCCTCATTCTTCTAAACTAAGGAATATAGGCCCAAACCATTTAGTATTTCTTGGAAGTCAACCATCGCATCCCAGGAATTAGCTTTCCCATTGAGGCCTCAACACCCTGAACTATTACTGTAAAACCACCCTACATTAGCTAGGTAGACTTTCTCATCCCCACTACAATCAATCTGAAGACAGGTTTCAACCTGAAACTTCACCTGTCCGTGTCCTCTGGAAATGCTGCCTGACCCACTGAGTTACTCCAGCACTCTGTGTTCTATGCATGATTTCAGCATTGCAGAACATCATGTCTACACATTCCACTTGTTACATCCTGTCAGTCACAAATGGCTTAATTTACTCCAATTGCCATTACTTTCTATGAGAGAGCCAATTCTCAATCCATTCTAACATACTTCCTTCAATAATTTTAATTTATCCTTCCAATCTGGCATCTTGTCAAATGTCTTTTGGAAATGTAAATACATCACATTCACACAATCTCCTCTTTTTCAATTCTCTTTGTTACATCCTCAAAAAGGTTAGGCAAATTTGTCATACAGGATGTACTTCAAAGAATTTGAAAGTGAAAAAACAAGAAATCCATCATAGAGTTTGTATAACATTGTTATCCATGAATCAATACACCCTTATTTATTATTATTATTATTATTATTATTACTACTATTACTGTTATGTCATCTGTTTAACTGCAATTTCTGTCCTGCTCTTCAAAAAAGGAATGCTTTTGATTCTGTCAACAGATGTGGCCTCCACCAAGTACTGGAACTTGGATAACCACCACGTCTTATAAACCTCATTTAGTTTTTCCATGAGCATATGCGTGGAACAGTGCAATTTAATGGGCGTTCCATCAGTAAGTTTTCCTATGAGAAGTGAAGTAAGGCTGTGTCCTAGATATAGTGTTCAGCACTCTATTCGGCATCTTCTAGCATCTTCGCTGCTGTCCTTTGCCTTCCCACAGTCATGGAAGAAGTGTGCCTTCACGTTAGAAACAATGGGAAGCTCTTCAATCTAGCAAGGTTGAAAGCCAAGACGAAGGTGAGAACTTTGCTTATAAGAGAGCTCCTGTATGTCGACGATGCTGCATTCATCGGCACAATGGAATAAGGACTTCGGGGACTGATGGTCATAACTTTTCTTTATGGTACTTCTATTTGACGACATCAACCATCTCATGATAATGTTATTTTAGTTATTAAAGCAATCTTAGAGAAACTATTTGTAATACCACATTGTTAATTTTCAATGATTCATTTTGCATACATTGAGCAGTCTTGCTAGTTACACATGGAGCTTCTGTCTACTGTGAAAGATGTTATCTTCCACTGTTTAAATAATCTTAAATATAATGAATAATGCATTACTTTTTTTATGACATCATTTTGCATGTAATATTGATTATTAATATTCTGGTGGAAAATACTCACAGGTATGGAATGAAAAGTGGCAATTTGTTTCAAAGTAACATTACAGGTGATGCTATTGTTCCCTAATGACAGCTTGTTTAACTCCAAGCAATATAACCCAATTGTAACCACAGCATTGTCATTCCAATGCTGCTGCTCAAGAGCCCTCTCCATATGTCATTCATTGTGTTTGAACAATGTGCTTAAGGCTGCATCTAAATAACCTGCATTGTGGATTTCTGGGAAGATTTTTGATAAATCAGAGTTGTCAAATTAACTAGAGTATAACCTATCTGTCAGGTCATTGGTGAGATCTTTCCATCTTCTGAAAGGTCTCTCGTCCACCTCACTATGATTTTCCTCTAGGCTTAAATGAAGATTCGAGTGAACTTTTTCTGGGAGAGATGGGTCTCTTTGGAACCATTCGGTAACAGGAAAGATGGAATCTCACTTTGTTTGATGTTTAGGAGTAATCTAATGATATTACAGGTTTATTAATTTTCACAGAACTGAATGCAGTTGATAAAACTCTTTCAGAAGTTCTCAACATAACACAACCTCAGAAATTAAATGGTTCAGAACCGGGTGACGGATGGGCAAAAATACGAAATAGGTATATCTCTCCTAATTTCTCTTTTCTCTACTTTCTCTTTTTCTTTCAATCTTTTTAGCTTTTCATCTCTGTTCTTTAATTCTTCCGCTATTTTTTCTACTCGCCTGTCTATCTATTCCAACACTCTTTATTTCTTTTTTCTTTCACTGTTCTTTTATTATTAAATTTAAAATACGAAGTTGTACAAGAATGCTAATATGTATGTATGTATTAGGTACTCAAGTACCGCATTATTGTACTTACTTCTAACAATAAATAAATAAATAAATGAATAAATAAATAAATAAAATTTAAAAATAACAAAAAATAAAAAGAAGTTCTCAAAGCACCACGTGTTAGCAAAATGTTGGCCTACCCTATGAACAAAAATAATGTTGAGCCCAGTGAAACCAAATCTCGCCAACTAGACCATCAGAAACTTCAAGCCCACCCCAACATTTCATAAGATCATTGCTGGCTTCAACTCCTTATCTGTGCCATTTCTCCATGTCCCTCTGATCCTTAAGCTGTCAAATGTTTATCCACCTTCACTCATAGAAACATAGAAACATAGAAAAATAGGTGCAGGAGTCGGCCTTTCGACCCTTCGAGCCTGCACCACCATTCAATATGATCATGGCTGATCATCCAACTCAGTATCCCGTACCTGCCTTCTCTCCATACCCTCTGATCCCTTTAGCCACAAGAGCCACATCCAACTCCCTCTTGAATATAGCCAATGAACTGGCCTCAACAACCCTCTGGGGCAGAGAATTCCAGAGACTCACCACTCTCTGTGTAAAGAATGTTTTCCTCATCTTGGTCCTAAAGGAATTTTCCCCTTATCCTTAGACTGCGACCCCTTGTTCTGGACTCCCCCAACATCGGGAACAATCTTCCTGCATCTAGCTTGTCCAACCCCTTAAGAATTTTGTAACTTTCTATAAGATCCCCCCTCAATCTTCTAAATTCCAGTGAGTACAAGCCGAGTCTATCCAGTCTTTCTTCATATGAAAGTCCCGACATCCCAGGAATCAGTCTGGTAACTGATCGCCACAATGCCTCGAATGATCTACCTTTCACCATTTGCAAGAGCAGAGAATTCCAAGGTTTTACCAACCACTGTGAGAAGAAATATCAACATACTTCAATTTTAAATGATGGTCTCTTGTCTTGGTCCCCTTGTTCAAGACTCTTCCACTACCGACAACAACATTGACCCCCACTCCTCATTCTTCTATACTAAGGAATATAGGCCCAAACCATTTAGTATTTCTTGGAAGTCAACCATCGCATCCCAGGAATTAGCTTTCCCATTGAGGCCTCAACACCCTGAACTATTACAGTAAAACCACCCTCCATTAGCTTGGTAGGCTTTCTCATCCCCACTAGAATCAATCTGAAGACAGGTCCCAACCTGAAACTTCACCTGTCCGTGTCCTCTGGAGATGCTGCCTGACCCACTGAGTTACTCCAGCACTCTGTGTTCTATGCATGATTTCAGCATT
This sequence comes from Okamejei kenojei, assembly GCA_035221665.1. Classification (NCBI taxonomy): domain Eukaryota; kingdom Metazoa; phylum Chordata; class Chondrichthyes; order Rajiformes; family Rajidae; genus Okamejei; species Okamejei kenojei. The sequence goes on from CM069131.1 coordinate 44,978,593, forward strand.
GCAGAACATCATGTCTACATATTCCACTTGTTACATCCTGTCAGTCACAAGTGGCTTAATTTACTCCAAATCATTACTTTCTATGAGAGAGACAATTCTCAATCCATTCTAACATACATCCTTCAATAATTTTAATTTATCCTTCCAATCTGGCATCTTGTCAAATGCCTTTCGGAAATTTAAATACATCACATTCACACAATCTCCTCTTTTTCAATTCTCTTTGTTACATCCTCAAAAAAGTTAGGCAAATTTGTCATACATGATTTTTAAAGAAGGAACTGCAGATGCTGGAGAATCGAGGGTACACAAAAAGCTGGAGAAACTCAGCGGGTGCAGCAGCATCTAAGGAGCGAAGGAGATAGGCGACGTTTCGGGTCGAGACCCTTCTTCAGACTGGTCAGGGATCAGGGAAACGAGAGATATAGACGGTGATGTGGAGAGATAAGGTGGCTGTGGAATCGAGTCTGGGTGAGGATGTGGTCGTAGAGTTGGAGGGAAGGTGGTATCACAGAGGGGGAGCAGTTAGAGAGGAGGTTGTGAAACTGTCTCCGTAGGGAGGAGGAGAACTTCTTCAAAGTAGGCATACCTTGAGGAGATGTCGCAGTGGAGTAGACAAAGTTTTGTTCCTTTCAAAGAATTTGAAAGTGAAACAACAAGAAATCCATGATAGAGTTTCTATAACATTGTTATCCATGAATCAATACACCTTTATTTATTATTATTACTATTACTGTTATGTCATCTGTTTAACTGCAATTTCTGTCCTACTCTTCACTATGGTTGCAAACTATATGAAATTAATCTTCTCAATTAGCAATTACTCATTTAGAGAGTGCCAAGGCAAGAATGTAAGGGCCTTTGAGGGCATGTCCCACTTGGCGAATTTTTTTGGCGATTGCCAGCATCATTGACTGACGTATCAGGTCACCGAAAAATATGCGGCATGATGCAGTGCGACGTGGCTTGATGACATATGGCATGGCGATGACGCGGTGTGATGACGTAGGATGCGGCGTGATGACTTATAACGCGGCGGTGACGCGGAGTGATGATGTATTCAAGTGTCACAACATTTTTTTTGTCGTCGCTGGATTTTGAAATGTTCAAAATCTTTTGGTGACACTGATATGACGCCGGCAAAATCGGCAAGTGAGACAGGTCCTTAAAGGCCCTTACATTCTTGCCTGAGCACTCTCTAAATGAGTAATTGAGTTGAAATGTATGTGTTCATTTTCTCAGGTTTCTAAAGGAACTGATGATCTTAGTTCACTCAAATTAGGTCATTTATATACTTGTGTTGTGTCTCAGTCTACATAATAAAGAATGCATAAGGTCAACATTTTTACATCATGATGATTAGCAACTCATCGTTCAAATAATTCAGGCCCATGTCTTAGAAAATGATAAAGCCGAGAGAGGGGCTTAATGCTTGGTAATAGTCCTTTGCCTATAATGTTGAATGTTCAGTGTGTCAGATACCACACTTTATATTTAACACAGCGTGACCTTGCTCCATAGCAAGGTTTGAAGGGAGGTCATACTTTCTCGCTACAGTCCTCAATGGTACAGCCAGGTTTGGACAGGTGCCAGTTAAATCAATATTTGACCCGAGGGTTGGTAAAACACCAGATAATATTTCATTTTGTATCAAAAATCTATGAATTACTTATAGAATGGGCAAAAAGCCATGTTGGTAACAGAGTGTTTATTGATACCATTGAACAACGAAAGGACACATTTTATTATTAGGCTTAAAGCCTGGACACATTGCAGCCTTCCAGACTCAATATTGATCTCCACAACTCCTGGAAACTCATTCTCTCATCATTGGAAATTATTTATCTTGCTCCATTCACACAACACAACTCACGGCTCCTACAGCTCTGCATTTTGCACCAATTCGCATTCCATTGCCTGTATCGTCACTCTCGAACGTCCTTCATGTTATTGATTTTGTTACATTTTTTCTCTTAACCATTAGTCGAGACACAATATACTGCAGATGCTGGAATTCTGAGTAAAAATCACAATGTTGGAGGAACACGGCAGGTCAGGCAGCATTTGTGGAGGAAAAAGGACAAACAACATTTCAGGTTGGGATCCTTCTTCAGAAAAAGGGTCAGACCCAAAATGTCTGAAGAATGGTCAAATCCGATATGACGTCTGTCCTTTTCTCTTCACAGATGCTGCCCTAACCTGCTTGGTTCCTCCAGCACTTTGATTTTTGTAACTATTAATCCCTTGAGCAGAACACCTCCACAACTTTTCCTGATGGCAACCCTGGCATTACCCTGTCACAGATACTCACTTTTTTATTTTTCCAACCGTTTCCTATCTTCTCTGCAACTAAAAACTAACTTGTTTTCTCTCACCCTGCCAGTTCTAATGATCTACAACCTGACCCATTAACTCTTGTTTCTTTCTACTGATGCTGCCTGGCCTGATGAATGTTCCCAGCTGTTGCAGTTTATTTCAGATTTCAAGCATCTGCATTGTTTTTAATTTGCACATGACTGAACCCACAATATGCATATTGTACATTAAATAGATAGTATTTTCTGCAGTAACTTGTTTGAAGAGTGGACAATGTCAAATTTCTCCCAATATAAACAAAATAAATTATCCAATATAACAGAGGATCCAAATGGTACACATAAAATCAACAATGACCTGGATGCAAATGTAGATGGGTGGTGAGTATGTTTGCTGACAACACCAAAATTGGAGGAGCTGCAGACAGTAAGGAAGGTTGTCAGTAGATATAGATCAGCTGCAGAAATGGCAGATGGAGTTTAACTGGAGTAAGTGTAAGATGTTGCACTTTGGGAGGTTGAATGTAAGGGAAAATAATAAAGTTAATGGTAGGACCCTTAACAGCACTGATGTGCAGAGGCACCTTGGAGTCACAAGTTCACAAGTTATAGGAGTAATTAGGCCTTTCGGCCCATCAAGTCTACTCTGCCATTCAATCATAGCTGATCTTTGCCTCCCATTTTCCTGCCTTCTCCCCATAACCCTTGACACCTGTTCTAATCAAGAATTTATTTATTTGGCTAGTCCTAGTTCATAGCTCACTGAAGGTGGCAACACATGCAGATAGGGTGGTAAAGAAAGTGTATGGTGCACTTGCCTTCATTGCTAGGGGCATTGAATATAAGAATCAAGAAGTGTGATGCAATTCTATAAGACTTTGTCCGTATTTGGAGTATTGCGTGCAGTTCTGGTCGTCCCATCACGGGAAATATGTGGAGGCTTTGGAGAGGTTGCAGAGGAGGTTTACCATAATGCTGCTCAGATTTGAGGGTATCCGCTACAGGGAGAGGTTGGGCAGATATGGATTGCTTTCTCTGGAATGTCAGAGGTTGAGGGGAGACTTGATGGAAGTATATAAAATTATGAGAGGTAGGGTAGACCAGCAGAACCATTTGCCCAGGATTGAAATGTCAGAACCATTTTCCCAGGGTGGACATGTTCAACACCAGAGGGCATAGCTTTTGATACAATTAGGAACGCTTTTGATTCTGTCAACATTCACACAATCTCCTCTTTTTCCATTCTCTTTGTTACATCCTCAAAAAGGTTAGGCAAATTTGTCATACAGGATGTACCTTTCAAAGAATTTGAAAGTGAAAAAACAAGAAATCCATGATAGAGTTTGTATAACATTGTTATCTATGAATCAATACACCCTTATTTATTATTATTATTATTATTATTACTATTATTACTATTATGTCATCTGTTTAACTGCAATTTCTGTCCTGCTCTTCACTATGGTTGCAAACTATATGAAATTAATCTTCTCAATTACCAATTACTCATTTAGAGAGTGCTCAGGCAAGAATGTAAGGGCCTTTAAGGATTGAAATGTCAGAACCATTTTCCAAGGGTGGACATGTTCAACACCAGAGAGCATAGCTTTTGATACAATTAGGAACGCTTTTGATTCTGTCAACAGATGGTGGCCTCCACCAAGTACTGGAGCTTAGATAACCACCACGTCTTATAAACATCATTTAGTTTTTCCATGAGCATATGCGTGGTACAGTGCAATTTAATGGGCGCTCCATCAGTAAGTTTCCCCAAGAGAAGTGGAGTAAAATAAGGCTGTGTCCTAGGTACAGTGTTCAGCACTCTATTCGGCATCTTCTAGCATCTTCGCTGCTGTCCTTTGCATTCCCACAGTCATGGAAGAAGTGTGCCTTCACATTAGAAACAATGGGAAGCTCTTCAATCTAGCAAGGTTGAAAGCCAAGACGTAGGTGAGAACTTTGCTTATAAGAGAGCTCCTGTATGTCGATGATGCTGCACTCATCGGCCCAATGGAAGAAGGACTTCAGGGGCTGATGGACAATCTGTCACATGCTTGCAACAAATACCAACTGATAACCAGCATTAAGAAGACTATTGTAGTGGGCCTGGGCACTCCACTCTTCCCTGAAATCACTCTTGATACCACCCTACTGGAAACTGTCAACAAATTCACTTACCTAGAATCTACGGTGGCTGATAGCCTCTCTCTGGATGAGGAAATCAACTCACTTATATGAAAGGCACTAACCAACTTCAGGAGGCTAACCAAGCGTGCATGGAGGAACAGGAAAACACCAATCAAGACCAAGATAACTGTCCTCAAGGTGCGCATCTTGAGCACATATCTGTACAGCAGTGAAGCTTGTCTACATCACAGATGGAAATTTAATAATTTTAATTCCTACTGTCTTTGTCGCATCCCGGGGGTTTCTTGGTAGGACAAAATCGCCAATGAATCTGTCCACTTCCTGACCAACATGCCTAGCATCCCAACAATGCTCAAGCAGAAGTGTATCCACCGGCTTGGATACAAGATAGAAAATGGACGCACCCACAAACATGTGCTATACGAGGAGGTTGCTAATGCACGGAGGCCATGTGGAAGATGAAAGCTTCACTATGAGGACATGATTAAAAGAGATATGACAAATTGTAACATTGGCACTGACAACTGGGAAGAAGCTGCTCAGGACTGGGAAAGGTGGAGAAATAAGCTTCACATGGGCATGAAATAGCACGACAGCATATGGTTCAAGATCCTGGAGAGCAGGAAGCAATGGCACAAAATGGTCAACAACAACACACTCCCCAATTCAAAGGCCAGAGCCAACTTCACTGTGGAAGCTGTGGGAGGGTCTGCCTGTCAAGGATAGGCCTGGTCAGTCACAGCAGGAAAAGCAACTGCAGGTTGCCCTCCCCAAACAGGTCAAAGCCGCACCATCATCTCTCGCAGATGGATGGATGCCAACAACAACACCAGAGGGCACAACTTTTAGGTGAGAGGGGGAAAGTTTAATGGAGATGTGCAGATCAAGATTTTTCAACAGAGAGTTCTGGGAGCCTGGGACGCATTGCCAGGGGTGATGGTGGAGGCAGGTACGATAGTGGCATTCAAGAGGCTTTCAAATAGGCACATAGATGTGCAGGGAATAGAGGAACATTGATCATGGAAGTGGCGGCGCTGCGTGGCAGCTGCGGCTCACCTGCAGTCCGTCTGTTTTTTTCTTTTTTTTCGTCTTTTTGTGTCGGTTTTAGTTAGAATTTTGGTTTATTAGGCTGTGTTTGTGTGGGGGGGGGGGGGGGGGAGGGTGGGAGAAACAAGGTTTTAGTCTCTCCCTTTGGGGGGATGCGACCTTTTCCTGTCGTGTCCCCCGTCACCGTCTCCGTCTGTGCTGAGGCCTAATGGCGGAGCTGGTGGCCTCGGAGCTGTGGCGAGCGTTCAGAGCTCCAGTGTTCCAGCGGCGGCGGCGGCCCGGCTTCGGGGCTTCGGCGCTCCAGCAGTTGCTCCAGCGGTGCTCCAGCAGCGGCCCGGCTTCGGCGCTCCGGCGGCTCTCCAGCGGTGCTCCAGCAGCGGCCCGGCTTTGGCGCTCCAGCAGTTGCTCCAGCGGTGCTCCAGCGGCTCTCCAGCGGTGCTCCAGCAGCGGCCCGGCTTCGGAGCTCCGGCGGCTCCAGCAGTTGCTCCAGCGGTGCTCCAGCGGCGGCCCGGCTTCGGGGCTTCGGCGCTCCAGCGGTGCTCCAGCGGCGGCCCGGCTTCAGAGCTCCGGCGGCTCCAGCGTTCCCGTGGTCGATCCTGATTGGGAGCTGTGGTGGTGTTCCGGCATTCCGGCAACGGCGGCGGTGACGGCCTGGCTTCGGACGCTCGGCCGCGGGCCTGGTGGACGATGACATCGAAGGCCTGGATTGCCTCAGTACAGAGGGGGAACAAGTAGGGGAAAAAGACAAAGACTTTAAGACTTTTGCCTTCCACCACAGTGAGGTGCCTGGTGAACTCACTGTGGTGGATGTTAAATATGTGTTTATTGTGTGTTTTGTTTTAATTTATTACATGTTATGACTGCAAGGTAACAAATTTCGTTCAGACCGAAAGGTCTGAATGACAATAAAGGAATCTGAATCTGAATCTGAATCTGAATGTACGGGCAGATGAGATTGGTTTAACTTGCATCATGGACAGCAGAAATATTGTGGCCTGTTCCTGTGCTGTACTGTTTTATGTTCTAAAGTCACTAATAGAAGTGCAGTCAACATACTTGATTGACAGAGGAATTGTTTTGGTCGCCTCCATTCCAATTGTGTTGGCGTGTTAATGATTTTTGTTATACTAATGACTGTAGCATGGATAGAACCAGTAAGGGGGACCTGCTGGCGGCACCCATTGAGAACAAAGAGAGTCCTGGCAATGGTGGGGAGGTCGCCAAGAACAAAGAGGAACTATCAGGAGTCTTTTTGATAAATATTTTTATTAGTTGTAGAAACATATTAATAAAAAATACTTATTAGATACATTCATTTTATTAATATTAATATTAACATTTAAGACTTTATGTTTCTATACAGTTTTTTAAATTGTTTTATAAAGTAGGAAAAGATAGAGAAAAATAATATAAAAAATAAGGAAGGAATGGAGTATTAATCAATAATCCGTCATTGGAGATATAACCATGATTTATTATGCGTAATTCTTCATCCATTCTATTATTCAGGCCTCAGTCAAGCCCTCGCACTGAGCCACTTTGACCCTGTAAATATTCAATATATGGAGACCATATCCCGCTGAAGAGATCCAACCTGTCCATTAGGACAAGCCTCAATCTCTCCAGATGGAGTGTCTCCGATATTTCTGTATTCCACATTTTGATTGTCGGGGATGTAGGACCTTTCCAGAATTTTAGTATTAATTTTTTCCCAATTATTAAACCATAATCAATAAAAATTCTTTGATTCGTTGTTATTAATTGGTCTGTTTCCAATATTCCTAGTATTATTAACTTTGAGTCAGGGGTCAGATTCATATTAACATTCGAAATTATCCTAAATATTTCTACCCAAAACTTTGTAATTTTTGCACAATTTGTAAATGAGTGTGTCAGATTAGCTTCTAAATGTTGACATTTATCACATATGGGAGATACTTTTGGAGAAATGTTATGTAGTTTGGATTTTGAATAATGTAGTCTATGTAGTATTTTAAACTGCATAAGAGAGTGTCTAGCATTTAACGAACAATGGTGTATATGTTGTAAACTTTCGTCCCATACTTCTGGTCTTATAATTTGACCTAAATCTTTTTCCCAAGATTGTCTATAAATTTCTGTTGATGGGACATCATTTTCCAATCAGATATTATATATATATGAAATCATTTTTTCTGTGGCCGGATTTTTATTTAGACATTCATCTAAAATTTCTGTCTTTCTATTTCTAAGTTCCTGTGTGTTTGCTTTTACATAGTCTCTGATTTGTAAGTATCTAAAATAATCTTTAGAATGTAGTCCATAAATTTGTTGTAATTCTTGAAATGAAAGAAAGGAGTTTTCCTTGTAGAGATCACCCATCTTAATAATTCCCTTATTTTTCCATTGTAAAAAGCCTTTATCCATCATTGAGGGTTTAAATGTAACATTATTTACAATGGTAAGGGCTAATGATATAGATTTCAGTTTTAATGTTTTCTTTATTTGTTTCCAAATACGTATTCCACTTTCTATTATCGGGTTTTCACTGTAGGTTTTCTTATCTAAATTAATATTAGCGAATATTATTGAACTGATTTCAAAAGGAGAACAATCTTCTTTTTCCATATTTAACCAAATTGGTTGGTTATCTGTCTCTTCTAACCAAAAATTCATATTTTTAATATTAACTGCCCAGTAATAAAACATAAAGTTTGGTAGTGCTAAACCTCCATTTATTTTTAATTTACATAAATGTTTTTTATTTATTCTATGGCTCTTATAATCCCAGATAAAGTTAGTAACTAGGGAGTCCACCTTCTTAAAGAAATTGTTAGGAAGATATATCGGAATTAATTGGAAAAGATATAATAATTGTGGAAGAAAAATCATTTTTATTATATTAATTTTGCCTAACATTGAAATAGGTAGAGTTTTCCAATATAAAAGATTCTTATTTAATTTATTCAATAATAGTGGGAAGTTAGATTTAAATAAAGAATCAAATCTTTTTGTTACATAAATTCCAAGATATTTATTTTTTTCATTTGTTATCTTAAAAGGAAATTGTTGTAATATGTGTAAGTTATCTACCGTTATTGGCATAAGCACTTTGATTCCAATTAATACTATATCCTGAAAAAGATCCGAATTCAGTTATTAATTTTAACAAATTTTGGATACTAATTTCTGGTTTTGTGATATAAAGTAATACATCATCCGCGTATAAAGAAATTTTATTTTTAGTATCTCTAGTATCATACCCATATATTTCAGGATGTGATCTCACCCTCTGAGTTAAGGGTTCTATTGCAAGTGCAAACAGTAAGGGGGATAAAGGGCAACCTTGTCTACAGCCTCGAGATAAATTGAATTTAGTTGATAACATTTGATTTGTTATTATTCTAGCTGTTGGGTTAGTATATAATAATTTGATTCAAGTAATGAACTTCTCTCCCAATTTAAAAGTCTCCGTAACCGAAAACAAATAGGACCATTCCACTGATCGAAGGCTTTCTCTGCATCTAACGAAATAACTACTAAATCTTTTTTAATACCTCTTTTCGAATATATAATAGTGAATAATCGTCTCAAGTTATTTGAGGAATATCGTTTTGGTATAAATCCTGTTTGATCGGGGTGAATTAATTCATTAATAACTGTGCTTAGCCTTTGTGCTAATATTTTAGTTAATATCTTTTGACCAGTATTTAAAAGATCTATAGCTCTAAATGATCCTGGTTCATCCAGATCTTTGTTTATTTTAGGTATTAGTGTTATAATAGATTCATTTAACGTTTCTGGTAATTTCTGCTGTGTATATATATATATATTCATATAATGATTTCAGACGTGGTACAATCTGATCATAAAATGTTTTATAGAATTCCGAGCCAATTCTTAAGGGGTTGGACAGGCTAGATGCAGGAAGATTGTTCCCGATGTTGGGGAAGTCCAGGACATGGGGTCACAGCTTAAGGATAAGGGGGAAATCCTTTAAGACCGAGATGAGAAAGACTTTTTTCACACAGAGAGTTTTGAGTCTCTGGAACTCTCTGCCACAGAGGGTAGTTGAGGCCAGTTCATTGGCTATATTTAAGAGTGAGTTGGATGTGGCCCTTGTGGCTAAGGGGATCAGAGGGTATGGAGAGAAGGCAGGTACGGGATACTGAGTTGGATGATCAGCCATGATCATATTGAATGGCGGTGCAGGCTCGAAGGGCTGAATGGCCTACTCCTGCACCTAATTTCTATGTTTCTATGTTTCTAATACCATCTGGTCCCGGTGTTTTACCATTTTTTAATGATCTAATAGATTCTTGGATTTCTTTTACTGAAATTTCAGCGTTTAATAATTCTCTATTTTGCATGTCCAACCCCTTCAGATTACATTTTTTTTTAAATGTTTCTATTCCTATCTTATTTTCTGTTGTTTTAGTAGTATATAGATTTTTATAGTATTGCATAAATCTCTCATTAATATCTTTAGGTTGTATTAAAAGTTCGCCATTATGTGATTTAATCCTATGGATTATTTTTTCTGCCTCCATCTTCCTCAATTGGCGAGCCAATAATTTTTGAGGTTTATCTCCAAATTCAAACTGTAATTGTTTAGTATGTTGATAAAGTTTTACAACTTGATCTGAGTATATTTTATTTAATTTATATTTCAATGCTGCAATTTTATTATGTAATATTATAGATGGATTAGCTGCATTCTCTATATCTAATTGTTTAATCTCCTTTTCCAGTTCTTGTTGATCCCTTCGATTCTTTTTGTTATAAAATGCTTGGAAGGAAATCATGATTCCCCGGAGATATGCTTTAAACATTTCCCATAATAAGGAACAAGATATTTCTGGTTTATCATTTGTTTCGAAGAAAATCTTAATTTGTTCTGTGATATATTCCTGTGTTATTTTGTCTTTTAAGATTTGTGGATTAAATCTCCACTGTCCCCGTTTCTCTGTTTTACCATTTATTTTAATCTTAAATGTTAAAGGTGCATGATCTGAAATTATAATATTGTGATATTTAGAATTATAAGTGAGTGAAATAAGTTTGGCATCGACCAAAAAGTAATCTATTCTCGAGTAGGTTTTATGTACCGGCAAATAAAAGGAATATTCACGTCCAGTGGGATTTTCTACTCTCCAAACATCTTTGATATTAGTAGTTTCCATATATGCATTTAATAAGTCACTAGAATGTGATTTAGTTTTCCTTTGTCTTGTAGATCTGTCTAAGTAAGGATCTAGTGTACAATTTAAATCTCCTCCAATTATTAGGTTATATTGTGTTAATTCCGGTATATTATGAAATATTTTCTTGAAAAACAATGGACTATCAAAGTTTGGTCCATATACATTAACAAAAATCATTGTTTGTGCATTTAATTCTCCTATTACAATAATGTATCTTCCATCGTTATCAGTTATAGTTGATGTATGTTTAAATAAAATTCCTTTACGAAATAATATTGCTACACCTCTTGATTTATGCGTAAAAGAAGAATGGTACATTTTATCTATCCATTTAGCTTTCAGCCTATGCTCAGCATCTTTTTTTAATTGAGTTTCTTGGATGAAAATTACATCAGCTTTAATTGCTTTTAAATGTGCAAATACTTTACCTCTCTTAATTGGTTCATTAATACCTTTAACGTTCCAACTACAAAACGTTATTCCTTCATTCCCCATATTCATTTTTAAGCCTTGCATCTTTTGTCTATGGGGGTCTGTAATAGAGCCGATGGTTCAGCCCGATAGACCTGACCTTACATCCGAACACCGAATAGATTAATTTTAAGTCCCGTGAAAGCCTCTCACGTGTATATCTCCTTTGATCCAATATATAACTCCATTCAAACTGGAAAAAACAATAATAGTTCATAAAAGAAAAAAAGAGAGGATAGATTAAGAGGTTAGTGTAGTGCACAAAGAAAGAAAAAACTACATCTAGTGTTATTGTAGTTAGTGCTAGCCATACTAGCATGGCTAACCATCTACCGACTTCCGTAGTTGATGTTACTAACTTAACCAGCTCCCTGGTTATTTTGGAATTATTATTCCATAATGATATTTTACCGGGGGTATTACATTACAAAAAGAGAAGAAAAAAAGAATATCCAGATTATAATAATTAAAAATATGAAAATACATATTTAAAATTTATTTAGAAATCTAATTATAAAAAAAACACATAAGATGAAAGAAAAACAAGAAATAAAAATGAAAATTACTGGTGTAGAAGAAAAATCTCCAAATGAAATCCAGCTCTATATTTAACTCTAATCATTCCAACATAAATAAACATTAGTTGTTAGTAATAATAATTAATTTTAATTAATAAAAGTGATACGCTATAATTTTGATATTTATTAGTTATTATATTATTAGTAAAATTAGTAATTAGTGAAAATACCACAATGTGACTTTAATATATGTTAGTTATTTGTATTAGTAATATAATTATACTAATTATTAGTATCCATGTGAGGTTTTCCGATCGACATCTTTCTCCAGCTTCCATCCAGCGTTATCCAGTTCCATCCGAACCTGCAAAGTCTTATAGAGTCTTGCAGAGTCTTGTAGATTCCTATAAAGTCCATGAAAGTCAGTATATTCGATGATAAGGCCTTCGCAGGTCTTAATCTTCCGGGCAAAGTCCAGTGCTTCCGCAGGATTGGAGAAGAAATATTCCTTGTTGTTATGAGTAACTCTTAAAGTAGCTGGATAAATCAGGCCATATTTCAAATTTTCCACTCCCCTCAGGAGACTTAGACTCATTAAATGCTTTTCGTTTCCTGGAAACTTCTGCTGGGTAATCTCAGTAGATACTGATCCTTTGTCCTTCAAATACAAGGTTTCTGTTTCTGGAAGTTTTTCGCATAATCTCCTCCAAGACATAGTCATATTGTACCTTTATTATCATTTGTCTTGGGGGGGCATTTAGTCTTGTCTGACGTCTCCTTACTCTATGTGCTCGGGCTAGTAAAGGCCTATGTTCCAGAGATAAAACATTTTGCAGTAGGTTCGCAGTAAATTCTCGAGGCTCTTCATCTTTCTCTCGCCCTTCAGGAATACCCGCGATTCTTATGTTTTGTCTTCTCTGGCGACCTTCTAGTTCAGTACATTTCTCGGTTATTTTGGTCAATAGGTCCGTTAGACGTTCATTTTCTTTAACCAGCTTTGCTGTGGTCCCAGCACTTATGTCAGCTAGTTCTTCAAGGCTTTTTATACCAGCCGTCTGTTGGTCCAATACCTCCTCCACAGGATTCAGCCTTTTTTCAAAGTCCGTTTTCACCTTTTCAATCTTATCATTCATCTCCTTTGACATTTCACTCATCATTTCTGTGATTTCTTTGTTCAAGTCTTCCAATATTTTCTTAGCCTTGTTATTAATATTGGAATTAGTTTCAAGTTGTAATTCTTTCATTTCAGTATTCATCTGGTTTATTTCCTCCCTTAAACCAGCAATTTCACGTGAAATAAAAGTTTTAAGTCCTTCACTTTCAGATTTTTTTGCTGTCCTTTTCAACACATCTTCTTGGGATGAGATCCTACCTGAGTCCGAGGCTTCAGTCAGGCCTTCTGCCGGTCTCTGCCTGGTCGATCGAATTTTTGATTTTTCGGTTGGGCTGCGTGTTGTAGACATAACTAGTCGCGCGCCTGATGACGTCACTCACAACAATCGGTGCAGAGACGGCAGGCAGCAGGCAGCAGGTAGGTCCGTTAATTCCCCGTTTTTTCCCGTTTTTTGCGCGGAGCTGGCTGGCGTTATCCTCTATCCCTCCATAGTGCAACCGGAAGTGAACTATCAGGACTCTAATGAATACTTTGTAACTTTGTCGGCACGACATACGTGGCGATTCTCTGTGTACTTTGTATACTGTCCACAAAAACAAATAATATCACTGTACCTAGGTACATATGGCAATAAGTCATCATGGAGAAGAAAATGGATAACAAAGGCTGGAAGGGGGTTGGGGGAAGTTATGGGAAAGGAAACAAAAATGGGAGACCAGAGGTAGATTTGAATGAGAGAAAAAGGAACATAGGAACTGACGATTACCTCAAATTGGAAAACTCAATATTCATACCTATACGCTGCAGACTACCCAGGTGTATAGTCATTACGACAAACCATTACCACTGTCCTAGTAAAGACAAACAACTCTCAACAGGCCACTCAATTTTCTGGCTCATCACCACATCATGAAAAATAAATGACCCAATTAATCGCACCAAGGAGCCCCTGCTCAAGTAAGAAATAACCTACAGTTTGTCCTGAATGTTTTAGATTAAATTGTACATTGGTAGAAGAGAAAGAGAGATTGCCTGTTAAGACCACATGTCAGACTTAAAAAGAGACTAGAGAGATTTCCCATGGCCATTCTAACAGTTGTACTTAACAAGGTCATGTAATTCTTTGAAAAGAGTGGATTGAATTAATCAAAAGAGATAGAGCTTGAGAACCATTCCCCACTCCCTGTTTAATCTAGCTACACCATCCACTAAATACCAATATGTTGCTAGCATGAGGCCATTCTAAACTGGTTTTCAAAAATATTATTTAATTTACCAGGACAAATCTTCTAAAGCATTAGATGAAAATAAAATTAAAACTCCATATTTTGGATATCTGAAATAAAAAATAGAAAACCCAAGCAAGGAACATCTGCTGAAAGGCCTACAATATGAAAATTTACCAAGAAGGGTCTTGACCGGAAATGTCACCAATTTCTTTCTCTCCAGAGATGCTGCCTGTCTCGCTATCTCTAGCATTTTGTCTATCTTCGATGAAAAGCTGTTTCTCTTACTAGCTGAGTGTTTTTCAGCTCTTTCTGCTTATATTTACACTGAAATGTTATTACTACAACATCAAAAATATAGATATAAATTTAAAAAACTGTAAATACCCAGAAGACTAGTCAACATGTATCGAGAGAAAACTTGAGCTACGATTTCAGGCCGATTATTTTTTTTATGCTAGAAATCAAACAGTTTAAATTCCAGAGAAAGAGAGGTGGTGAGAAGGAAGGAAATATCCGTGACATCATGGAGATTAGTGGAGGCTGACTAACACAAGTTAAGAGACTAGTTATTTAACTAGCTATGGTGACTGTTAATAGAAACTCCAAGTTAATTTTATGAAGGAGATGTAAATAGAAAAAGAGGAAGAATACAAATGTTGGAACCATGGGGAATAAAATGGATGCACTCAATGACCTGGGGTCATTTATGGTGAGAGTAAAACAGAGATAATGTTTCAAAGCAAACTGTTAAGACTGGTATTTTGCAATTGAAGAATTCATTGTTAAGTCTTGAGGGCAAATATATTTAACTGTTGCTATTCATGGAAAGTAGTTGTATTTCAAGTTTATAGTCTATGTGTAGGGGTGACACAGACAGGAAGCAATGTGAGACAAAAATTACTGTGAGGCTTTGATGATTGAAAATAGTATTGATGTGTTTTTTAATTGAAAGGTATGATTACGGATGTTAAGAATTAAAGGCAATTGTGGGTAAACAAGATCCCGCCTTTGTGGGTGGTATAGTCGTGCATCCAACGCAATATTGCACCTCTCCACCAATTCCAATATTGGTCGCCAGTGGGGGGGAGGCTTTCTGTTGCGCTAGTATGGGTGTTGTGGGCCGAAGGTACTGGTTTCCAGAGGGCTAGTATAGACATTGTGGGCCGAATGGATTATTGGGCTGGCAGCTCAGTCACTGAGGCCTGGCAGTACAGTCACTCGGACCTGCCAGGCTGGCAGCTGAGAAACTGCCAGAAATTCTGCCCAAAACAGGTGACAGACTGTAAGAGAGAGGGGGAGAGGGTGGACTGAATGGATTATTGGGCTGGCAGTTCAGTCACTTACTGCTGGTGGGCTGCCAGTTCACTTACTCACGGCTCGTGGGCTGGCAGTGCAGTCACTAAGGCCTGGTACGCTGGCACTTCACTCAGTCACCTCTCCTCCCTTCACCCCCCCCCCCCACACTGCTCCTTGCCATTCCCCCCCCCACACACACACATTCAGTGCATCTCCCCACAACCTCCTCCCATGCACTCTTAGTGGCTCTCCCACAGAGCAGCCATTTCTGCCCATTAGGTTCTCATTGTGATGAAGAACACACAGGCAATAAAAACATGCACAAAGTTTAAAATGTGAATGTTAAATCACAGAAGGAGCGCCAATTTTGAAATTAAACTCAGTTCTGACCTAATAAGATGTTTATTCATTTTATCCATCCGAAAAATGTTGCAAGCAAGCCCTTTAAAAAGCCAAGCCAATTGGGCAAAAACACTTAGCAAGCCAACAAAACACATTTGTCTGCTGAAAACCCTTTAAAAAGCCAGCCAATTGGGCGAAAACACTTAGCAAGCCAACAAAACACATTTGCTTTCTGAAAACCACATCCCGGGGACTCACCATGGAGTAGACGTGCATTCAGTGTTATTCGCAGCCAGAGAGCCATGACCCTCTCGCTTCCCCCGTCTAGCAGAAACCGATTCTCAATACAGATCGCCCGAGCGTGGTGTCAAGTGTCAAACACTTCTGTCGTTATTGTATTCCAAGCTGGCGGCCATTGAGGGTGAAGGGGAAAGATGGCACCTGTGAACTGTCCATTAACACACCTCTGTGCCCTCAGAAAGCATCTTAAAGTTCCATGTTGGTCTTGGGAAGTGCAGTATGGTGGCCTCAGTGAAGGAAGCAGAGGGGTAGCTTGTGGAGGTGATGGAAGGCAAGGTTGAGGTGGTCGTGATGTTGATGGAGGTGGTCATGGCGGACTCTACAGCAGCTAGGTGAGTGAGTGGACCAAGTGCAGCCCGTCTCAGCTGCACAGGCAGTGTTGGACGGAGCCAGCAGCATCACATTGTGCCAAACCTACCGCTACCTCAGTGTCATGGAGACACTGGATAATGCCATCAGGACACTGAGCCTAAATCCCAAAATATAAGAAATGTCATCTCATTACATCAAGTTCAGATTTTTCAGAGACTTGGAAGTAGTTGCAAGACGGGGCTGGAATGTGGTGACTCTGCGTGCTGTTCTAGAAAAGGATCTATTGTACTCACGTATAGCATGATTTGACTGGATAGCATGCAGAACAAACCTTTTACTATTTATTTGCTTCCAATTTACCTGCTGAACTTGTGCAAGCATTCCTGCTTGCTATCCCTAGCCAATAGCTTGGTCCCAATCTGGAGAAGCAAGTTCAGCAAAAAATCAAGGTCCTTCATTACATTTGGGATTATCATGCACCTGTTGCACTCAGACAGGTGCACACACTTGAAATTACTGCTTATTGTTATTTTACAGGAATAATTATTTACTAAAATTATCAAATTTTAATTGATTTTGCAACGGCTTTGAACACCTACCTCCCAACACCAAGTTCTCTCTGTTGTTTTGTGTCTGCTTTGAGCTTTTGTGCCATGTAGTGGACTTTATTTTAAGATCATGGTCCAATGTTGGAATTATTTTTCCAACTGAATCTAGCAAACATCCAAAATAGGAAAATCATTGGACTGCACGGTGCCCTCTCTTCAGCAGTCCCTCTGAGATCGAGTATGAATTGCTTCCAATACAGTTCTGTGGGCGATGAAATAACTAATGATGCCAGTGTGAGGAACCACAAAATCTTCCACGGATGGAGCAAAGGGTGTCTGATGAGGCAAGCAAGTGAGTAGTTTGAGAGATGGTGTGGTCTTTCTGACATTTATGCAGGACTTCTGTGCCATCCCAGTCAACGGCCCAAAGGTTCTTGTTCCCATTCCAAATGATCCTTCTCCACTGTGAATGGTCAGGAGTTAGCTGGGGATTTATATTAATTCAAGGAATCATTCCACACATCCATGATACTGATACTGACCACTGAGTTTCCCGGAGAATTAATCACAGCAAAGATCAATGTTAAACAAGGCTGCAACATTGCACCAGTAGTTCTAACAATCTTTCGCACTGCCATGATGCACTTCACCTTCAACAAACCTCCAGTGGAAGTGAAGTTAATTTTTGCAGAACATGTTGGAAAATTGTTCACCTACAGAGACCAAAATTCAGAATTGAGGTCCCTCCAACCTGTGCAGTCACTGAGTTTTTGCAGTTTCAGAGGCATATCTCCAAGGATGGCCAACTCATTCACTGAAGCAGACAAGATGATGATCCTTCGTCTCAACATCTGGAAGACCAAGGTCATTTAACAACATGCCCTCACTGCACCACATTGCTCCCCACCAATGAAAGTTCACAACCTGGAAAATCCTGGAAACATGAACCATTTCCCATTGACAAACATGGACATCAACATTGAAATACACCGCTGTTTCAATGCCCAAGTACAGCCTTTGGGGATGAGGGTATTTGAAGATCAGGATATCAGACCTGCCACAAAAGTCATGGTTTACCAGACAACAGTAATCCTCACCCTCTTGTGTGTTTCTGAGATCTGCACTGCCAACAGCAGGCACCTCCTGGAACTGGTAAAAATGCAATCTCTGCTGTCTCTGCCGAATCCTCCAAATTTTATGGTGATAAACGAACATTTGTCAATGTTATCCTGCACCCCAACTTCTCCAGCACTGAGGCCCTTATCACTTACAGTGACCTATCACAGGCTGGTCCGTCATTCACATGGCTGGTAAAAGACTCCCAAAGCAGACTTTCTATTCCAAGCTCCATCATTGGTGGGGATTACCAGGCTGGTAGATCTGTAGTATACACTTTTAGTTCTTCCTCTACCAATCAAACAGTGGTTTTATTTAAAAATGGAGCAGAAAAAACACTGCTAACTGGCCCTTGGTGCAATCAAGCTCGTTATATCAATGGCAATAGACCATTACATTCACGAAAATTAGTTGGGGATTGCCTTTGGACATTATCCTTTTATTAGTCGATATGAATCCAGTGAGTCTGATGGGACAAAATGTTATTGTGGAAAAGTGAAATCAGTTTAGTTAACCACAACCCAGCCACCAGCATAATGTGTTTCTGCCTTTAAGCATATTAGACACTAAATTGAAAATCTCACTCAAATATGTCACACTATGAAGTGGAAAAAGATCATATGGACAGTGAAAGATGTTCTTCTAAGGTAAGAAATGATTGGAAGGAATTCTGGACTTATTCTGAGGCATCATCTTACTGTGTAGATACTGCTACTAAATACCTAAAGTACTACACATTGGAATCATTATTGTACTAATTAATATAAAATTGAATCATAAGATATATGATTCGTATAGTCGTAGCATGTCGCTGAAAAAGCCGCGACTGTACCGCCGCTATGACAATGTCTACAACAACCTACCACCTAGTCGACATCAAGCTACATCAAGCTACCGACAACCGGCGACCCAATCGTCACGACTTCGGACATCCACCTACCACCACCCATACCACAATCTATGACCACATAGGCGACAACCTACGACAACCGAAGTCAACCTACGTCCATCCGCGACGTGCTATGAAAAGCAACGACCCCGTCGGCGACAACTGAAGACAATTCAGTCACCGGTACTGTCGCCGGTTGATGT
Source organism: Okamejei kenojei (assembly GCA_035221665.1). Classification (NCBI taxonomy): domain Eukaryota; kingdom Metazoa; phylum Chordata; class Chondrichthyes; order Rajiformes; family Rajidae; genus Okamejei; species Okamejei kenojei. Next base: position 44,997,624 of record CM069131.1, read on the forward strand.
GGGATGACGTAGGTTGTCACCAACGGAATTCACCGTAGTCAGCACCCGGCGACAACCAACGTCATCCTGGCGACAACCTACGACAGAAGATAGGCAACGTCAAGCCCAGTCGCCGAAAAGTTTTGAACATTTCAAAAATCCAGCGGTGACAAGAAAAATGTTACGACACTTGAGGAGACAACTCACGACAATACAAGCGTCACCCCGCAGCCATATGGCAACAGCCCATTTTCCAGCTGTCGTCGAAAAAAATCGCCTAAATGGGACAGGCCCTTAAATCTATTTACCATATTTTGAAGGTCTCGAAGTTTAAACTTGTATCACTTATATGATACAGTGACAAAGGTTGACATTAACCCTGCTTCTTTTGAAGAGGAGTGAATTTTATTATTTCTGTTGATACGTCAAACATGGATTGAAGTTGATTCAAAATGTCAGGATTTTTGAGTATTTTTATGGCTATTTTTGAATCTGTCAGAAAATAAACTTTGTAATGGATTCATCGGTCACAAGGATTAATCGGTTTTCTTGTCCCAAGATTGTTTTGCTATGTATTTGAATAATTGAGTTTAGAGATACAGGATGGAAGCATGCCCTAAGACCCACCAACTCACACTAACCGTTGATCACCTCTTCACAATGCTTCTATCATAAACAACTTTCTCATCCACTCCCCACACACTAGCAGCACTTTTATAGTCCAATTAACCTACAAATCCACACATCTTTGGGATGTGGGAAGTAACCAAAGCATCCGGAAATAAACAGATGCAGTCACAGAGAGAACTTAACGTGAGTATTTTTAAAGCAGAGATAGATAGGTTCTGGATTAGTAAGGGTGTCAAAGGTTATATGGACAGGTAGGAGATTGGGGTTGAGAGGGAATAATAGATCAGCAATGTTTCAATGGCGGAAGAGATTCGATGGGCTGAATGGCCTAATTCTGCTCCTATGACATGCAAATTCCATACAAACAGCACCAGAGGTCAGGATCAAAACCGGCTCTCTGGCGCTGTGAGGCATTAGCTCTACCACCTGTGCCACTGTGCTGCCACAGTGAATACTGGAGCCCATTCACAAAATTACTGCTGGGTAACATAACAGGTGGAGCAAATTTCCTCAGAATGAACAACTTTGGCAACACAAAATGTTCTCGTAATTTATCATCCATTTGCACTCAAGATATTATTCTTAATTTTCTCACCGCCAATTGTCTGCTCCCCGAGGGACATATGGGAGCAGGGAGACACAAAATGCTGGAGTAACTAGGCGGGTGAGGCAGCATCTAAGGAGAGAATGAATGGGCGATGTTTCGGGTCGAGACACTTCTTCAGACTGATGTCGGGGGAGGGGGCGGGATAAAGATGGAATGTAGGTAGAGACAGTTAGACTAGTGGGAGAACTGGGAAGGGGATGGAGAGAGAAAACAAGGGCTATCTGAAGTTAGAGAAATCAATGTTCATACCGCTGGGATGTAAACTACCCACGCGAAATATGAGGTGCTATTCCTCCAATTTGTGCTGGGCCTCACTCTGACAATGGAGGAGGCCCAGGACAGAAAGGTCAGATTGGGAATGGGAGGGTGAGTTGAAGTGCTGGGCCACCGGGAGATCAGATAGATTAAGACGGACTGAGCGGAGGTGTTCAGCGAAATGATCGTCGAGCCTGCGCTTGGTCTCGCCGATGTAGAGAAGTTGTCACCTGGAACAGCGGATACAGTAGATGAGATTGGAGGAGGTGCAAGTGAACCTCTGCCTCACCCGGAAAGACCGTTTAGGGCCTTGGATGGAGTCGAAGGGGTAGGTAAAGGGACAGGTGTTGCATCTCCTGTGGTAAAACTGTATGCCCAGCCAGAATTGCAGGTTGTCCATTATTTATTCACACATTCCCTTTGCACTGGCTTTAGTTAATGGATCTGCTTTTAATGCAGGTACACAATGTCCCATGGGCAACATGGGGCAGGGGAGCAAAGCGCCGCATGTTAATTTGCAGTTCGCCGGATGCCACATTTTGCCCATCCCCAGAAATATTGGGGGGGGGGGGGCAACATATAACCCTCCGATCTCACCTTCCACCCTACCAGCCGTCACATACAACAAATAATCCTCCAACATTTTTGCCACCTCCAACGGGATCCCACCACTGGCCATATCGTCCCATCCCCTCCCCTTTCGGCTTTCTGCAAAGACCGTTCCCTCCATAGCTCACTGGTCAATTCGTCCCTTCCCACCAAAACCACCCCCTCTCCTGGTACTTTCCCTTGCAACCGCAGGAAATGCTGCACTTATCACTTTACATCCCCCCTTGACTCCATCCAAGGACCTAAGCAGTCTTTCCAGGTGCGGCAGAGGATCACCTGCACCTCCTCCAACCTCATCTATTGCATCCACTGCTCTAGGCGTCAGCTGCACTACATCGGTGAGACCAAGCATAGGCTTGGCGATCGCTTCGCCCAATACCTCCGCTCAGTTTTTCTTTTTAAATTTCAAAATATACTTTATTCGAGAAATAAATAGACATGATCATTACAAAACTCCATCCGACATTCTCTAAGGCTATACATACATTCAATACTGTTTACACAAATTTAATCCCCATCCTTGCCACTCATGTGGACCACTGGTGTGAACATTGAACGTCTCCAATTTCACATAGTCCTTGCTTTCTCCCTCTTTCCCCTCCCCAACTCTCCCACAGCCCACTGTCTCCGCCTCTTCCTTTCTTCTTCCCACCACCACATCAGTCTGAAGAAGGGTCTCGACCCGAAACATCACCTATTCCTTCACTCCATAGATGCTGCCTCACCCGCTGAGTTTCACCAGCATTTTTATCTACCTTAAATACTGATTGAAGTTCCTTACCACGTCTAGCATTGCATAGAAGGATAAATAACTCCCGCCCCAAACGATCCGTACTAATGTGATGTGCAGGCAGGAACTGCAGAAACTGGTTTAAACCAAAGATAGACACAAAATGTTGGAGTAACTTAGCGGGACAGGTAGCATCTCTGGAGAGAAGGAATGGGTGGCGTTTTGGCTGAAGAAGGATCTCGGCCCAAAACGTCACTCATTCCTTCTCTCCAGAGATGCTGCCTGTCCTGCTAAGTTACTCCAGCATTTGTGTCCACCCAGTAATCTGATGCTTATTAAGTATGTGCATACGATTACAGTCACAATCTCTGTGAAACGCTTCATCGCATGTTCATTGTTTCCCGATTGTGATTGTGTAAATAAATTATTATTACATGTTTATATTTTTTAAATTGCATGCCACCTTTGCACTTACAAATGTGATTTACTTGCCATCATCCCTCATGGACTTTGTCGGGATTACCTTTTCTTGACTGAATATCTGTTTCTGATGAAAACATTGCAAAGAAACTGAACTTATCTTCATTTCAAAAGAAAATTAAATATACACCTTAATGTACTTATAACAGCCAATAACAAATCCTTGATTATTTGCATATGGTCGAAGACATCGCGACTCATTTGCCTCAATTCCATAGTCTTTCATGGTCCTCTCTGATTAAAGCTGATGAGAAAGATTCATTAAAAATTTCACTCATCCCTTGTGGCTTCACACTTAGATGTTACACTGATATTTAAGTGGATCTATTCTCAAATCACCATTTTACTCTTGTATACTCTCTTGAGATTTTCCTTTACCTTGCATGCTAGATTCATCTAATCTTTTTGCCTTCCTGAATTTCCTCTTGGATGTACGCCTACACATACTCATTAAGAGATTCACTCGATCCAGAAAACCTAAAATTAATGTATACTTCTTCAATTTTTTTGACCAGAGCCTCAATCTTTCTTGTCAAACAGGACTTCCTAAATTTTCCCAAGCGGAAACATGCTGTCTCTGAACTCTTGCTATAGTGTGGAAATGAAATCTCAAGTCAAACTGACAACCATGGTAGTGAAAAACTAAGCATCCTCTTCTTTACAGTTCTGCAATGTCAACATCTCAATCCAGAACTTGGGCATTTGGAAAATTCCTTCAATTTATGGCTCCTGCCAACACTTTATGCTAAATTTGAATGTGCAATAATGCAAATGCATACGATGGATAACTTCGCAAAGATGTCCTCATCATATGGAACTTCATAGGACAGTAGTTTGGAGTTAGAAGCATTTTGCAATTTAACTGCACTATATATTTTTATAAGTATACTGATTATAACATATTGAATATGATGATACAACGAATATGATGATACAATCAGAGGTTATGGGGAGAAGGCGGGAGAATGGGGTTAGGAGGGAGAGATAGATCAGCCATGATTGAATGGCGGAGTAGACTTGATGGGTCGAATGGCCTAATTTTACTCCTATCACATGACCATGAACTTTTTATGATTTGATAATTTCACAAATTTTCAAACAAATAATTTCAATTTCAGCGTTTGATGGCACACCATTTATTGTTTTTTACATGTGATACATTTAGTTTTGTTTAATTGTGTGATATTAAGAAATTATTACAGTAATGTGTATATTTTTTGCACAATAGTCTGTTATTTTTAAACCTCTGTGATTTTAGGAATTGATTTTTTCATCATATCTTTGCTTTCTTGTTCAGTCCAATTTGCAGTAGACATATTAGCTGGTCGTCCTTCTAACAACACAAGCTATCATTGGAATGTTTCTCCGTATTCTTTAGCTCTTATTTTGTTGATATAAAAAGCTGTTAAATTTTAGCAACAGAAACAAATAATGTCTGTACAATACTTTCTGTGTCAATGTTCCTTAATTTATATTCAGAACAGTACATTTACAAATGTAAGTGAAAACAGATATATAGTAAAATCAAAATAATATATTTTCTGAGATCAGGAACAAAGCAAGAATATTCTGGAATCCCCCACCAGGTTAGGCAGCATCTAAGGAGAGAGAAATAAATGAGTACATCAAATAGATGTCCTTCCATGTGAATAGCAAGATCTTGACATTGAGTGAGATAGTTGAATGAGTACATGACAGACCGGACAAAAGCAAGCATGGAAAAAAAACAAACAAAAGCGGGGGAAAGTGGCGGGGGGGGGGCGGGGGGGGGTGGATGTGAGGAGAATGGAGAACACTTAATGAATCGGAGTGAGAGTTGGAGACGGTGATTGGACACCTGGAGGCGGACCAATACATTGAAAGTGAGACTTACGAAGACATCTTTCATTTTGCACAATTGAAAAAAAAAAAAAAAAGCGGGAGAAATAAAAGCGGAAAATTGAGATAAAGGCGAGAGTAAACAAGTGATTAAAAAAAGAGATATTGCAAGGCAATGGAAGTAACTTTGAATCAAACATTGAAAAAGGCAAACAACATCTTAGAATAAAAGGGAGGTCATTTAAGACTGAGGTGAGAAAAAACTTTTTCCCCAGAGAGTTGTGAATTTATGGAATTCCCTGCCACAGAGGGCAGTGGAGGCCAAATCACTGATGGATTTAAGAGAGTGTTTGATAGAGCTCTAGGGGCTAGTGGAATCAAGGGATATGGGGAGAAGGCAGGCACGGGGCACGGGTTATTGATAGGAGACGATCAGCCATGATCACAATGAATGGCGGTGCTGGCTCGAAGGACCGAATGGCCTCCTCCTACACCTATTTTCTATGTTTCTAAGGGGGAAATAAGTGTATAATTTAAGAGAGTTAAAAGATCAAAATTTGTCTTTAAGACACAATTTTAAAAAAAGATTATATTATTTAAACCTGCATTTAGTTCCATTTGACTAGAGCTAAAGGTCGAGGGTAGATTAGGAGCGGAATGCTTACTTAGAATGGCAAAGAAGGAGACCATTCAATCCATTGTGTCCATGCTGGATCCCAGTATAGCTTTCAGTACAGTATCAGTACCATTTTCCCTCCTGATTTTCCCCCATAGACGTGCAACTTATTTTCTCTCTCACGCACATCCCATTCTTTTTTTTTAAGCACATCTACACTAAGCACTAGTTTACTGAAGCCAAATAACCTGCCACATATCTTTGTGATATTGAAAAAAATTAAGATATGGAGGGAGTATTTTTTATTATAAGGAATACCTGAGAGAATTTACATGGAAATCAGATAAGAGTCTTAGAGGTGTACCCTATTACAGTAAAAGCTAACTTAAGCCAATTACACATCTCTGCCAATCTCCATTTCCATCACAATCTAAATTCACATTGCATCAAGATATGAGACGTGCCAAGAAACCCCAATTTGTGCGAATGGCTCACAGCAAGGGTATCGCACACTTCTCAAGGAGTAAAAATCATCGTGTTAAAGAAGGAACTGCAGATGCTGGAAAATTGAGGGTACACAAAATGCTGGAGAAACTCAGCGGGTGCAGCAGCATCTATGGAACGAAGGAGATAGGTAACGTTTCGGCCCGAAACCCCTCTTCAGACTGATGGGGGGGTGGGGGGAGGCAGGGGGAAGAAAGGAAAAAGGAGGAGGCGGAGCCCGAGGGCTGAGGGAGAAGTAGGAAGGGGAGGAGACAGCAAGGGTCCACAAAATTGAGAGAATTCAATGTTCATGCCCAGAGGATGCAGACTCCCCAAGTGGAATATGAGGTGCTGTTCCTCCAATTTGCGGTGTTGCTCACTCTGGCCGTGGAGGAGGCCCAGGACAGAGAGGGAATGGGAGAGGGAGTTGAAGTGCTGAGCCTCCGGGAGGTCGGATTGGTTATTGTGGACCAAGCGGATGTGTTCAGCGAAACGATCGCCAAGCCTCCACTTGGTCTCACCGATATAGAAAAATCATTGCCAGTATGAAGTTAATAGTGGGTAAATACTCCTGCAGAGAAATCAGATTCTGTTGCACATGTCTTTTTAGGAGCGTGTCGCCCCTTACATCTTCCCTTACCTTCATGGCAGTATTTTGTGCTGGTATGCCATGGCTGATACGAGTCTTATATCCGTGTTTTTTGGTGATTATTTGGGCAGCGATGTGGCAGGTAGCTTCTCTTTGGAACTGCACAATGAAAGCTGCACCATGATTCTGGTGAAAATCACCCTAATAATTTTCATTATACATTTTTCTGCAATAATAGGCATGGCACCTTACTCTGCTTGGGGACTGGTATTATTGATGCCCTTTTAAGGCAGGAGGGAAACTCAAACCCCAGTAATAAGACGTTGAATATGTCCGCAGATCTCTGGCCTGTTGGTCTGCACAGGTTTTGAGAATGTGACCAGGTTTACTATCATGTCCAGAAGCTGATTTTCACCCTCCTAAACACTTTTTCTGGAGCTTATGAGATAGATGTTGCCAAGAGGACCAGGTACTACCTGGAGCTTAGTGTAATACTTTTCTTTGTCTCTTGGAATAACAGAGTGGAGAGGGAATTGAGTGAAGGTTATCACGAGTTGAGTTAGTAGCTGCATAGTTTGCTCTGTTTTCAAAGAGAATCAGCTATCAGCTAGAGATAAACTTCATATCTTAGAGATAAAAAAACTATAACTTCCCTTGTTTGTAATGGAGCCACAAGCATCAACTACTTCTCCAGAATATCGATCAGCAAGACTCCTCTATGCTTTGTATTAAATGAAACTAACAGGTTTCCACAAAGATAATTAATCAATTGGCATGTTGGTGCACATTTCATTTTTGTACTTGGATTTGGAGTCTATATATTTAAAAATGTGGTGTAAGAGTTATGTTTTAACCTAGTTAAGAACAAGGTATTAACCTACTTCCCTTTCAAATTCACGAGATCACTACAAATTCATTTAATAGACAATAGGTCCAGGAGTAGGCCAGTCGGCCCTTCGAGCCAGCATCGCCATTCAATGTGATCATGGCTGACTTTCAAATTGTAAAACTGAAGGACAAGAAGTTTATATAAATTCAAATAAGTTGTAAGACAGAGTCCTTGGCCAAAATATCAACATTTATAAATAGTATTTATAAATACTATTACCCACCCTTATCTCTTATGGAAATTTTAAAAGAGAGAAAAGGGCATGACATGAGAATTAAGGGACAGAAGTTTAGGGGTAACGTGAGGGGGAACCTCTTTACTCAGAGGGTGGTGGCTGTGTAGAATGAGCTTCCAGCAGAAGTGGTGGAGGCAGGATCAATTTTAACATTTAAAAGTAAAGTGGATAGGTATATGGACGTGAAGGGAATGGAGGGGTATGGTCTGAGTGCAGGTAGATGGGACTAGGGGAAAACAAATGGTCGGCACGGACTGGAAGGGCCGAGAGGGCCTGTTTCCGTGCTGTAATTGTTATATGGTTATATGGTTATAGGTAGCCCAGGTGTCCATTAGAATAAAACCTACTTTTCAAAGGGAGAAAATAAATAGTATTTATAAATTCATAAATAGTATTTATAAATAGCAATAAACTCAAATTAAGAAGACCGCACACAGGTATACCGAGCACTGAAGACAATAATACCAATCAAAGCAGGCTAACCACTTCTTAGTCCCTTCGACAGGCATCCACAGATCAGATCTGGGCTGTTTCCATTTGTTTCCCATAATCAAGTTCAAACTGAAATCCTCAAAATATTCCAAGCGATGACTAGGACAGAAAACCACAATCATAATATTAAAGACACAGTAAACAAAATTGCCAACTGATTTAACATGGATTTTTTTTAACTCGGCACATGGGAAAAATTACTTAAAAAATAAAAAAAGTTTATAAGGAAAGAAAACATATTCATTGGAAATGGTCCATTAAATGTAACAAAGTTACAACAATTGTCCTAACAATTTGAGAAAGTCTCAAATCTTTTACTAATTAAAATTTGTTTTTAAGACAGTAATAATTAAAAGGAGCTGAAGTTCCTCAGCCCTGAATTATGTGTCCTAATTGTAAATTAAGGAAGACAGAATGATGGGGATAAATTTTGTTCCAATGGGCATCCGGGCTTTCTCCCTTTGAAAAGTAGGTTTTATTCTAATGGGCACCTGGGCTATCTCTCCTTGAAAATTTCCATAAGAGATAAGGGTGGGTAATTTTGCATCCACTTTTGCATAACATGATACACATGGAATAATAAAGTCAGAAATCCCACCTATTCTGCTTTGCTCCATCATTGTACTGCATAGAAATATTTTGATGTATGTCAGAGTGCCACGCTCCAGAGGTAGGGCTAGTGATACTGGTTTTGTAATGAAAAATGATTGCCCAGGGAGCTCTGTAACATACAGGTGTTCAAATACCACTTGTATGTGTCCCTTTTATAGAAATGATAATATCATTAGAATTTAATACTCGAGTGAGTTTGGTTCATGGAATTTTCTATAATATCATGGAAATAGCAAAATGAGAAATGGGCTTAGTTTCCCCGCAAGTAAAGAACATCAAAGCAACAGCAACTCGGGTATAATTGCTGGCTTAATAAAGATTTGCTCATTTAAGGAATTAAAGTAAATCCAAGCAGATTTGTCACTACTATTACTTTAAATTTGATCTTTCCCAAGTTAATCAGATCTCGAGTATGATGTGGACCATTTTGCACCTTCCTAAACTTAATTTTAGCATTTTTTGTGTGCAATCAGAATTGGCAAATCCAAACTTTGAATTAAAAACTCCAAAAACAATTTATGTCCACTCAAAACTGCAAAGTTATGCTGGGAACAATAAGGTGAGCTTAACATCTGTAGTTCAAAAGTTACTAGAGCGTATTCTAAGGGATAGTATATACAGGCGTATATTATTCGTATGGCTGTATGGCAACCACACGTTTCACTCTACCAATTGGTACATGTGACAAATAAATGTATCTTGTCTACAGGCATTTGGATGGGCAAGAGCTGACTAGGGGGAGTCAGCATGGTTTTGTAGGTGGGAGGCCGTGCCAATCATTTATTCCAATTTAGATGACAGTTGCACAACTACCCCAACTATTACTTTAAAAAGTGTTCATAGGTTGAAAGCAAAACAGGATATTTATTTTCACCCTGGCCTATGGATTAGTACAAGCATTCAATCTGCAGCTTGGACCAATGGTATGGAATCAGTAACTATCAGGGAGGGGTGGAATAATGATTACATACAGTAATCAGTTGGTACTGCATGGCGTCACATCTGTCCGGGAACCAGTACTGCCAACATTATCTTTCATGGACTTCAGACTGAGGTTACACAACCTTGCATGGAGATTCTGTGCAACGAAAATAACACAGTGGAAAAAAAAACAAATTCTATACCGGAAATTTTCAGATGTAAAAGTCAAAGTACATTTTCCATGTGGCAATGAAAATGTTGAAAGCTGATAAAGATTTGGAAGACCCTGGGTCATACAGAGCAATAGCGCTTTTAAACACTGATCAAAAAATACTAACTAAAATTTTATCTCGGAGGCTATGTTTAGTGATTAATAACTTAATACATCATGACCAAACAGGTTTTATCCCAAAACGCTACTCATCTTATAATCTGAGACGTCTATTCAATATCATATACTCAAAAAAAGTGAATGATATTGAACTAGCTGTCATATCCTTAGATGCTGAAAAAGCATTTGACCAGGTTGAATTGGCCATATTTATTTAAAATAGTGCAGAAATTTCAACTGGGGGATAGATTTTCCAAATGGGTAAAAATCATATACTCGAATCCAACTGCAAGAATATTAACAAATCAAATGTTATCAGCAAAATGTAATCCCTTTAGGGGTTGTAGACAAGGATGCCCATTATCATCATTACTATTTGCTCTGGTAATAGAACCATTAGCTGAAATGATTAGATCGAACCAGAAATATATGGATATTATACCAAAACTACAACTAATAAAATATCTCTATACGCAGATGACATCTTTATTTATATCACAAAACCGGAGATTAGTATTCCTAATCTACTTAATGTTATAACTAAGTTTGGCACATTTTCTGGGTATAGAATTAACTGGAATAAAAGTGAAATTATGCCTATAACTGGAATAAAATTAAATATACTAGAACAATTCCCACTTAAAATAGTCACGGACAAATTTAAATATCTAGGAATTAATGTATCTAAATCCTATAACTGTCTATTTAAATATAATTACCCTCAATTGTTTTAAATAAACTAAAAAAAAAATTATATTGGAAAACACTACCTATTTCAATGATCGGTAGAATAAATGCTATTAAAATGATTTTTTTTGCCACAATTGTTATATTTATTTCAAGCCATTCCTTTATATCTCCCTAAAATGTTTTTTAAAAAATAGATACTTTGGTTAATAGTTTTATGTGGGACTATAAGAATCATCGAATAAGTAAAAAACATCTATGTAAATCTAAATTATATGGTGGACTAGCACTACCAAATTTCTTATATTATTTCTGGGCAATTCAGATTAAAAATATGAATTTGTGGTTGGTAAATTTAGATCATGAGCCAAACTGGCTAAAGATGGAAAAGGAAGACTGTTTGCCTTTTGATGTAGGTTCGATTCTTTTTGCACCAAGGGAAGTACAAAAAAAAACGTATGGTGATAACCCTATAATTCATAGCAATAGATGTATTTGGAAACAAATAATTAAGACCCTACATATGGATAATTTGTTACTTTGTTTACCAATTATGAATAATCCTTTGTTTAAGCCCTCTGTATTGGACAAGGGGTTTAGAGACTGGAATGATTAAGGAATTAAAAGGATAGAACACCTTTACAAAAAAGGAACATTTCTTTCATTTCAAGAGTTACAGGATATCTATGGATTGCAGTCAAATAACATATTTAGGTATTTACAAATTAGAAACTATATTAAGTCAAATACGCAAGACTATAAAAATAGAAAACCAGGATTATTAGATGAATTGTTTAATAAACACCCAAATACAGAAAAATGTAATAGCGTATATATACACAATACTATCTCGGATAGGGAAATCCCCACTTTGGAAATATATCGACAAACATGGGAAAATGAAATAGGTTTATCTATAACGAAGGAAACTTGGGAAGAAAGCCTACAAATGTATACATCGTTGCACATTAAATGCTAGACATATATTGATACAATTTAAGGTATTACACAGATTACATTATTCAAAAATGAAATTAAATAGAATTTATCCTAACATTTCTTCTATTTGTGATAAATGTCAGAACTTGGAAGCTAACTTAACGCATTGTTTTGTAACATGTATAAAACTCAACTATTATTGGACAGAAATCTTTAGAGATATCTCTGAAGTTCTTAAAACTAAACTGGACCCAGATCCAAAATTAATAATATTAGGAGTTCCGGATTCAAATCTAATATTAACAGTAAACCAAAGAAATTTCTTGGATTACTGTTTGATAATAGGGAAAAAATTAATATTGAAATTTTGAAATTGTATCCCCCACAATTAAAATGTGGACAGTGGAAATGTTGGAGACATTGCATTTGGAAAGAATCAGATTTGTCCTAATGGACAAATACGAACTCTTTGAACAGATATGGTCTCCACATACAGAATATTTGAAGTGGTAACTGGTCTTGGCATCACAACTCAATGGATACCTGGCAGGATTAGATGAAAATAATTCCTTTTCTTTGGATTTGTATGCATGTCTCTATTGATATTGTTATTTGAAATTGTGTTCTCACTATTAAGATGAAAATATATACTATAAATCTCTTCTCTTTCTCTCCCTATATAATCAAAATTATTATTTAATTATTATTATTTAATTATTATTTAACTCTGTGAGTTAAGGGGAAAAAGTAGAGTAGCTATGGAAACTATGAGATTCAAAGAGGAGGAAGTACTGACACTTTTGAAAAATATAAAAGTGGATAAGTCTCCAGGTCCTGACAGGATATTCCCTAGGACATTGAGGGAAGTTAGTGTAGAAATAGCAGGAGCTATGACAGAAATATTTCAAATGTCATTAGAAACGGGAATAAAGCCGGAGGATTGGCGTACTGCGCATGTTGTTCCATTGTTTTAAAAAGGGTTCAAAGAATAAACCTAGCAATTATAGACCTTTTAGTTTGACGTCAGTGGTGGGCTAATTAATGGAAAGGATACTTAGAGATAATATATATAAGCATCTGGATAAACAGGGTCTGATCAGGAACAGTCAACATGGATTTGTGCCTGGAAGGTCATGTTTGACAAACCTTCTTGATTTTTTTGAAGCGGTAACTAGGGAAATTGATGAGGGTAAAGCAGTGGATGTTGTCTATATGGATTTCAGTAAGGCCTTTGACAAGGTTCCCCATGGAAGGTTGGTTAAGAAGGTTCAATCTTTGGGTGTTAATGGTGGAGTAGCAAGATGGATTCAACAGTGGCTGAATGGGAGATGTCAGAGAGTAATGGTGGATGGCTGTTTGTCAGGTTGGAAGCCGGTGACCAGTGGGGTGCCTCAGGGATCTGTGTTGGGTCCACTGTTGTTTTGTCATGTACATCAATGATCTGGATGATGGGGTGGAAAATTGGATAAGTAAGTATGCAGATGATACTAAGATAGGTGGTGTTGTGGATAATGAAGTAGATTTTCAAAGTCTACAGAGAGATTTGGGCTATTTGGAAAAGTGGGCTGAAAGATGGCAGATGGAGTTTAAATGCTGTTAAGTGTGAAGTGCTACATCTTGGCAGGACAAATCAAAATAGGACGTACATGGTAAATGGTAGGGAATTGAGGAATGCTGTGGAACGGAGGGATCTAGGAATAACTGCGCATAGTTCCCTGAAGGTGGAATCACAATTAATAGGGTGGTAAAGAAAGCCTTTGGTGTGCTGGCCTTTATAAATCAGAGCATTGAATATAGGAGTAGGAAAGTAATGTTAAAATTGTACAAGGCATTGGTTGAGACCAATTCTGGAGTATGGTGTACAATTTTGGTCGCCTAATTATAGGAAGGATGTCAACAAAATAGAGAGAGTTACAGAGGAGATTTACTAGAATGTTGCCAGGGTTCCAGCAGTTAAAGGGTTGAACAAGTTAGGTCTTTATTCTTTGGAGCGCAGAAGGTTAAGGGGGGACTTGATTGAGGTCTTTAAAATGATGAAAGGGATAGACAGAGTTGACGTGGATACGTTTTTCCCATTGAGGGTAGGGAAGATTCAAACAAGAGGGCATGACATGAGAATTAAGGGACAGAAGTTTAGGGGTAACGTGAGGGGGAACTTCTTTACTCAGAGGGTGGTGGCTGTGTGGAATGAGCTTCCAGCAGAAGTGGTGGAGGCATGATCGATTTTAACATTTAAAAGTAAAGTGGATTGGTATATGGACGCGAAGGGAATGGAGGTGGATGGGACTAGGGGAAAACAAATGGTCGGCACGGACTGGAAGGGCCGAGAGGGCCTGTTTCCGTGCTGTAATTGTTATATGGTTAATCACCATTCTTATTGATTAAAATCTATTCTTTTCTTTCTAAAAAATACTTTCTACTTTCTAAAAAAATAGTTTATAAGAATTATTTGTAACATCCATATACTTATTGAAATAAGTTGGTTGTGTAGTTGAAAAGTTGTTTTACCGTTGTTATGATGGATTACTTTTAATAAAAATATTATTAAAAAAAGAAAATGTTTTGCTTGAGGAAATGTAAAGGAAAAGCATTAATTGTGAACGATGAAAACATGGCACTTTATGTGGTCCTAATGAAGTGTACTTATCAGCATTATTACAATACCTAGCAGCGTCCAATTATCCACTACTTTAGGTCGTACATAATTTATTAAATAACAAGATCATATCTCAACATATTAGAGGGAAAGGTTACACTGCCGTGCCTTATAATTCATTTGATCATTATAAAGGTTGCATGTGTGAACTCTGGTAAGTGAATGTGCATCCCAAGTGTAATGATTTGCAGTGTTGTTAAATGTTGAAATAGCTCGGTCAGAAAGCAATAAACAACACGTGCTTATACTCACAAGTTAGGCAGCTGTCCCTTCTTTAACTGTTCTTTAGGTATGGGATACAGAGCCTCATAAACTCTTTTATCACCAGAGCCATGAATTGCATAGGCATTGAACTTGGTAACATCATCAGGGAAATATCTCCAAGGAACAAGTGCTTTGCCTTCCCAATGTTGATCATCTATTGTTGAGTCATATTTTAAATCCAATTCTTTCTAATGTGAAGCGAAAACAGCTTTATGCTTTTGAATTTTTGCTTAATTTTAGAACATTGAATCAAATACATTCTGAAGAATCTAATCTTCAAAACTCAACAAAATAAAAGAGAAAATTAAATATTTAGATAATACAATAGTCTAACAATAGACTAACAATACAATTAGATGACCATAAAAGAAAATATATCAATGTCAAATAGGTTGCAAAGTTACTTATTCGGGTTTATCTATAAAAAAAAATATTGAAAGTCCCACTTTTAAATGATGGGATTGGTAATCAGGTGCAGAACTGGTTTAGTTATACTGACATACATGAACTTGTGATTTCCAACATTTTCTTGTGTGCTGAAGGCAACAGTCTCATGCTAAGCTGCTTTAATTAAACTTAGAAAATAATTAAGAGACAGATGATGTGTTAAGACATGGACAAAGAGAAAAAGGGAACAATTATAAAAAATGAACAGTCCGTGATAAAAAATGGAAAACAGGAAATAAATGAAAGAACAATTAATAAATGGAAAAAGGTACAAGGTAAGAGGAGAAGGTAATGAAAAAGTAAAGATAGATCAAAAGAAGATGAACAACAATGAGTAGCCTGAAATTGTTGAACTCAGTATTGCATCCTGACAGCAATCAAATAAAATCCATCTGAAAAACTGGGTGCTGCTCTCATTCATTCTTTCAAACCAGGAAACCGAGGAAGAGAGCCCAAAATGGAAGTGAGCCCATAACCAAAATAGCTGGCTATGTCAAACAAGTAGTGGCACTTGTGCACTATACAGGGTAATCCATAAGATGGTCACACAATTTGCAATATGAATCCCAATTGCAGAGATCACATTGTGAGTAACAACTACAGTACACTAAACAGAATGATATACAAGTGAATCACAGCTTTATCTGGAAGCACTGTTTTGGACCTTACACAGTGAATAGAAAGCAAGCAAAAGATAATTGCTCCACTCCTGCAATGACAATGCAAAGACATGGTGGGAAGAGGAGTCTGGGACAGAAGAGTGGTATAGGGTGACACAAAGTAAGCTGTCGCTTTAGACTGTATATAGAGACAGGTAAGATGCACTCAATGGTAGCATATTGTTGCAGGTGTCAGAAATGACATGCAAAATCAGTGAATGTGGAGGCTGGTGGAGCAGAATGTGAGGAAACCATTGTTTCAACTGCTGCAGCGATTAAAAATTAGTATTACGTCATCCTTTGCACCCTTGATGTGGAAATCAAGTCAAGTGCGCACGAGTGGCTGATGTGGAATAATCAAATTTTTCATGTGGTGCAAAATGGTCCAGAAATAGTCATTAATGCATTTCACTTCAACTAAAAAAACCCATAATGCTGAAGAGACAACATAATAGAATTACATTTTTCAACAAACTTCCTGCATTATTTAATACTAATTGCAGACTCAAAGATGACTGACATCCTTGAACTTCAAACACCATGCCATAATTACTGCAAATATGGAATTTGGCCAATATAATAATTTTGGACCAAGATAGTTTAATTTGTGATGTGTCGTAATGATTCAAATGGTCAGCAACCATCACCATACTATTTATATGTAATCACTTACCTTCCATGCTTTTCCTTCACCAGCAAGTAATAGTACTAAATGCTGTCCATGTCTAACAATATCAAAACAAATGTTAGACAGATGCGACTGAAATGGAGTTAACCAAAAAATAAGTTTACATGACATTGAATGGTTTACAAGGAAAAACATATATTTTAAATTCACAATAAACTGGGTTAAAAGAAAATAAGGCATGAATAAGCAAGTTCAGACATTTAAATTAATTAGTCATTGTATATATGTATTTTAGTTAGATAATGAGAGCAGTAAGAACATAAAAGCAAGTAATAGGAGCAGAAGTAAGCCCACTATCATTCATGATCTGATTTTGGTCTCCTACATTGAGGTCATAGATGCGACTGAGGACTAACATAAGTTGTAGAAATATGTAGTACTCTTTCCGGGAAGAAATGTTGGGAAGAGGGTGGCTCCCTCTGAAGCCTGTGAGTAAAAGGTATAGGGTATCATCCCTTTTGCCAGATGTCTTTCTGCTGTGTTTTGACCATTTTCCATCTGCTGAATATGGAATAACTCCATAAAATATAGAATTTTTTGTGGTATTTCTGGCCATTCGATTGAAACCTATTGAATGCCCAGAACGATTGAAAAACCTATTGTAAACAAGCTGGTGATTAGGTCACAATTCATCTGAGGTTTCTTTTGCAGAGAGTTTTTCACTACCGTGTCTATTAATGCACCAGATATGTATTGGATTTTCAAATATCAATGCATAATAAAACATAAAATATAGAACATTGCGACATAGGAAAAGTCCCTTCGGCCCACAATGTCTGTGCCAAGCATAATGCCAAATTAAACTAATCACTTTGCTTGCCTGTGACCAATTTCCCTCTATTTCCTCCATATTTACATGCCTATCTAAAAGACTCTTAAACGCCACTATCTTATCTACTTCAACACTATCCCTGGCAGCATCTTCCAGACACTCACCACTCTGTGTAAAAAGAACTTGTCCAACACAACTACTTTAAACGTTCCCTGTTTAACCCTAAAACTATGCCCTCTAGTCTATGACCATTTCACCCTGGGGAGAAGATTCTACCTGTCTACCCGATCTATGCCTTTCCTTATAGTATCATCTTCATCAAGTGTCCCCTCGGCCTCTAACAACCCAAAAATAAAAACAACCCACAATAAAATCTTGGTTAGACCACATTTGAAGGATTGTGTGCAGTTGTGGTGACTGCATTACAGAAAGGATGTAGAGACTTTGGAGAGGATGCACATGAAGTTCACTTGGATGTTGCCTGAATTAGTGAGTATTAGTATAAGTAGAGGTTGGATAAACTTGGATGTCGCAATCTCGCAACAAAACCACCATGTGTTAATGATTAGCGTTAATGCACCTGGACATTTATAACATTTCTTAATGTGTCATTAACATAATTTTCACCTGAATAATGTTTATTTTTCCAGTGTAACACAGATACATTTCTAGGCCTGCGTAGCTTGTGACATTAGGATCTTAAACAATCTACAACTTTCAAATATGGAGAGAAACAAAATGATGATGCTCACGGACACAGTTCCACTTCAAGATATAGTTCTTTGCAGCTATTCAAGAAAAATGCTTCCACAACTGTTAAACATGGAAAAATTAAAACATTAAGATTCAGAAAGCAATTGTCAAAATATCTTGCCAATGATTCATGTGACTGTATAAAATTTTGACACACCAGGCTAGCTTTATATGCAGGAAGATTATCCAGCAACTAAGGTTTCAGTCTCCTCAGTCGTTACTTAAATGATAGTCATGGTATTCCACTGTGTTCACAGGTTACTATTATCTGTCCCCTTCAGCTCAGTTTTTTTTTTATGGCTGCATGGTACTCATTTCACTGTAGCTTAATTGGTGTACGTGACAAATAAATGTGAACCTTGAATCTTGAATGACATGATACAGAGAGTGAAAAAACCCAAATAAAGGGAAAGATTAGGTAAAGATAGTGAGAGACAGAAACAGAAAGGGAATTATTATTATTTTATTTTTTTTAACTTGACATTTAAAAAGATCTCAATTTAAGAAAACAGAATCCATGGGTTTCATTAATTACTCTTTGTGCTTGTCATGATGGATGGCAGTCATTACCAAAAAATGTTATTAATGCACTAAAAACAGGAACTTCTCTTACTTCACAGGGCACAATATACACATGAAATGTCAGTTTCACAAGATGATACTGCTGAAAGAAGGTCCCAACTGAAATGTTACCTATCCATTCCCTCCACAGATGCTACCTGACCTGCAGAGTTATACTAGCACTGTGTTTTGCTCAAGTTTACAGCATCTGCAGTTCCTTGTGCCCCCTGCTAAAATTGCCTTGTAGAGATATCCCAAACCAAATTCCCTCCAAAATTGTTGTTATTATATCTTTCTTTGAATCAAACAGCACCATCTGTAAAATGGGAAGTAGTTTTATTGTGTCACTAGACTACGTGGAACCCGTTGGGTCCCATGTTCACATGGGAGGGCTGGTCCCCCGACGCAATATTCCACCTCGCCACCAATTCCAATATTGGTGGCCAGTGGGGGGGCTTTCTGTAGGGGTGGTAAGGGTTCCTGGGGTGGCAGCTCAGTCCCTCAAGCCTGATGTGCTGGCAGCTCTGTCCCTCAAGCCTGATGTGCTGGCAGCTCACTCACGGTTGGTGGGATGGCAGTTGACTCATGGCTATTCCTTGAAATTCCATTTCAAGAAGGGTGCAAGGCCACCAAATTCTAATCCACTTTCCTACCATTTCAAGCAGGGGGCAAGGCCACCAAATTCATCGACGACTGCTTTGGTGTCACCTCCTGCACCCACACACAACTGACTGACTTCATCCATTTCACCACCAACTTCCATCCGGCACTCAAATACACTTGGACCATTTCCAACATTTCCTTACCATTCCTTGACCTCACCATCTCGATTGCAGGTGATACACTCCTAACCGACATCCACTACAAACCAACTGACTCCAACAGCTACTTGGACTACTCTTCCTCCCACCCTGCTTCCTGTAAGGACTCCATCCCCTATTCCCAATTCCTCCGTCTACGCCGCATCTGCTCCCAGGATGAGGTGTTCCACACCAGGTCATCACAAATAGCCTCATTCTTCAGAGAACGGGGATTCCCCTCCCCCACTATAGATGAGGCTCGCACCAGGGTCCTCCTCCGCATACCCCGCAACACTGCCCTCTCTCTCCCATTCCCCCACTCGCAAACAGGGCAGAGTCCCCCTGGTCCTCACCATTCACCCCACCAGGCCGTCAAATACAACACATAGTCCTCCGCCAGTTTCGCCACCTCCAACGTGACCCCTCCACTCGCCAATCTTCCCATCTCCCCCCCCCCCCCCCCCCCCCCCCCCCGTCTGCCTTCCACTAAGACCGCTCCCTCCGCAACTCCCTTGTCAATTCTTCCCTTCCCTCCCGCTCTACCCCTTCCCGGGCACTTTCCCTTGCAACCGCACGAAATGCTACACTTGTCCCTTAACTTCCCCCCTCCACGCCTTTCAGGGACCCAAGCAGTCCTTCCAGGTCTGACAGAGGTTCACCTGCACCTCTTCCAACCTCATCTACTGCATCCGCTGCTCCAGATGCCAGATGATCTATATCGGTGAGACCAAGCGGAGGCTTGGCGATCGTTTCGCCGAACACCTCCGCTCGGTCCGCAATAACCAAGCCAACCTCCCGGTGGCTCAGCACTTCTACTCCCCCTCCCATTCCGTATCCGACCTCTCGGTCCTGGGCCTCCTCCACGGCCAGAGTGAGCAACACCGCAAGTTGGAGGAACAGCACCTCATATTCCGCTTGGGGAGTCTGCATCCTTTGGGCTTGAACATTGAATTTTCTCAATTCTGTTAACCCTTGCTGTCTCCTCCCCTTCCCAACCCTCCCTCAGCCCTCGGGCCCTGGCATTCCCTCTCTCTCTCTCTCTCTCTCTCTCTATCTCCCTCCCCCACCCTAGTCGCACTAGCTTCTCATTTTCACACCACAAACAGCTTACAATGGCTTGTTCCCTTTATCATCGATACTTTTTTTGCATATCTTTCATTCATTGTTCTTTATCTCTCCACATCACCGTCTATATCTCTCGTTTCCCTGATCCCTGACCAGTCTGAAGAAGGGTCTCGACCCGAAACGTCGCCTATCTCCTTCGCTCCTTAGATGCTGCTGCACCCGCTGAGTTTCTCCAGCTTTTTGTGTACCCACCAAATTTAAGTGCTGTTTCCTACCACTTCAAGCCTGGTGCAAGGCCACCAAATTCAAGTGCAGTTTCATACCACTTCAAGCAGGGTGCAAGGCCAAAAAATTCAGTGCAGTTTCATACCACTTCAAGCAGGGTGCAAGGCCACCAAATTCAAAGGCAGCTTCATACCATTTCATGCACGATGCAAGGCCACCACACTCAAATGCAGTTTCATACCATTTCAAGCAGGGTGAAACCACCAGAAAACCACCATAAAATCACACAAAACACCAAACTCACAGTTCAGAAAACATTCAGTGTGTTCAGTTGATTCACAGCTCAGACAGAGTCATGACATCTCCCTCCCCCATCATGCAGAGACTGAGCCACACCCACACTTCCGGGTTTTACAACCCCTCCCCCTCCCACCAGGAAAGGTGTGGCCTTCATGGAGTGATTGCAAACAGGAAGTTAGCCAATTCAATTCAACTTTAATGTCATTGCACAGATACAAGTATGGGTACAACGAAATGCAGTTTAGAGTCAGTTTGTAGTAATAGCAATATTGAAATAAATACAGAATGCAGCCAATGTGGACGGAGAGACTGAAGAAATCTATCGGCGGGACTCCGAGTTCAGCAATGTGATGGTGTTGTTGTAGAAGCTGTTCCTCATCCTACTAGTGTGGGACCTGAGGTTCCTGTACTGCCTCCCTGATGGTAGGAGGGAAAACAGTCCATGGTTAGGGTGGGAGGGGTCTTTGATGATCTTCCCAGCCCATCTCAGACACCGTTTTCGGTGGAGGGCATCCATGGCAGGGAGCGGGGCACCGATGATGTACTGGGCGATTTTCCCCACCCGTTGTAGTGCCTTCCTATCTGCTACTGTGCAACTGCTGTACCATACCGTAAAACAGGTGGTCAGGATGCTTTCGATGGTACAGCGGTAAGAGTTGGTCAGTATCTGGGGGGACAGGTGGGCTTTTTTAAGCCTCCTCAGGAACTGCTGCGCCTTTTTGATCAGCTTGGAGGTGTTGAGGGACCAGGACAGATCCTCCGAGATGTGTACCCCGAGGAATTTGTAGTTGGAGACCCGCTCCACCTCAGTCCCGTTTATATGGATGGGGGTGTGTCTGCCCCCTCTGTTCTTTCTAAAGTCAACAATGATTTCCTTCATCTTCTGGGAGTTGAGGACGAGGTTATTGTTGGCACACCAGGTTGTCAGGTGCTGGACCTCCTCCCTGTAGGCTGACTCGTCGTTGATGGCGTTGGAGCCATACTTAGGGATGCAGTCATGGGTGAAGAGGGAGTAGAGGAGGGGGCTGAGCACACAGCCCTGTGGCACGCCGGTGTTCAGTATTATAGTGGAGGTGAGGTTGTTGACCCTAACAGACTGTGGTCTGTTAGTGAGGAAATCCAGTGTTCAATTGCAGAGGGAAGTGGAGATGCCAAGATCGCCGAGTTTGGTGATCAAGCTAGCGGGTATGACAGTGTTAAAGGCGGAGCTAAAGTCAATGAACAGCAACCTGATGTAGGTGTTATTGCTGTCCAGGTGGGTCAGGGCAGAGTGTAGGGCCGCCGATATGGCATCCTCTGTAGACCTGTTGGTCCGGTAGGCAAACTGATGGGGATCCAGTGTGGGGGGGGGAGGCCGGCTTTGAGGTGAGCCAAGATCAGCCGCTCAAAGCACTTGGTGATGACAGGGGTGAGTGCCACTGGCCGGAAGTCATTGAGACTCCCCGTCGCTGATTGTTTGGGCACTGGCACAATGGTAAATGTCTTGAGGCAAGTGGGGACGACACCCTGGGCCAGTGACAGATTGAAAATGTCAGTGAGGACCAGGGATAGTTGTCCAGCAGATGCCGGAGTACCCACCCGGGGATGCCATCGGGGCCGGCAGCTTTGTGTTCATTCACCTTGCTCAGTGCATCTTGTATAGCAGAGGTGGAGAGACTGAGGGGTTGTTCATTCGGGGGTGGAGCAACTTTGATGGCTGGAGTTTTGTTGTCCCGGTCAAAGCGAGCATAGAAATGGTTTAGCTCGTCAGGAAGGAAGGCGTTGTCTGGGGGAGGGTGTTGACTTTATGGTAATCAGCAATGGATTTGATTCCTTGCCACATGCGCCTCGGATCAGAGTTGTTTCGGAAATGCTCCTCGATCCGCCGTTTGTGATTGAGTTTAACATTCCTAATTCCCTTTTCCAGATTGGCCCTGGATAAGCTGTATCCCTCAGCGTCGCCAAATTTAAAAGCAGCGTCGCGAGCCTTCAGCAGGAGTCTGACCTCCCTGCTCACCCATGGCTTCTGGTTAGGGAAGGTCTTTATCTCTTTGTGGGTAGTGACGTTGTCACTGCAGAATTTTATATAGTCCAGAACGGTTGAGGTGTATGAGTTGATGTCCACTTGGGAGTTAAAGGTGGCCTAGGCTGAAACTGTTCCTGTAAAACAGAGACAGCCCCCTCAGGCCAGACCTTCACTGTCCTCACGGTAGGTTTCACACGTCTGATCAGAGGTGTGTATTTGGGGAGCAGAAACAGAGAGAGGTGGTCAGACTCAAGTCACCATTTGCAGTAGTGCTTTTTCACTTCAAGGCAATGCACCCAAGCCACCATTTGCAGTAGTGCCTTTTGACTTCAAGCCAAAACACCCAAGCCACCAGTTGCGGTGGTGCCTTTTAACTTCAAACCAAAGCACCCAAACTACCATTTGCAGTAGTGCCTTTTCATTTCAAACCAAAGCACCCAAGCCACCATTTGCAGTGGTGTCTTTTCACTTCAAGCCAAAGCATCCAAGGTACCATTTGCAGTAGTGCCTTTTAACTTCAACCCAAACCCCCCAAACAAACATTTGCAAGCTGTGCCCTTTTACTTCAACCCAACCTTATTTTCATTTTCATTTGTAGACATGTGTTCAGTGCTGTTCAGATCTCAGAGAGACGTGAACCTCTGGACGCTTCCTCCGTCTTGCAGAGACTGCGTGAGGCACACCACTTCCTGATTTTATTGTCCCTCCCCCTCCCTCCAGCAGTGGCAGCAGAGAGAATATAATTTTTATTTAAAAACATTAATATCTCTCTGATTTTTCATCAATGGGAAAGATCCTCTGGTACAGGAAGGGGGGCTCTGAGCGAGGTGGCCAAAAATGACGGCCATAGGTGGCAGCGTTCTCTCGGAAATCGCAGCACAGTGGGTCAAAAGCAGTCAAGATCAGACTTTTAGTAATATAGATGCCTGCTGCACTAATAATAAACTAATACAACTAATTAAAAGTATCATCATCAAGTCATGAATTCTACCAGAATCTGACAGAGTGCATGCCTAGTGAAGATGGTGCCTGTTGAATCTAAAAATATTATTTAGAAAAATTCACCTCACTAATCCAAACAAAATTATTATCTTTGATTGTTTTAATACCAAATTCATACATTTTGATTAAAATCTTAGTTATTTTGGAGGGATAAATTGGCTTATTACTACATTTAATATAAATTTGCTACTATCATCAGTGTTTGCCACAGGAAACTATGTCCATCAATAATTCCATGAGGGGGACTGGAGATTTATGTACGTGTACATTATTAACCAATGTCAAATATTTCTGAAGAATCATCCTTAACAACAAGCTTAAAATTATATTTCTAGGGTTATTAATTCCAGACCCAATGATGAATAATGTTTTCCATATACAATGGGATCCTTAGCCAGTACAATTGGTCATTTTATTTCCTTCTTGTCTACTACTTATGTGGACTTCATTAAAATGTTTTTCATGAAACTGGAGTCTTTGTGGAAGTTTTAATGCAACTACATGTTTTATGCTAGTACTTTATGCTAACACTGTGTATTCAAAACACTCTAAACATTTGTCTACTAAGATTAGTAAAGATTCAGATAAGTATCTAGTCCATTATCATAACACATTAAAACTTGAACAGAATCAGGAATGAAGTGTGATTAGAAATGGAATAGAAATTACATTTAAATTGTTGGTGTTGATATACGTACATTAAACAAAAATGGTTATTCAAGATCTATTGTGGTTTGTTTGTCCTTTCCATTCCATTCCCAGAAAATGTCATAATTTTCCAACTTTCATCTCACATGGAGCATAGCAAGTTAGAAAAAGCAAAAAGAACAGAAAAATAAATAAGGAATGGCATATGGCATTTAATGCAAGCAAATTGAAAGTGGTATGCTTTGGGAAGTTAAACTAGGGCATACACAGGCCATGGGGGAGTATTACTGAACAGAGAGACCCAAGGGCTCAAATACATAGCTCCCTGAAAGTGGTGACACAGGCAGAGAGGGTAGTATAGGAATGCTTACTTTCATTATTTGGGGCTAAGATCAATTGGTATGTCATGTTACAACCGTACAAGACATTTGGATAGACTGGGACTGTCCACGGAGCAAAGAAGGCTAAGGGGTGAACTTATAAAGGCTTATAAAGGTTAACATAAAGGCTTATAAAATCATCATGGGCAGAGATAGGGTAGATAACCACAGTCATTTTACTAGGCATAGATGAGGTCTAAAGCTTGAGAGAATAGGTTTAAAGAGAGATCACAAAGAGATCCGAGGAGCAAGTTTTCACACAGGATAGGGGGTATATGAAATGTGCTGCCAGAGAAAACAGCAGAGACAGGTTCAATAATAACATTTAAAAGACATTTGGACAAGGGTTGAGAAGGGTACAATCCAAAAACAGGCAACAGGAACTAGCTTAGGTAGGTACCCACTCACTCAGGCACACTCTCTTTTATTGCATTCCCAGAAGCCTAGCTCTTTGGCCAAGCTCTTGAGTCACCCATTTATTGTATAGATTAGTGTCAAATTGTGATTGGTAATGCCTTTATATAGTCACTGAAAATGTTTCATTACATTGCAGGTACAATGTTCTACACAATGAATTGAACTGGATGACGATGAATGTTCAGAGATTTGTACTCTCCAAGCCATGATTTAACTATGCTATAGTTTTTAATAATAAACAAATAAGTCACAAAGTTAATCTGAGTTTTTCAATTTCCTAAGTGCTTCCAGAAAAAATATCCTAACACATGTAGTTTAAGAGAATCAGAAAATGACAAGAGATGTCAAAGTAAAGAGGAAAACAAACGACTGTAACTAATGGAGTGGCACTGCAGTATAATGTGAAAAGCAGAGAGGCCACAGACAGTTCCCACCTATAGGATCTTTGGTGCAGATGTTGGAATGTACTGGGGGTCATGATCAGTATTGCCACCAGTTATTGTGCTGGCTAGTGTGGGAACCAAAGATCCTATAGCGGAGCAAGATGGCCTACTCCCATGAAAAACGCGAAGTACGGTCATGGGCAGATTCATGGGTAATTATAGGACCCATTACAGCAACCAGCCTCCGCCATCTTGCTTCTGCCCAAAGCTATTATCTTTGCTTCCGCCTCCGTCTTCAGGGTTGAGGCCAAAGATTCTATAGCGGTCCCACTTCCTCCGCTGTTGCTGCTGCTTCATGGCCGCCGCCTCTCACTCGCTCTCCCTTTCAAGCCTCTCCCGCCGCTTCGCTGCAAAGCTCCTTCTTTTTGGGCTTTTTTTTCAGGCCAAAGAATATCTGGTTTTGAAAGGCGAGGAGAGAAGAGGGGGCGGCGGCCGAGACCACACTGGCACTGTGAGGAGTGGGTGGGCGGATGGACGCTCCTTCACCGGGCGGGCGGGCTTTGCGCTGCTGTACGGCTCGGGCGCTCCTTCAACCGTGCGGTGTGTGCTGTGCTGAGCTGTGCGGGCGGGCACTCCTGGGCTGTGCTATACTGTGCGGGCGGGCGCTGCGGATCCCGGGGCTCCTAGGCAAAGATCCTATAGCTCCGCTCCGCTATAGGATCTTTGGTTTTTCCGGAGCTCCCGCGGCAACAGCTTCGCCCGCTGGATTGGAGGGCGGCAGCTTCGACCGCCCCGGGCCGTGGAGTTTGAACCGGCCGGTGGCAATATTGGTGCCATATGCTGCTGATGTGTCGTTATTCAAGAAAATTACCAGAATCAAAATTTATAAACATTTTATTCTTTAACAAGAATTAACAGAATTATGAATCTAACCCTAATCACACACACAAAACTGTTCCCCCGCAACGTTGATTACACTGCGAGTCGGGTCGGGTAGGTTCCGGTTACTATAAAATCAACTCAAACACAGCTTATGAGCCATTAAAAAGAAATTATTTTAAAAAGGAATTACCAGAATCAAATGTTATTCCTTAACAAGAATTCACAGAATTATGAACTAACAGAATTATGAATCCAGCCCTATATCACACACACAAACTGTCCCCCCCGCAACGTTGATTAGACTGCGAGTCGGGAAGGTTCCGGTTACTGAAATAGTCGAAAAAAATGCCCATGTTCCGCTCCGTTGCGTACTACACGTCAGCCCATTGCATTTCGCAGGAGTAGCCTATCTAGCTCCGCTATAGGATCTTTGATCTGCACTGTAGAGCACAGGCTTGGAAACCTGGAATATACAGCTACAAGCACAGCAACTCATCAGCAATTCTCCTCAGAATCACAGGATTTGTTGGCAGTGCATTCAAGACCAATGCTCATTTCTGGAGCTGGTTATTTGTCACTGATAGTGGAGGGGAAAGTGTTCTACAAGACAAAAATAATGGGCTAAAAGATTGCAATGGAAAAAATATTATAAACATTAAAGGGTTACACAAAAAGCTGGAGAAACTCAGCGGGTGCAGCAGCATCTAAGGAGCGAAGGAGATAGGCGACGTTTCGGGTCGAGACCCTTCTTCAGGCTGGTCAGGGATCAGGGAAACGAGAGATTAAACATTAAAACTCTTTTTTTAAAGTACTTCCTGAACAATCAAACAGGCTTACGTGTTTTTCAATATAAAATTTGGTAAAACAGGTGTTCACAGTACCTTCATAATTCCACAGCTGATTGTAAGGCTTTCCTCTTGGGCCAGCTGGGGATGGCGGATCATTGAAGAAAGGGGCATTTACCTCCATTAGTATTCCCTCATCATCTGGTTTGAGTGACATGGTGATTCCCTTGTGAGTGACTGGCGAACTATCCCATGTTTTTGTAATTGTAAACCTCATCTGAATAAAATTGTAATAAATCAAAGATTTTTTTTAGATAATTACTTGATTTACTGCTATACTTAATAGAAAGATTAATGTCACAAATTACCTTCACGGTTTCAGCACAGTGTATTAAATAATAATGTATAAACAACCTGGAGTGCGCCATCTAGTGACTTAGTCGGGAATTAGAAACACTTAACCATCAAAACACTCAAGCTTAAATCCCAGTAATGATGGGAACTTAAAGATCATCAAATAAAAACATTTTAAACAAAAATGGCACATTACAATAAACTCAGGTCAACCCATGTAAGTTATTGGAAATCTGTTAGTATTTAAGGGTGCAATTAAAATCAATCAACGTTATTTTTTAATCGCTTAGCAGGCCATTAAAAAAATTATGCAAGAAGGAACTGCAGATGCTGGTTTAAACTGAAGATATACACAAAAAGCTGGAGAGTGGGACAGGCAGTATCTCTGGAGAGAAGGAATGGGTGACGTTTCGGGTCGAGACCCTTCTTCAAACTCGACCCGAAATGTCACCCATTCCTTCTCTCCAGAGATGCTGCCTGTCCCACTGAGTTACTCCAGCTTTGTGTTTATCATCAGTTTAAACCAGCATCTGCAGTTCCTTCTTACACATAATTTTGTCCCATTTCATTCCAGCTGTCTGCAATTAAAAACAACCACTATATTAGCCTCTTAACAATGTATTATATCTATTAGTATTGAATGATTTCTGTTCTTGGACCACTCCATAAGCTTTTGGGGAAAACAGATAAAGTATTAATTAATGCAGATAGAAACAATTGCCGATACTGGTTTACAACAAAAAGACACAAAATGCTGGAGTACTTCAGTGTCTCAGCATCTCTCGAGAACATGGATAGGCGACGTTTTGGGTCGGGAACCTTCTGTAGACTAATTGTAGTGGGGGAGAGAAAACTGAAAGAGGAGTAGGGTGGGACAAAGTTAGGCAAGTGATAGGTGGAATTTGTAGGAAAGAACTGCAGATGTTTGTTTACACCGAAGACAGACACAATGCTGGAGCAACTCAGACTGATAAGGGAAACGAGAGATATAGACGATGAATAAAAGATATGCAATAAAGTATCAATGATAAAGGAAGCAGGCCATTGTTCGCTGTTTGTAGGGTGAAAACAAGAAGCTAATGCGACTTGGGTGGTGGAGGGATAGAGAGACGGAATGCCAAGGCTACCTGAAGTGAGGGAAATTAATATGCATACCACTGGACTGTAATCTACCCAAGCGCAATATGAGATGCTGTTCGTCCAATTTTCGTTTAGCCTCACTCTAAAAATGAATTGACACTAGAAATTTTGTGGATAGATATTCAGTTGGTGTTGAAAGTTCAAGAATATGCTGGCAAATTGTAACTGGCAAAAGTTAAACAAGGACTTCCGGTGGTGCTATGGAGTGAGTGGAATTCGCGCCATTCAGCTCCGCTAAAAATTGTATAAAAAACGGGGGTAAAAGGGGTTAACTGAAACTACTCACCAGAGGAGAATGGGTGTGAACGGTTCCTGTAGCGATAAAAAGGTGCGTGACGTCATCAGGCGCGCGACTTTACTAAGAAAATGTCGATGAATCGCTGCCCCCCGCCCCCACCAAGGGAAAAAGCCTGTGAAAAGGGAAGTAGGCCTCACTGGACCCGCGGGCTCGAGTTTGAGTGCCTCCCAGGAAGATATTTTAAAGATGGATGATCTCAAAAAAATCATTATGGGTGAGCTAAAACAAATGCTTAAGGATATGAAAAAAGAATATAAAGAGGAAATAAAGACTTAAAGAGCTGATATTTTGGTGTATCATGAAAATTTGAAAGAAGTTCAAAAAATAAGTTATAGCCACTGTAAAGACTATGATGGACGAATGGAAAGATAAAGCGGGTACTGATTTGCAACAACAGTTGGATGACGTAAACCGTAAAACTGGTGAGATGGAGTTGCTGCTGGATACCAAGTTAGAACCTATTAAAATCTCACTTAACCAACAAAATGACGCAATAAAAGAATTGACTGAATCAGCTGAGAAGAGTCCTGCCGAGAACATGCGTTTATCAGAATTATTACACAGAATAACTGAGAAATGCATTGACTTGGAGGGACGTCAAAGGCGTCAGAATCTGCGTATTGTTGGATTGAGTGAAGGCCGAGAGGGAAATCAAGACCCTCGAAAATTTGCTGCAAAACTCCTAAAAGATGTTCTGAACTTGGACCAAGAATCTCTGCTGGGCCGAGCACACAGGGCATTGAGACGTACCCCTAGCAGGGATGCTCCCCCAAGATAGATGATTGTGAAGGTAGCTTACGATCATGTTTTTGAAGATATGATGAAGATAATAATACGTAAGAAAAATCTCAAATATGAGGGAGACAACATCAGTATCTTCAGAGATTACCCTGCGGAAGTGGCCAAGAGAAGATCTTTATTTACAGAAACAAGAGGTATCCTGAGGAACATAAAGACTCCGAGATATGGCCTGATGTACCCGGCAACATTAAGAGTAACTTATGATAACAAGGAGCACCACTTCACCAAACATACAGAAGCTCTTGAATTCGCTCGAAACATTCAGAAGAAACTGGAAGAGGAAGAAGTAGAGGAAGTAGAGGATTGGGTTAGATGAGCTGAGACATCTACTCCATTATAAACCACCTTAATAATAACATGTATGACATAAATACTAGGATTGGGGGTGATGGAATCACCTTCTGTAGTTGGAATGTTAAGGGAATTAACGAACCAATTAAAAGAGGTAAGGTTTTAGCTCAATTAAATAGATTGAAATCTGATATTATTTTTCTCCGAGACACACCTTAAAAAAGACGCGCAGTATAGATTAACAGCAAAATGGATTTCCAAAGTATATCACTCTTCATTTATACATAAGTCTAGAGGGGTAGCAATAATTATTCGTAAAGGTATACCTTTTAAACAAAGCTCAATAATAGAAGATGTTGAGGGTAGATATATAATAATTACAGGTGAATTACATTCTCAAAAAGTAATCCTTATGAATATATATGGTCCTAATTTTGATAATCCATTATTTTTCAAGAAAATATTTAACAATATCCCTATATCCACTCAACGTAATCTAATAATTGGAGGTGATTTTAAATGTACCTTAGATAATTATTTAGATAGATCATCAATGAAAAGGAAAGCCACTTCTAAGTCAAGTACACTTATAAATTATTTTATTAACACAGCAAATGTTAAGGATATCTGTAGAACAGATAACCCATCTGGTCGAGAATATTCATTTTTTTCCCCTGTATTCGGAACCTATTCAAGGATAGACTATTTTTTAATAGATTCAAAACTAATCCCATTTACGTATGACTCAAAATATCATATTATTATCATCTCGGATCATGCTCCATTAACATTTTAGATAAAATTAAAAGACATAACTATTAAAACCTCTAACTGGAGACTCAACCCCCAAATATTAAATGATAAGGCTTGTTATGATTACTTGGTAAAACAGATTAGATTATTTTTTTAAACTAATGACAAACCTGGAATTGCACCATCACTGCTTTGGGATACATTTAAAGCATTTATGCGTGGTGCGATAATATCAGCACACGCATACTTTAATAAGGAAAATCAAAAGACTCAACAAAAGTTGGAAAATGAAATAAAACAATTAGATATTGAAAATGCAATATCCCCTTCAAAGGGGCTAAGTAATAAAATTGCATCATTAAAATATAAGCTAAATAAAATATATTCAAATCAGATTATTAAACTTTTTCAACAGTCTAAACAAGTACACTTTGAATTTGGGGATAACCCACAAAAATTACTGGCACGCCAGCTTAGAAAATTAGATGAGGAGAAAATGATACATAAAATTAGATCTGAACAAGAAGAAATATTAACTTTACCAAAAGATATCAATGATACATTTTTACAATATTATCAAAATCTTTACTCATCTAAACTAGCAGGACAATCAGATGGAATGGAAACATTCCTACAAGAATGTCATATTAACAGTTTGGATCAGGAAGGTAGAGACTTGTTAAATGCTGATATATCAGTAAAAGATATTCAAGAATCAATTGGATCATTAAATAACGTAAAAGCCGCAGGCCCTGATGGCTTAAGTGTTGAATTTTATAATAAGTTTTATGATCTGATCTCTCCACGCTTACATACAATATATAAATATGCTTATGAACAAGGAAAGTTACCAGAATCATTAAATTAATCTACAATTACACTTATCCCTAAAGCTGATAAAGGTTTGGAAGACCCTGGATCATACAGAGCAATAGCTCTTTTAAATACTGATCAAAAAATACTAACTAAAATTTTATCTCAGAGGCTAAGTTTAGTGATTAATAACTTAATACATCATGACCAAACAGGTTTTATTCCAAAACGCTATTCATCCTATAATCTGAGACGTCTATTCAACGTCATGTATTCAAAAAGAGTGAATGATATTGAACTAGCCGTCATATCTTTAGATGCTGAAAAAGCATTTGACCAGGTTGAATGGCCATATTTATTTAAAATAATGCAGAAATTTCAACTGGGGGATAGATTTTCCAAATGGGTCAAAAATCATATACTCGAATCCAACTGCAAGAATATTAACAAATCAAATGTTATCAGCAAAATTTAATCTCTTTCGGGGTTGTAGACAAGGATGCCCGTTATCACCATTACTATTTGCTTTGGTAATAGAACCATTAGCCAAAATGATTAGATCAGAACCAGAAATATATGGATATAATACCAAAACTACAACAAATAAAATATCTCTATGCGCAGATGACATCCTAATTTATATCACAAAACCGGAGATTAGTATTCCCAATCTATTTAATGTTATAACTAAGTTTAGCACATTTTCTGGGTATAGAATTAATTGGAATAAAAGTTAAATTATGACTATAACTGGAATAAAATGAAATATATTAGAACAATTCCCACTTAAAATAGTCACGGACAAACTCAAATATCTAGGAATTAATGTATCTAAGTCTTATAACTGTCTATTTAAATATAATTACCCTCAATTATTAAATAAACGAAAAAAATATTTTATATTGGAAAACACTACATATATCAATCATCGGTAGAATAAATGCTATAAAAATGATTTTTGCACCACAATTGTTATATTTATTTCAAGCCATCCCTTTATATCTCCCTAAAATGTTTTTTTTTAATAGATACTTTGGTTAATAGTTTTATTTGGGACTATAAAAATCATCGAATAAGTAAATGTCTTATATTATTTCTGGGCAGTTCAGAATAAGAATATGAATTTTTGGTTGGTAAATTTAGATCATGAGCCAAGCTGGCTAACGATGGAAAAGGAAGACTGTTTGCCTTTTGATGTAGATTCGATTCTTTTTGTACCAAGGGAAGTACAAAAAAAAAACGTATGGTGACAACCCTACAATTCATAGCAATAGATGTATTTGGAAACAAATAGTTAAGACCCTACATATGGATAATTTGTCACTTTGTTTGCCAATTATGAATAATCCTTTGTTTAGGCCCTCTGTATTGGACAAGGGGTTTAGACACTGGAATGATTTAGGAATTAATAGGATAGAACGCCTTTACAAGAAAGGAACATTTCTTTCATTTCAAGAGTTACAGGATATCTATGGATTGCAGTCAAATAACATATTTAGGTATTTACAAATTAGAAACTATATTAAGTCAAATACGCGTCTATTAAAATAGAAAACTAGGATTATTAGGTGAATTGTTTAATAAACACCCAAATGCAGAAAAATTAATAGTGTATATATACAATACTATTTTGGATAGGGAAATCCCAACCTCGGAAATATATCGACAAACATGGGAAAATTAAATAGGTTTATCTATAACAAAGGAAATTTGGGAAGAAAGCCTACAACGTATACATCGTTGCTCATTAAATGCTAGGCATATATTGATACAATTTAAGGTATTACACAGTTACATTATTCAAAAACGAAATTAAATAGAATTTATCCTAACATTTCTCCTATTTGTGATAAATGTCAGAACTTGGAAGCTAATTTAACGCATAGTTTTGTATCATGTATAAAACTCAATTATTATTGGACAGAAATCTTTCGAGATATCTCTGAAGTTCTTAAAATTAAACTGGACCCAGATCCAAAATTAATTATATTAGGAGTTCCGGATTCAAATTTAATATTAACAGTAAACCAAAGAAATTTCTTGGATTACTGTTTGATAACGGAAAAAATTAATATTGAAATTTTGGAAGGGAACATTATCCCCCACAATTAAAATGTGGTCAGTGGAAATGTTGGAGACATTGCATTTGGAAAGAATCAGATTTGTCCTAATGGACAAATACGAACTCTTTGAACCGATATGGTCTCCATATACAGAATATTTGAAGGGGTAGCTGTTCTTGGCATCACAACTCAATGGGTACCCGGCAGGATTAGATGAAAATAACTCTCTGTTTTTTTAATTTTTTATTTGTATACATGTCTCTATTGATATCGCTATTTCAAATTGTGTTATTCACTATTAAGATGTATACTATAATCTTTTATATATATATATACATATATATATATATATATATATATACACATATATATACACATATATACACACACTTTGTTTTAATTAAATACGTATAAAAAGAATATATTTTTTTTTCTCTTCTCTTTCTCTCTCTATATAATCAAAATTATTATTTAATCACTATTCTTATTGATTAAAATCTATTCTTTTCTTTTTCTACTTTCCAAAAAAATAGAACTTTATAAGAATCATTCGTAACATTTGTATACTTATTAAAATAAGTTGGTTGAGTATTTGAAAAGTTGTTATACCGTTGTTATGATGGATTACTTCTAATAAAAATATTATTACAAAATGGATTTTGGTTGTCAGGTAGCTGCAGCCCAATTGTTTGCCTTGGCTTGGCTTTTAAAATCATTGTAACAGTTGGCTGCCAGCCCAAGAATCCATTCGGCCCACAATGTCTATACTAGCCCTCTGGAAACCAGTACCTTTGGCTGGCAACACCCATACTAGCACAACAGAAAGCCCCCCCCCCCGCCCCCCTCCACTGGCGAGCAATATTGGAATTGGTGGAGAGGTGGAATATTGCGTTGGTGACCAGCCCTCCCATGTGATGCTGGGACCCAACGAGTCACACTTATCACAATGTTCCCAATGTTGGGCGAGTCCAGAACCAGGGGCCACAATCTTAGAATAAAGGGGAGTCAATTTATGACCGAGGTGATAAAAAACGTTTTCACCCAGAGAGTTGTGAATTTGTAGAATTCCCTGCCACAGAGGGCAGTGGAGGCCAAATCACTGGATGGGTTTAAGAGAGAGTTAGATAGAGCTCTGGGAGCTAGTGGAATCAAGGGATATGGGGAAAAGGCAGGCACGGTTTATAGATTGGGGATGATCAGCCATGATCACAATAGATGGCGGTGCTGGCTCGAAGGACCTCCACCTGCACCTATTTGCTATGTTTTTATCAGTCTGTGCCTCGGCTGGCTGGCGCGAATCAAAGCCTGTAAAGTTCAGCTGACAAGGGTTACGCAATTCTGACAAGTGCAGGGATCCTCCATTCTATGCTGTCTTTAATTTAGCCAATATTATCATATGCAACTTGTCATGTAGTTCCATTTTATAACAGCATCTCCAGGATAATGGGTGGCATAGTCAAATCAACTGACCCAATGTCATACTCAAGCAAAAAGGCTAATTTACAACATTAAAGAGACCAGGGTTGAATCTAAAGCCTGGCTATCCATTCAGCAAGATAATAATTGATCCTTGGCCCCAAACTCTTTTCCTGTCTCATCCACATAACCCTCAACTTCCAACAAAAAATAAATTGAAAATCTACTGCCTTTATGGAACTCCAGAGCATAATACCACTTTCATCACCTGGTGTCAGGCAAATACACCACATGGCCCAGTCACCAGTGTTGACTGAGTGTGATCAGACCGTTTTTGGAATATTGGTATGGAGATTATGACATGAGACATGGATTTGACTAACCATAGATTACGTAGAAAGGCAATTTTGGATTTAGTGTCATGTAATGAACCGGTTTTGATAAGGGAACTCAGGGTAAAGGAACCATTAGAAGGTAGTGACCACAATATCATAAGTTTTAATCTACAATTTGAGAGGGAGAAGGTGATATCGGACTACAGAGGCATGAGGAAGGAGCTGGCCAAATTTGACTGGAAAGGAACCCTAACAAGGATGATGGTGGAACAGCAATGGCAGAAATTTCTGGGAATAATCTGGAAGATGTAGGATCTTTTCATTCCAAAGAGGAAGAAATATTCTTGGGGGAGAATCTAGAGGTGACCGTGGCTGACAAGGGAAGTCAAGGACAGTATAAAGCTAAAAGAGAAGGCATATAACATAGCAACGATTAGTGGGAAGCCAGAGGATTGGGAGGCATTTAAAGAACAACTGAGGGTAACTAAAACGACAATACGGTAGAAAAGATGAAATACAAAGGTAAGCTAGCCAATAATATAAAAGAGGAGAGCAAGAGTTTCTTCAGTTATATAAAAAGCAAGAAAGAGGTAAGAGTGGACGTTGGACCACTGCAGAATAATGCAGGAGAAGTGATAATGGGGAATATAGAAATGGCAGAGGAGTTGAATAACTTTTTTGCTTCAGTCTTCACAGTGGAGGACACCAGCAACGTGCCTGAAATTCAAGAGTCATGGGGAAGAAATTAGTGGAGTATCTATTACTTGGGAGAAGGTTCTTGGGAAGCTGAAAGAGCTGAAGGTGGATGTCACCTGGGCCGGATCGACTGCACCCTAGAGTTCTGAAAGAGGTGGCTTTAGAGATTGTGGAGGCATTGATAGTGATATTTCAGGAATCACTGGAGCCAGATGGTTGGAAAATTGCCAATATTCCCCACTGCACAAAAAGGCAAGCAAGGCAGAATAGTGGGAACTAAAGGACGGTTAGTCTGACTTTGGTGATTGGTCAGATTTTAGTTTACGATAAAATAGGCCAAAGTCAGCATGGCTTTGTGAAGGAGAGGTCTTGCTTGACAAATTTGCTGGAATTCTTTGAAGAAGTAAATAGCAGGACATACAAAGGAGAGTCAGTTGATGTTGTTTACTTAGATTTTCAGAAAGCCTTTGATCAGGTGCCACACGTTAGGCTGCTTAGGAAGATGAGAGCCCATGGTATCAAAGGACAGGTATTAGCATGGATAGCAGGTTGGCTGATGGCAGAATACAAAGAGTGGCAATAAAGGATTTTTTTCTGGTTGTCTGACAGTAACTAGTGGAGTTTCACAAGGGTCGGTGCTGGGACCACTACTCTTCACGTTGTATATTAATGATTTGGACGAGGGGATTGAAGGCTTTGTGGCAAAGTTTGCGGATGATACGAATATAGGTGGAGGGGCAGGTAGTCTAGAGAAAGCAGGGACAATGCAGAAGGACTTGGACAGGTTGGGAGAATGGGCAGAGCAGTGGCAGATGGAATATAGTGTAGCAAAGTGTGGAGTCATGCATTTTGGTTGTAGGAATAAAGGTGTAGACTATTTTCTAAATGGGGTGAGAATCCAGAAATCGGAGGCGCAAAGGGACTTGGGAGTGCTGATGCAGGATTCCCAAAAAGTTAATCTGCAAGTCGAATCGGTAGTAAAGAAAGCAAACTCAACGCTAGCATTTATTTCAAGGGGGCTTGTATGCAAAAATGTTATGTTGGTGCTCTATAAGGCGCTCGTAAGGCAGCATTTGGAATATTGTGAGCAATTTTGGGCACCATATCTGAGGAAGGATGTGCTGGCTCTGGAGAGGGTCCAGAGGAGGTTTACAAGAATGATCCCAGGAATGAGTAGGTTGATCTATGATGTGCGTTTGTCAGCACTGGGCCTGTACTCGCTGGAATTTAGAAGAATGAGGGGGGAACTCATTGAAACATACAAAATAGTGAAAGGCTTGGATAGAGTGGATGTGGAGAGGATGTTTCCACTAGTGGGAGAGTCTAGGACAAGAGGTCATAGCCTCAGAATTAAATGACGTTCTTTTAGGAAGGAGATGAGGAGAAATTTATTTTGTCAGAAAGTGCTGAATCAGTGGAATTATTTGCCACAGAAGGCTGTGGGGGCTCAGTTGATATTTTTATGGCAGAGATAGTTAGATTCTTGATTAGTACAGGTGTCAAAGGTTATGGGGAGAAGGCAGGAGAATGGGGTTAGGAGGGAGAGATAGACCAGCCATGATTGAATGTCAGAGTAGACTTGATGGACCGAATGGCCTAATTCTACTATTCCTTATGATTTGTTACCGCGACCGGCAACAGGGGACCCGCGCAGAGGGGAACCAGGCGCCCGCGACGGGGACCGAGGCATGCAGGGAACACCAGCCGGGACGGCAGCCGGCTGCTGGTAGGAGAGTGGCGGGGCATAGGGCCCCGGGGGCTGCGGCTTTGGCTCATTAACCGCAAGCAGGTGTTGTCGGCTTCTTCGGTAGATGGTACCCTCACAGTCGACCAGATACGAACGAGGTGAGTCGGCCACCCCAACCACGGTGGCCAGACGGTAGTGACCACTGGCGGTCTGCAACCGAACAACCTGTCCAGGCAACAGAGGATCGAGTGGTCTGCACGACCGATCGTGGGAACGCCGCTGGCTGTCATGTTTCTCTTGAATTCGCCTCTGCACGGAGGCGGGCTCCAGCACCCAAGGTTTCAGCTGGCGCTGGGCAATCGGGATGGTAGATCTGGTAGTTCTGGACATCAGACACTGAGCAGGTGACCCCATGGCCGGATCCCTGGAAACATTCCTGAGGTTCAGGAGATCCAATACAAATCAGAGTTGGATAGTCCGCGCCTGTTCCATCAGAAGCTTGGCGCTGCGGACGGCCCGTTCTGCAAGGCCGTTGCTCTGTGGGTACTCTGGGCTGCTGGTGAAATGCACGAAGTTCCACTTGTCGGCAAAACTTTTGAATTCTCGGCTTGTAAAACTGCCTGCCGTTTGTCAGTCTGCAGCCTGACAGGGGTCCCAAAAGTGGAGAAGTGTTTCACGCAGCTTTCGGATCACCATCTCCGACGTGAGGGATGTCAGCAAATCCACTTCGAACCAGTTGGAGTACGAGTCGACCAGGACAAGGTAGTTGGTTACCACGCCACTCGAATATGTCGGCAGCCAGCGAGGACCAGGCCAAGGCAGGGGCGGGCTGTTTCAGCAGGGGCTGTCGCTGCTGGTGTGGAGCAAGACTGTTGCACGTGGAGCAGGCAGAAACTCGGTCTCGGATATATTTGGCCATTCCAGGCCAGTAGAATTGGCACTGAGCGTGGGCGAGTGTTTGCATCGACCCCAGGGTGTCCGCTATGGGCTGCACAAAAGTAAAAGTCAAACAGGGAGGACGGGACTACAACTTTATGTCCCTTGACGATAACGCCATCCTGGAGCACCAGTTCGTCGCGGACCAGGAAGAAAGGCTGTGTTTCAGACGGCGCGGCGGAGCGCTTTGCTGGCCACCCTGCTTTAATCACAGAGGCAAGCCGCTGCAAAACCGGATCGGCAGCGGTGTGCTCGGCCAAAACCTGTAGCTGCTTGGTGGGAATAAAGTTAACGCCCAGTACGAGCAAGTCCTCTGTTTCGTAGGGGTGGCGAGCGCAGGAGGTCCGCGGGGCGCGCGATAGGGTGTCCGCAATGTCATCTCGGTGCCCTTCTTGTAGATTATATCAAAGTCGAAGCGCTGGAGCTGCAACATCATACGCTGCAGCCTGGCAGGGGCAGCGTGAATCGGCTTGTTAAGGATTGTCACCAGCGGCTGGTGGTCGGTTTCGACCGTAAATCTGCTGCCGAACAGGAAGTCTCTGAACTTGGAGCAGGCGAACACCACCGCGAGCAGCTTCTTCTCGATCTGAGCGTACCGCTGCTCGGTGTCCGTCATGGTGCGGGAGGCATAGGAGACAGGATGCAGCGATCCATCGACAGACTGAAGGCAGGCCGCACCCAGGCCGAACTTGGAAGCGTCACAGGTGACGGTGATGGGGCGACCCACGTCGAAGAACCGCAACGTCGGAGTGCTAATCAGTTTCGACTTGAGGCGGTCAAAGGCCTGCTGGTGATGTGGGAGCCAGACCCAGGCGATATATCCTTTTTTGTCAGCTGCCGCAGGGGAGCACTCAGCTCACTGAGGTTTGGTACAAACTTTCCAAGGTAGTTCACCATGCCCAAGAATCGTTGCAGACCTGGCACGTCAGTGGGGGCTGCCATCTCGGAGATGGCAGCTGCCTTCAAGGGGTCGGGTTTTAGTCCGTTAGAGGTGAAAACATGTCCAACATACGTGACCTCTGAGACACAAAACCGGCACTTCTTGATTCAGCTTCAGGTTCGCCTGTCGCGCCCGATCCAGGACGCGGCGGAGGTTCAGGTCGTGCTCGGCAATGTCCTTCCCATAAACCAGGATATCATCCACGATGATGGCACATGGCAGGTCCGAGAATATCTGCTCCATCGTTCGCTGGAACACCTCGCTAGCAGAATTGATGCCGAATGGCATTCGCAGGAACTTGAATCTGCCGAACGGTGTGGCGAAGGTCGTCAGGTCAGAAGACGCTTTGTCCAACGGATCTGCCAAAATGAGTTCTTAGCGTCTAGGACCGAAAAGATGGTGGCTTGCCCGACCTTAGCCGCCACATCCTCAACAGACCGCATGGGGTAGTGTGGTCGCCTGATGGCAAGGTTTAAGTCCTTCGGGTTGATACACACACGTATTTCGTTCTTGTCTTTCTTAATCGTGGCAAACCATGGTGGAGACCCAATCGGTGGGCTCGCTAACTGCTTCTAGCACCCCCTTTTCGACCATCTTGTTGAGCATCGCCTCGACCCTGTCTTTCATGGCGTGAGACACCCTGTGAGGTGCGCGGACCACGGTTGTATATTTGGGTCAATGGAAAATATGGTATGTCAGTGGTAACTTCCCCCAGGTCATCGTCGAACAGGTCTGGTATTCTGCAACTGGGTCAAACGACAGTTGCACTTTGTGGACCGTGCGGTCGAAGGACACCAGGCCAAGATCCTGGCACGCACGGTTGCCCAACAGGGTTACACAGTCAGAGTTCAAAACATAGAAAACCAGGTTTCTTGTGGCCTTTTTGCAGCACGCAAGTTAAAGTGGCCCTCCCCGCAGGCCTTAGAATCTCTCCACCATAGGCGTGCAGGGTAGCATCATTATTCCTTATCTTGTTGAAAAGATTCATGGACAAAACATTGACCTTCGCACCTGTGTCTAACTTTGCAAGGAAGGTTACATCATTGACAGTCACAGATACGGAGGGATCAGTGCAGTGGCGGGTGTCTGTAGGAGGGTAAACACATGCGGGTCCTCGGGCCAGATTAATTGGATCTGCATCATAGGATTCAGCTAAGTTGGGCTGTGAGTCGTAACGGATATCAGATTGTCTCAGCATGTTTAGACTGGGTCTGGAGGTTTGTGCCTGTCTCCCACGGGAACGGAATAAGCGACAGGAGGCAGAGAAATGATTTAGCTTCTTACAGAAGTTACAGGCCTTACCAAAGGCGGGACACGTCGACAGTCTATGGTGCATGTAGTTACAGTTTGGGCACCTTTTTTGGGGCACTTCACCAGGACCAGGGTTGGCACGCGGCAGAAAAAACATTGTTTCCCATCCGAGGCTGTGGGCTCCTAAACCCAGCCAGGTTGACAGATTTATTGCCTGAGTCCCGTGGTCATCTGGCAAAACAACGACCTCAGACAATCTGCAGGCATGCATGGCCTTTTTCCAACGTTAGATCCGGATCCTCAAAAGCTCACATCGCAGCCTCTGGTCACGCATGCCAGTTACTAAAATGTCTCTAGTGAGCTGGTCTGTCATGTCACCAAAACGGCAACCGCTGGGCGAGATGACGCAAATCAGCAATAAAACATTCAACAGGTTCATCCGGCAACTGTCTCCTTGTAAAGAACCGTGCCCTTCTAGAATGCGGTTCGAGGGCAGGTCACAAATCTCCCTGAACTTACGTAGCAGGCAAGCGGGGTCGCCGGCAACTCTGCAGGAGTAATCACCTCGTCGTTGTCGCCCAGGACCGCTGGAGCGTAGGTGAAAGTTCTGGCTCTCTTCATGGCATCAGGTCCGACAAGGTTGAGTAGGAGGGAAGCTTTAAGGGAGTCAGGATCAGCGCGGTGTGCGACGTTGACAAAGTGTGTGAAATCAAATTCAAACGTGGCCCAGCGCTCAGAGATGTCAGCATCAAAGACAAGCTGCGCGGGCTTTCTGCAAGAGGACGCCATGGCCAGAGAGATTAAGCACAAAAAACACAAATCAAAAAAAAAGAAATAAAACCCGATAGACAGGAGACGCAAGTGTCTTCCAGCTTCGACACCATGTAAATAAACACTTTACAAACTCTTAAAGTGTGCAACATCTTTTAATGATAGCACAGGGTATTACATACATCTTCAAGCACTAGCTACATTCTTCTACTGCTGCGCCCAGGAAGGGGAGGCGTTATGATTGATGTTAACTAGGCGGGGTTAATGGGAGTGAGGTAACTATATTATTGGTTGCATATAAACCATCTACAGTTCTACAGGCAAAGAATGACTAAGAAAATTTGTGAAGGACAAATAGTTTTTAGAGATACAAGGTTGACAAAGA
Source organism: Okamejei kenojei (assembly GCA_035221665.1). NCBI lineage: Eukaryota > Metazoa > Chordata > Chondrichthyes > Rajiformes > Rajidae > Okamejei > Okamejei kenojei. The sequence continues at coordinate 45,040,148 of CM069131.1, forward strand.
GTTCTGTTATGCTGCTGCAAGTAAGAATTTCATTGTTCTGTTTTGGCACATGACAATAAAACACTGGACTCTTTCTCTACATGTGCCAGGTGCAGAGCTCAACAGACAAAAACAAGATTTACATCTTGACTTCTATAATATTAATCTTCATGTTGGCTAGTACTTCATGTTAACCACAGCTGTCAAGTACTATTTTTCTGAATAGGTCGGATTTTAGAAATGACATTTGGAATCAGAGATATGCCGGACTATAAAATAATTTGACAATCCTTGTTTTTTTTGTTTTTTTTTTAAATTTATTTTTAGTTAGTTGCATTTTTCTGTTTTCGGAGTCCTAGCCTTTTTTATGTGGGGGTGAGTCCCTACCTGGTTGGAGAGGCAGCTTTCTCCGGGCTGCACCGTCGACCCGTCCTCGCGGCCTACCAACGGGCCTGGAGTGGCGTTTCCTGGGGGGGACCACCCAGAACCACGACTTCGGCAGCGGCGCAGCGCTGGAGCGCCATTGCGGAGCGGAGCGGGTGATGCCTTGCCTGGGTTGCCGCACTGGAGCTCCGGTGAGCTGAAGACCGCAGGAGAACATCGCGGAGTTGCGGGACTGTGGGGCAGCCAGCCGCGGGCGGCGGCACTGAACTTCTACTTTAACGTCGGGGGCCTGGGATCTCTCGGCGAGATCGCCAGTTGTAGAGCTTCATTCAGCGCGGCCTGTTGGCGTCGGAAGCCGTGGTCTCCAGCAAGGAAGCGGCCGTTACAGGCATCCCGAGCCGTTGAGAGGGTTCTCCCGACACCGGAGCACCATCACCCAGCGAAGAAGGGCCTGTAACATCGGCCCCCGTAGCAGCGACTGCGGAGGCCTCAATAGGCCCGACTATGGGTGGACATGGGGATGGGGACTGGACTTTGTGCCTTCCCTCATAATGGGAACCATTGTGGGGGGATGATTTTTATGTTTATTGTTAAATTCTTTAATGTTGTGTCTTATCTTTATCTGTGTGCTGCATGGCAAGAAAAATGTCACTACACCAATCGGTGTATGTGACAATAAATGTCCTTTGTCCTTTTCATCAAGAGCATTCGAACGCATGATTACAATGGATGGAAGTCTGATTTTATTTAGTCAACTTTGCAACGTTTTAAATGAACTATTTAGCAGGATCCTTCAAAACCACATAACTGAATTTCTTAAATTGTCTTTGAAAAGAAATATTTTCAAAGTATTTTATTTATAAATTCATGACGTAACTTGTGTTAAAATACTTTATTTAGCATCCATCCGATTCTGAAAAGTAAGATGAGGGAGGGTGAATCATTTTGAAAGTATACACAAACATGAGGCAAGAGCATTGGCTGTGGTGAAAAGGACCACTATAACATTTATTTGGTTCATGAAATCATGAAAAGAGTTAACACCCACTCTCCTGAAATCTTCCAACCTTTTAAGCTATCAAGTACGATACCAACTAACCCTATGCCTTGCTCAATAACATTCCATCCTTTCTTCATAACTATCCCATCATGACACTGGGCATCCATCCCAACTCCCATAATACTCTGAGCTCACCACCTGGTAAATATGAAGTCGAAAACCAAAGAATAGAGGAGCCTGTCGAAAGTGGTGGACATGAAAGGGGTCTACTGGAAACACTGCATCAAGGTGGCAGCATCAATGACCCTCAAGACCCTAGCCATGCTCTCACCTTGCTGCTCCCATCAGGAAGAATGGACTGGAGGCCGAGAACTGTGATCTCTTGGATCAAAAGCAGCTTTGTCCCATTATCCATCAGGCTCCTGCACAACCCTAACCACAATCTTACCTCAGCAATGATTTATAATGCACTATTTAGACACAATAAATATAACCATATAACATATAACCATATAACAATTACAGCACGGAAACAGGCCCTCTCGGCCCTTCCAGTCCGTGCCGACCATTTGTTTTCCCCTAGTCCCATCTACCTGCACTCAGACCATACCCCTCCATTCCCTTCCCGTCCATATACCTATCCACTTTACTTTTAAATGTTAAAATCGATCCTGCCTCCACCACTTCTGCTGGAAGCTCATTCCACACAGCCACCACCCTCTGAGTAAAGAAGTTCCCCCTCACGTTACCCCTAAACTTCCGTCCCTTAATTCGCATGTCATGCCCTCTTGTTTGAATCTTCCCTACCCTTAATGGGAAAAGCTTATCCACGTCAACTCTGTCTATCCCTTTCATCATTTTAAAGACCTCAATCAAGTCCCCCCCTTAACCTTCTGCGCTCCAAAGAATAAAGACCTAACTTGTTCAACCTTTCTCTGTAACATAGTTGCTGGATCCCAGGCAACATTCTAGTAAATCTCCTCTGTACTCTCTCTATTTTGTTGACATCCTTCCTATAACTAGGCAACCAAAATTGTACACCATACTCCAGAATTGGTCTCACAAATGCCTTGTACAATTTTAACATTACTTCCCTGCTCCTATATTCAATGCTCTGATTTATAAAGGCACAGTTATTCTTAGATCTCTCTGTTCCACAACATTCCTCAATTCCCTACCATTTACCATGTACGTCCTATTTTGATTTATCCTGCCAAGATGTAGCACTTCACACTTATCAGCATTAAACTCCATCTGCCATCTTTCAGCCCACTTTTTCAAATGGCCCAAATCTCTCTGTAGACTTTGAAAATCTACTTCATTATCCACAACGCCAACTATCTTAGTATCATCTGCACACTTACTTATCCAATTTTCCACCCCATCATCCAGATCATTTATGTACATGACAAACAACAGTGGACCCAACACAGTTCCTTGAGGCACCCCACTGGTCACCGGCTTCCAACCTGACAAACAGCCATCCACCATTACTCTCTGACATCTCCCATTCAGCCACTGTTGAATACATCTTGCTACTCCACCATTAACACCCAAAGATTGAACCTTCTTAACCAACCTTCCATGGGGAACCTTGTCAAAGGCCTTACTGAAATCCATATAGACAACATCCACTGCTTTACCCTCATCAATTTCCCTAGTAACCGCTTCAAAAAATTCAAGAAGGTTTGTCAAACATGACCTTCCAGGCACAAATCCATGTTGGCTGTTCCTGATCAGACCCTGTTTATCCAGATGCTTATATATATTATCTCTAAGTATCCTTTCCATTAATTTACCCACCACTGACGTCAAACTAACAGGTCTATAATTGCTAGGTTTATTCTTTGAACCCTTTTTAAACAATGGAACAACATGCGCAGTACGCCAATCCTCCGGCACTATTCCCGTTTCTAATGACATTTGAAATATTTCTGTCATAGCTCCTGCTATTTCTACACTAACTTCCCTCAATGTCCTAGGGAATATCCTATCAGGACCTGGAGATTTATCCACTTTTATATTTTTCAAAAGTGTCAGTACTTCCTCCTCTTTCAATCTCATAGTTTCCATAGCTACTCTACTTTTTTTCCTTACTTCACATAGTTCAATATCCTTCTCCTTGGTGAATATCGAAGAAAAGAAATTGTTCAATATCTCCCCCATCTCTTTTGGCTCTGCAGATAGCTGTCCATTCTGTCTCTCTAATGGTCCAATTGTATCCCTCGTTATCCTTTTGCTATTAATATAGCTGTAGAAACCCTTTGGATTTACTTTCACCTTTCTTGCCAAAGCAACCTCATATCTTCTTTTAGCCTTCCTAATTTCTTTCTTAAGATTCTTTTTACATTCTTTATACTCCTCTAGCACCTCATTTACTCCATATCTCCTATAATTATTGCAGATATCTCTATTTTTTTCAAAACAAGTGTCCAATTTCCCTTGAAAACCATGGCTCTTTCCAATTTTTACTATTTCCTTTCACCCTAACAGGGACATAAAGATTCTGTACTCTTACAATTTCCCCTTTAAATGTCCTCCATTTCTCTTCTACATCCTTCCCATAAAACAGAGTGTCCCAATTCACTCCTTTTAAATCCTTACGCATTCCCTCAAAGTTAGCCTTTCTCCAATCAAAAATCTCCACCCTAGGTCCAGTTCTGATTCTCTCCATAATTATATTGAAACTAATGGTATTGTGATCACTGGTCCCGAAGTGCTCACCAACGCATACCTCCGTCACCTGACCTGCCTCATTTCCTAACAGGAGGTCCAGCACTGCCCCTTCTCTGGTTGATACCTCTATGTACTGCTGCAAAAAACTATCCTACACACATTTTACAAACTCCAAACCATCCAGCCCATTTACAGAATGTGTTTCCCAGTCTATTTTTGGAAAATTGAAATCTCCCACAATCACTACCTTGTGCTTACTACTAATATCTGCTATCTCCTTACATATTTGCTCTTCCAATTCTCGCTCCCCATTTGGCGGTCTATAATACACCCCTAAAAGTGTTGCTACACCCTTCCCACTTCTCAGTTCCACCCAGATAGCCAAATGCAGATGCTGGTTTACAAACAAAAACACAAACGGTGGAATAACTCAGCAGGTCAAGGAGCAACCCTGGAAAACATGGACACTTTGTACTTTATTGAACAATCTAACTCTGTGTACATTATAAAAGCCTGGCAGGGGGGTAAGAATGTGGAAAGAAGAGTTGAATAGTGGGATAATTTGGTGCACACTGAGATGGGGCACAAAGAAGAGGGGGAAGGGGTGTATTATATACTTTGGCTTGCTCTGCAATGGTCTGGTTACCTATTGTTACTGATGATTTGTGTTAGTGATTATTATTTATTAATGTGCCTGGAAAGTTGTAGCACAGAGACTGTCCTCTTATATAAAGCTGTTTGGGATGAACCTCAACAATGTCCAATGACCCTCACCAGATTTTGAGACAATTGAACCTGCTAGAAAGAACACATATAACAGTCTCATCTCCAGCACAGTATCCTCACGGGCCTCGTGTAGAGAATTTGGCTGTGCATGAAAGATCTGACCGGGAGGTCCCTTCTCACCATCAGCCAAATAAGGCCATGCCATTTCTTTGAAATTTCTGGTGAAAAAACATCATGTTAAGTGACTATGCCAGTTTGTTCTGGGTACAATTCAACAAAATCCACCATTCTGCCTGGCTTTGAGACTTTTCACACAGCTCACAACCTGACTAAAGCAGTCAATAATGGTATTTTATATATACTTTTCATTGAGGGAGACGTCGCAACAAATGGTTCAACCAAAAAGAACATCATACCAAACAAAGCCGTACCCATCCTTCACAACAGAACACAGAAAAACCTCAGCACCTAGTGACATTTGGTGCTTGCATGCCCAGGATTATGTACAACTTGAAAATAGCCACACACAAAAGCAATCATCAAAGGGAGATCCAATATGAGTGACAACAGAACACTACTGACCACCCCTTGTATTATCATGGACTTATTTATTTTTCTAATTGTGTTTTGCACTCACGTCTTGGACACACAGGAACTGTAGATACTGGAATCTTGAGTGAAACACAAAGTGCTGGAGTAACTCAGTAGGTCAGCAGCATCTTTGGAGGGAATGGACTTTGTCAACCCATTATGCCAATCAAACCCCGTTCACCTACTATCCACCTATCACTTGTCAAGCTTTATCCTCTCTTTGCCTCTTCTCCAGCTCCCCACCCCACAGACCTTCAATCAGTCTGAAAAATGGTACTGAACAGGAACATCACCTATCGTGTTCTCCAGTGATGCTGCCGACCTGCTGAGTTACTCCAGCACATTGTGTTGTCCCGTCTTTTTAAACGTCTTGCAGAATTGTGCGTCAGTTCAGTACAATGTATACTTTCACGTGTTTGAGTCCATGTGCCCGTGATGCTGTTGTTGCAAGACTTTCGTTGTACCTGTACCTCACTGTACTTGTACACATGGCATGCAGGGTCTCGACCCGAAATGTCACCCACTCCTTCTCTCCAAAGATGTTGCCTGTCCCGCTGAGTTACTCCAGCACGTTGTGTCTATCTTGGGAATAAACGCGACTAGTTACTTCCTCTCTATTCTTTGGAGACTTGTTGTCAACAGTTTTGCTGCGGGCAGTGGCAGAGTGTGGGCTGCCTGCACCTGAAGGGTGGACGAGGGAGCGCTGCTGCTGTTCCTGCTGCACCCAAGCTCACACCAGCCAATGGGCCCCGTAAACGTTCCCTTCAAAGTTTCCCTCCATCATAACAAAATAAAAACCCACACGCCAAGCTCTGTCCACATAAGACTAAAAGTACTTACAGCTGCTCAGCTCCGAAATTCTCAATCGTTTCGAAGTTCTCTTGTGGTTTCCCGGGCACTTTGCAGTAAACGTGAGGTTGTCAGAAGAGGAACAAAGATTCTCTATGATCTTTGAACACAACCGAGCGGCGGGCGGAACTGTAGCTGTGGCTCTGGTTGCCCTGCCGGACGCTTCGGAGCGGTGGCAGCGCTGGGCCGGGCGGCGGGGTTTTAAATCTCCGAAGGGCAGCGGCCGTTGAGTGCGGTCGGTCGGGCCGGTGTCGCTGGGCCGGGCCGGTGCGGAGTGAGGGAGTCAGTCAGCGCGGCTGGAGGTGGGGCGGATCGCTGTGGTCAGGGGTCGGGCCGCTCCCGCTCCGCAGGTCGGTGGCCGTTATTTTCCCCGGCGCGCGTGGCTCGGTTTCCAGGGCGACCGCGGGCCCCCGGGCACCATCCGGCTCGCGGCCGGGCAGCTGCTCCCCTCCCTTGCTGCAAAACCGAGTGCATTCACTGCAGGGTGGTACCGATGATGCACCTGATTTAAAGTGTGCAGTGATTTATTTATTTTTTTAAACGACGTGAGCAGCAAAGAAAATATACTGCAAACACGTTACACAGCACAGAGTCAAAACATACAAACGATGCTGGAGTAATTCAGTGGATCTCCAACACCCCTGGAGGACATGGATAGGGTCGGGACCCCCCTGATTTTTATTTGAATCTGTGTCCCGACCCAAACATCGCCTATCCATAAGATAGATGCAAAATGCTGGAATAACTCAGCGGGCCAGGCAGTCTGTGCCGCTGAGCTACACCAGCATTTTATGTCTATCGCCGATCCATGTTCTCCAGGGATGCTGCCTAACCCGCTGTTACTTCTGCATTTTGTGTATTTGTTTTCATAAACCAGTATCTGCAGTTGCTTGTGTCTACAATGTAAATGCAGTGGAGGCCAATTCTCTGGATGCTTTCAAGAGAGAATTAGATAGAGCTCTTAAAGATAGCGGAGTCAGGGGATATGGCGAGAGGGCAGGAACGATTGTGGATGATCAGCCATGATCATGGTGGTGCTGGCTCAGAGGTCCGAATGGTCTACTCCTGCACCTATTGTCTATTGTCATTTCATCTTAAAGGTTTCAACCGTTTGATTTAAAGAAGATATGTTTTAATATTTGGTATATTAAAAGGAGAAAATGTTGCGAATTTGAGGTTGTAGGGGAAACAGGCAGGAAAGCAGAGTTGACTAAGATAAGGCAAGCTATGAACAAGCAACTAACTTTAGAAGGAACTCCGCAAGCTAAGCAGGGTCTGCTGGGGGAACTGGACAGAGGATCTTTTAGAAAGGTCTTGATCCAAACATTATCTGTCCATTTCCGTCCACAGATGCTGCTGGCCTATTGAGTTCATTTTGAGTAGCTTTTTTTTTGCGCTCAAAATTTCAGCATCCGCAGAGATTTGTCTCCACGGCAAGTTATGATCTTATTGAATGATGGCATAGCCTGGAGGGAGCAAGTAAAATATCTTTTTGTGGTTGAGAATTTTTGTTAAAATTGTGTAAATATAAAAATGTAATGTCAGCCATCAGCATCGGTTAAATCAAAGGATAAATTAATTGTTTGTTATTTATTATCTTCATTGGACGAGAATGGATGCTCAGTCATCAAATGTCATTTACAGCGATTGATTGAAACAATGGTATAAATAATTGTCAGATAATTCAATGGAAATGTATTGGGTAATATCAAATATTTTATGATGGTAAGGAATAATGAATGTGTGCTTAATTTTAGCAGTTAAAGATTTATGCCTCAAATGTAATTATAGCTTTCTTTTGTTTTCTGAAGCTGGCAAGCATCCATTTTCATTGGTAACTCAACGGGTGAGGCAGCATCTATGGAGTGAAGGAATAGGCGACGTTTCGGGTCGAGACCCTTCTTCAGATTGATGTCGGGGGGAGGGGCGGGAAAAAGAAAGGAAGAGGCGGAGACAGTAAGCTGTGGGAGAGCTGGGAAGGAGGGAGAAAGCAAGGACTACCTGAAATTGGAGAAGTCAATGTTCATACCGCTCGGGTATAAACTACCCAAGCAAAATATGAGGTGCTGTTCCTCCAATTTGGGACTCACTCTGGCCATGGAGGAGGCCAAGGACAGAAAGGTTGGATTTGGAATGGGAGGGAGAATTGAAATGCTGAGCCCCGGGAGATCAGGTTGGTTATTACGAACTGAGCGGAGGTGTTGGGCGAAGCGATCGCCAAGCCTGCACTTGGTCTCACCGATGTAGAGCAGTTGACACCTGGAACAGCGGATGCAATAGATGAGGTTAGAGGAGGCGCAGGTGAACCTCTGCCTCACCTGGAAAGACTGCTTGGGTCAATAGACAATAGACCATGGGTGCAGGAGTAGGCCATTCGGCCCTTCAAGCCAGCACCACCAGTCAATGTGGTCATGGCTGATCATCCCCAATCAGTACCCCGTTCCTGCCTTCTCCCCATATCCCCTGACTCCGCTATTTTTAAGGGCCCTATCAAGCTCTCTCTTGAAAGCATCCAGAGAACCTGCCTCCACCGGCCTCTGAGGCAGAGAATTCCACACTCACCACTCTCTGTGAAAAAAAGTGTTCCTCGTCTCCGTGCTAAATGGCTTACTCCTTATTCTTAAAACTGTGGCCCCTGGTTCTGGTCTCCCCCAACATTGGGAACATGTTTCCTGCCTCTAGCATGTCCAAGCCCTTAACAATCTTATATGTTTCAATGAGATCCCCTCTCATCCTTTGAAACTCCAGAGTGTACAAGCCCAGCTGCTCCATTCTCTCAGCACATGACAGTCCCGCCATCCCGGGAATTAACCTTGTAAACCTATGCTGCACTCCCTCAATAGCAAGAATCTCCTTCCTCAAATTAGGGGACCAAAACTGCACACAATACTCCAGGTGTGGTCTCACTAGGGCTCTGTACAACTGCAGAAGGACCTCTTTGCACCTATATTCGATTCCTCTTGTTATAAAGGCCAACATGCCATTCGCATTCTTCACTGCCTGCTATACCTGCATGCTTACTTTCATAGACTGATGTACTGATCCTTGAAATCCTTGGATGGAGTCGAGGGGGGGAGGTAAAGCAACAAGTGTAGCATTTCCTGCTGTTGTCCACCTTACTCCTCCTTCCTTCCACATCTATTTCAGTACTTTGTTTATTTTTATTTGCTAATAAAAGTTATTTTTATTTGCTAATATGTTCAGTTTAAAAAAATATTTATTCAAGACTTAGTGTTAAACAGTTTTTCAGTATGATTGCCCTGATTGAAATGGTGTAATCTTAATTTGTAAGGTCAAATTTAAATCCATATTAATAAGAACATTGTTAAAAAATACAAAATATGGAGATCTGAATGATCCAGTGCTCCATCATTGCATTCATTGGACCAGTTTCAATAAGATGACTGGTCGACTGCCTTGGACATGTGCAGTAAATAGTGCATCAAAGTGTTTACTTTATGAATCATAGCAACATTTAAAAAAAATTCCACAGCAACCAAAACAAGCTCAGTTAGGCTTCATCAGGAAATGCTATTGCTTTGTTAAAGCAAAAAGGCATCAGAAATGTTTTAATCTGCCTATTTCATTGTCCAGATTAAACAAAAGTGAAAAAAGCACTTTGGACTTTTCAAGTAGTTTTCAATTACCGCTCCTATATTAATTTCTACCTTGCATTATAATAACTTAAGTCAGATTCTACATATTTGTTCTCAATGGTCATTTATTTCTTAGCCTCCTGAATGTAGTTACAAATTTGCTAATTTTGGGCCATCTGTATAAATTTAAATCATAGTATGAATTACCAAATCTAAAATGTTTTGAAAAGATCTATGAACTTGATAACTAACACTACAGAATTCCACTATATAATTCCCTCTGGTCATCAAAACCAGAATGAAATCAAAAACTGTAGTTGTTGGAAATCTGCAATAGAATAGAGAACATAGAACAGTACTGCTCAAGAACAGGCCCTTTGGCCCTTAATGTCTATGCCAAACATGATGCCACATTAAACAAATTCTGCCTGCTTGTAATCCATATTCTTCCATACCCTGCATATTCATGTGCCTATCAAAAAAACTTTCAAAAGCCAATATTGTATCTGCTTCCACCACCATGTCTGGCAGTGCATTCCAGGCAGCTACTACTCTCTGGTTTAAAAAAAACTTGCCTTGCAAATCTCCATTTTAAACTTTCTCCCTCTGATGAAGCTGTGCACTCTAGTATTTGGCATTTCCATCCTGGGGCAAAAGGTTCTGACAGTACCCTATCAGATCTCCCCTCAACCTCTTCTCTGGCATTCCAGAGGAAAACAATCTAAGTTTGTCCAATCTCCCTTTATAGCTAACACTCTCTAATCCAGACAGGATCCTGGTAAATGTTTTCTCCACCATCTCCAAAACCTCCATCCTTCCTGTAATAAGATTACCAAAACTACACCTAATACTCCAAATGCAGCTTCATTAATATTTTGTAAAGCTCCATGACTTCCTGACTCGTGCACGTTTTTGCAAAATTGACTCATGAGGCTTTATGAATTATCATGTTCATATCTATCTATCTATCTATCTATCTATCGTGTGTTATTAATAAATCCAATATTTCCAAGTAATAATTTTGTCCAGTAGTTATGTTCTTTAAAGATGCCAACCAATTTTAATAGAATGACAAAACAATAGTTACTGTGTTTGTCCATTATCCCATTGTTTTGAATATTTATAACTGTTTGATTTCCATCATTAAGGAGAACTGAAAAGTTGCAACGAGAGTCAATCTGCCATTTCAAATTTATCTTTCAGTAACTTAAAACACGTAACAGTGACATAGGATGAGTTTTTAGGCACTATCTACTTTAAAGCAATTTGTAATCTAATTTTATTACATCGTTATATACCTTCTTTACTAAAATATTGACTGCCATTTCCATTGCAGACAAATGTAAAGTATTCCTTCAGTACCCCATTACTTATTGATCATTGCTGACACTGGTTATATTCCCCATTTTCCCTTACTAATCGGTCTCATTTCTGCCCTTGTTTGAGTTAGGTCCTCATTATTGGTTTGCAATCATAATACCATGTTGCAATTTGGTTCTGTTCACATAGAAAATACATGGGTTGTCCAAGTTCCTTCTGCTACGCAATTGGCCCTTGAAGCCTTCTTTGCACTATTTTTCTGGACGCATCCATATCTTGTAGTTTATATACTCATTACGTTGTGGCACTAACAATAACACAAATTATCAACTTTTTCAGGTTTGCCCTTTAGCGGGCTCCTAAAAGTGTAATTTAAGGTACAAACAAGGAACTGCAGATACTGGCTTACAAAAAAAGACACCAAGTCAGGCGGCATCTCTGACAGATATGGACAGGTGACATTTCAGGTCGGATCGTCAGTCTGAAGAAGGGTCCCGACCTGAAACGTCACCTATCCATGTCCTCCAGAGGTGCTGCCTGACCCACTGAATTACTCCAGCATATTGTGTCTTTTACTATGTAATTCAAAATCTATTTTAACATCATAGATTTTGGGTATATGAGAGATACAAGAATCTTCAGATGCTGGAATCTTATTTTAAAAAAGATGAATTTTGAATGTTTTCCCAGTAATTTGATGTAAACCTCTGGAAAGTGACCATGTTAAACATTTCTCTCAGAAATGTATAATTTGAACATATTGTAAATATATTAAAGTTTTATTACTCGTATTGAATTGTCTCTGCAGTGAAATGACATTATTTTAAGGTTTGACATGTGGAAACTTTGATTCCAGCACAGTTCCAGTAGAGGGAGTTGTACTCTTTGTTGTAACGTGTAATCAAAAATAGACAAGCAGAAATTAGCACTGAATGCATAATTACTTTGCTACATTTGGTGGAGATACATTTCAGATGTATAGATTTTACTAAATTGCAGTTTAGAAGAAGTAATTGATGAGCAAAAAGTGTTGTGTTGTGACTGAATCCATTTCTTTGAAGCTAATAGTTATAAACAGACTTAATGGTGGCAATTGTCAAATTGAAACCAATTTTTTTTCCCTGAGAAGCTACATTTCAGGAAGATATTTCTAATTGCTGAAGGTTCATAATCAGAGGACATAACTTTAAGATCAATAGAATCAGAGATCATAGAAAATATAATGAGTGGTAGGATTTGGAATGAATTATCTATAAGTCAGGTCAAAGGGCGTGACGCACGGAGTAGCTCAATCTTTCTGGAGTACAAGGCAGCTTCCGGCAAACACTAGTAACACACAACTCGTACGTTCTTTCCTGTTAAAAATTGCCAAAAATGGTCAGTTTCTATGCTTTAAAAAATTGTGGAAATAGGGGAAACCGTGAGAGAAAACTTCCGAAACCACTGACTTGCGAAAGAGCAGTGTGCCGGCGGTTTGAGGGCAAGTCCCGGCCCACGACAGCCCGGGGCTGGAGGGTGACTGAGTGCTCTGAACCCAAGCATCAAGGTGTAAGCGACCAAAGGAGGGCATCCCTCGGGATCAGCGCTGTCCGCAATGGCCGCACTCCACCCCGTCTCACCCTGTGCGGCCGCACTGTCATGGGCTGTGGGTCGGCAGCGCCCACACACAGGGTGATTCACCACCCCTGCCCACACACGGGGTGATTCACCCACCCGGACCCCGACCCACACACGGGTAATTCACCACCCCGACCCACACACGGGGTGACACACCCCCCCCCCCCAACCCACTCATGGGGTGGTTCACCTCCCGAACCACATCAGGTGATTTCCCCTCTCCTCCCCCCTCCCCCCCCAACATGGAGTCCTGATGCTGGGACAGAAGACATAGTAACAGAGATGCCAAACTGGTACGGATTTCCCGTAATTTCTACGGAAAATTGGCCAATTACGGGCGTACGATTTTCATATCGTAAATCCCGGATTTTGCGATTTTAAGTTAGCACATACTTGTTGTGTGTGTCCTACGTTCCATTTTCCAGTTTCCATCCTGTGCATGAATTCCCAGCTTTATCCTGCGCTACGTAATCCAAGGACGAGCGAACAATTCGGACAGACGGGCGAAAGGAACGATCATAGATGACATTTCGGATTGAGACCCTTCTTCAGACCGTCAGGGGAAAGAGGAACAATAGATATAGATGGCACTAAGGACAAACGAATGGAAGATATGCCTCCCGTTTCCCTTTCCCTTGATTGTCAGTCTGAAGAAGGGTCTCTGCCCAAAATGTCACCTATTGTGCTCTACGATGGTTGCTTTCGTCCGTCTGTCCACTCACTCTTGGTGCCGGTGCTTCTCCACTCAGACTCCGACACACACACACACGCAGATCGGCGTTGCAAAAAAGGGTGCAGATAGAAAAGTTTATAAAGGATGGGAAATGTGAATGGATAATCATAAGTACTCTCACCGACGAGAGTTCAGTTCAGAAAAGAGTCTTCTCTCCAGTCGCTGCCTGTCCGTTGAGTTAGAGTGAGGAAGCGGGCTTCAGCTGTGGAGGGAATGGATTACGCGGCCAGGGTCACTGATGATACTAATCATTTTGATTTAAATAATTTCGTCCTATTTTTATTTTTTCGCGCATTATTTGGTGGCCAATCAACGACTGTCTCTAAGGGGGTTGCGTCCAATCACCTACCCTTAAAATTCCCGTCCATCAATAAATCGTCTCCTCCGCCCAATCTCTCCAAGGGCATTGTGTTCCAATTAATGCGCTGGTCAACTTTGGGGCCTTTGAAATCCTGCTTCCCTCACTAAAGCAGACGATCTTTTTCAGACAGACCCAGAGTACCCTTAGTTCAGCTGGAGTGTGTGTGAGTGTGTCTGTGTGTGTGAGTGTGTCTGTGTGTGTGAGTGTGTCTGTGAGTGTGTCGTGTTGTGTGTCGTCTATTGGTTGTGCGATTTATAAAAGTTCCAAGAGCATGGATTACTCCTAATGAACATACAGTAGTTACTTTTGAAGCCTGATCAAGGTAAATTACTGATTTTGTCTCCAAATAGATAGTGGAGTAATGTTCAGAGCTGTTATGTGATGTTTACTTAAGCGCTGAAAGAACATCAAGCTTAAGGCACAGTTTCTAATTGAAAAAAATAAATGGAACAAAAGTTACTAAGCAAATCATTTGTGATGACAATATATATTGTTCCCTTCCCACCTTTTTGCTCTGCTCCATAGTGCTGGATATTTCTACCCTGGGATAAAGGTTCAGACTGTCTTATTTATGTCTCTCATAATTTTATATACTTCTGTCATCCTTATGTTGGGGAAGTCCAGGACAAGGGGTCACAGCTTAAGGATAAGGGGGAAATCCTTTAAGACGAGATGAGAAAGACTTTTTTCACACAGTGAGTGGTGAGTCTCTGGAACTCTCTGCCACAGAGGGTCCAGTTCATTGGCTATATTTAAGAGTGAGTTGGATGTGGCCCTTGTGGCTAAGGGGATCAGAGGGTATGGAGAGAAGGCAGGTAAGTGATACTGAGTTGGATGATCAGCCATGATCATATTGAATGGCGGTGCAGGCTCGAAGGGCTGAATGGCCTACTCCTGCACCTAATTTTCTATGTTTCTATTTGCCGATCCTGAATGGCTTTTAAATGATTCCCACATGTCATCTGTGGACTTACCCAATAACAATTGATCCCAATCTACCCTCCCTAGCTCCAGCCAAATGACATTGAAATCTGCCTTGCCCCAATTAAGTACCTTCCCTCCGCATCCAGGCCTGTCCCTATGCAGAACAATCTTAAAATTTGTGATCAAGTCAAGAGTGTTTTATTGTCATGTGTCCCGGACGCTCCAAAAAAATTCTTACTTGCTGCAGCACAACAGAATATGTAAACATTGTATATAACGGGGGAAAAAAAGAAAACGTTTAATAAATAGCAAATATAGTGCAAATAACAAATAATAATATAGTATTTTGCAGTTCAGAGCTCATAGCTTATTCGTTGTGTTTAATAGCCTGATGGCTGTGGGGAAGAACCTGGACATTACAGTCTTCAGGTTCCTGTATCTTCTTCCTGATGGCAATGGTGAGATAAGTGTGTGGCCAGGATGGTGGGGGTCCTTGATGATTGTGGTTGCCTTATTGAGGCAGCGACTGCGATAGATCCCTTCGACAGTGGGGAGGGCAAAGCCGGTGATGGACTGGGCAGTGGTCACAACTTTTTCGCTCCTGGACGTTCAAGTTGCCGAACCAGGCCACGATGCAACCAGTCAGAATGCTCTCTACCGTGCACCTGTAGATGTTTAGGAGAATCCTCTTCAACATTCCAAATCGCCGCAATCTTCTCAGGAAGTAGAGTCGCTGATGTGACTACTTTACAATTGCATCGGTGTGCTGGGTCCAGGAAACGATTGAGGGTCCTCATCCTTCCCCTACTAAAGTCCACAATCAATTCCTTGGTGTTACTGATGTTGAGAGCCAGGTTGTTGTGTTGGCACCATTTGGTCAGTCAGTCAATCACATTTCTATACTCTGACCTTGTCCCCATCTGTGATTTGTCCAACCACAGCGGTGTCATCGGCGATCACTATCCCTAAATGCTTATTCCACCTCGACACCAGTCACCTGGCCAGACTCGTTTCCTAAAACAAGGTTCAGTATAGTCCCTCCACGAATTGTACTATCCACATACTAGTTAAGGAAACCCTCTTGGATTGGCAGGATTGACATGTTCCACCTAACAAATTCTGCCCCATCCAATTCTCTTGCCCTGAGCAAGTCCCAGTCAATATTGGGGAAGTTAAAGTCACCCTCTACAACAACCCTGTGGTTGCATTGCATCCTTCTGTAATCCTTGCTTCCTTCTGTAATCTCTCTACATATCTGATCCTGTATCTCCCACTAGTTATTGGGTGGCCTGTAATATAATCCCTTTAGAGTAATTGCTCATTTCTTATTTGGGAGCGCAACCCATAATGTCTTTGTAGATAGACACAAAAAACTCAGCGGGTCAGACAGCATCTCTGGAGAAAATGAATAGGTGACTTTTCGGGTCGAGGCCCTTCTTCGGGGGGGGGGGGGGGGGGGGAATTAGAGATATAGACGGTGATAAAGAGAGATATATTACAAATGATATGCAAAAAAGTAACAATAAATGAGAAAGGCTAGACGTATCCCTTTAGTTTGTCGTCTCTGATTTGCAAAGCAACTCCTCCACGTCTTTTACCCCCTTCTCTATTCCATCTGAAATATCGAAACCCAGGTACGTTGAGCTGCCAGTCATGTCCCTCTCTCAACCGAGTTTCCGTAATTGCCACAACATCATAATTCCAAGCACTGATCCACTCTCTAAATTTATTGGCTTTACCCACAATACTCCTTGCATTTAAATAAACATACTACAGCCCTTCATTATCCCCATAGTCATGAACCTCTCCCTGCCTTTTGTTCCTTTGAGACCTGATTGTTTTACCCTCTTTTATCATAGCCATTTCCTACGCTGACCTACTGCTCTGGTTCCCACTCTCCTGCCTTTCTAGTTTGGAGGAAGTTAAGCATTAAATGTAAATTCTAATGGGGAAATAGACTAACTAGATATTACCAGCAGATAGGAAAATAATTTAAAAACATCATATTTCTTTTATAAACAGATTTTGAGGATATTTTTCTGAATAGATTTACTATATTTTTTTAGAGTTTCTTCTGACTAATCTATTTTCATAGGGTAGTTAAGATGAACCAGTGAATGGTGCGTAGCCAAGTGGATAGAGATCGGACAGCATGCCATGCAAACTGATATGCAATGTGCTTGCTGTACATTCAGAGTTAAATGAAGCAGCACAACTTTATTTGCTGAACTGTCTCATGTCTCCAGAGGAGGGATTGACGACAACAACTTATAGTGTAATGTAGAACTGTGTTTATATTTCATATGATCCTTTTCCCTCTCCTCCACAAAATCATTTTATTCCTTATTCTTTGTGTTCCTACCTGAGTTTCCTTTAAATCTATCTATACTTTATTCAGTCCATAATCCTAGGGTAGTTAGCTCCGCATTCTCACCTCTGTAGGCGATGAGGTTTTTCCTGAATGTCCGATTGGATTTATTAGTAAAATGCCTTCTAGTTAAAATTCCTAGTTTCTATTCCCCATCTTCATAGCGTTAGAAAACTTTTCTCACAGGGATTTCACAACTATAAACTGCATTTTCATTGCATTTTAATAGGAAGATGCTTTTTTGTTCATTGCATTTTAATAGGAAGATGCTTTTTTGCAGAACATAGAATTAAAAATGGAATTTTGAATGTTGTATTGTGTTCAATTTTGTCTCTTACAGTGCAACGGTTAAATGCTGTGCTCGCTCAGTACCAAGCAATGCAGCTGCCCAGCTCTGCTATTAATGAGGTACAGTGTCCTCCAAAAATTATTATATTTCTCAAATGTTTTCTTATAGCTTTACATGTTGTAGCTCAATCATACATTATAGATGGGAAAAATTCATGTGGAGTCTGGGATTTACTCTCAGAACAAACTCTTTATTGGCCAAATTGGGATACACAGGTCCCAGGGCAGATGCTCTCATGTCCTAGAATGGATGCTCTTGGATATAAAGCATACATCACTTTTTATTCTACACCTTCCTTACATTACTCCACCCTTGGAATCTGAGGAGTGGTGGCTAGGCAGTATCCAGGCAAGGAATCACTTAAGGTAACTTTAATTGCAACAAGTCACAGAGACTGGTACAATCCCAGTTTCAACCAGGTTTCAATAAAGCCCCTCACCCAGGCTTGAGGATCATCTTACATCTTAGGCTGATCTGTCTTTGTCCACTGGCCACTTTAACCCAATGTCTGCCTTGATCCATTATGTATCTTTGCATACAGTCAGACATAATTTTTACTCTGTTAATCTGAAGAGAGTTCATTTCAGTTTCTAATTTGCAATCTTTAGCCACAAGTGTCTTCTGTTCAACCTTCAGAACTCCATATTCCTTTGAGTGAAATCAGCAAACTGAGACTCAGCTTAAGCTCAGTGGGATAGCATTAGTGGCATAGAGTTAGATGGAACTCTAAGGACTAGCGGAATCAAGGGATATGGGGAGAAGGCAGGCACGGATTACTGATTGTGGATGATCAGCCATGATCACAACGCTGTCTCCTCCTGCACCTATTTACTATGTTTCTATGGCACAACCGGTAGAGATGCTGTCTGACAGCTCCAACAACTAGGGTTTAATCCAGAGCTCTGGTGCTACCTGTGCAAAATTCACCCATTCCCCGTGGCTGCTAAACTAGTTTAGGATGAGTATAAATGGGTTTTTGATGGTTGGGTTGGACCCATTAGGTCAAAGGGCTTGTTTACGAGCTGTATCTCTATGAGCTTAAGTTCGGAAGAATTGGCTGAGTAAAGGTTGATTTATAATTAAAAAAATCAACTATTATTTTCAGTCGGAAATTGACCTTATTTAAATCAGAACTGGGCCTTCTTGAGTCCTACTGGGGATGGCTTGTTATATGATAGAAAAGATGCTCTGAAAAGGTTGCATATTAGTTGTTTTTTTCTGTTGATTTAGGTGAAGCATTTAAAAGAGCATGATCCTCCAGTACCTTGGCTCATGGACAAATGGTAAGGGTCACCTTGCTATATTTTGTTGACGATTATGTTCACTTTAGTTCTCACTCACATAGGTTCATACAGCTCGCCCATGCTGACGAAGATGCAGATCTACACTAATCCCATTTCCCCACATTTGGATCGTACCCCTCTAAACCTTTCCTATCCACGTACCTGTCCAAATATCTTTTAAATGTTGTTAAAGTACCTGCCTCAAGAACCTTTTGTTCCATATACCCATCACCCTCAGTGTGAACATGTTTTTCAAACTTTAATTATCTGAATTGAAAATGACAAATGTTGAGTGATTCAGATTTTTTTTTTTTGTATAAAAAGATCAAAAGGTAAAAATGTTTGTTTCTTACACTCAAGTTAATTTGAGTAATGTGGACATATCCATTGCCTTGCTGTTAAACCTACTCACGACTGATATGTGATGCAGAGACAATGTACAGATAAAGAGAACTGAGCTTTTAAATGAAAGGGAAACATTGTATTAAAGCCTTTATAACTGCCAACAAATTGAGTAGATTTTAGAGATACAGTGCGGAAACAGGCCCTTCAGCCCATGGAGTCAGCGCCAACCAGTGATCCTTGTACACTAGCACTATCCTACACTACGGACAATTTACAATTTTACCACAGCCAATTAACCTACAAACCTGTACGTCTTTGGAGTGTGTGACGAAGATTGAAAAGACTAGGCTTGTATTCACTAGAGTTTAGAAGGATGGGGGGGGGGGGGGGAATCTTATAGAAACATATAAAATTATAAAAGGACTGTACAAGCTAGATGCAGAAAAAATGTTCCCAATGTTTTTGCGAGTCCAGAACCAGGGGCCACAGTCTTAGAATAAAGGGGAGGCCATTTAAGACTGAGGTGAGAAAAACCGTTTTCACCCAGAGAGTTGTGAAATTGTGGAATTCCCTGCCACAGAGGGCAGTGGAGGCCAAATCACTGGATGGATTTAAGAGAGAGTTAGATAGAGCTCTAGGGGCTGGTGGAATCAAGGGATACGGGGAGAAGGCAGGCACGGGTTATTGATTGGCGACGATCAGCCATGATCACAATGAATGGCGGTGCTGACTTGAAGGGCCGAATGGCCCCCTCCTGCACTTATTTTCTATGTTTCTATAAAATCGGAGCACCCGGGAGAAAAAAGTTCACGGATTGAATGTACAAACTCCATATAGCCAACGTCCATAGTCAGGATCGAACCGGGGTCTCTGGCGCCGTAGGGCAGGAACTCTACCGCTGTACCACCGTGCCGCCATAGTACAATTCTCATAATTTATATTAATAAAAGAATGTTGATTACGTTTCATGATTTATATTATTTGAAGTTGCTGAGTTTCTCCAAGTATATAATTTTAAAAACATTTTAATTGAATTTCCTTTCTACTCTGACAGCCTTATGGCACCTCTCATAGCAGAGTATGACAAACAGTTGCAAAAAGTGAATGAGCAGTTGAATTGTCACCAGGTAACCTGCACCTTACTTTGTTTTATAATTTGAAGAATTTCTTAAAGTTTATACATCTTCTTTCCAGCAACATATTCTCTTTTACATTTTAACATAGATTTATATGAATGAGATCAAATTAAAGCTTGAAGTTGTTGTAAGAGAAAATGAAAGGTGAGATTACCCAACTTTTTAGTTTAGAATTATTGCCAAGTTAAATATAGTCGGACTTTAAATTGTGCTGTAATATTATATTGGCATTATTGATTTGCTTTATCTAAGAATTTGTGAGATGAGATAAAAGCATGGTTTGATCGCCGAGACACAGATTCCAACAAACACAGGCTGGTCAGACCACATTTTCAGTTGTATTTCTTCCCTTCAAACACTGACTAATTATCCAAGTGCTTGCATCCAGCCAATGACTGCCATTCAAAGAGTTTTGACATGAATTATCAGGTTTGAAAGCGAGAAGATCCATTTAATAGTTAAGGATATCTCTCTTGTGTTGCTGATGTGTTTCTAGCACTGTTCACAATTTGGCATTGTTCAAAAGCTGAAACCATTTTCTCATTCTCTAAACTGGGCCTAATGTGCAACTTATTTACTTGGTATGTGGACGACATCAATCAACTCGGCATAAACTGTAGACTGAACGTCAGACCATCTAATTATTATATTGTTACCTGCAATTAATTCAGAGTAGTGCTCTTATCTACGCAAATCATTGAGCACTATATTGTAGTGAATGGATCTGAGCTTAGACCTTTAGTTTTCTTTTCTACAATTTCACTGTACCAAAATATTTCACATTTAAAGAAATAGTTAAGTAAGACACTACTTTCTAACTCATTCTCTAAATTGGCTCTGCTCCAGATTGCATGCAGAATTACAGGAGAGTGTTGAAAAACAATTGGAATCTCTACCTTCGAGTGCAAGAATTGGTGACGTTGACATTACAGAAGGAGCAGTGGTGAATAATCTGAAGGACCAATTGCAACTTGCTAAAAAAGTAAGCAATTAGGAACAAAGAGATGGACCTACTTAGCTTTCAAAAAAAGAAAACACCCATTACCATGACAATTTTGAAAGGAGTTCATTGTGTTTAGATATAATCATCTGAAAACCATAGTTGAGTGCCGTGGGACTGGATTCAGTAATGCTTCGATTAGTTTGATACAATGTGCAATAGTCTTGATACATTTCATTATTATCTTTCTGGCACTATCTCACAATTTACCAGTATTATCAAATTCAATTAGATAACTTCCATTCTAAATCTCTGTATTACGTTCATTACCATCACCACTATGTTTCGAATGTATCATAGTTTCACCAGAGTTATTAATTAATGTAAATGGTAAAAACTGTTTGCGCTTTAGTATTTTTTCATGGCTATTTTGGGATATGTTTGATTAGTAATTTATCCAAGTTACAAATCAGCTATTGTAGCACAAAAAGAAAGTTAGCTTGATTTTCATATCAATGTTTGTTGTTTTGCATGATGAAGAAAATTGAAGTTTGTAGTTATATAAACAGACAGCATCTGTGGAAAGAGAAATGGGGTTAATGTATCAGGCTAATTAGCTTCCACTTTTTCTGATGATAGGTTATTAACCCGAAGCATTAACTCAGTTTATCTTTACATAGAAGCTGTTTGACCTGTTGATTATTTCCAGCATTTTCTGACATCAGTCTGGCAACTTCAGTTTTTTTACTTCTCAAACTACAGAGCTTCCCTAGTTCCAAGCATTAACATTGTTTCATTTCTGAAATTGAAACCATCTTAATTGTGTTTTACTGCAGTTTGAGTGCTACCTTTAAAAATAATATACAGGTGGATGATATCCCTTGGAATGCAGTGATTTTAGATTTCAAGTTAGAATTGGGATGGGGGGGGGGGGTGGGGGGGGGGGGGGCTCTATTAAACCAGCAGTCATTTTGTCACAGCTCAAAGGAGGAAAATTGTATTATTATCAAGTTTATTCAGTTGAAATATTCAATTAAAAATAAACCATTTCCTTACATTCTATACAAATATTTATATATTACCCATTCTAGCTGTAATATAATTCATGAAACAATGTGAAGAGTGGATGTGTCTTCACAATTAAATTTTAATTTTGTTTTAACTTTCGATTTAATTTGTAGTTTTGTACTATGGTTATTGGCAGAATTTTATCTTCATGGCCTTGTCATAATGAAATTTTAAGTAGGATAACAGTAAATATATATACTACTCTACAGTGTAAGTTAGTTGTAAAGTTGAAAATGTTAATCAATGTTAAAAAAGTTTATCAAATACATCCACAATTGATCTCAAATCACATTTTTGGTGCTGAGGAATAATAAGCTTGAGGAAAAAAATTGTTCATATTTAAACATCTTATCATAGCAATAAGAAGACACAAAATATTAACATTCAGTTAGAGGCATTGCTGCTATTACATAGCAAAACATAACAGCTAATGTATACCCAATTCGATGCTCGAAGTACCAAATGAGATGAGTATTGCCAGAATTTTTTTTTTTTGTTCTTTGTGCTTCTTCTCAGCAACTATTGCTCATGTTTTATTTTTTCAGTGGCATATTTTACCATTTTGTAGAGTTAAAGAGCTCATTTTTGACAGTCATGTCATAGCTGTACTTCAATGATCAGTAGTAAAATTAGTGAATTAAGCAAAGGGGCTATGAGAAAATATTAGATCTGTATAAAGAAACAAGGAACTGCAAAAGGTCTACATTTTTTTCACTCTCGATGCATTTTGCCTAAAGTAAGTCATGCTATAGGATTTAGTCCATAATTATTTTAATTCTAAATTTACTTGATAATGGAAAATTACTTTCATAATAGGCCTCTCTTGTATTTTAGGAAAAAGACCTAGCCTTGGAGTTATGGCAATCAGTTTCGCAAACTTTGGAGCAAATGCAGCAGATGTACCAAGATCACGTGTCAGCAACTCAAGATCATGTCTTTGACCAGCAGCAACAGACTGTATGATTTCCTTAGCATTTTAATATTTGATAAGAGTTGGATGAACTAGTGGCAGCACAGTCGTGCAGCTGGTAGAGCTGCGCCATGGACCCGGATTCGATTCTAACCTCTGTATGGAGTTTGCACATTCCTCCATGCGCTCCGTTTTCATCCCACATCCCAAAGATGTTTGGGTTTGTAGGTTAATTGGCCTCTGTAAATTACCCCCAGTGTGTAGGGAGTGGATGAGAAATGGGAAAGCTTAGAATTTGTGAGATCGGGTGACCAATTGTTGGCGTGGGCTGAAGGGCCTGTTTCCATGCTGTGTCTCAAAACGATCTTATTTCTGATGAAATGTAGAGAAGGGGTTTTTTTTCATTTAAATAAATGTAAATTCCCAAATAAAATAATTGATTTTAAAGATATGTCAACAAGTTAATAAATTGCTTACTTCTGTGCACTACCAGCAAAAGCATAACTTCTTATGGTATTTTTGTTTCAGGATCAGTTGGCGCAGTTTCAACAACTTGTTCAGCAGCTTCAAATCGCTAATCAAAAATTAAAAATGGTAAGACAGACGCAAGTAAAATGGTCATGTCATATTCAACCCTATCTGTGATTTAATACAAAGAACTCTTTGGAAAATAATTCCATGAAAAGATTTTGATCCAATACACATTTAATAGAATTGTGTTATGCGAGCTAGATGATCAATGTATCTTATCTACCAATTTCATAGATTTATGACACATTTTTCTCAAATTTTCTGCTTGGTCCAATGGTAAAATTATTACATTAGTCAATATTGAAAACTTCCAGGGACCAGATTCAATAATGGGTTCAAAAGAGACTGCAGATGTTGCAATATTGAGCAAAATACAGATTGCTGGAGGAACATAGTAAGGCAGGCAGCATCTAAGGAGGGAATTGGACAGACAGCATTTTGGATGGTCAAGACCACCTCTTCATACTTTGAGGTGCTGTCTGGACAATAGCAGATATTTGTGAACAGTTTTCACCCATCCACTTCCTCTGTGTTGCTATGTTAGAGAAATATATTCCATCTAATCATTTAGAAGATCAGAGGCATTGTTTTAGGTCACAATTCTCTAGCAACAGATCCTACCTCCCATTGTAGCTTTATCTCGGACTGTCAGACTATTCATATATTCAACTTCTTAACTGAATGTATATCCCATGAACTCTCCATCACCTAGACTGCCTATATCTTCTCCTCCATACTTGCATCTCCTATCTATCACTTGTCAGGCTTTATCCCACCCCACCTCTCTTTACCACCCTACTTCCCCAACAGTCTGAAGAAGGGTCCCTACCCAAAATGTCATCTGTCCATCCCCTCCATAGATGCTACTTAATCCCCTTAGAGTTGCCCGAGCAATTTTTTTTTTTTTGCTCGGGATTCCAGCATTTGCAGTTCCTTGTGTCTGTGTTGTTAGGCTCTTGACCTGTGTCAGCCGATCTGTTGTTCATCCATGCTTTTCTGGGCTCAGCCAATCTCTCCTGTGTTCTGCGTAGGAAGGAACTGCAGATGCTGGTTTAACTCAAAGAAAGACACAAAATGCTGGAGTAACTCAGCGGGACAGGCAGCATCTCTGGAGAGAAGGAATGAGTGACGTTTCTGGTCGACCAGAAACATCACCCATTCCTTCTATCCAGAGATACTCTCCTGTGTTCCACTGGTTTGCCTCCCATTTCCACCTTGTGTTCAGCAAACGATCTGTTGCTTATATTTTAACGCATCACATTTCATCACTGTATTTGCTGAAGTATATTGGCTCCTGCAGCCTGTATGCTGCAGATTTTAGGTTATCATCTATCTGGTCAAATGTCGTCATATTCCTTCCATTGCATTGCCTGCTTTCATCCAGGCCTTACACCCCTGATCTTCTGCCCTGCCATTGAAGACTGGACCTTCAGCTGCCGAGACCCCAGGCTGTGGAATTTTCTTTCCCACCTCATTCATGTTTGGAACAGTTAACAATCTTTCCCCTTAGCTATATTTTGGGTGATCCATCTTATTGTTGTAGTGTTAGGCAACATGTCAAGTCTTGTTGAATAGATAACCTCTGCTTATATTTTTTGCCACATGAAACAAAATGCCGTGATGCTGGAAATGTTATCTTTCAGGCAAGGCATGAAAATAAGATCTCAACAGTCTGCAGTTAATGATGTCAAAGATGCCTGGATTGTTTTTAAAGAAGTATAAGAAGTGTCTTCCTGATTAGTGTTCATAGCTGAACCATTATTAGCAACTGGATGGAGTGTTCACCACCGGGTGGCGCCCGTAATGGCCGCCTCGCCAGCAGTCTGTCTTGTCCCTTCTCTGTTTTTATTATTTTAAGTACGTCTTGAATGTTTGCTTTAATGACTCTTGGTGTGTTTTATGCGGGGGGGGGGGGGGGGGTTGGGGGTCGGGGAAACCTTTTTCAGTCACTTACCTCGACGGAGATGCGCATTTTCTCCGAGTTGCATCTGCGGCCCACAACGTGGAGTGGTGTGGCCTTTCTTGGAGACCGGCCCAGAGTTTCAAGTCGCGGGTGCGGCACAGACGTACCATCGCAGTGCCTGGGATCTTTTGCCAAGGATCGCCAGTGTTAGAGCTCCAAACCGCGGGACCTGTGGACTTTAACACCGTGAAGCAGTGGTCTCTGGTGAGATGCGGCCGACCGGGAGCTCCATGCGGAGTGTTCCAATCCGTTCCGACGCTGGAGTTTCGATCATCCAGACCGGGCTTGAACAGCGGACCATCGGCAGCGGTCCCGTTCAAAGGCCCCAACCACAGGTGAACAAAGGAGGAAGATAACTCAACTTCACTGCCTTCCATCGCAGTGAGGAACGTTGATTCCGCTGTGGTGGGTGTTTATGTTAAACTTTATTTTATGTGATGTGTGTATTTTTGCTTTTTTACTTGGTATGGCTGTATGGTAACTCAAATTTCACTGTACCTTAGTTGGTTCATGTGACAATTAAATTGAATCTTGTTCATTGATGGTATTGTAGTTTGCTTGAACACATTGACGAACATATTTGCATGCAAAACAATAACTGTTGTCAAAGCAATTATTCTGTTGCCTGTGAAATATTTAATGTATCCTATATATGTAAAGTCACAACATGTATCTGAATAATTTGCTTTATTGTAAACACAATTACTTCTCAGGAAGATACAAAATGCTGGAGTAACTCAGTAGGTCAGACTGAAGATGGTCTCGACGCGAAACGTCACCCATTCCGTCTGTACAGAGATGCTGCCTGACCCGCTGAGTTACTCCAGCATTTTGGGTCTACCTTTGATTTAAAACAGCATCTGCAGTTCTTTCCTACACAATTATTTCTCGTATGCAATAAAAGTAAATGGAGACCAAAACACTTAAGACCAATATTATTTGAGTTGGATAATGATGACAAATTGTTAGCTCGTGGCAGGACAGTGATGCATATGGTGTTTAAAAGTAGAAATCAAAGTTAAGAATATTTTAATTGTAAACTTTAAAATAACATACAGTGCTCTCCATGATGTTTGGAACAAAGACCCATCATTTATTTATTTGCCTCTGTACACAATTTGAGATTTGGAATAGAAAAAAAAGCACATGTGGTGAAAGTGCACATTGTCAGATTTTATTAAAGGGTATTTTTATACATTTGGTTTCACCATGTAGAAATTACAGCTGTGTTTATAGATAGTCCCCCCATTTCAGGGCACCATAATGTTTGGGATACATGGTTTCACAGATGGTTGTAATTGCTCAGGTGTGTATAATTGTCTCCTTCATGCAAGAATAAGAGAGCTCTCAGCACCTAGTCTTTCCTCCAGTCTTTCCATCACCTTTGGAAACTTTTATTGCTGTTTATCAACATGAGGACCAAAGTTGTGCCAATGAAAGTCAGAAAAGCCATTATGAGACTGAGAAACAAGAATAAAACTGTTAGACATCAGCCAAACAGGCTTACCAAAATCAACTGTTTGGAACATCATTAAGAAGAAAGAGAGCACTGGTGAGCTTACTAACCGCAAAGGGACTGTCAGGCCAAGGAAGACCTCCACTGCTGATGACAGAAGAATTCTCTCTTTAATAAAGAAAAATCCACAAACACCTGTCCGACGGAGCAGAAACACTCTTCAGAAGTCAGGTGTGGATTTGTCCGCAGAAATCCAGAGGCTACACTGCAAGATACAAACCACTGGTTAGCCGCAAAAATAAGATGGCCAGGTTACAGTTTGCCAAGAAGAACTTAAAAGAGCAACCACAGTTCTGGAAAAATGTCTTGTGGACAGATGAGACAAAGATTAACATATCAGAGTGATGGCAAGAGCAAAGTGTGGAGGAGAGAAGGAACTGCCCAAGATACAAAGCATACCACCTCATCTGTGAAACACGGTGGTGGGGGTGTTATGGCCTGGGCAGGTATGTTTGCTGATGGTACTGGCTCACTTATCTTCATTGATGATACAACTGCTGATGGTAGTAGCATAATGAATTCTAAAGTGTATAGACACATCCTATCTGCTCAAATTCAAACAAATGGCTCAAAACGCATTGGCCGGCGGTTCATTCTACAGCAAGACAATGATCCCAAACATACTGCTGAAGCAACAAAGGAGTTTTTCAAAGCTACAAAATGGTCAATTCTTGAGTGGCCAAGTCAATCACCCGATCTGAACCCAATTGAGCATGCCTTTTATCTGCTGAAGAAAAACCTGAAGGGGACCAGCCTCCAAAACAAGCATAAGCTAAAGATGGCTGTAATACAGGCCTGACAGAGCATCACCGGAAAAGACACCAGCAACTGGTGATGTCTATGAATTGCAGACTCCAAGCAGTCATTGCATGCAAAGGATATGCAACAAAATACTAAACATGACTACTTTCATTTACATTACATTGCTGTGTCCCAAGCATTATGGTGCCCTGAAATGAGGGGACTATGTATAAACACTGCTGTAATTTCTACATGGTGAATGTATAAAAATGGCCTTTATTAAAATCTGACAATATGCACTTTAACCACATGTGATTTTTTTTTTTAATTACAAATCTCAAATTGTGGAGTATAGAGGCAAATAAATAAATGATGAGTCTTTGTCCCAAACATTATGGAGGGCACTGTTTGTAGTTATGTTATTGTTTCTACTTGATTGGAGTGGCAGACTCGTGGTTGTGCATAGAATCATTGTACAATTTATTCTAAATGAACAAACCATTTTGTCTTTTAAACAGACTAATCAACAGTTTATAAAAACAGTGACAGATCAGAATTTGGAACTGGAGCAAAACCACAAAGAATTGAGGTTTGTGTATTATATATGTCCTCATTACAAACCACTCCTTCTTCAAAAAAACTACCATGAATGTTTGTCTGTACATTAGAAATTCTGGATTTGTATTCTATTTAAAATAGATTAACATTTGAGAGGAATATCCATCATCATTACAACAATTTACTGATCTACCTCTTTCTCATGGGCAGCACAGTGGCATACTGGTAGAGTTGCTGCCGAATACGCCAGAGACCCGGGTTCGTTGTGACTACGGGTGCTGTCTATATGGAGTATGTACATTCTCCCTGTGACCATATGGGTTTTCTCCGGGTGCTTCAGTTTCCTCTATAAATTGCCCTATTGTGAAGGACATAGAACTAATGTATGGATGATTGATGGTCAGTGTGATCTCGGTGGGCCGAAGGGACCGTTTCCTCGCTGTATCTCTAAACAAAACTAAGCATGCAGCCGTGCATGTGAGTCTGATTTTTAAATTTTTTTTTTCCTATAACATAATAGGGTATTCTAATCATTGAATCATATAGCATAGATCTGATAAAAGATCATTAAACTGAAATCTAATCAGACACGTGTGACGAGTCAGACATCTGTAAGTAGAGAAACACAGTCAATGTTTCAAATTGATATCTTTTATTGGAACAATGGAATATTGTTTTTGGTATCGGCTAAATATTAGCCCATAATTTGCAGTTAGTAGTGAGCTGTCGGTGCTGTTGCTGATCTCCTAGATAGGTTTTCTGAATCCAGTCTGCCTATTCGCTTCCCCAGAGCCACTCTGATCCAAAAACAATGGGGGCCTGTGTGATAATGGGCCTTCCCTAATGTTCTTCTTTCATATAAGTACCCAGAATAACATTTCAAATAGCTGGGAGGGAAATGCTTTAATTCTGGTTCGTAGTAAAATATCAAATCTGTCATGCACTTTGAGTGCTTCTGTAAGCTATCAACATTTTGGGGAGAAAAAAATCAAAATATTAAAAATCAATGTAACAAAAATATATTTACAATTATTAAACATTATCATTTTAACTTTATAAAAGTAAAAAAGTGTTTAATCAGATTCTATTAACGGGTCCAGGACCTGAAATTATATATAGGATAGAACAGTACAGTACTGCAAACTCCACACAGACAGCAAGGTCGGAATTATACCCAGGTCTCTGGCAGAGAGGCAGTTGCACTGCCAGCTGTGTCACTCCGCTGCCCTCTCACTCTTGACTCTTGCCAGTTTCCACGTTCAAAATGTTGCAAGCAAAATACGACAACTTGCAAAGTTTTCTGGCAAAAAAACATGAACATATCTGTGTCAGAGTTAAGTTTCAGAAAATCGCTTCCTCCATTGTAAACTGCTGGGGGGTGAGGGAAATACCAATTTATCTCATTTTGTAAACTAATCTAAGGAAGTTAGTTGCAAAAAGTGGCTGATGTAATCTCAGATTCCTCCTCCCCTCCATAGTGTCTGTCATCAACATTTTTCTGATCCCACTTCAGTACTGTGGATCCTAACAACCCACTGACCGTCACATTTACACATTACATTCTTAATTATCCCACCAGTCTCCATCTTCATTCCTCACCCCAACAGCCAACTCCCAACTGATACAATTGACTGCACAACACCCATGACCACTCTCATCCAAACCACTACTTAACACACTTAAACAGTCACAGTAATACTACTGGTATGCAATAGTATGGCTATTTTTATCATCAGCTTTGATTTAAAAAATGAAATAAGACTTTCAAGTGCGAGAACAATTTTTGGGTAGATTTTGGTTCTCTACTTAACATATTGTGTTGTACTTTGCTTCCGAAATTCAATTCTGCTAACATCAATGAATTTCAGACAGAGTATAGCATGCTGTCACTACAGTATTGTGCTGTAGGCACAAGTGATCTCTTGCTGCCATTATCAATCTGAATAAGGTATTTAGCTGTCCAAATATTTAATTTTACATAGATCAAGTTTAGTATTATCAAGATTTGCGAGCAGATGTGGCACCCAATAAAAAGAGTGAAATCCCACAAATTGGGATTAAATGATTGTCCATTGTGTTTTCTGGTGTGAACTAACAATTGGCACACTTGTACCTCTTTTATGGTGAACACTTACACCCACCCATACAGAGACCCGGCGTGGGTTTGACATCTTCAGCAAATGAAAAGCAATATTCTTCAATACTTTACTGAATGTTGGCTTTGGCGATGTGTGAAGTGATTCTTGAGCTAGGCCCTACTAGTTCACGTGCAAGTGTGTTGTTAAATGAACTTAATTAGTATAATCTACGTTCCCTTGTACAAAGCATTTGTCGAAAATGTCTTTTTTTTGTATAGGAAAGCAAAAATTGACCTGCGAACTGCAACAATGAAAATGGAGGAAATGAATAAACTGATGCAAAGCATGCAAGAAGATGTGCAGAGAAATGTATGTTCCAAGATAAGTGGATAATGCATCTATCTGTGGGTTGTCATTGAATAAGGAAACACATGCAAACACATTTTTATGATGAGATGTTGCAAATGCTATTTCATTCAAAGCTATGTTTAACCTGTGGATGTTTTCATAGGACCAGAACTTTGTTTTAGGCAACACCCCCTCTATTGCTTGTGATTTCATTCTCCAATTGTCAGATGTAGCTGAACAGGACCATAGTCATTATGTTATCAAATAATGGATACATGACCACCTTTTTGAGTTTCAAAAATGATTTTCTATTAAAAAGAAATGACCATTATATGATACAATACATTCATAGGCCATGTCTTATAAATGTCAGTAGACTGTTCCATTAATATACCAGGTTTAAATTGCCTCAGAAAGACATCAATTTTTCTTCTGCATTCCACCATGAGCAAAAAGTCCAAATGTATATATTACACACCTATTCAACAAGAGGTGGCGGAAGGGCATAAACCTTAAGGGGCTGTCCCACTGCCGCGACCTAATTGGCGAGTTTAGGAGAGTTTGAAAAAGTGTCATGTTGAAGAACTCCTTCGACTATGTAGAAGAACTCCTTTGACTATGTTGAAGACTAGCTTCGACTAGCTTCGGGAAAATTGGACACCGAATAGTGGAGAATGAAGACGACCTTCTTCGATCTCCCTTCGACTCTGTTGAAGACTATCTACGACTACCTTCGACTACCCACGATTACCTACGAATAACATGCCGACCTAGCTGAGGCCTCGAATAAAAAAAATATCGATTTTCCATAGCGACCTTTTTTTTTATTCGTGGCCATTTTTCAGCATGTTGAAAAATACTCCGTGACCTAGCTGAGGCCTCGAGTACGCGGGGACTACTCACGAGCATGAAGGAGTGTTACAAAGACCTCCTAGGACCTTGTGTCGACCATGCTGCCAGTATGAGTCGAGGGCAAACTCTTCTGAACTCGCGGATTAGGTCACCGCAGTGGGACAGCCCCTTTACCCCACAGAGCCTGTGCAGTGACTTTAGAGATTCAGCATGGAAACAGGTCCTTCGGCCCACCATGTTGACCAGCAATCACCCCCATACTAGCATTATCCTACACACCAGGGACAACTTACAATTTTTACTGACGTCAATTAACCTTCAAACCTGTACGTCTTTGGAGTGTAGGAAGAAAATGGACCACCCGGAGAAAAGCCACGCGGTTACAGGGAGAATGTACAAACTGTACAGTCAGTCACCCGTAGGCGGGAACGAACCAGGGTCTCGGGCGTTGTAAGGTGGCAACACTACTGCTGCGCTACTGTGCTGCCCCAATGTCTACATCAGGTTTCAGTAGGTCCCTTAAGAATATTTGATAACAGATTGCTTCTTTCATTGGAAGACCAGCAGATTTTGCACCGATCAGAAGGCATTTTTTACTGAGTTACAGATATTCTAAAATCAGTTGATGCTTGTCTCACTGTCTATCTCTGGCTACTGCTAGTAAGGCACAGAACACTGTGTTACACTGCTGCTCAGGATGATCTTTGGAAAAAAATGCACTGCATCTCTTTCCAAATCAAATGTATGTTCTAAAAAGAAAATGCATGCAGTCATATCCTGAGCATGGCCTATTTGAGCTTAGCCAGCGAGGGTGCAAATACATCAGCCTCGCATGACACAAAGGGTCCAACTTCTCACCAGATAAACAAGGACTTTGTATTTGTCCTATTTGAAATTTCTGCTGGAGAGGCCAAATTAATTTTTCAGCCTACTCGAGGAATTAGCCAAATGATCCACCCTCCTTTTCTCGTGGGATTTTGAGAGCATTTTATGTTTGATTCACCCAAGGGCATGGAGAAGCAGACACTGACATTGTGGAAGTTGTGTCCACAATGATTTTATGATTTTTTTTTTAATACTTCTACGAGGTCTCCCCTCAACCTTTTCAGGGGAAAATATCCCATGCTATCTAGCCGCTCCTTATAACTTAAACTGTTCAGTCCCAATAAATAATTGGAATATTTTCTGCATCCTTGACAACCTTATGACATCCTTCTGTAGCTGGGTGACCAGAACTGCACGATACTCCCAAAGTGTGGTCCCACCAGCGACTTGTAGAGTTGTTACATGACAACCTATTTCTAGTACTCGGGTATCTAGTACCTGTCGCCAGTTGACGTAGGTAGTCACCAATGGGATTCACCGAAGTCAGCTCCGGCGACAACCTACGTCATCCTGGCGACAACCTACGACAGCACCTACATCAGGAGAACTCAAGCTACGCTCATTGGCGTCAAGCCAACTGTCGCCGAAAAGTTTTAAACATTTCAAAATCCAGCGGCAACCAGAAAAATGCTACGATTCTTTGGGCGACTGAGGAGACTATTCGCAACCATACAGGCGACACCCCGGCGCCCATGTGTCGCCAGCCTAGTTGCCTGTAGACGCCTAAAAAATCACCTAAGTGGGACAGGCCCTTTAGTGTTGCTATGTGCTGAGGTTGTGAAGGATATGACTAGTTATGTTGCTGTCCAATTATTTGGATTATGCTGTATTGGCTGTTCCTGGTGAAATAGTGTGTGCACAAGAACATATTCAACTTGGGTCATTATTTACACAGTCAAATAGTATAAAATGGTATAAAAACATTTTTGCTGTTCATGGTTGTGATCTGGTGAGGAATAGCCATCTGCTCCATTTCTAAGACTAGATTGCATGTTCACCTTCCTGCGCCAGAGTCTCTGGTTCGATCCTGACATTGTGTGCTGTCTGTACGGAGTTTGTACAAACGTGGGTTTTCTCTGGGTGCTCTAGTTTCCATCCACATTCCAAAGATGTACAGGTTTATAGATTAATTGGTTTCTGTAAATTGTCCGTAGCATATATGATAGAACTAGTGTACGGTTGGTCGGTGCGGACTTGATTGCCTGAAGTGCCTGTTTCCATGCTGTAATTCTCTTTCACAAAATTCTCTACAAAAAATAATAGTGCACTGCTAGAAATCTGAAGTTATAAATAGTGTAAGAAATACTCAGTCATTCAAGCAGAATTTGTAGAAACAGAAATAGAAACATTATAATTTGGGGAACATTCATCAGAATCAAATGGCCTGGAAACGTTTTAACTTGATTATGCCAAGTTTCTAGCTTGATTTGTAACAATAAAACACCCTAATTCAGTGTTAAACATTGCCATAAAATAATCCCTTCAAACCCTCTATGCAGGTTTGATTGTGACGCTTGACGTTTTAGCAATGAACAAGAGTATAACCAACAAAGCTATTGAAAATAGTTAGTGACTTTTAAAAAGTACATTTTAGATCATTGAATATCGGTTATCTGCTACCACTGAAGTGGCATATTTCCCATCCAATCTTTATTGTTGCGTGGATAGCTGATAGAGAAAATGTTGCCAGTTACTAAGTTGCTTGTAGTTTAGTTTAGAGATACAGCGCTGAGGCAGGCCCGTTGGCCCACCGCGTCCGCGCTGACCACAATCCAACACACTCAATGGGAACAATTTACAGCAGCCAATTAACCTACAAACCTGCATGTCTTTGGAAAGTGGGAGGAAACCAGAGCACCCGGTGGAAACCCATGCGGTCACAAGGAGAATGTACAAACTCTGTCCAGACAGCACCCGTTGTCAGAATTGAACCAGGTGTCTGGTGCTTAAAATGAAGGCAGAAACTCTACCGCTGCGTGACCGTGCCACCCCCTTGGTTGAGAAGTTTTGGGTATTAGACTAAGGGAGGAAACTTCGAAGGTAGACAAAAATGCTGGAGAAACTCAGCGGGTGAGGCAGCATCTATGGAGCGATGGAACCTATTCCTTCGCTCCATAGATGCTGCCTCACCTGCTGAGTTTCTCCAGCATTTTTGTCTACCTTCGATTTTTCCAGCATCTGCAGTTCTTTCCTAAACAAGGGAGGAAACTTGTTACATTTTGTTGCCTGCAATGAATGTCATGGTTCTTATCATCAACAACATCTTTAATGTAGAAACAAACTTTGGTTAAGAATAATTTTGCTTATCTTGGAACCACATTTTTTTCATTATCTGTAGGAGCAGAATGCTGCAGCTGCACTGGGGAGAGAGGAAGCATCAGACAAACGATTGCAACAGTTACAATCTGCGATAACCCAAAGCGAAGCCAGGTATTATAAAATCCTGATGTCTGCAGTATATTGCATTCTCTTTTATATGCTTCTTATGCTGATATTATTTTTCATTTATAAGTTGTACCAAGAATGGGATATTTTATACTTACAGTAACATCAGCTCTTAATCAGCATCTTTCTCCAAATGTAATTGCAACGGACAGCCACCAGTCTGAGGAATGGTCTCGATCCGAAACGTCACCCATTCCTTCTCTCCAGAGATGCTGCCTGGCCCGCTGAGTTACTCCACCATTTTGTGTCTATCTTTGGTGTAAACCAGCATCTGTAATTCCTGCCTACAGCATTGGTATTACTGATTATGATTATTAACTGAGACTAATACAGAAATTAGTCTAGGGAAATTGTACACTGCTTTTCCCTCCCACTGCGCATACTTGCTTTAGTGTCTGATGATGTTACCCAAGCCATTCTAGCATATTATACAATGCATTTCCCTTCATGATAGGAAAGTGGGTCAAAAAGAAGCCAAGTGAATTAAATATTGCATAATCTTGGAAGTAATTATAGGCATGTGGGAGTCCAAATCCTTCGACATACATTATTGGATTATTTTACAATAAATTCTGTAGCATGTTTTTTCCTTAAATACCAACCAGATACCTGATACAGTTGGATAAGTTCATCTATGCCACACAAATCTATTTAGCAGCATTCAATGAACAGTTACACCAGACTATCAGATTGCAATAAATTTCACATAACTCCTTTAGAGGGGTTTATGATTTTTGAGAACCATGGTAACAATTGTACACTGATGCAGAAACTTTATAGTAACCTGATAACATTAAAATGATTAAAGTGTAATTAATAAAATTGATACCTATATCTCAAGAAATAGGGTGTAGATAGGGTGGTAAAGAAAGCTTTTGGTGAGCTGGCCTTTATAAATCATAGCATTGAGTATAGAAGTTGGGATGTAATGTTAAAATTGTACAAGGCACTGGTGAGGCCAGTTCTGGAGTATGGTGTACAATTTTGGTCGCCAAATTATAGGAAAGATGTCAACAAAATAGAGAGAGTAGAGAGGAGATTTACTAGAATGTTGCCAGGATTTCAGCAACTAAGTTACAGAGAAAGGTTGAACAAGTTAAGTCTTTATTCTTTGGAGTGCAGACGGTTAAGGGGGGACTTGATAGAGGTCTTTAAAATGATGAGAGGGATAGACAGAGTTGACGTGGATAAGCTTTTTCCATTGAGAGTAGGGAAGATTCAAACAAGAGGACATGATTTGAGAATTAAGGGACAGAAGTTTAGGGGTAACGAGGGGGAACTTCTTTACTCAGACAGTGGTAGCTGTGTGGAATGAGCTTCCAGTGGAAGTGGTGGAGGCAGGTTTGATTTTATCATTTAAAAATAAATTGGATAGGTATATGGACGGGAAGGGAATGGATGGTTATGGTCTGAGTGCAGGTAGATGGGACTAGGAGAGAATAAGTGTTCGGCATGGACTAGAAGGGCCGAGATGGCCTGTTTCCGTGCTGTAATTGTTATATGGTTATATAGTTAAATTCGATTTTTGACAAGATTTGTGCACTTATGCTTGATTATACTCGGGTCTGGTATGATTTGCCTAGATTGCACACTAAAGAAAGTATGTATCTGTATCTCCGTAAAACCTTTTTGTGATATCCAAAGATTTAAAAAAATGTTTGTTTGCTTTGGAAATTTTAGACATAGAGTAATTTAGAGGAATGTCCAAAACTCAAGCCCTCTATGGAGTGGAAGATTGCAACCTTCACGTGGTCTGCCCTGTTTCGACTAATGCAATCAACTCGACGTGCACAAACGGAAGATCAAATAGAACAAGTTGTCTAACAACTTTAGGCTGTGCACGCCACACGAAAGAGGAAGAAGCCCTCTATATTAACAAACCTCTGCGACATTAAATAAAGATTAATGCTTTGATCAATTTAAATTTGCTACAACCTGCTGTTGCTTACAAGTCTGGCTGATCACATTTATGATTTAAACACTTGTAAGTTTACACAGGCACTCAGAACTAGTTTTTGTACATTTGTGGACATTACAAACTGCCAAGAAATAAACCATTTTCAGAAGTATGTGCTAGAATTACAAGAACAGTATGAAATGTATAGCAGAACACTAATCACCATTTCTGTGATGGGCCCTTATGAAAATCTAAGTGGCACTCAAGGCTTCCAAGATTAGTTTTCCATTTATTCATTTTTTAAAGTGCCATTGAAGACCAGGACCAGATCCTGGAGTTTGGGGTATGAGGATAGGGGCAGGAAGTGACAGGATTGTGAATGGAGGGATCAAAGTCCAGGTTGAGGTAAGAGGCCAGATTAGAGGTGGTGGTAAGAGAAAACTATTATCAAAGTGAATCAGGCCTGGTGGAGATTGGGATGTGGGGGTACAGTGAAAAGGTATACATTTATACAGGTACACATTTAGGCAGGTACATGGATAGGACCGTTTAGAGAGATATGGGCCAAACGCACACAGGCAGGACTAGTGTAGATGGGACATGTTGGCCGGTGTGGGCTTGTAAACCGAAGGGCCTGTTCCCACACTGTAAGACACTATGTCTCTATAAAAAGAATTGGTATTGAGAGTGGCATCATGATTGGGCTGAGGAGGTTTGTCAGAGATTGGAGCCTCCTGGGGATTGCCAGGTCACTAGTCAGGGCCGATTGGCTGTTCTTGGGGTTAGGGGAGTATCATGAATATGCTGGAGGAAGAATGAGGGATGCAGCGGCTTTAGAGGTACAATTTAGTTTAGAATTTAGAGATCCAGTCTTTGACATTTTCACAATGAGGAAAAAAGGTTCTGACTGTCTACCCTATCCATGCCTCTCATAATTTTATAATATCTATCAGGCCTCTCCACAGCCTCAGACGTTCCAGAGATACCAATCAAAGATTATCCCACTTTATAGCTAATACCCTCTAACTAGGCTGCATTATGGTAAACCTCTTCTGCACCCTCTCCAAAGCATTTATATCCTTCTTGTAATTTAGTGACTAGGACTGCACACAGTACTCCAAATCCAGCCTAACCAAGTCCTATGAAGCAGCAACATGACTTCCTGGCTCTTGTATTCAATGTCCCGACTGACGAAGGCACACGTAGCATTTATCTTCTTTACCACTTTATGAGTATAGTGCAGGAAAAAAAAAAAATCCTGAGAAATATTACATTTCATTGGTGAAATCCAGTTTATTGCGGCTTCTGAAATTTCATAGCAAACGTTTACCTAATAATATCCCCAAAGATTTAATAAATAAGTATAATTCTGATGATAATATTATCTCCTTGTCATAGGTCGTCTTCAAGTATGAACTAAAGGTGCAAATTGATAGCCTATTTGATTCTAAAGGGCTTAAATGAACAAGATTGGAATCCATTTCAAATAGAGCATGTTAAAAGAGATAAATTATATTTTCTTATTCTCTCCAGCAATCTCAGAGTGCTACAAAACTGATGAATTGCTTCCAAAAATGTTAGCAGACATCACAACCTTTTAGGAACGTTATACCACTTATTAGAAGAATTGGGTGTTGATGATTATGTAACAGTGAGGCTAAAAGTGAAACGTTAGATGAAGCACTACAATTCATTAATGTAAATTGAGAACTTTGAGAAGGAGGAAGTGCAACATATAGTGGGAATAGCACCATTAAATGAAAAACAAATCTGCACGACTTGTTTTTATGAAAGATTTTCATGGAAATGCAACCTGCAAAAATTAATACAGACGCGAATTGCTAGAGTAACTTGGCAGGTCAGGCAGCATCTCTGGAGAACATGGATAGGCAACGTTTTGAGTTAGGACCCTTTTTCAGACTGATTGTCCCACCCCCACTTCTCTTCCAGGACTCTCCCCCTCACTAAATGGTCAGGTAAGTGATTGATAGACGTTGGTGACCATTTCATCGAACACTTGCTTTCAATCCGCCAAGTCCTGGATCGAATGGCTAGACACAAAATGCTGGAGTAACTCAGCGGGTCAGGCAGCATCTCTGGAGAAAAGGAAGGGGTGACATATCGGGTCAAGATCCTTCTTCAGACTGAGGAAGTCTGAAGAACGGTGTAGACCAACATCTGCAGTTCTTTCATACACATTCCACCTATCACTTGCCTAACTTTGTCCAACCCTACTCCTCTTTCAGTTTTCTCTCTCCCACTACAATTAGTCTAAAAAAGGGTACCGACCCAAAACGTCGCCTATCCATGCTCTCCAGAGATGCTGTCTGAGCCACTGAAGTACTCCAGCACTTTGTGTCTTTTTGTTGTAAACCAGTTTCTGCAATTCTTTCTGTCTGCATTAATTAATACTTTATCTGTTTTCCCCAAAAGCATATAGAGTGGTCCAAGAACAGAAATCATTCAATACTAATAGATATAATACATTGTTAAGAGGCTAATATAGTGGTTGTTTTTAATTGCAGATAGCTGGAATGAAATAGGACAAAATTATGTGTAAGAAGGAACTGCAGATGCTGGTTTAAACTGATGATAAACACAAAGCTGGAGTAACTCAGTGGGACAGGCAGCATCTCTGGAGAGAAGGAATGGGTGACGTTTCGGGTTGCGTCTGAAGAATGGTCTCGTCACGAAACGTCACCCATTCCTTCCCTCCAGAGATGCTGCCTTTCCTGCTAAGTTACTCCAGCTTTTTGTGTCTATCTTCGAGACTTAAATTATGTTAGGTATACAAACCTGATAGTTACATAAGGAAAAAATACCTTTAGTTCCAGGTATCATTACCCAGGTATTCTGCAGTAGTGATTCTGCAAAATGAAACCAGGATTAACAATAAGATAGTGAGGACAGAGTGTTTCAACTAGTTTTGTATTTATTTGAGTATAGAGGCCGAAGGGTGATCTAAATAAACTGTTCAAAGTAAAACTGTGTAACTATTGCCTCTGGTATTACTTTGGAACAAATGGCATAACCTTGAAATTATAGCTGGGTAATGTGGCAGAGGTTCGTGCAAAATAATAGAAATCTGGAACTCTCATTATCACCAATTGTGATGAGGTCTATTGGAAATTTCAGATTTGAGATTTATCCATTTTTTGTGCTGACCAGGACGCTAAAGGTTAAGCAAACATGATAGATGGATGCAATTCAAATAGATAGCTGAATGATCAAGTAGATTTGAGCACTCTACATGTTTCAATGCTCCCATGTAAATCTTTCCTAACTGAGCAGGCAAATAAGATCCTGGCATTCTATAATACATTTTAATATTGTTTTTACAGATTGCGGGCAGCTGCACAGGTTGCAGAGCAGTTGCAAAAAGAGAAAATTGGTTTTGAGCTGCAAATCAGCGAACTTCAGGATAAATATGCACAAGCAGAAGATGAGAAATATGAAGCAGTGGCCAAGGTTCGAGACAGCACGCAACTACTTGAAGAAGCAAACTTGCAGAAAGATCAGGTAAGATTCCACAGTAGGCTCTGTCCTTGCCAACCATAAAAACCTAAAGGAGTAGCTGTTCTATATCTTTGTTCAAAGTAGTGCGGAATATCCGTAATGTACTCAGAATTTTAAGTAACCATGGATTTTCAATGTACATGGAGTTTAAGTCGATTTCAAGATGTTATTGTTTCAGATAAAATTCCGATAATATCTATAAATATGTAGAGCCGAAACTTACTTTTAAAATGTGCATAGCAATAAAATTTGCAGAGATGGATCGATAGACAGAAAAAAATTTGAAATGTAGGCGCTGATTGTTAAAAGTGCATTCTCCACTAGCGGTAGTGTCATATAGCTCAACTTGCCTAAATCGACCAACATGTTCTATCTACACTAGTCCCACTTGCATGCAATTTGTCCTTTTCATTCTAAACATTTTCTATCCGTGTACTTCTCCAAATGTCTTTTAACTGTTATAGTATCTGCCTCAACTACCTCCTCTGGCAGCTCGCTCCATATAGCCATATGTGTGAAAAATGTTGTCCATCGGTTTGATATTAAATCTTTCCCCTCTCACCTTAAACCGATGTCCTCTGGTCCTTGATTCCACTACATTGGGTTAAAAAAAACTCTGTGCCTTCACCCAATCTATTCCCCTCATTATTCATGAGTGACCAGTATCTGGAATGGAGTGCGAGTTCAATCAGGAATTGAGAGTTGTCACACAGCAAAAGTAAAAAGGTTGATGACTTGGAAATAAATAAACGCAAGGATGCAAATTTAAAGATGTTGTCTCACTGAGAATCATTGTACATGGGAAGGGACTGAATTGATGGATAAGTGAATGCATTGGATAAGATGTGAACATGAGACATTTGGTAGTACTGAATTTTGTGATGGATGGATTAAGGGAAGAATGACAAGGAGAAATTAAAATAAGATGCCGAAATTGTGTATTTCCAGCTGTTACAAATGTCCGGTTTTTGTGATGGAATCTATATTAGTTTAGGAACAAGTTGCCATGGGATTGACATCCTACAACTATAATTGGGGAATAAAATTGTGCCTGGAATGGCTTGAAAATTGGTGGAAGGATAAGTCTTCATATTGTTGTTAATGTAAATTTTGGATTATTATTTGGATCAACAATATAGCAAAAACGGTAATGTATTTATATATTTAACATAGTTTAAAATGTATTCAGGTGCTTCACAGGAATGTTATCGAACATTTCATAATTATGTTTGAACTGCATAAGGAATAGAGGTGAATACATTTAGACAAGGATTTTCGGAACTGAATGGTGTAACCAGAGTGACATAGCATTTTACTTCGGAGTCACGTGAGTGACTTCGTGAAGACCCCGCCAGCACGCATACGCGACATATCGTCGCTCGCATTGCAGTCGACATGCTGGGGGGGAGCGCGCTCCTCTGACGGCAGCTTAAAAGGACCCTCGGGTAAGTTTTTACTAACCTTGAGCTGGTTAGTTTTCTGTATTGATTAAATCCTACAGGAAATTTATTGAGAGAAGAAGCAAAAAGAAGGCTGCATCTAAGCATGCCTTTCAGGACCGCGGCCTTCAGAGCGAGGTCGGCGGCCAACATCCCCGGAGCTGACCGCAGAGCCGGCAGCACCCGTAACACGGGAAAACAGCGCGGAAGTCGGTGAGCCCCGCTCAGTCGGCAGGACCCGACTCTCCCCCGCAGCAGTCCATAGAGCTGCTTACTGGCGGTAGGACCGCGCGGGATCAGGGTAGCCAAGACCCTGACTCCCCACTGCTTCAGTCTGTACGAAAACAGACCAGCAGTGAAAAAGTGCGGTAGACAGGGCCCGGGTTATCGGCACACCCCGACTCACCACCGCATCAGTTCGCAAGAAAGCGGACCGGTGGCAAAACAGCACAAAAGTCGAGTAGCCCCGTTAGAGCGGCTGGCACCGACTCTCCACCGCTTCAGTCCACTAGACTGCGGACCGGTGGCAAAACCACACAAGAGTTGTGTAGCCCCGTTGGAGCGGCTGGCACCAACTCTCCACTGCGTCAGTTCGCTAGATTGCGGACTGGTGGCAAAACCAAACATAAGTCGAGTAGCCCAATAGGAGCATCAGTCCGAAAGTCCTCGGACTGGCGGCAAGCCCGCGCGGATGTCGTGTAGCCCCGCTGGAGCGGCTGGCACGGACCCCACACCGCCGCAGTCGAAACAGACAGGTAGCAGATCTACCAGGAAGTCGTGTAGCCCCGCAAGAGCGGGAGGCACCGACTCTCCACCGCTTCAGTCCGGAAGACCACGGATAAGCGGCAGATCCGCACGGGAGTTGTGTAGCCCCGCAGGAGCGGCTGGCACTGACTATCTACCGTATCAGTCCCTTAGACATCACCTCGACGAGGTGCGGACTGGCGGTAAGAGCCCAATAGATTCATCAGCATCTGGGGAAGAGACTTGCTGTTCGCAGATAGCGATGGAGGTCGCATTGCTCGTATGGAGCGGATGATGGAGCAACTGCTCCAGAGGGATCTACTCCAGCAGTTGCATGCGTCCCAAGGATCACGCATGTCCACCACAGGCCCATTACCAGGACTGTCCAACATCTCTCCCTCCTCAGTAGGGAGCGCAGGAAGTCAGTGATTAGCTGACTTCGAAGAGGGGTTGGCTGAAGACCCGCAGTTGCAAGGGATACAAGAAGAGGAACTTCTGGGGATGGTGTCTAAGTTCGTGCAACCATCCCAGAAAGGGCAACCTCTTCAGCCGAGGCTAGCGGGCCAGCATTAACTACCTGACAACACACCAATTACAGGAACGGGTAATTTCGGAGACCACAAGCAAATACATGGCCCCGGAAAATTGCGTGTTGCTGAACATCCCTACCATGAACATCCCTACCATATGGGGAAACATCAGCCATGGGATAAGGGCACAGGAATTAAAAATCCAAAAAATCCTGAAACTATTGACCTCAGGCATCACTGCGTTTGCCAGGTCAGTCGACGGTATGGACATGACGGAAGAGCAACAGGATGCATTAGCCCTGCTATGCAATACGCAATATGCGATCAATTGCTTTCGGAAAAGCTCTATCCATCCTACACTCAACCCCAAATTTGCGGGTTTGTGTAAGGCCACCGCTACGCCACCACCAAGACAGTTGTTTGGTGATGACCTGCCCAAACAGGTGATAGATCTGGACGAGGAAGCTAAAGCGGTAGGTTTGATAAAACCGCCTTCCTCTGGCAGACCTCTAGCGTATCGTTGGCAGCATCCATATGCAACTTCTACCAGGCCCCGGGTTCAACCGGACAGAGTGACGGGAGCAAACCCAAAGGTCGCGCCTTATCATCAGAGGCCTTTTTTAGGCCAAGGCCCACAGCGACCAACCTGGAAAATGCAGCAACCCCACACCC
Organism: Okamejei kenojei; assembly: GCA_035221665.1. Taxonomy (NCBI): domain Eukaryota; kingdom Metazoa; phylum Chordata; class Chondrichthyes; order Rajiformes; family Rajidae; genus Okamejei; species Okamejei kenojei. The sequence goes on from CM069131.1 coordinate 45,084,018, forward strand.
CAGCACCACAGCTACCCAAGAACAAAGGACAGACGACCAAGCCCCACCAGTAACCATGGAGGGAAGGGGGTCTGGTTCCCTTGGGAATGCTGCATGCATAACCTCACGAGTGGGAGGTAGATTGCGTCTGTTTGGGGATGCATGGAGTTCTATAACTTCTGACACTTTAATATTGCACAGTATTCGAGGTTACAAAATTGAATTTATAAACAAACAACTTCCCCCAGCTCAACATGTACCTAGCCGGAAATGTGTACTTTCTCACAAAGAGAAAGTGGAAGGACATGCAGAGCTATTTAGGTTGTATACCAAGGGGGTTATAGAGAAAACGGTTCACAAACTTCTTGAATTTGCATCTAACATCTTTACTAAAGCCAAAAAAGATGGTGGATGTCGCATCATAATTGATTTAACACAATTGAATACTTTTGTGCAATATACTCATTTCAAGATGGAAACATTTGAAACTGCCAAACAATTGATTTCCAGAGGGTACTTCATGGCCTGCATCGACCTAAAAGATGCATACTATTCAGTACCTATACGTAAAGATCACCGCAAATATTTAAAATTTGTCTGGATGGAGCAGCTATGGCAGTATAAAGCATTGCCTAATGGTCTTACAACAGCCCCCAGGTTATTTACTAAAATATAAAAACCAGTGTTGGCGTCTCTACGAAGACATAACCACATAGTCATGGCCTATCTTAATGACATTCTCATTGTGGGGAGAACTTTGGAATTGGCTATATTAGCTGTGGCAGCCACCAAGTCACTATTCCAAAAGCTGGGGTTCGTCATCCATCCAGACAAATCAAAGTTAAACCCTTCTGTCATTATGGGATTCACAGTTAACACTAATCATATTATTGTCACTTTCCCAGAGAATAAACCAACAGATATAATAGAGGCATGTAATAGCCTTGCTTTCGCCAGAAAACCGAGTATTCGACATGCTGCCAAGGTGATTGGGAAACTTGTAGCTGCATTTCCAGCTGCACGATTTGGACCATTGCATTATCAAAATTTGCAAAGAGCAAAAATCTCAGCACTAAAAACCAATGCTGGGCATTTTGTTAGACCTATGCAGCTACCAAACAAAGCAAAAGATGAGCTACGATGGTGGATTAGCAGCATTCGAGATTGTTTCAATCCCATCATAGTTACAAACCCTTCAGTCGTGTTGCAAACAGGTGCAAGCACCCACGGCAGGGGAGCTACCGACACCACTACCAGTTGTGGCGGTAGATGGGATTTCCACGAATCTACACTACTCCAATCATGAGGTATAAACTATTTGGAAATGCTGGGAGCATTTCACGGACTGCGGGCTTACTGCACAAATATGCATCATACGTATGTCCGTCTACAGATAGACAATACCACAGTGGTGGCATATTTAAACCATATGGGTGGTATCAAGTCGATATCTTGCGATGAATTGGCAAACATAATTTGGCACTGGTGCATTGAAAGAAATATTTGGATCTCAGCTACATACCTTCCGGGTAAGCTTAATACAGTGGCGGACACCAGGTCACAAGTATTCAATGACAACACTGAGTGGATGTTGAACCCCCAAATATTTGCTAATATTATAGCTAAGTATGGAACACCAGATATCAACCTCTTTGCGTCCAGGTTGAACCATCAGATACCAACATATGTCTCTTGGCAACCAGATCCTTGGGCAGCAGCGATGGATGCGTTTTCGCTACATTGGGGGAAATTGTTCTTCTATGCATTTCCCCATTTCTGCCTCATCAGTCAGGTATTGCGGAAAATCCAGCTAGATTCTGCATCGGGGATTATGATAATACCCGACTGGCCCACATAGCCATGGTTCCCGGTGGTCCTCGACATGGTGAAGGACCCATGGGTGCAGATTCCTAAATGCCCGAACCTACTGACACATCCCATATCAGGGGAGAGTCATCTGTGCCATGGTCATCTGACCTATTGGCTTGCAGGTTCTAAAGAGACCTTTACTGGAATTTGGGCTGTCGAACAGGACCATGGATGTCATCATGGCATCGTGCAGAGATTACACGAGGAAGCAGTACCTTACCCATGTAAGGAAATGGGAGGCCTTCTGTTCCAGGACTAATATCACCTACGGCTCTGCCACGATCAAAGATGTGCTGGAATTCCTCGCGGGCCTTCACTTTGATGAGGGCCTCAGCTATAGTGCCATCAATAGTGCCAGAAGCGCATTATCATCCTACCTCACTATCGAAGTAGGATCCCATCAGTTGGTGTCGAAATTCATGAGGGGTATTTTCAATTCTAACCCACCTAGACCACGATACAATATGACCTGGGATATTGGGGTAGTGTTGTCCCTACTCAGGAGTTGGTCACCAGTTTCGGAACTCCCACTGGCTAAACTCACCTACAAAGTGGTGATGCTGATGGCACTTACAACAGCTCAGCGGGTCCAGATCCTCCACAAGCTAAAACTGGACAGAATGGTCTCGACCCCTACCACGGTAACCTTTTTCATTGATGAATTACTTAAACACCATAGACCTGTTACAACCGGTCTTAAACTGGAATTCAATGCATATCCCATTGATGTACACCTCTGTATAGCCACCCATCTCCGACATTATATCAATGTCACCCAAAATTTAAGGAGAATGGAAACTGGTCTATTCATCAGTATTAAAAGCCCACATCACAGGGTAACTGTGCAGACAATTTCCAGGTGGCTCAGGGTGGTGTTGGGTGCAGCAGGGGTAGACACTGATATCTTCAAATCTCATTCTACCAGGGCTGCGTCCACATCAGCGGCGAGGACCATGGAGGTACCCATGGATCATGTCCTCGCAACAGCGGGCTGGGCCAATGAATGCACATTTCAACGGTTTTATAATAAACCTGTGGCCACTCCCGCGACGTTTGCGGATACTGTTTTAAGTTCTGTTCCCTAAACGTTCCCCGAAGTCAGGGGTTTTTGTTTTGTATTAATAAATACATTATTGTTTTTCAGCTTTGTTTCAAGTCTGAAATATGTTAACATACTTCCTCCATCAGTTATTACGGCAGTGTGTGTGCATGGACGTGGTCCAGGGCATGAAATCACAGAGCTTTGAAATCTTCACGGTCACTCACGTGACTCTGAAGTAAAATAGTAAGATTAAATGAGAACTTACCAGTTTGAAGTTTGATCCTTATTTTATGAGGAGTTACGATGAGGGATTTTGTGAAGTCCCCGCCAGCACGCATGCGTGACATTCTTCAAAGCAGCGGTGTGAAATCACAGACAGTAGAACTGACTGGAGATAGTAAGATTAAAAGAAGTAATATACCAGTTGTCCTTATGATAGAGGGTTGGGAGCGGAGGGCGTGAAATCCCTCATCGTAACTCCTCATAAAATAAGGATCAAACTTCAAACTGGTAAGTTCTTGTTTAATCTTACTATTTAAGTCAGCCACACAGAACAGGCAAAAATACTAAGAGGTTTGTGGGACTGGTGTAGTTTGCAGAGATGACAAGGACATGAGGATATGTAAATAACAATGAGATTTGTTAAGTCAAGATCCTGCTGGATAGTGTAGTTAATTGAGCTCAGAATTGGGAAAGGTGAAAAGGACATCATGCAAGGCCCAGTCTATGGTAGCTGAGGTCACAATGTGAGAAGCTGGCCAGGGGTGTGTAGGAACGGTTCCATCCCAGACGAAGTATGCTTGAAGGATGGTTTCAACAGTAGATTAATTAAGGCAGGGCTGGGGATGGTTGAAGTCATGGGTGTAATAGCGCCACCTTTGAGTCAGAGGATTGTTAATGATCATGATTAAACCACAGACACTGAGCAGTCGATATCCGGTCACCAGCGTGTCAACTCGTGCTTTATGTGGTGTAGATGATCTTGCTGATGAATTCTTAGCCTCAGGTCTTTTAGATCACTAAACCTACAGCAATAGACAGTTAAAAGACAAGTCTATGCTCATGAAACAAAGTTTGTGAGTGACTAAAGTGATGGCTTCAGCCTCCTCAGATTTAATTGAAGGACATCTCTGCTCCTGAACAAGCAAAACAATAAATTAAAATAAATAAATGACAGTAGAGAGGAAGGATGATTCAGTGAAATACAGATGAGTGTGATCAACAAATATGTGGAACTAGGATGTTTTTAGATGACGTCGTAGTGGCATAGCATTTGAATATGAAGTAGCAGGAAACCATAGCTAGTTCTTTGAGGAACAACATTGCAGAAATATTTTGCAGATGACTGGACAGATAGGAAAGGAAATGGGTGAGGACAGGCTTACCCAGATGGAAAATGGACACTTGAAAATGTCAGCAATGGTCATGCAATCAGTATGTCTTAAATAATTTTAAAATATATAGATAGATAAATAGTTAATGGGTTTTTTCAAACACTATTCATAATGCTTTAATCATACTTTAAATACACCAACTAGTACCCTGAGATCTATATTTAGAGCAAAACATTCTTAACTACGTATCCCATGACAGGACGAAAATTGGCTGATTTGAAATATAAATGCTAAAATAAAAAATAATCATCAAAATGAGTAACTTTGTTTCTTTTCCCACTTTTGCAAAACATTCAGGTTTTATTACATGAAAAACAAAAAGATGAAGAAGTGGCAAAAATGAAAGAATCTATGTTTCAGCTTGTTCAAGAAGCTGCTGCTCGTACCAAGAAAGAGGTTGTCAGATCGTGGCACTTTTCTACATTTATTTAGTTCTGGGCATAGAACACTGAACCTAACATAATGTTCAATATGGTTTCAATAATTTAAAACAAGTGAAAAATGTAATACATATAAGCATTTTGGTACAAGTTTGCTTGTTCCTTTATAAATTTTGCAGCTTTAAAGCATTGACTAGAGTCATTATTTTATCATGAGGTTGTATATGTAGCCCAGTCTATCACAGACACCAGATTGCACAGCAGTAACTCCATCTACATTTCACGCTGGCTCGGAAAAGCACTCAATACAATCAAAGACTTGTACCACCCCGGTCATTCCTTCTTCTCCCGCTCCTGTCTGGTCAGAAGTTACATAAGCTTGAAAGCACACACCATCAAACAGTTCCTTCCCTCTGTTTTCAGGTTCTGAAAGGTCCTTCCATAAGCTAGGGTACTGTCCAATTCATAGTGTACTTTGGACTTTGTTTATGGAACTGAAGCGCTACGGTGCTGAGAACTATATTCTGTATCTTCCCATTTGTTCTATTTATTGCACTTGAGTTTGACTTGCTTGTATTTTTTATAATATATGATTTGTTTGGACCGCATGCAAAACAAAGTTTTTCACTGTATCTACCCAATAATAAACCTGAACAATAATCAAGTATAAATATTCTGAGTCTGAAGAAAACGACCAGAATACTTCATCTTCCATTAATTGCAAAGCATTGACTGTCCACAGGATTTCTGTTTTGATAACTTAATTTGAGTGGAATCAAAAGAATTGGCCTATAAGATGGAAAAATTTGAACCTTTTGAGTTATTCCTATCAAATTGTCAATTTTGCAGATCTGCATTTTTAGATATATTGCTGGTTCAGAATTTCCTTTATCAACAGCAATTCAACTTCCTTCCACAAAGCTAACCACACTGGGTCTTGATGGCCAACGTGTAATGATTAGGTCCAGTCTGTGATATTCATCTTGTGCATAGATTTGAAGTCAGGCATATAAACACGGCATTATTCAATGTGATCAACATTCAATAACCAAGGTTTGTTTCCTTAGGTGCAGCAATTATTTCAAATTTAGTCAATTGATCGGCTCTGAGTATCTAAGAATTATGTCCAGCAAAAATCAATTGAAACCACACAGGTGTGCCCTGTGAACATAATTAGTTAAGTGATGAACAGTGAACAAGTCAATTGAAGCCAATTACAGTGCAAGATCAAGAGCGTGGAACCAGTTTATTGATTGGCCATCAATTTGTTTTTTTTTTAAATGGCTTACTTCCTGACAATTTTATGCTCATTGTGACACTGAAGAAGGCATTATTCCAGTCAAAATTCAAGTAGGATTATGAGCAGAGTTTATTTTTTATACTAAAGTTTGCATACACCTTCAACGTATCTTTACTTTGTTAAACTGACCAGTCCGTGACACATTGTGGCTGTTAGCTCCAAAATTAGGTAATAAATATCCTAACACACTATTATTTATGAACCTACTGCACTAATTTTGTTGACATTGAAACTGTAGACTGATTTAACTTACTCAAAACAAATTACATTTTCAGAGAAAATTTTAATGATTATTAGTTTAATGTTTGATATTGTAGTTAATACAATACATATTTGAAATATTTCAAATATGTATTTGTGTGCACAAAATAGTGTGCACAAATAGTGTGCACAAAATAAAATTAAGTGATAACTTTATTGTTTTAATAAGGTTCAATTGAAGTAAAATGCATGAAGGAAATGCCATAACATTCTCAGTTTTATTTTCCCTGCAGATTGAAAACGTCAGAAAACAAAGTAATGTACAGATATCCCGTTTAACTGAGGAACTCTTTGCTATGCAAATGGTATGTATGTTATCCCTGTGAACAATAAAGTGAGGTGAAGGGGGCTGAACTTGATCCAGCATTTAATCACTCGCTTGTTCTCTCAGACAGTTAAAGTCAAGAGCCTGTGTGGTAAGGAGAGCAAAAGCGAGTTGAATAAATTTGCAGGTGAAAATGTTAGTTGCAAAAGCACTGGAATAGTTAAGCATAGTTAAGAACAGCATAGATGAGGACTTGGGGCAAATTTGCCACAGCAGAGGTCAATTCAAATTGTTTTAGGTGATGATTCCATGACACATGAAATTATTTACCACTTGCCACGGTGGCGTAGCGGTAGAGTTGCTGCTTAACTGCGCCAGAGACCCGGGTTCGATCCTGACTACGGGTGCAGTATGTATGGAGTTTGCACGTTCTCGCTGCGACCACGTGGGTTTCCTCCAACACTTCAAAGTCGTACAGGGTTGAAGGTTAATTGGCTTTGGTAAAAATTGTAAAGTGTCCCTGGTGTATAGGATAGTGCAAGTGTAGGGTATCGCTGGTCAACGCAGACTCGTTGGGCCGAAGGACCTGTTTCAACGCTGTATCTAAAACCATTAGTACTAATAGTATAAACATAGAAAATAGGGCAGGAGTAGGCCATTCGGCCCTTCGAGCCTGCACCGCCATTCAATATGATCATGGCTGATCATCCAACTCAGTATCCTGTACTTGCCTTTTCTCCATACCCCCTGATCCCTTTAGCCAACATCTAGCTCCCACTTAAATATAGCCAATGAACTGGCCTCAACTACCTTCTGTGGCAGAGAATTCCACAGATTCACCACTCTCTGTGTGAAAAATGTTTTTCTCATCTTGGTCCTAAAAGACTTTCCCCCCTTATCCTTAAACTGTGACCCCTTGTTCTGTCAGATAGTTAAATCAGATGTCATATAAATCAGTTGTCAGCTAGATAAGCAACATTCAAGTTGCCAAAAAAATGTGTCTTCTGAAAAGAGAGCAAAACTTGTTCTTTTTATCATGTCTCTTTTAGGATATAACAAGGATTCGTAGCAGATGAAGTATAGTTACTGTTGTAAAATAGGCACATTAACAGGCAAATTGTATACAACAAGCTCCCAGGTTGAATAACATAATAATTGTTTTAATAAAGTTGAGGAAGGGATTAGTATTCACAGCAACAGTGAGGTCATTTCCATGGTCTTTCAAAAAGCTAAAACATCTTTTGCATCCATGTCAGAGAGCAGATGGAGACTCAGTTTAAGATTTACTTGTTCTGTGAGCGTGCAGTGTTTTATTATTATTATTAGGAAATAAAATTATATCTTTAAGAGTTGCATAATCAACGAGACATCTGGCAGCATTTTGGTTATGTAATATAGTTTCTCTAATATTATAGGAAACCATTGGTGTTTTAATGCCTCTTATATCAATTATTTGCCAAAGTTTTATTATGTAATTGTTTCTTCCTGATAGAATTGTGAAGATAAACAAGGTCAGATTGATCGGGCTATAAGAGAGAAGCGAGCTGTGGAAGAAGAACTTGAAAAGGTAAAAGAAAGACAAAGTGTGATGAGTTTTATTGAGAAAAAACAAGTTAATGTTTAGGTCGATTATTTTCAGGCTATTATGTTGCCTAAAGTGAATAGGTTGGACGTGGAAAAGAATCAATCCAAGGGAATGGTGAGGCTTTTAAGGTTGAACAACCTGCACACACTAACTGACCCTTGGGCAAATAAATAGAGGGTATGAGAAGTCCTTTGGATCTGTGGGATCTAAGCAAGGGGTCAAATCGAATGATAATTAAAAGTAAAAATGATCCGATATCTGTGTCGGATGTCTTTCTATGAAGGGTGAAAGATTTTCTCTTTAAACTAATATTTTATGAATTTCTTGTTCTTAAGATTTTTGGCTGCTGGCCACACCTTGATCAGAATGTGCCTTAATTACTGTTAAAATTCTTACCGTTAGTCTTGCTTTGATTACTTTAGTTCTGCATTTTTACGTGAAATATCCTTTGACAATTACCCTTGTCCTGTGACATTCTTCCATGCTGACCCTGCCTGACTGATCTTGTTTTGCAAACTGTGAGCATGAAAATTTGGCATAAGCAGTAAAGCATTCGGGGCTGAAATAATTAGTGTGGTAATTGCAAAAAGAAAGGAAATGAAAATAAATCGTTTTTTTTTTCTCTAATCAGTTGAACAATATTACATTTTAAAGTCATTGCATTCGCCTTCTGAAGAATATAAAATGTGGGTGTGTTGCTGGGCTTCAGAGCTATAAACATCTTTATTGTTGTTCAAGGTTCTAACTATTATAAATGTGTTAAATTGGAATGGTGTGCGTAAATTCAGCTTGTTGAATAACTGTAGTTCAGTTATATGCCTTCTTCCCAGGCTTAATAACACGATACGATAGAACTTAGAATGTGGTGTATCCATGGACAATTTTAATTTCTAGTCTAAATTCTAAGATTATAGAATGTTTTTTTAAATCTAATTTTAGATTATTTGTTTAAAAGCTTTTGATTCTCATGACATTCAGATCTGTCAATAATGATGCAGAGACATTTAGAGACATTTCATAAGACTGACAGCCAGCAGGTTTTGCCTATTGTGAAAGCAAAGATTTCAGTCAGGAGTCTGGAACACTTTGGCACGACAGGGTAGGCATTCTGCAAGCAGACACATTAAGCTTGGACATAGCATTCCAGTAAAATCTTGCCCATTCACTCTGTTTCTCTGAATGCAGATGTCATCTACTCCAGTGTGTTTTACCATTACATTGTGGTTTTAATGGATAATATCTGAAATGGAACCGTTTCTATGTTTTTAAAAAAGAGAAGCAATTGAGAATTGATACTCAGACATCAATATTCTTTTTATCATTTTAATTTTTCCCTGATGCTTCCTTTTAAATCCCAAGTTTACCTGCAGATTTTAAATTCTAACAACAAAACCTCAATTTCAGATTTATCGGACTAGTACAGGCAATGAAGAAGATCGCAGAAAAATTGATGAACTGCACCTGCGATATCTGAATGCAGAACGTTCAAAAGATGACTTTGCAATTAGTCTACAGGCGGCACAAAACAAAATCAGGAAACTCGAGATGAAGTAAGAACAGATTACAAACTTACTCTTTCTTGGGGTATAAGTGTTTATCAATCTCAAAATATAATGTGGTAGCATCAACATTGCAATGGGCTGCACCTGGAATATCCTAGTCGCATTTCCAAGTACCATGTTTGTTAGTACTCTCGTAAAGCTGATGTAGCATAAGGAGAGTCCTGATCTAAAACATTGTCTGTTCATTACCTCTACACATGCTGCCTGGCCGACTGAGTTCCTCCAGTACGTAGTGTTTTGCGCAAGATTCACAGTGAAGGTCCTGCCCTGGCTTGACTTCCCAAAATGAAACAGCTCGCACTTATCTGCATTAAACCTCATTAGCCATTCCTCAGCATGCTGTCCCAGGTGATCAAGAGCCTGCTGTAACTTTAGAATCATCTTCACTATCAACGATACCACCCTCTTTAATGTCATCTGCAAAATATTCTTGACAATTTTTGTTTTTTGTTCTCTGGATGTGTTATCTCTCGCTTCTTCAAATGAGGTATTATTTTGACATCCACCACTCTGACACCATATGTTTTCTAATCTATCTATATACTTTTAAAACTGTGTGTGTGTGTGTGTGTGTGTGTGTGTGTCGGCGGTGTGTGTGGGTGTATGTCACATTCCATTTTTTTTTTCAGATAAGATCTTTGGCCTTTGATTCCATGGTCCGCCAAAACCAGACGCGAAAACGCCGTTATTTTATCCATTTCGCTAGCAATTTCGCTTCTACGTGCACGGATTTACTCCTCATTACATTTAAACATTTTTATGTACACATTTTTAAATAAAATCATCCCCCCCCCCCCACACACTCATTTTAAAATCGAAACGGCACCTCACGAGCTGCTTACGTCACAATCACACATGCCGACCAATCCCAAGCCGCGTCTCTCTCTTCATTTGGCAGCCCAGCTCCCCCCCCCCCCCCCCCCCCCCCAACTACGCTCGCGCCTCCTGCAGCTGGAATCAAAGATTCCTTTGGCTGGAATCGCCCATGCACGACCCGCTCAAAAACCCCTCCCCCCACCCCCCGTTCTCAAAATGCTCTGCCGATCGGGAGGAGAGATAAGGTGTCAGTTCCGCTCTCACGCTGGCATGCTCTGCAGATCGGGAGATGAGATAAGGCGGCGGGCAGGGTAAGGCCCAATCCTGGGGAGGTGAAGAGGGGGAGTCGGGGGATTGAGGGAGAGGAATTGTGGGGGGTGATAGGGAGTGGGAATAGATGGACTGCCCCAACCCGTCTCCCCCTCCCCACTCTTTCCCCCTACCCTCTTACCCTCTCTCCGCTACCCAATCTCCTCCGCGCTCCCCACGCTTCCCCCTCCCTTTCCCCCCTCCCTCCCCTTCCCCCCTCAGCCCCCTCTCTCCCTCTCACCCTCTCCCCTCACCCACCCTCCTCCCCCAACCTCCCCCTCCTCTGCCCCTTTCTCTTTCTCTCCCCATTTTCTCTCTGCTCTCACTCTCTACCCCCCTCTCTCTCCCCCCTTTCTCCCTCCACCCTCTCTCTCTCCCTCCCTCGTCTCTCTCCCTCACCCCCATGTCTTCTCTCCCCCTCTCTTTCTCTCTCTCTGTCTCTCTCTCTCTCTCTCTCTCTCTCTCTCTCTCTCTCTCTCTCTCCCCTAAACCCCCTCCCCTCCACCCACCTCTCCCCTCCCTTCTCACCCCATCTCCCCCTTCCTTCCCTCTCAGCCCCCCTCTCTCTCCTCCCATCTCTCTCTCTCCCCTCCTTCCCCCACCCTCCCTCTCCTCCTCCTCTTCTCTATTCTTCCCCCTGTCTCTTTCCCTTCTGTCTCTGCCTCTCTCACTGTCTCTCCCCATTTTCTCTCTCTCTGCCCTCACTCTTTACTCCCTCTCCCTCTCTAGACATGCCTGCGAGTTGGGGGCTATGTGTCAGTGGCTAGGGCGGTTATGGGGTAAAAGGATCTTATTAATATAATATCAAAGGGGTAGATAGTGTGGGGGTGGTTAGAGTGTGTGACGCCGCATGCCCCGCACCCCGCAAATGCGCGTTGGGGGAACAAACCCAACGGGTCTGCACTTGGTCTAACAAATTTTATTAAATATGTGTAGTAATGTTTCTAATATCACACAGCAGAGTTGGTAGACCTACTGCCTCACAAAGCAGGAGACCCGGGTTCAATCCTGACCTCGGGTGCTGTCTTTTTGAAGTTTGCACGTTCTCCGTGACCATGTAGCTTTCCTTCAGATGCTTCAGTTTACTCCAACATCCTAAAGACATGTGGGTTTGTAGGTTAATAGGCCATTACCCCTATTGTGTAGGGAGTGGATATGAAAGTGGGATATAGTAAAATTAATAATAATAATATAATAATAATAATAACTTTATTACGGACTCAAGATCCAGACAAGGGGCAACATTACATTAAAAAAAATGCATTGCATCTCAAATATCATAAATATATATAAAATCATGGTAAATCACATAAAAACATCATAATTTATATATTTATAAAAAAAAAAACCCACAATAAGTTAAAAATCCAGAGTAAAAAATGATCAATGTCGTACAACGAGACAACGATACCAGTGTCTCCACAACTGGGATTCGTAGCGTGTAGTGCTAACCCTTATGTTTGTCAAGGCCACAATAAGCTCATTTTTAGTCATTTATCCTGCAAATGAATTTATACATGTGTTGTCTTAGGATAGCTTCTAGAGTACTGACTCCTGCAGCCACAAACATATTACTGGCACTACACCATCTTGGTTGCCTTAGCAGTGTTCTCATGGCATCGTTATATGCAACCTTTAGTCTCTGCATATTTGTCTTTAAATAATTCGACCACAGGTGCGCAGTGTAGAGGGGTGTGCAGTATGCTCTAAATAGTGACATCTTCACCACATCTGCACACGCACCAAATTTACGCAAGAGGATATTCGCCTGTATATACAGCATGCGTCGTTGCCTATAAATATCCGCATCATCTGTCATCTGTTCTGTAATAATATGCCCTAGATATTTTATCTTATTACAAACACTAAGATTCTTAACGGGTGATCAAAGGACATCATGGACTCGGCGGGCCAGCCTGATCCTTGCTATGTCTCTAAATTAAACTAAATATTCTTCCCTAATTATCATAAATTGTATGGATGCAATTCATCAGACCAAGAGTTTCATCCTTGATTAGTTTATATATGTTCCCTTCTATTTTAAAAGCAATTATTACTCACATCGCCATCCAGTGTCGTATTTACTTGTTCTACCTCCCCAATAGATACTAAACCTAAACAAGACTTTAATACTTCTCCGATTTGACTTGTCTATCCCCAGGTCTTCTCATTTCCATTCAGATATTTCTCATTTTATTATAAAATCAAAAATTGTTGCAGATCGCACAGGTTCTGTGAAAGGAGAAACGGTGGTTACATTTCAGGTTGAAAATGTTTCATCAAAACTATTGTTCTGATGAAGGGGCCTTCAACCTGAAACATTACCCTTATATATCTTCCCACAGATGCTGCCCTGGCCTGCCAGATCCATAATTTTCTGTTTTTTATATCAGATTTTAAGCATTTGCAATTTTGTTTAATTGTCCTTATTATGACATTGTGTCTGTACTATATTTAGCTTTTTCTTGATGAGTCGCCGCATAATTTGTTCGAATGTTATGCACTTGAATTAGGACCTCAACTTGAATGTTTCAGGTTGAATTCACTCATGTTAAAGTTTGTTATTACGGTTACAAGCTCCATGCAATTAGTGATTGATATTTCACTAAATAGTCAATGAACACAAACATTCTTTTGCTCTAAGTAATTGTTGTGTGTGAAAAATGGCAGAGTTGCGACTAATTTTCTCCAATGTCTTGGTTTATTTTATATTCTATAGGCCACGGTCAAGTTGTTGGGAAGAGATAGCTGGTTGGCATAAGGAGCAATCAATGTTGGGCTTTCATGCCTCAGTGAGAGGATTGGAAAGGGAAAACTTAAACTATTCTTCTCTGGAGCTCAGTGATGCAATTAAAAATATGTTATTATTATTGTTTGGTCATTTTGTGCTCGGGCTAGTACTGATATCTTTCAAGAGATAACCCAAATTATTAATTCCCATTAAGAAAGTTGGGGTGAATTTTCAAGAATGGTTATTCGCTGTAAAGGTTGTCATTGTGCTTAACATTCTATTTAATTGTGCTTGTTTTATAGTCACGAGGAGGAAATTTCCCAGTGCAAAGAAATGATCCAGAAACTGCAGAGCAGTCTGGACAACATTCGCAGCGATTGTGATACGGTCAGTGAAGAGCGGTTGAAGCTGCAAAGAGAAAATGAGCAATTTCATAAAGAGATGGAAGAACTCAAGAAGGTTAGCAGGGACACTCAAAGGAAAGCAAAGCAACAGGTATGGAGATTGTACAAAAATAATTGTAGATATTTTAAGATGGCAAAGCGTCCAAGATTACTTACAAAATTCTTAAAGGGTTGGACAGGCTAGATGCAGGAAGATTGTTCCCGATGTTGGGGAAATCCAGGACAAGGGGTCACAGTTTAAGGATAAAGGGGGAAGTCTTTTAGGACCAAAATGAGAAAATCGTTTTTCACACAGAGTGGTGAATCTGTGGAATTCTCTGCCACAGAAGGTAGTTGAGGCCAGTTTGTTGGCCATATTTAAGAGGGAGTTGGATGTGGCCCTTGTGGCTGAAGGGATCAGGGGGTATGGAGAGAAGGCAGGTACGGGATACTGAGTTGGATGATCAGCCATGATCATATTGAATGGCGGTGCAGGCTTGAAGGGCCGAATGGCCTGCTCCTGCACCTAATTTCTATGTTTCTATGTAAAACTATATACTACTGCAAAAGGAGAGGAAAATATCAAGATATTGGAGAAAGTCTTGTTGTAATTGAAGTGCAGTCTAGCAGCTTAGATCAATAGTTAATCAACCGAGTTGGAGAAGAACTGGAGAGGGTGATTCCCCTGATAGCATCACTTCGTTCTGAGCTGAACATAAAGATGATTTGAACGCGAGTATGAAAAACACAATCTTGAATTATTTTGAATAGATTTAACAAAATGTGGATCACTCAAGCAATCCTGCCACTTAATTCCTCTTGATCTTACGTGACAGTTAAGAGTCAATTGCATTGATAATCTGGAGTCGTGCATAGGTCAAACTGAGTAAGTGCTAGATTTATTTTCCTGAATGGGCATTTATCCAGAAGTTTTACAGTTATAGTCACAGAGTCTTTTTTAAATCAAAATTTTATTTAATTACTTCAATTTGTATTTCCCCAGCTCTTAAGATAGGATACAATCAAATCTCTGGCACAATGATCCAGACCTTGGGACTAGGCAGTGAGTAGTAGAAGATATCATTGACCATGCAAACAGGATTTGGATAATCATTCCACAGCCATTGAGATTCAAGGGTATGGGATGCAAGTATGACACGAAGATGAGCTCTTAATTGTTCAAGTGGGAACCAATGCAGCTCGGGGACAATAAGTAAATGTCTTCTGTAGAAATTGGTTTATCTATTAGCAATAGGAGAGAACGGAACATGATGGAGAGTAGAAGGAAACACTAAAACTTCTTCGTTCTTCATTTACAGAGGTTATTTTTTTATTTTAAAAGTATTAAACAATCCTTGAAGGTGCCCCGGGTTGGGGGAATTTCAACAAGCTTGTGTGTAGGATCACGTGTGTGTGTGTGTGTGTGTATCTATCTATCTAGCTATCTATCTAGCTATCTAGCTTTCTATCTAGCTATCTATATCTATCTAGCTATCTATCTAGCTAGCTATCTAGCTATCTATCTAGCTATCTAGCTAGCTATCTATCTAGCTATCTAGCTAGCTATCTAGCTAGCTATCTAGCTAGCTATCTAGCTATCTATCTAGCTATCTATCTATCTAGCTATCTAGCTATCTATCTAGCTATCTATCTATCTAGCTATCTATCTATCTAGCTATCTAGCTATCTATCTTAATTAAAACAGCAATGCAAGCAACACACAAGTTGGTCAAACCATAAATATTAAATAGGTGTATGCATTTTTATGAGATTGTATGCTTGCATAATTTAATACTTGCCTTGTGTCTTCTGCTTCCTAACACAATCAGCAAACACTTAATTTAATGAAACACATTTAGGTGAGATAATATTTAATTTGTCACTCCAACCAAATGATTAGTGGCACAATGGTGCAGCTGCTAAAACTGCTGCCTCAGTGCCAGAGACCCGGGATCGATCCTGATCTCGGGTGATGTATGTGTATGAGGTTTGCACATTATCCCTGTGACCACATGGGTTTCCTCCCACATCCTATAAAACATGTGGGTTTGTAGGTTAATTGCCCGGAGTGGATGAAAAAGTGGGGTCACTTAGAACGACTATGAATGTGTGATCGATGGTCGGCATAGACACAGTGGACTAAAGTGACTGTTTACTTGCTGTATCTCTAAACTAAACTGAAAGGAAATAACTGTGCAAGCAGTCTTTTGTAAAGCCAAAATTGTTTGAGCAATGTGGTTGGTTGTTTTTGGTAATCATGACTTCCCGTTTCTGAAATTTAGAAAAGATGCATTCTGGTGGTCTTGTGTGTGATACTGCAAGTTTAGAGATATAACGTGGAACCAGGCCCTTCAGACTACCAAATCCACCCCAACCATCCTGTTCACGCTCATTCTATGTTATCTCATTTTTGTATCTATTGCCTAAACACTAGGGGCAATTTACAGAGGCGAATTAACCTACTGCACATCTTCGAGATGTTGGAGGAAATCCACATGGTCACAGGGAGAACATGCAAATTCCACACAGAGCACCCGAGGTCAGGAACGTGAGGCAACAGCTCTACCAGCTGCACGTTTCAGTTTTTCCTGTATGTGCATCATTAGTGGTGAAGAGCAGAGATTTATTATGCACATTTATGTTTGATAACAATTCACCACCATCTAAGGTTCCATCAGCTTGACACCCATCATTGGGAACCACTCTAAATCCTTTGCTGCTGGTCTTGGCGAAAATATTTTTGAATGCATAAACACTTTCAAATTGGCAAATTGCTCTGATTAGCAATTTGCACTGATTAGTTGCCTGAAGCTCAATCTGATGAACTGGGCAAGAAAGTCATATTTTCAATGTCCTTAAAATAGAGGCCATTCAGCCCATCAAATCCATGGTGTCTCACAAAACAATTCCATTGCTTAACTAATTTTTTCCAACAATGATTTCTCCCACTAACTCTCTCCAGGTTCTACTTGCATGCCCTTGCCCTTGCAGTGTTTTAAATCCAGAAATATATGCCCATGGGGCAGCAATATACTAAAATTAGTCTATATTTTGTTTTGTGTAGGTAGCCACTCTGGAACATGAGTGCTCTCTGAAGGAACGTGGATTCGAAATCCAACTAAGGGAACTGGAGGATACCAGTCGGAATTCCAACACTGAATTGAAACACTTATTAGCAGCACAGCAGAAAGCAGCCAGTCGGTGGAGAGATGAAGCCAGGAAACTAACTGAAGCCTTTGAAACGAAACAAAACAGTCTGAAGTAAGTGAATAATACTTACTTAGACATTTTAAAGGTTAAGAGGAGGGGCTATAAGAAGTTTATTTTAATGATATTAAAAGTGTACATATCACCTGAGCACCAGGCTAACGTTGCTTCCAATGTGTAACTGACCCGATTGCGCAACAAAGAAACAAGATGGCCTTGAGTGCTAGAATGGTTGCCTCCTATGCCATAATATGGTTCTGTTTTCTTGTTTGTGTAAGCACTATCCCCGCACAGAGTCTGAAATCATTTGCCAGGTGGCTTTTTCAACTGCACTTTCGCTTTGAGACAAAAATAACTTTCCTGTTTGAACATGCCAACTTTTCCCAACATTTTCAACATACTACTTTATTTTCAACTACATTAGTTATCTATTCACCCGCTTGGCTAGGATCTCTCTCTCTCTCTCTCTCTGTTTTTCTGAAGTTTTCTAGGGCTCTTAATTTTGCATTCATTAATAACTATTTTGCAGCCTAGGATCTTGCTTAGTGAAAAACTTTAAATATTGCATAACAACTGCTCCCAATCCCAGCCTATGTGAGATTTTTATGAGCATGCAATCAGAAAATTTATAGAATATGAATTTGTGTGGCAAATGCTTGGATTTGGGCCCCAACCAGAAAGCTCTAATTCATAAGCACATATCCTGCTAAATATTTCTTTAAATTGAGTATATCATGAAGTTAGAATTCAATGAATTTTTTTCAATGTTTACAATGTATTTGTATTGGATTCTGTGTCTGTATGAAACCTCCCAGTGTATTTTGCGTGTTTTACTTTTTTAACCTAATTGGTAGGAAACCAAATTTTGTTGATGAATTGCAGATGCTGAAAATAAAACCAGCACTCCATTTTGTTTTCATCTCCGTAAAGTCGAAATATTTCAAATGATGCTATTTGACTATTTTTAAAGTATTGTGATAATAATCATCTCAACCTCTCGTTGTAGCCTGAGATTAATAATACACATTAAATACTCCTTTCATTCCTTCTGTTGGCAGGACAGAGCTCAGTCGACAAAAACAGCACTCCCAGGAATTGGTTTGCCAACTGGAGGTTACACATGAGAAAGTGGCAGAGGTGAGGTGATTGATCTAAATCACAACTCTAATCAATAGCAGATTTATTTTGCATCCTCATTTAAGAGTTGGAATTGATCATTGTTATTTAAACTTGGTACCCACATCATTTGATGTCCCCTGAATATTAAGTCTTAACTTTTTTGAGCCAGATTTGAACTTTTAAAAATCACTGAGAAAAGTGTATTAGCCATATACAGCAAATACATTTTCATCGTCTGTACTACCTGAATTATCCCTTATTAGTGGTATTCCCAAATAAGTAGCAATCAATGCAGATTACTCACTGTGAAACATCTGAAATAGGGCTGTATTTTTCCAATTATATACGCACATGTTAAGAATTACATTATTTATTGTTCGATAAGTCTGTTGTTCATAGCTTTGATACTTAAATATGAACCTGGTGGTATAAATTTGAATTTAAACATTTTCACATGGTATGATCTTAAGCAACTTGTGTCTCCACATCTGCAGACAGTATTTAAATTGAATCCATCTCCTTGCGCAGAAGAGTGGGTACATTGCCCTTAATCCTTGCATTGTGCTTATGCATTGTGGCTACACATTGAAGTTTTAACTTTTTTTTCCCACTCAAATCATCTGCTGTTCTCCAGTACTTTGTATATTTTTGTGTAAACCAGCATCTGGTTCCTTGTTGCTGTAGTTCTTTCTAATTTCCCTTCAAATGCTAAATTGCCTTTATTTTGATTTATCTTCAGAATTCAGCAATAAACTATCAAATGGTTTGTGGAAAAGTTAATTTGCTATTGTAGCAGAAGGAACAAGTAGTATGAGCTGGGAGAGTTTCTTTCTTTTCTGTTATTAGAATTGTATTTTATTTTAACTTGATTCATGAATATATTTGCTGAATTTATATTTAATGTATACACTTGCCATCAGTTCATATAATCCTTTGAGGTCATATTACAATTCAAATGCTGGGGAATTGTGGTTTACAATACCACAAGAAAAAGTTAACTATCTTTCTCCACAAGAAAACATTTCGGCCCGAACATTTCTGGACTAGTGAATCTGATGGTGTTTGCTACGGTTTGAAATTTTTACTTCACTGTCACATTTTTTTTCCCCACCATTTGACTGTAGGGAGGCAAATTGATTATATGTAACAGGTCTACTAAAGGTGGAACTAATAGCCTAACTCCTGAACCATTGAAAGGAAAGAACAATAAATAGATGGAGACAATAATTGAATGAGACTGAAGGATAAAGAGGAAGAAGAAATGGAGAGGATTTAAAAAAAAAAAAAAATTAAGCATTAAGAACGACAGAATTCTGGGCCACCAGTGAAATGTGGCACATGAGGACCATAAATATTTACTATTAAGAGTCTATATAATATGAATTACTCACCCAAAAGTGGCCATGACCAAAAATTGATTTTATGTATGGGAGTATTTTATGTATCGGTGTGGGAGTAGGTAATTCTTCCAGTTTTTAAACAGTGCTAATCAACATAGATCATCCAATAATTTATAGCAAATTGCAACTTCAAACCCATCCCTTTTTAACACTGATAATGAAAGGTCCATATTTTTCTTTCACCATTTCTTCTACCGCTGGGATCTATTATGTTTTCCATTCATATTTAATAAAGATTACATTAATTTACAAGGTTTTAAAATCTTTATTATCATAAAAGCCTTTTGATTCATTTTTCTCTCTTAGCAAAAAAGCATCTTTTACACATTTCCATTTTTATTTGGAACAGTATCAAAAACAGCTGTCGGAAAATCAGGAAAACATTAACAGACTTCAAAGGCGGCTGACTCACTCTGAACACAGAGCGGCTACAGCCTACCAAAAGGTAAACAACACTTCATCAGATACTCTGGTTAACAGCAACAGTGGTCATTTAAACTTTGAGTTAAAAGATGTTTTCACCTTTTGTGCCGTAAATACAGAGTATTAATTACAGAGAAAATGGCCATTGGAAGCTTCATTGGCTTCAAATGGTTTTAGAAATGGCAAGTGTAAACCTGGGCATTGATGGAGGAGGATATTGCACAGAGAGAGAGAGAGAGAGAGAGAATGTGTTCTGGAATAATTGATAGAATGTATTTGTTGTTTTACGAAACAATGGAGATTCTACTATACTAAGACTATTTCAGACTGCTACTTGATGGAAAGGATATTAAGAAGCAAGTTTGTAGGGAATTTCACTAATACAAAAGCCAGTGACTTAACTATACAATTTATAACCTTGTTCAGAAATGGCATTATGGGCAAAAAGCAGGTAGTTTCTTAAATGTATTCAGAGCAGTATGTTTCTGGCCCAAAGAAGTTTATACGAATGTTGGTCCGTGGAAGTGAGCAGGGCCTGGTGAAGTAAGGATCAATGTGGGGGAAGCAGTGATCATAATATCACAGCATGATACAGAGTACTCCAAGGTAAAAATAGCCAACTGGAGGAAGGTCACTTTCAGTGGGAGGAGAACAAATATAGCCTGGGTAATTGGAAATAAACCTGCTTTGCAAGACTAATTGACTGATGGGAAGCCTTCAGTGGCACCATTTCAGCCATAGTGTTAATGCATCTCCATAAGAGTTAAGAAATAGAAAGAGTTGCTTGTTCAGAAGAATCATTTAAAGGTATGAAAACGTGATAAAAATTGTAAGAAGAGGTTTTGTTTTTATTTTAATTGTAACTGGAATCCTATTTGTAGGTATTCAATAAAACAAGCAAATCAAGGTTAAATTTTAGGTAACACTGGTTCAGCCATTGCCTTATCTGAAGTTTAGTCATTAGTTCCAGACACCACATTTAAGGAAAACGTGAAGGCTTACGAGAGCGTGCAGAAGAAATTTGCCAAAATGATTCCAGGGAAGAAGAACATGAGATGTGGATATTCATAGTTGGGATTCTACTTCAAATATCGGGATGGCGCAGCAGTAGAGTTGTTACAGAGACCCAGGTTCAATCTTGACTACGCATGCTGTCTGTACAGAGTTTGTATATTCTTCATTTGACCGTGTGGCTTTACTCCATGTGGTCAGATTTCCTCCTATACTCCAAAAACGCACAGGTTTGTGGGTTGATTAGCTTTGGTAAAAATTGTAAATTGTTGCCAGTGTGTAGGATAGTGCTAGTGTATGGGGTGATCGCTGGTCAGCATGGAATCAGTAGGCCGAAGGGCCTGTAATTCACTGGGGTGGCAATAACAGATGGTATGGGTGACATAATCAATTGTAGTGTTCAGAAGAGATTGTATCAGTACATGAAAGGGAAGAATTGGCAGGGCTACGAGAAGAGGATGGGTATCGGGAATTGTCAATGTACATTTCAAGCTTTTGTTTGGCACTAACTGTTTTCCACTATGGCATAACCTGCCTGAATAGAATAGATACATTTTTTCATTGTATCTCTGTGCTCGTGACAATAATAAACCAAGAGCTTCTCTCAGAGCAAGAACTTATTGTCCCACCTTCCTATGTATAGTATGGTCTGTCACAATCCAGGATGGGGCAGGTTATGTACATTGCTGCTAAAGTTTACTGCTGGGGTGAAGGAAGGACGGATGATCGAAGTGGTCAATGCCCAAAGGGACAGCCTTATCCTTGGAGCCATAGTATGTGTAGCTGTTCCAATTGAGCTTTTGGTTTCTGATAATCCCCAGAATATTGATAGTCAAGATCTAGCACTGGCAGAGCCACTGAACACAATGGGATGTGATTTAAAAGTTGTGTTACCCTTACAAGAGATGGTCATTGGGGAATTCAACTGGAATAGAATGTTGTTCTTTTAGTAGACAACCCTACTTATCTGATGATGAAAGGAAGGTAATTAATGAAACAGCCATAGCAGTTGTATTCATGAAGCTGCCCCAAGGATCTCCAGTGGTCATTGATCATCCTTCCTTTTGGGTTAGATGTGACTTCTTGTAGTAGGGAGTTTTCCCTTGTTCCTCATTCTATTCTACAAGACCCCTTGAGTCAATCAGTGATGCCTCATCATCAAGAACAGCCATTCTTCCTCATTTAGAATTCACCCTTTTTATATTGAATAAGAAATGGAGCAAAAAGATATTGCCAAAACCTCCGTAAACATCACTCAATAACACTGTCATCTTTCGTTTCTCTACTAACAATCATGAATAGTCAGTAGAATAGACTTGGACAGCCTGGATTATGACTTTGTATTTTGTTTTACTACAGCTCAGCACAGTGGCATCACAGAGAAGAAAAGCCGACACGCTTTTTGATCTGGAAAGTATTATAAATCATTGAGTACTTGAACTCAAATCTTCCAGCGGAAATAAGCAGCTAACCTGTGCAATAGTATAATCTGTCAAAATTACCAAAAATAAATCCAGGTCTGCATTACAAGCCATTACCTTAATTAAAGCTCCTGCTACATGGGTTGACAGTGTTGGACGAAACATCCCATCACTCCAATTTATAGATAGATGAAGTTTCTTCATGAAATGCAAAATCTAATGGGGTTCTGCCGAAATGTTGGTGTTTTGTTTGGTGCCCATTTGTCTTAGTCTCGTCACCAGAACACATGAAAACCAGTAGGGGTTTGTTAATCTTACAGAATTTGAAGATTGAAAAAAAAGGTTTGAACTCTGCACAATGTGACCTCCGTGAAACTCTAAACCACTCTATTTGGAGACTTACAACATAAAATTCAAAGTAACATGCCCGAGCTCCTGTGAATCAGTAGAAGGGTTGGCGAGGTGAGGCAATATTTTTGCCACGTGAATGAAAAGGTGGTGGAGATGGAACACTACAAAGTGGGATTAAACCAAATTATCCAATTTTGGATAATATGGTCCAAATGGCTTTTTTGGGGCTCTGCAAATTTCTGATCACAGTGAAAGTAGCTCTGCATAATTTTGAGCAAGGTATATTTTTTGGAGATAATACATTTACAAACACTAGTTTTATTGCATGTTTGGGAGGGCTACCTTGGCCCATTTTCCCTTTTACACGTGTGTGTGTGTGCACGCATTTCACATACTGAATAAATCATTGTTGTTTAAATACAAATGTCATGTCTTATGCTATAGATGGTGATGACAGGTAAATAGAAATTCTGCAGGTTAAAATTGTGCAACTTGTTCTCAGCCTCAACGTGTGGGCTCACAAATTGGAGCAATTTGCAATTGACAGCATTATTTGTTTCAAAAGGTGTGCACAAAAAAATTGAAAGCCATGGACAATTTGTCAAATTTCCAGGATGGAATCAAATGTTTTTGAGCCAGAGTTGTATGCTGTAATTTTATTTTAGAAACCTAACACAATTTATATTGGATACTGTTATGTTTGTTCAAAGTACATTTTAGTGAAAATGCTTTGTAAAATGTACCAGCATGTTTTCTATGAAGCACCAAGTCTCCAATTTTCTAAATTGGTTCTAGTTTTGGTACACGTGAGAGTAATAAACCAAGACTCGGTTTGTTTACCATTAGTTTTTCTTAGATCTCTTGAAGTACAATAAATATTTATGCCATTTATCTGTAAATAGTAGAGTGAGATTACCAAAATCTTAACTTGATAAAAACACACATCTCAAAAGTGTATATTGTAGTTCAACTTTACTGGGGAGAAAACAAACATATACATTTATTGCATGGTGCAGACTGGTACATATGTCTTCTAAAGCTCAGTGCCTTACTTCAGTGCTCCCACAGTACTTGTAAAAAAAGGTTTTCTATACAAGAATTAGAAACCTATAATGTTTCAGCCTACAACACCAGATGTTGCCATAACATCTGGCAGAGAAAGCGTATTTGAATTAAATAACTTAAGATTCTGTTGTGTTGCTTTGCATAGGAAATGTATAGAACAATCTTTGAAAAGAATGATTTTCCCAGACCCAACATTTAGATAGTGTATTTTATAATAGCACTGCCTTAAAGTCCAGATTTATTGTAATTATGAAAATTTAATTAAAATCTCAATTTATGAAAACATTCCAGATACATAAAAGACAGTGTGCTGACCCTTATTTTTATTCTGGCCTACACAGACCCACAAAGAAGCCCAGTGTCTCCTTCTGTTGGTTCCAGATGAGATTTAATTCTGAGAAATATTTTACAGATTGTTGTACTAGTCTCATACTACTGATGTAAACTCAACATATCAAACACAAAAAGGCACAATTCATCTAAGTGTTTTCAACATTCACAGAACAGAACTTTCTCTTTTAAAAGTAGTTTTATAAATATTTTACAAGAAAAATAAATACATCAAAGAGCCAGGTAATTTAAAATAGTAATCTCTGTATAAATTTTATTTCTCCTTTTATTTTCATGCTCTTTGTAACTAAATGGACACCAGTTAAACTTTGCTAGGCACATGGTGATAGATTTCTTCTGTACAACACCACACTGCAAAGTTTGTTCAGCAGGTCTGTACGGAACAATCAGAAAGGGGATGTGTAAAAACTGTCCCTTTTATATCACTTTAGTGTAAAATTATATATGCATACCAGTAGCAACTACACAGTAGCTCAACTAGCCTAATGTTAAACTACAGTCTATATAATATGAAACTCATAATTTAAACACAATATGGGGAAAATAAATTTTAACTTGAAACTATCAGTCTAAGTTATGGTCATCAAACATACCATTGTACTCAAACTATTAATTTACTGACTATCTCTACCCAAAAGATTATTTAGTGCAGGTGTAAATCAGTTAGGCATAAAATTAACGAACATTTCTTATGTACAGCACAATGTGATGATACCTGCATGTTAAACACTAACAAAAATTAAAACGCTGTAAATATTTCAAACTAAGTTGCATGTCCAAGATGCATAAATACTCATGTCAAACATGTAAGCAAAAGACCTTTCTACAAATTTAAAAAAATAAACACATAGCTATTGCACTGAATAAAGATAAGAAAAGGCCACTTAATAAAATTAATTATACATGTTCAATATTGATATTGTCTATATTTTCAAACGCATTACAGCACGAGCAGGACATAATTCAATACAGTGCATGCAACACTATGTATTAAGATTTTGATATTTTTAGTTTAAATATGCTTCCCCACAATTTACTAAATATGGCCATTGTGTTTTAAAACATATATGGGGGTACGATGTTGACGTTTCTTTGAGAATAACAACAGTGGGTTTGTTTGAGACGTTGAATCCTTTTTCTAATCCCTAATGGGATTAATGTTTGGTCAAGCCCATCCCTCACTGCACGTAATCCCAGGTAAACTGTACCAAAATTTAATGCAAAAAGGAATGTCCAGTAACTAAATTAAAAATTGGATTACAAAGGTTAAAAATTAAGTTGCCTTAAAAAATCTTTTTTTTAGTGCTGCTCTTGTACCCCTTCACTTGTACAAATTTTAAACAAAGACTCATGTGGATTACTAATGAATACAAAATTAACAGTTTTCTACTGTCACTTATCCAATATTATTGCAGGTTAGACTTTCAGAGGTTCTGGCCCCTCATGATAATACTGATGCTGCAACCCCAATGGATAATGCACCCCATTCCTCATTAGTCATACAGTTCAGAAATGGGCAACAGGCCCTTCGGCCCAACTTGCCCTTACCGACCAAGTTGCCGCATCTACACTAGGCCCACCTGCCCACATTAGCTTCATATCCCTCTAAACATTTTCAATCCATAGTTCAAATTGTTCAAAACAAAACTGAAAACTGAAAACGAAAAATGTCTTGACAATTCTGTAGTTTTCTCCTCATTCCTTCTGCCTAATTGTTGGACTGGGCTATTTCTGCATTACATATCCCGCCCAACTGCAGATTCTATACAAGTGCCAGCTGATTCAAGTATGTGGAATGAGTCAATAGCATTTAAAAGATCAGTCTGAAATATTGGCAATACCTGCATGGAACAGACAAGTGATCTTTTAAAACGATAAAAGCGTAATAATCTTACATATTATCACATACTAAATGAGTTGTACTCCAGTTTTTCAGGAAGGAAAAAAATAGGGTACATCGCTAAATTCTGGGGGGAAAAAAATATAATGTAACAACTTCACATACTCATTAAGTGACAAGCCATCCTTCATTAAGTTGCAAGCAATCCTTGCAAGTACATATTGCAGAATTTATGAAGAATACAGGACTCCTTGCAAGTTCTGTCTACCTGAACCTCTCTGTGTACACTGCTTAGTGTGGTTCACCCTGACCAGTGAATACTTTGAAGAACTTTGTAATTACAATCTAATACTGCTGAACACTGGGTTTTCATCAATTTACTGAAATGAAAGTTACATCTGCTGAGGCACAGAATTTGCTGCATTTACTTTGCAGTCTGTTTTTATTCAGAATACTAGATAAAGTCTGGTCTGACCTATCACAAGGCCTAATGATTTTAAGTTATTTAAAACTTTTTTTTAAATCATGCTTTAAAAAAATAAACAATCATGAAATGTGGTGCACTAACTGTTCAACCACTGAGATCCTAAATTAATAATTTTTGAAATGTTTTTGTAAAGTGTTTAAGGTTTTTAATCGTTAAAGCTGACGTGTTAATGATCTAGTTGCTCCCCAATAATCTTTGCAAAAGGTCTACCTGGTAACTATACATGGGGCAGATTCATTAGCTGTAAAACTGTATGTGACTTAAACACAAGTGTTTTACTGACAAACATTCCACAACAGGAAATGTCCCTGGGTACCAATACTTGGTCTGAAGAAACATTGTATCACAACAAGGCATGTAGATAAAATATTGTTGAAACTTGTATTGGTTATCAGACGTGGAGTGGACATCTACGGCCGCACCCCTACCCCACAACCCCAGATCAGTAGGCCAGGATGTTTCTTCGAATAATATCTGTCCCATACCTCCTGTTCACTATTTGAGTTCAGCCGCTGTGACTTGCAATTGTCTGACTCTGTTTCCGAATCACTCATCTCAACGTCAGGACTGTAGCCATCGTTCTCACTGTCTGGCAGCAGTCTCACCTTGGTTCTCTCTTTGGGCGAGGTTCGCTGGTATTGGGTGGATTCGGAGATCTGCCTGCAAGCCTCCGGTCTCTCCTCTTGCTGCTTCCTTTCTCCCTTTTTGGGGATTTTGAACCCACCCCAGTTTTTCACTGGACTCGTAGGTGTTGTAGGCACTTTGACTCCTTGTCGTCCAGGAGGGACAGCAGTCTGATTGCACACTACCTTACTCAAAGTACCGTTAAATTTGGTGTGCATGTGACTGCCATCCCCAGATAACCTCCGAATACTAACAGAGGGAACTTTACACACAGTAGCGCACAAAGCTCGCTTGTTTTCAGACTGCCGTAAGGTCAAATCTGCAGACATGTAAGATTTGTCACGTTTTGAACAAGCTCTATCTCTCGATTCAGTTCTACCTTCTGTACTACGTCTACTGACGTCAGTTTTCTTCCTGTGGTCAGTGGTAGTCAGACCATCATTCCTCTCGCAAGTATTACCTCTGGCCTCACCACGAATCATGTCATATGGCAGAAGGAGGCTTGGGCTGGAATAATCCTCCCTGACCCTGTGAAGGTTGGGTGTGTTTTTGCATTCACTGGATCGATTTGATTGTTTCAATAAGCTCTGTTTAGCAGATTCAGTGTGGCTTTGCATTCTGCCACTCAACCGAGAACTCCTTTCACACCAGACTTTATCAGGATGTTGGCTCGTCTCCAGTTCTCTGTTCAACTTCCATTGTAAACCACCCGTTTTGGAAACCGGATGAGATTGTGCCAGCCAACCAAGGAATAAAGCATCTGATGATGGGAATGCTGAAGGCACACCTACAAACAAAGCACACACATTATTCAGATGGTGTCATATTCCTTGAAGGCCTGCTCTCATTTTGCATTACAATAAGCCTAAACTTTAACTTTTAACATTCAATGAAAGCATTTATTCTTAATTCTTTTGCAAAGGTGGTGCATTGGCAACAGATGGCAGTGAAAAATAATTCCAAGAAAATAAACACAAATAGCTATTTTTTCTGACATTAAATATGCAATACCAGCCTCTATAATTGAATATTGTCAAATTGTAGCAGTAAGATCAGTTTCTAGTGTTATCCAATTTTCAACCTTGGTAAGTTCTATTTCAATAACTTCAGAAAAGTTGTAAAATGGGGGAAAATTCCTCAGAAATGAAAAGCATTAATTGTGAAATGTCATAGAATTTTCCCCATGGAGTATTGTCATTCATTGTTCATTTGTTTCGTTTTCCAAACAGCTTACAGGATAATTTGTGCTGTGCATGCTTTAATTGAATGCATCATATAGTCAGGGTTGTAGTCTTTGCTTCTGTATGTCACACCAACCAATATCATTGCAGAGAAAAGGATTGGCAATACGATGTTTCAGGATGAGATTTTGCAGTTCCAAAGTTGCCCCTTGGCATTTGGGTACAAGCCGTGGCTCAGGAGTAGCAATTTTATTTCTGAGTACAAAGGTGGCCCCTTCGAATCTCACTCCAGAGACAAAAGTACAAAGACCTGACTGATGATGGCATCTTTGACTGGTTCTATATTCAGCATTCTCTTGCAATATCAAAGAGGGCTGTTATCGTCAGATTAAAGTGTTAAACCAAGTTGCCACCTGCATCCCCGAGGTGAACACAAGGTATTCTATTGCACCTTCCCGCATGTAGAATGAGAGTGTTCCAGCAGTCAGCATGTACCGAATTTCTCCCTTGACCAACTCCCTCTAAAAATTGCAGTCATGTTTTCTCCAAGAGTGCATGGCAACTGTAGAATACTTTACTGGGGCCGCAATGGTTTACCATATATATATAAATGATTTGGAAGAGGGAATTAGGAGCAACACTAGCAAGTTTGCGGATGACACAAAGCTGGGTGACAGTGTGAACTGTGAAGAGGATGTTAGGAGGTTGCAGGGGGACCTGGACAGGTTGAGTGAGTGGGCAGATGCAGTATAATAGAGATAAATGTGAGGTTATCCACTTTGGCGGCAAAAACAAGGGGGCAGATTATTATCTCAATGGGGTTAGGTTAGGTAAGGGGGAGGTACAGCGAGACCTGGGTGTCCTTGTACACCAGTCACTGAAAGTTGGCGTGCAGGTACAACAGGCAATGAAGAAAGCTAATGGAATGTTGGCCTTCATAACAAGAGGATTTCAGTACAGGAGTCTTCTGCAGTTGTATAGGGCTCTGGTGAGACCACATCTGGAGTATTGTGTACAGTTTTGGTCTCCTAATTTGTGGAAGGACATCCTTGTGATTGAGGCAGTGCAGCATAGGTTCACGAGATTGATCCCTGGGATGGCGGGACTGTCATATAAGGAAAGATTGAAAAGACTAGGCTTGTATTCACTGGAGTTTAGAAGGATGAGGGGGGATCTTATAGAAACATATAAAATTATAAAAGGACTGGACAAGCTAGATGCAGGAAAAATGTTCCCAATGTTGGGTGAGTCCAGAACCAGGGGCCACAGTCTTATAATAAAGGGGAGGTCATTTAAGACTGAGCTGAGAAAAAAACGTTTTTATCCAGAGAGTTGTGAATTTATGGAATTCCCTGCCACAGAGGGCAGTGGAGGCCAAATCACTGGCCGGATTTAAGAGAGAGTTGGATAGAGCTCTAGGGACTTGTGGAGTCAAGGGATATGGGGAGAAGGCAGGCACGGGTTATTGATAGCGGACGATCAGCCATGATCATATTGAATTGCGGTGCTGGCTCGAAGGGCCGAATGGCCTCCTCCTGCACCTATGTTCTATGTTTATGATGTTGGAGGTCGTTAAAGATATTAGACCTAGTCATGAAGAGATAATTCACATGATGTTTATAACTTACACAGGCAGGCTTATACGGTGATACTTCCCAACAATCCATAGAGTGCTATCATCAGCTGATTTTGCTCAGTTGACATGTGGAATTTTAATTAGGTGACTGAGGCAAACAGCAAGGGAGCGTTTAAGGGGAAGACAGATATTAAGCACAGGGCGTTATGACAGAGACGCTTGAGGAGAAAAGAATGAAGTATGTGGCATTAGAATGAGATGAGGCAAGTGTGCAGTAACATTGTATTAACATTCACAAAGACAAGGCCGGACAAACATCCTTTTTTGTGTGGGAAAATTCCACGTCCTGAGAATGCAATAACTCAAAAAATACATCCTCAACTACAACTCAACTGCAGTGATGATAGTGTCAAGATCATCATTTAGTTATTGCAATCGCTCTCTCAATCACAAGAAGCATGAATACGGAATCAAACCCACCCTTGCCCCCCACCCCTGTAATCATTCTGAAGAAAGTTCCCAACCCGAAACGTCACCTATCCATGTTCCCCTGGAATGCTGCCTGCCTGACCCGCTAGGTTATTCCAGCACTTTGTGTCTTTCCTTGGTAAGCCAGCATCTGCAGTTCCTTGTTTCTACAAGCAGAGTGATGATGCCTGTTGTCAATCTGTTACATACTCATTCGGCACCAAAGTGTTGTCAATACAGCTGAAATCACAATACTGAGCAACATTTAGCTCAGTAAATCCACACTATATAAAGCCTAACAAATACATCTGAAAAACAACAACATTTGATGGAAATAGGCTGTCACGGAGCAGAAACAAATCAGGAGACCAACACTGAAGTTTGCCGTTTAATCGCTGGTAATTTCGCCATATTACTATTTAAAATGCTGATTTCATAAGCATTGCCCCAAAGAACGGCATCCAATAAAGCACAAGCTCCAATACTGTAAATCTACTTATGTGATAATGGGAGGAAACATTCAGCTCCCAGAGGCTTATATCCTTTCAATTTATTGAGCAAGCAATCTCATACAACATTGAATTCTGAATGAGGAAAAGCAATTAATTCAGGTGCAGCATACGGCTGGTTTCCTGCAGTACCAAAGACTGGAGAGAAGCCAACATCAGTATCATGACCACTGCATCCCTTCTCACAAAGGCCAGGGCTGATAGAAGGAAATACCAAAAGTAACTCAGTAAACCAATTTCCATCACTCATCTCCACCAACTTCAATGGCACTGTCAATACCAATCAAAGTACAAGGCTTTTTCATGGATTTCAAGGAAAACCAATGCTCATAATACAGTAATGCTGACATTTTTTTCTATAATTAGCTTTCCATTTCCTCCAAAATAAATATGTTTCTTAGACCAGTTATCGTGAACTAATCCTTTAATTACACAATGTAAGAAACTATTCAAAACACCGACTCCACTCGCCACGTACCACCCACCCCCGCCATCGCCTCCATTCCACTCAACCCACCGACACCACAAACATCAAAGTGTTGAAGAAGGAACTGCAGATGCTGGAGAATCGAGGGTTACACAAAAAGCTGGAGAAACTCAGCGGGTGCAGCAGCATCTAAGGAGCGAAGGAGATAGGCGACGTTTCGGGTCGAGACCCTTCTTCATTACTGAATCGGTAAAAAAAGACAGAAAGTGCTGGGGTAACTCAGCCTGTGCTGAACCTAAGACATCATTGATTCATTTACCAAAGCAGATGGAAGAATTGATCTTACTCTTAACAAGTGTAAAACAAAGACCCTCTACCAACCTCCATTGTACAATAACAACCTTTGACAATAAAGGTCCACAGGAAGACCATGGAAAATGGGGACCACTTCCCATATCCTGGGAAGTACCTTAAGGAAAAGGCAAGCAACAAATGTAAAATTCATCGTCATCTTCAAAAGCAATGCCTGAAGATCAAGACCACAAGTTGGGCATAATGTTCACAATCTATCATGCAGCAGTGATACCGATTCTCCTATCTGCCTCTGAGATAGCAACGCTACAAAGCACTGGAGAGATTCCAGCAACATAAATGAACCATCGTCCTCGCCTGGGCAAACAGTGAAACACTGGGCATACCTCGTCAATGACATGCCTGTTACCATATGTTGTAAAGCAATTAAAAGACTTAAGGAATCTCAGAGAGGGCAACATCCTCACCCGCTCTTGGGAATCTTAGACTCGTGACCACTCAATCTGCGAGGAGCATTTGGGATGGTTGTGAGAACTTCAAGCCCAGCAAAAAAAAACAACAGAAGGACCTCTGAAGAAGGATCCTTCCCCGAAACGTCACCTATCCATACTCTCCAGTGACGTTACTTGCAAGAACAACAGTTTCACTGAACACCTCCGCTCAGTCCGCCTAAACCTACCTGATCTCCCGGTGCTAAACACTTTAACTCCCCCTCCCATTTCTACAATTACCTTTCTGTCCTGGGCCTCATCCATTGCCAGAGTGATGCCCAGCGTAAATTGGTGGAACACCGATTATTTCACTTAACCAGCTTACACCCCAACAGTATGAACATTGAGGGTACACAAAAGGCTGGAGAAACTCAGCGGGTGCAGCAGCATCTAAGGAGCGAAGGAGATGGGCGACGTTTCGGGTCGAGACCCTTCTTCAGTCTGGTCAGGGATCAGGGAAACGAGAGATATAGACGGTGATGTGGAGAGATAAAGAACAATGAATGAAAGATATGCAAAAAAGTATCGATGATAAAGGGAACAAGCCATTGCAAGCTGTTTGTGGTGTGAAAATGAGAAGCTGGTGCGACTGGGGTGGGGGAGGGAGATAGAGAGAGAGGGAATGCCAGGGCCCGAGGGCTGAGGGAGAGGTGGGAAGGGGAGGAGACAGCAAGGGTCAACAGAATTGAGAAAATTCAATGTTCAAGCCCAAAGGATGCAGACCCCCACCAAGCGGAATATGAGGTGCTGTTCCTCCAACTTGCGGTGTTGCTCACTCTGGCCGTGGAGGAGGCCCAGGACCGAGAGGTCGGATACGGAATGGGAGGGGGAGTTGAAGTGCTGAGCCATTGACCTCTCCGAGTAACCCTTGCTCTCCATTCCTCCCCCTTTCCCAGTTTTCTGACCAGTCTGAATGTCCTTGATTACATTTTTATCTCTGTTTGCTTTGTTGTTATCTTCTCCCAGCTAACAATGGTCTATTCTAGAGTGTTAAAGAAGGAACTGCAGATGCTGGAGAATCGAGGGTACACAAAAAGCTGGAGAAACTCAGCGGGTGCAGCAGCATCTAAGGAGCGACCCTTACAGGTGAAACAGACAAAAGTAACTCAGTAACTCGCTCCTTAGATGCTGCTGCACCCGCTGAGTTTCTCCTGCTTTTTGTGTACCAATGGTCTATTCTACATTTTCCTTTGATACACATCACCTTTGTCTCATTTTCACACCTTACACTTCATTATCTCTGTAACTCCCTCTCCCCTGACAGTCTGATGCAGGGTCTCAGCCTGAAATGTCACCCATTCCTCAGGATCTCAACACCTCGCTAAATGCCCACCTGCCCTGTCAAGCACCTACTGTGGCAGTCCGCTGGTCTGATAGACATCATCTGTCAGATCAGAATGAACAGAATTGAACAGAAGCCTTGCCCCTTAGGAACTGCCTTGGATGAGGAGGAAGAATCGGTTTGTTGACAAGCAAGACCTCCAATAATAGAGCAGCATTTCTCAGGTTAAAACAACAAACAGACAAAATGGGACATCAATTAAGAAAAAAAAAAAATCACCGATTTATTTCCCGACATATTAAAGTGAAGTGGGCACCTACATTTCATTCCATTTTTACAATTAACTCTTAAAGATAACTTTCTGTCTCTTGAACATTTCAATAGCAATCCTTAGTCATTTGACTTAAGTCAGACTTAAAATTTCTAAAACTTCCTATAGTGAGCACACCACAGGAGATGAGAAATAAAAGTAAATTAAAAAATAAGCTAAATATCAAGAAAGCATGCTGGTTCATTGTCGAGTCTATTCTCAAGGCGAGTAGTGCCTACTTTGGAGAACTCTTCTCTCCAATTCTCACTTCCCCAAACCACAGACCACCTGCATTTCATCTAATCTTGCTTATTAAACCAACGTCACAGGAAAGCACGGGAATGGAACCATAACAAGAGTGCTAAAAGTAAGAACAGCAGAAACCCTAGATGTGAGATGAGAAAGTGGTGCGAGCACAGTCAATCAGTAGGCAATACTGACTCCACTTTATGGAAGATGTATCATGATCACTGAAAGTGACCAGCTGGACTGCAGATCATATGATTTTTACAGCTGAGGGAGCAGTGAAGTTCCTGCCAACAGTAGTTTTAAGAAATCCGATTGTAACACTGGGTGACCGTAGATACATTTTTCATTTTACACTTACCTTTATTTCTCATCTCCTATGGTGTGCGCATTACATGAAATTTTCAGAAATTAGAGTCTGACTGAAGTCAAATGACTAAGAGTTAGTGTTCCAGAGGCAGAAAGTTATCTTAAAGAGTAAATAGAAATGGAAAGAAGGCAGGTGCCGACATTTAATAAGTTGGGAAATAATTCAGTGATCTTTATGTTCTTAACGTTAACAGAGTAAGGGAATTTTAGAAATCTAATGTTGGAGATGGACGTTCTTGTGTTCACTTGATGGAACCAACTTATCACCACAAACAGCAACAACGTGAAGCTGGTACATTGTTACCATGACCTCATGCACTAGACGTGGCTTAGTCATGTAGATGGCCAGCACTGACAACTCCCTAAACTCTAGATCAGCCTTCACCCCACAAATGAATCAATGCTTTCAATCTAAACGAAAAATAAAACCTAATTTATTGTTTTATTTACAATAAGTCAATACATGGAAATGAATCCGTCAACTAAACCTGTAAATGAAAAATGTAAAAGCCAAACTTAATCTTACTTACTCAGGTAGCTATAGAAATGTCTAAGATTTTTAGCGCTCGTAAAACCCCATACGGACAAAGGAAAAGGCGAACAATTACATTTCAGGCACACAGAGGGTAAACAGATGAGTAATTGGGAATCACCGACACAGAGGTAGTCGTTAATTAAAGTAACTGGAAGTGTTAAATGGAGCGGAAGTCCATGACACCAAAACAAAGATCAGGATCTGAACACCTGGTGCTCATGAAACACATCATTGTATTAGGAGTGAAGGAGATGGAAACCTGCAGCATTAACTATTGGTATTGCTCCACAGCTGTGTCAATGAAATATAGATTCAGTGTTATGAAAGGGGAGTGAAAACCAAGCCTTACAGAGCACTGAGTGTACAAGGCTGCAAGCATTGAGGCAAATCTCAAAACACTTCACAACTTTACAAATTGCCAGTGGCATCTTGAGCAGTGTATGTACCCAGCAAGCCTCTCCTTACTTCCATTTGGAACTTGGTCCACACCGGGTCCATGATATATTTTGACCAAGAATACTCAGAATCTTAAAAGCGAATCTTTCAAATCTAAATATACCCACACAAATTCTTGAGGCTTTCTGGGCTTCACATCATTTGGGAGCGGTGGTCTGGGAAATGGGTGGCTTGGCTGACCTACCACTTTCTTGGACTTTCGAGGATTTGAGTATAGGAGCAAGGAGATCCTAGTGCAGTTGTACAGGGCCCTGGTGTAGGACTGAGATGAGGAAACAAATTTCACCCAGAGAGTTGTGTATCCGTGGAATTCTCCGCCAAAGAAAGCAGTGGAGGCCAATTCACTGGATGTTTTCAAGAGAGAGTTAGATTTAGCTGAGGGCTAAAGGAATCAAGGGATATGGGGAGAAAGCAGGAACGGGGTACTGATTTTGGATGATCAGCCATGATCATATGAATGGCGTGCTGGTTTGAAGGGCCAAATAAGTGTAGTAGGCCATTTTCTATGTTTTCTATGACTTACCAGAAATGCGCTCTTCTTCGAGAAGTTTCATTTGATGGTGGAATATTTGCTCTTGGACTCGACAGATTGATCTCTTAATCTTCTCCCTTCGACTCACCATGTAAGTAAGGTTTCGAACCTATTGGAGGAACATTGGAAGCTGAAATCCCAGTCACTCAGAACTATTTAACATCAACACAAGAAAGCATTCCTCATCTTAAATAATGATCGGAACTCTACGAATCGCCGGTTAATAACAAATGCCGCTTGTCTGAAAACTTACCCACATTGCCTTCTTTCAAAAAAACAAACAAAAAACTTAATATTAGTCCACCTAAAATACAAACAGAAACTGCTGGTACAGCAGGTCAGTCAGTGCCTGCAAGATAAAGACACATGAATTTTTTGGCCTGTTCAGAACTTTTCCTGATATTTCACTACGGATTATGGATCATGGATTGGTAATGAGTTTTATGAAATCCATCTATGACTCACCAAGATGGCTATACATTCCCCCACCACGAGAGGTTGACTTCATTTCAAAAAGCATCACAGCTCAAGATGTCTGAAGGCAGCCTTACCACCACACATTAACTAAAATAGGGGCAGGAAACAAATTTATTCCGTAAAAGCATTACGAGTTCCCATCATATTTCAGATGTCAAACAAAAGGGAGCAAGAGAGACACCAGAACAAAAGTAAAATATGTTTTCCTTGAAACATTTTATGCTTATTTACAACAATTAAACCTTATAGTCTTAAAGACTTGACAGAAGAATAGCGAGTGTGTTATTTACATACAAGGCAACATTTGGTGTAACACTCTCACCTTTACAGCACTTACCATCAGCAATACCACTGGAGACATGCTGGCGTCTGTTAATTATTTAATATGGTATAGGTCTCCCCCGGTTAGCGAACCTTCATTCGACAGCTTTTCACTACATCAAAAGACACTCGGACGGGTATATTGATAGGAAAAATTTAGAGGGATATGGGCCAAGCATGGGCAAATGCAACTAGCTTAGGTGTGACACCTTACTCGGCATCTGTGCAGTATGACTACGATAAGGAACACATTTGGATGCCACCTTTCATATGCAAGTCCCTGAAAACCAGTAACATTTCATTGGGGAAGGAGTCTTTGAAATAAACACTGTCTTCAAAATATACACTCCTCCATCTAGCAATAGGGTGAATGAATTATCAATCTCACCTTGTGAAAACAAACGTGATCGCTTCTGATTTACTGCATCTTTACTGGAAAGGAGATTGACCAGCTTCTGACATTTTTATTGAATTATATCCACAGCAACAGGTATCCTGTGTGAGACCTAAGAGTTTACTTTATGTTCCGCTATACAAATTGTATTATTGTTCAAAGGGGTCTCCAGGAATCTAACACCTTTCCTTCACCAAGGGAGGCCTTCATCCAAACATTGTTTTAAAAGTAAAAGTTTTTAATGGAAATGGTTACCATAGCTGAATACTCAGTTAGAAGCCATTGAATGTCCTGAGTAAAATCTGCTCTATTGAGAATAGTGTTGGGCAAGTGCTCCCAACTCCCTCACCCCAAGCACGCAAGGCATTTCCACAACACCAATTAAAAATTGCTTGTACGCAGGAGTGTGAGATGTACATGCACGGAAAGGAGCTATTAATCGACACAACAGTAACTGTTAGCAACTGGAGAGGTAGAGCAGTGCACATCTAAGAGGACACAGTAGCTATTACTGTGCCATGCTGGCAATAGTTCAGAAGACAGGTTCAGAGAGGATAGGAATAAGAGCAGAAAATAAGGTCAATCACACAGTATGTACAATATAAAAGAATGGACCCAATTTTATTGGATTTCATTACAGTACATGTCATAATACTGTACATTCAATACTGCACAGAAGTAAATGCCAACAATTTGAAAGAAAAGTAAAGCCATAAAGGGAAAAGCAGAGACACACCTGATTGCAGGTACAGATTAGAAAGAATACAGGGTAACGCTGCAACAGCAAATATCTACAGCTTATTCCCTACTGCAAACTGTTACAATGGACCTTATCCCTCAAACCCAGAACAGGCACAGTCCTCATTGCAAATTCAACAAGATTTTGTCACAAAATATTTTGGATGCACCGCTACTTAGCACACTTCATCGTGGAATGGAGGATGTCCAAAATCTGATTGTCTGGCACTATCAATTCTAACGCTGCATTTAAAGGCAAGTGGAAAAATAATCACCTCCATACAATCAATTCTGCAGAAGAAAGTGGCTCCTTTCAACATGCTAAAAACAGTTGATTTATGAAAATATTCACCAAATTGGATCACAGAACAAAAACAACATCAATTCAAATTAATAGCACCAATACAGATGGAAATTAATTACATTTCAATTCCTGATGCCACATGAACCTCATCAAGCTGCCTGAATGGAATCTCTTCTGAAATCCTGTGTTTAACAGATTGACTTTCCTACAATTGAAATAAGCATTAAGAGAACAGTACAGAAATTATGTTAATACAATACCACAGAAATAATTATGATTTCAATTCTAGAATCTCCATGCACATACACATAGCTGACCATATCCGTGGGCGCTTTCTCACAGTTATGCCCTCTCAATTAGTCTGGTGAATGAATAGCTAATTCACTAAGGAACCATTAAAAAGTGATCAGGATTATGCATAGTTAACAATCGAATGATCGAGAGTTAGGGACAGTTCCACATAGTGTGAAATGCACATGTCATCATCTGAAAGATGATGACTAACCGAGGCAGAATAATCAGTAACTAGGTTTCTGTTCCTATAGAGAATATCAGAATGAGTCCCTCAATCTGCATGGCTGCACATGACAAGCAAATTCAGACCCACTCACCCCAAATCCAATCATCCATTCTCACTGCTACATTTCTCATTTTCTGCAAGCTTTATACCTAAACGATGAATATTTAAAATGTTAAATGGAATTTGTTTTTTTTAAACCATGAATGACAGAAAATTGATATTAGAGTGCAAGGTCAGAGTTGTAATCCAATCGAAATCTAATAGCATTGCTAATCTAATTCCTTGTAACTCATCCTTCATTGGTCATTATTCTATATTTATGCCACAAGGTAAAAATAGCACAGTACTATTTGCATTACAGCTATTTCTAGATATGTGGAAATATATGCCAAAAGTGTATGTTAGATCAGCAACGCGACTAGTGTCATGTAAAAAGAAAGAAAAATCACTGATATGTTATGATAACACTTTGGCACATGACGAGGGAACACAGTGCAGCCCAATGGAACAGATCCCAAAAGACAGGACCACAAAAATATGCAGTTTCACGAGACAGTTCTTGCCATTTAAGCAAACATTTTGCTTCTTGCTCATTTGTGTTTCATTCATTGAACAACCCCAGAAAAAAAATGCACACAATCAAAGTTCAATCAAATAATTTAAAAGTGCAATACAGCTTTGTGCCAAATGTAAAGCAGCTTGTCTGAAAGTGATCTGATCTCTCCTGCAATGTGGTAGGAAGGAAGTGTTTGTTGTGCCACAGTTATTACAGAATCCCCATATGCTTTAAAACCACAAAAGTAGGTGGTTCTGTGCTAACTGGATGCAATCTCCCAAAATCCTAATGCATGAAACTACACGCTCCATACAGGATGTTTTTTTCTAGACCAATAAGTAGAAAAACCGACTAGAGGGCAGGCCATCCTAGGTATTGTGTAATGTGGAAGGATTAGTTAGTGATCTTATCGTGCAAAGCCCCTTGGGCAACAGTGACAATAACATGGTGGAATTCTGCATTAGGATGGAGAGTGACACACTTAATTCAGAGACTAGGGTCCTGAACTTAAAGAAAGGAGACTTTCAAGGTATGAGATGGGAATTGGCTAGAATAGACAGGCAAATTATACCTAAATGGTTGACGGTGGAGATGCAATGGCAAAGATTTAAAGACTGCATGGATGAACTCCAAACATTTTTCATCCGTCTGGTGAAAAAATAAAACTGCGAAGGCGGCTCAACCTTGGTTAATGAGGCAAATCAAGGATAGTGTTAAATCCAGAGAAGAGACATATGTTGGCCAGAGGAAGCAGCAAACCAGAGGACTGGGAGAAATTTGGAACTCAACAGAGGACAAAGGGGTTAATTAACAGGAGGAAAAGGGAGCATGAAAGAAAGCTTGCGGGGAATATAAAAACTGACTGAAAGCTTCTTTAGATATGTAAAAAGGAAAAGATTAGGGAAGACAAATGTAGGTCCCTTACAGTCAGAGACAGGTGAATTTATGATGGGAAACAAGGATATGGCAGACCAGTTAAACAAGTACTTTGGTTCTGTCTTCACTAAGGAAGACACAAACAATCTCACAGAAATACTTGGGGACTGAGGATCTAGTATGAGGGAACTGAAGGGAATTCACATTAGTCAGGACATGGCGTTAGGTAAACTGTTGGGACTGAAGGCAAATAAATCTCCAGGGACTGATCGTCTGCATCCCAGAATACTCAAGGAGGTGGCCCAAGAAATCGTGGATGCATTGGTGATCATTTTACAATGTTCTATAGACTCTGGATCAGTTCCTGTAGACTGCAGGGTAGCCAATGTAACTACACTTTTTCAGAAAGGAGGGAGAGAGAAACCAGGAAATTATAGATCAATTAGCCTTATGTCGGTAGTGGGGAAGATGCTGGAGTCAATTGTTAAAGATGTTATAGCAGCGCATTTGGAAAGTCAGCATGGATTTATGAAGGGGAAATCATCCTCGACTAGTCAAGTCAAGTCACATTTATTTATATAGCACATTTAAAAAACAACTCTCGTTGACCAAAATGCTTTATATTCGTTATAAGAGTAGTATACACAAGCAGGCTACATACACATATACATATAGCCCTCGCTCAGAGGACGTCAGGAAAGGCTTTATCTTCTGGAATTATTTTGAGGATGTAACACGTAGAATGGATAAGGGAGAGCCAGTGGATGTAGTGTACCTGGACTTTCAAAACGCCTTTGACATGGTCCCACACAAGAGATTAGTGTGCAAAATTAGAGCACATGGTATTGGGGGTAGGGTATTGACATGGATAGAGAACTGTGTAAGAAGGAACTGCAAATACTGGTTGGCAGACAGGAAACAAAGAGTAGGGATTAACGGGTCCCTTTCAGAATGGCAGGCAGTGACCACTGGGGTACCGCAAGGCTCGATGCTGGGACCGCAGCAATTTACAATATACATCAATGATTTAGATGAAGGGATTCAAAGTAACATTAGCAAATTTGCAGATGACACAAAGCTGGGTGGCAGTGTGAACTGTGAGGAGGATGCTATGAGAATGCAGGGTGGCTTGGACAGGTTGGGTGAGTGGGCAGATGCATGGCAGATGCAGTTTAATGTGGATAAATGTGAGGTTATCCACTATGGTAGCAAAAACAGGAAGGTAGATTATTATCTAAATAGTGTCAAGTTAGGAAAAGGGGAAGTACAATGGGATCTAGGGATTCTTGTTCATCAGTCAATGAAAGTAAGCATGCAGGTACGTTGGAGGCCGGTTCTCTGGATACTTTCAAGAGATAGGGCTCTTAAAGATAGCGGAGTCAGGGGATATGGGGAGAAGGGAGGAGCGGGGTATGATTGGGGATGATCAGCCATGTTCACATTGAATGACGGTGCTGGCTCAAAGGGCCGAGTGGCCTACTCCTGCATTGTCTATTAAACCAAAGATAGACGCAAAATGCTGGAGGAACTCAACAGGACAGGCAACATCTCTGGAGAGAAGGAATGGGTGATGCTTCGGGTCAAGACATTTCTTCAGACTCTAGGTCTTGACCTGAAACGTCACCCATTCCTTCTC
Organism: Okamejei kenojei; assembly: GCA_035221665.1. Taxonomy (NCBI): domain Eukaryota; kingdom Metazoa; phylum Chordata; class Chondrichthyes; order Rajiformes; family Rajidae; genus Okamejei; species Okamejei kenojei. The sequence continues at coordinate 45,125,709 of CM069131.1, forward strand.
TCCAGAGATGCTGCCTGTCCCGCTGAGTTACTCCAGCTTTTTGTGTCTATCTTTGGATGAGTGGGCAGATGCATGGAAGATGCAATATAATGTGGATAAATGTGAGGTTATCCACGTTGGTAGCAAAAAAAGGCAGATTATTATCTGAAAGATGTCAAATATGGAAAAGGGGAGGTGCAACGAGACCTTGGTGTGCTTGTACATCAGTCACTGAAAGTAAGCATGCAGGTACAGCAGGCAGAAGAAAGCTAATGGCATGTTGGCCTTCATTGCGAGAGGATTTGAGTTTAGCACCAAGGAGGTCCCACTGCAGTTGTACAGGGCCCTGGTGAGATCGCACCTGGAGTATTGTGTGCAATTTTGGTCTCCTAATTTGTGGAAGGACATTATTGCTATTGAGGGAGTGCAGCGTAGGTTCGCCAGTTTAATTCCCGGGATGACGGGACTGACCTATCATGAAAAAATGGGTCGACTGGGCTTGTATTCACTGGAATTTAGATGGACGAGAAGAGATCTTATAGAAACATATAAAAAATTTTAAAGGATTGGACAGGCTAGATGCAGGGAAAATGTTTCCGATGTTGGGGAAGTCCAGAACCAGGGGTCACAGTTTAATAATAAGGGCTAGGCCATTCAGGACTGAGAAGAGGAAAAAAATATTTCACCCAGAGAGTTGTGAATCTGTGGAATTCTCTGCCGCAGAAGGCAGTGGAGGCCAATTCACTGGATGTTTTCAAGGGAGTAAGATTTAGCTCTTAGGGCTAAAGTGATCAAGGGATATGGGGGGAAAAAAGCAAGAACGGGGTACTGATTTTAGATGATCAGCCACGATCATATTGAATGGAGGTGCTGGCTCGAAGGACCGAATGGTCTACTCCTGCACCTATGTTTCTATACCCACATGGAGCTTACAATCTCCCGACTCATTCTCTACTGTACAGTTTCAGCAGCCAATCTGCTGGCATTCACAGATTATTAATAAGTTGCAACAAATAAGCACCAACGTAAAAAGGTGGACAAACACAACAAATTAAAAGCAGGCCAAAAACTAAAACAAAGGACCAACCCAACGTGAATTAAAAGGCGTAACACACTTTTGGCTGATCACATACACCATGAGTTTCCATGATGCATGACTTTATGCTGGGTGCACAGCAGGTTACCCGAGACTAGAAGATATTTCACAAGCTGCACGCCACAATCAAGCTGCACATGAATGTCATACAAACCCTGAGATTGAGATATAAAGAAAGATAACACAAATAAACAAATAGAAAAATGGTGAAAATAAATATTATTTACTGATTCATAAAGTAGTTGGAGGACTTAGTTCATAACAACAGAGCTTAATCCAGGGCGGCACATTTACTTAACTGTTGAAATAGACAAGTGTGATTTTATGGACATAAACCTTTAAACAATCATTACAGTTTTGCTAACAGTCATAACTGTCACTAGCCCAAATTATTTCCTATTAGTCAAAGGCTAACAATTTCTTCACTTTTGAAAATTGTGTGCGTGTGTGTGTGAGAGATATTTTATATACATGTAATATACAATGTATATAATATATAACATACATAATGCATAGTTTATATATAAAATAAAATCTAAAATAAAATATATTATGCTACACAATGTCAAATTAATCCATCATCTTCACTGCCAAAGACTCGCTCTCAACCTTCAAATGGAAACTAGGAATCATGGAGGGGCAATCCGGAGAGGAAAAGGAATGATGCAAACTCTATGACATCCCCCCACCCATCCCCGAAGCAATATTCAAGCATTAAGGTTGTTAACATTTATCAATAACTTGCTGATGTGGGGGAGGGGGGGGGGGGGGATGTCAGGGGTTGCACTGATGCAACATCTTATTACATCCTCAGATGGCAACTAATGAATTGTTGCTTGAGGTGCGGGCACAACTAATGGAAAGGTAAATGGGGAAGCTAACCTGAATATGAAGCCCCACACACGTGACAAGATTGTAAGTCACATGAAGGAGAAATAATGGCAGAATTCTTAAGAATTTCTAAATATGAATCTACAGTAAAACAAGGAGAACTAACAACCATTTGTAATATTTGCTGCATTAAAGTCACAATTTCCATTATTACGGCTTTGTTAATCATGAATAAAACGTACTCCCATCCCGCCTGCAGAATTCTGGAGCTTAGTTATAGTTGTTCTCGTCAACTGTCTCCTCGAGTACTTTCAGCAAAGAACCAATAAAGTATTGGTGTGCCTGATTTAATGCCGAGAAATTGTTCCAAAGGCAGTTTCATCTTCGAAAAGCCTTACCTAATGGCAATGATTTATTTATTGCCCTAGCCAGTGAGTGTTGTAGGAAGCCAGACCCATTTCTCCATCATCACCATACCCATGCAACAGGGTAACAACCTGGAGAAACTCATGAATGCTTTTGCCTTCCTTAATCTGCCATTGCTCCATTAAGAAGGAACTTATTCCATTTGGATCAGGAACAAAGCTGAGAATTTGTGGCATCAATAGTTAGGAGACAAGTGCTTGGGATCTGCAGATCCTGGTGCAAGGAAAGCATGGCACATGGTTATTTTATGGTCATCCAGAAATCCACCAACCACCCAGTGACAATGAGTGGAGTGGTAAGATCTTTGGAGCCTTTGCTCAATACCTGAAGTGATGAACTGGGAAGGTATGGGGAGGGGAGACACAAATAAAATGGAGTAACTCAGCGGGTCAGACAGCATCTCTGGAGAAAAGGAATAGGTGACATTTCGGGTCGAGACCCTTCTTCAGCCTGGCATGGGATGGGTTGTGGGGGAGAGAGGTGACGTCAGGAGCAGCTGCACATCTTTGTAGGATGTTTTAAGTTCTCTGGGAAAATATCTGCAATACTTGCATACCTTTTTCATGTCTTCACAAAACTAACTTGCATCCATGTGAGGATTTACCTATAAAATTTGAAACTGAATTTTGTAAACAAAACTTCTGATAAAAAATTAGATCTGACCTGCAGAGCACCAAGCGTTTTCTGTTTCAAGTTAAGTATACGAGGAAGTGAAAGATGTGTGTTGACTTCAGATTTAAATATTCATTTGTGCCCTCAGAAGATTTCACAAACTTACAGCAAATGAACAGTGCATTTTGCTACTCCAAGTACCTAATTTTATTTAACTCCTTTTGGTTTTCTTCCAGAGGAACTTTCCCTTCCTTTTGACAAACGCTCATAGAAGAAGAGAAATGTGATATTGGAAGCAATGATAAAATAAGATGAATAGGTCCCGCGAGTTGACCAGTGGGAAACCACTGTTCTCACAACAAATACAATCTTCCCAGTGGTTAAGTTCTCAATCAGTGCAAACAAGAGCTTCAGCAGAACATTTCCCCTCTATTTTCCCCATCAGCAGGAACAGTTAACAACAAGGATCCAAATTCTTCCTCCCGCAATCAACTCAGCCAGCACTGCTGTGCCTAGAAGCACCAGAAGTGAAACTACAAGCGAGCTCAACAAACTTCTCATTCTGCAGTCACAATAATGTTCTTTACTTTCCTATCAAAATGCACTTCTCCAATTCAATGCAAATAAATTAATGCTGGTGTAGATGTTCTGATGTGACAGAACACCCCCTGATGCTAGCATGGAAAATATCGCTCTGTATTTAAATGTGGTACTTTGGTCACCAATTGCAAAACTGTTGTCAAATATTTACTGCAGAGTTCCAAAAGGAATTCGTATTTTACATAAAAATAAAGTGACACCAATACGGAGTTTTTGGATGGACAGAAATTCCTTCAGAATGTTATTGCCTCTTCCTTATTCAACAGTCAAATTTGAACAGCTTAACTGGGGGTGGAGAGTTGGAAGATTTTACTGATGGCAGCAGTAGAACTTTCTCCCTGACCCAGGGCAAAACAGTGCACCATAAAGTTAACATTCTTGAAGTGCGCTGGATTGCTTTGCTAAGTGAGTTACTGATGACTCAGCACCAATCTGCATCCCCTTGCATGGGATAATTTATCCAACATGTTTCTTCCAGTTTGACGCAGCACAGATGGTGATGAAAACGTGCACCCATCCAGATGGTGGGAATTTTACAAATGGAAGAATATCCTTCAAAGACAGACAGAATAAAAATTGAATGTGTCTTATAAAGACCAGCTCAATAAAAAGCAATGGCAAAAACATTCAGAATCACAACATGAATTTGCTAAAAGCAGGGGAAATTTGCAGGGAGGATGATATTAAATTGCAGAATTGCAGCTCCAAGCAACAGCACTCACCCTCTCAAGGTCCTGTCGGAGGTGGGTGAAGAGCTGCAGCCGTCTGAACAAGACATCTTGCTCCTGCTTTGCCAGATTGTCCTCCTCGTCCTTTTTGGGAGTGAAGAGAGGCTTGTTTAAATTGCTCTTCCTTTTTCCTTTCCAGTACTGGTAAATAAAATCCACAAGCTCCTCGGACAGTTTCAAGTGCTGGGACACTTCAGAGATGCTGACAAAGTTATAAAATTCGTCCTCCAGCTGTTGGAGTTTCTGCTTTCGGAGACTGATCCTTTCAGCCTCCGCCTGAGTCTGGTCCATGCTGTCCAGAGCGCTCTCCACAATGGAGGGTTTCTCCTCCATTTCCGTAGTGGAATAGTCTTTGGTTCCCTCGCCTGGCTCCTTGCTGCTGTGCTTTGGGCAATATGACTTGAACTTCACTTCGTCATTTTCCGCCAGTATGGTCTTCATTTCCAAACTGCGATCAAAAGCGCAAGTCACATGAAAGGCTGTTCGACAGTTCTTCACTGAACACTGTAGGCATTAACAAAATTAAAGCATAGTCGTTATAGAAGACAGTATATTTCAGTCTGTCATGTAGACTGTTCTGCTACATCAGCTATTCCTTTGCAATCGTGCTAATTAATTTTAAAGGGGGAGGAAATCAGTGCAAATGTCCATTAAGAACATGATCAAAACAATATTGCTATCCTAACAGAAAGAACAAAACATAAATCTGATTTGAATGGAGAGAAATGTCCTTTTCCTACCCTCAATGCTGGGAACAGTTACCTAATGTATACATTTTAAACTAAAAATCAATGAAACGGTTTAATTTAGAGAGGAAAAAATATATCCATTATTTAACTTTATACAAAGGACTATAGAGCGCAATGAAAGAAATTGCTCTGAATCTTTAAACGTCATTGGGACATTGGGACTTACAAAATTCTTAAGGGTTTGGATAGGCTAGATGCAGGAAGATTGTTCTCGATGTTAGGGAGGTCCAGAACAAGGGGTCACAGTCTAAGGATAAGGGAAAATTTCTTTAGGACCGAGATGAGGAAAACATTTTTCACACAGAGAGTGGTGAGTCTCTGGAACTTTCTGCCACAGAATGTAGTTGAGGCCACTTCATTGGCTATATTTAAGAGTTAGATGTGGCCCTTGTGGCTAAAGGGATCAGGGGGTATGGAGAGAAGGCAGGTGCAGGATACTGAGTTGGATGATCAGCCATGATCATATTGAATGGCGGTGCAGGCTCGAAGGGCCGAATGGCCTACTCCTGCACCCATTTTCTATGTTTCTGTTTCTATAAGACTCAGCTGTGCAGTGATACAACATACAATTTGAGGCATCAAATAATAGGAAAGACTTCAAGGCCAGGGATAGCTCTGTAAAGAAGGGTGCAAGGGGTGGGTGACCTTGGTAATGGGGAAAGGCTGGAGAAGTGGAGATTGAGCTTCTTTGAGAGGATGGGATTTAATTTGATGTTCAAAATAATGAGGATCAAAGAACGAAGAATAATCTACCTGCCAGTGGAAGTAGATTCTAACCAAAATTTAATGATTTAAGATAAATAGCAAATGTTGAAAATACACAGTAAATCAGGTAGCATCTGCGAAGAATCAGAGTAAACTTTCCAGGTCAGTGCTCTCTCCCCATAGACACTACTAAGCTGCTGAATAATTCCAGATATTTTAGGTTTTCTATCCAATTTCTAGAACCCGTTGCAGTGATGTTGATAAATATGCAGTTTCAGGTAGAAAATTATAATCCAGTACACACTTCCTGAAAAGGAGGTGGTTCAATAATCACTTTCTAAATGGAGTTGTGAAGTACTTACAAGGGGAGATCCATCAGGCTGCATGGGCAGAAATCCCGGGGGGGTGGAGGGTGGACGTGTCTCCCCATGTTTTGAGAGTTGGGGGACATTCCCCCATATTTCCTTATGTGTCAAAATGTAACTGAGGCCTATTCTCCGGCCCCGTTACCCCTCTAAGTGCTCCCACCCACCACCGAAGGAAGCTAGCTAGCGCTACACTCTTCCCAATTAAGCCAGTGCTAACTGTAATTACCGTATCATGCGTACATCAGGGGCCTCAAAACTATGGCCCGCGAGCCACATCCGGCCCACCACGAGATTTTATCTGGCCCGCAGCAAGCTCAGCGCAGGACGAAACGTGTGTCAGTTAGGTGTCGAGTCGATTCGAGTCGGCGAGCACGGCGGCCCGGAGCTGCTCTTAGTGTTGTTAACGATAGGTTCCTCGAATTGTCAGAGCCGAGACATCACAGGGCCGCCGTGAAGAAGGGTGCAATGGGTGGGGGGGGGGGGGGGGGGTTGTTCGGCGGCGGCGGTCAGAATGGGTCGGCAGTGCGTTATAACATGCGGTCGTTCCTCTCTGCCCTCTCTTTGTTTTAAAAGCGATTTCCGCCCATGGGGAGGACTACGCCCTGGAATGGGGGGGGTGGGGGACTATGTATAAACACTGCTGTAATTTCTACACGGTGAAACCAAAATGTATAAAAATGGCCTTTATTAAAATCTGACAATGTGCACTTTAACCACATGTTTTTTCTATGACAAATCTTAAATTGCGGAGTACAGAGGCAAATAAATATATGTCCCAAACATAATGGATGGCACTGTAAATATCACACTCTGAATTATTTTTAAGGTATGCCTTTTAACAAAATGAGCTTAAATCTCATTTGATGAAACTACCTCATGTTCATTAATACGAAAACAGTTATTTGATGTTATACTTGAAAAATTGCTGGAAAATAAGAGTACGATTATGATTTTCCAAACCTGTATGCAGGCTCCAGTCTTCTCGGTGCACAAGCTGCACACTAATGCCCATCTGCTGGCTGGAACATGTGATATCTTTGTTATGGGCTCCATCTTTTCTGGGCAGCCTATGCTAACCTAAATAAACAAGCAAAAAGAAGTGTCAACTAAACTAGACTGATTTTTCTATTTATTAAATGAAATAAATGTCACGGATGAAGACCATCACAAGTACACACTGAGACAAATGAAATATTGTCTTTATCTCAATATCAATTATGCTTCGCTGAGCTGTAAAACAAAACAAGCCTTTTTATTACTTTTCCAAACCCAAGCCACATCTCCAGAGAGTAAAATAATGGCTCCAGCCAATGGCCATAATTCTGAATATTATGCAAGAATTATCGAACATTCACGAATGGGTCATCGAATCACAGAATCATTCAGCATGGAAACGGGCCCTTTGACCCAACCTGTCCTCAACGACCAAGGTGTCCCATCTACACTAATCCCACCTACCTGCATTTAACTCATATCCTCCCAAACCTTTCATATCCATGTACCTGTCAAGCCTTTGGTAGCCATTGAATATGGCTATCCCTATTCTGGTGAAATAAATTTGAGTCAATTACTTGATTCTATTTAGGTTATTTTGGGCAATAAAGTGGCAATTTGCAAATGCTGTTTGTTACATGCACAATGCATGTAATATTGCACTTAGAAAATCACTTTAATTTTCAAGATCATTACACCTTGATTAAAATCAAAGTTGTCCATGTAAATATACTCTATAGAAAGTGTAATATTTTAAACAGGATGCCAGTCAAATTGAGCTTTTGCTGGAGAACATCAACCAGAAGCTCAGAATTCTTAACATATTAAAAACTGTTTATTTACTCCTTCTAAAAAGACAATTTTGCTGTAAAAATTCCAGACATTGGAAAAGTGATTATTGTACCCTTACATCACAATTTAAATGTTGAAACTTTATTTCTAAACCTGATAAAAGTACAGTGCCCTCCATAATGTTTGGGACAAAGACCCATTATTTATTTATTTGCCTCTGCACTCCACAAATTGAGATTTGGAATAGAAAATAATCGCATGTGGTTAAAGTGCACATTGTCAGATTCTATTAAAGGGTATTTTTATACATTTTGGTTTCACCATGTGGAAATTACAGCTGTGTTTATCCATGGACCCGGCATTTCAGGGCACCATAATGTTTGGGATACATGGCTTCACGGGTGTTTGTAATTGCTCAGGTTTGTTTAATTGCCTCCTTAATGCAGGTATAAGAGAGCTCTCAGCACCTAGTATTTCCTCCAGTCTTTCCATCAGCCTTGGAAACTTTTATTGCTGTTTATCAACATGAGGACCAAAGTTGTGCCAATGAAAGTCAGAGAAGCCATGAGACAGGGAAACAAAAATAAAACTGTTAGAGACATCAGCCAAACCTCAGGCTTACAAAAATCAACTGTTTGGATCATCATTAAGAAGAAAGTGAACACTGGTGAGCTTACTAATCGCAAAGGGACTGTCAGGCCAAAGAAGACCTCCTCAGCTGATTACAGAAGAATTCTCTCTATAATAAAGAAAAATCCCCAAACACCTGTCTGACTGATCAGAAATACTCTTCACAAGTCAGGTGTGGATTTGTCAATGATCACTGTCCGCAGAAGACTTCATGAACAGAAATACAGAGGCTACACTGCAAGATGCAAACCACTGGTTAGCCGCAAAAATAGGATGGCCAGGTTACAGTTTGCCAAGAAGTACTTAAAAGAGCAACCACAGTTCTGGAAAGAGGTCTTGTGGACAGATGAGACAAAGATTAACTTATATCAGAGTGATGACAAGAGCAAAGTATGGAGGAGAGAAGGAACTGCCCAAGATCCAAAACATACCACCTCATCTGTGAAACACGGTGGTGGGGGTGTTATGGCCTGGGCTGTATACGGCGCTGAAGGTACTGTCTCACTTATCTTCATTGATGATACAACTGCTGATGGTAGTAGCATAATTAATTCTGAAGTGTATACACATCCCGTCTGCTTCAGTTCAAACAAATGCCTCAAAACATAGGTCGGTGGTTCATTCTACAGCAAGACAGTGATCCCAAACATACTGATAAAGTAACTTAGGAGTTTTTCAAAGCAAACAAAATGGTCAATTCTTGAGTGGCCAAGTCAATCGCCCTATCTGAACCCAATTGAGCATGCCTTTTATATGCTGAAGAGAAAACTGAAGGGGACTAGCACCCAAAACAAGCATAAGCTACAGATGGTTACACAAAAAGCTGGAGAAACTCAGCGGGTGCAGCAGCATCTAAGGAGCGAAGGAGATAGGCGACGTTTCGGGTCGAGACCCTTCTTCAGACTGGTCAGGGATCAGGGAAACGAGAGATATAGACGGTGATGTGGAGAGATAAAGAACAATGAATGAAAGATATGCAAAGAAGTATCGATGATAAAGGGAACAAGCCATTGTAAGCTGTTTGTGGTGTGAAAATGAGAAGCTAGTGCGACTAGGGTGGGGGAGGGAGATAGAGATAGAGGGAATGCCAGGGCCTGAGGGCTGAGGGAGAGGTGGGAAGGGGAGGAGACAGCAAGGGTTAACAGAATTGAGAAAATTCAATGTTCAAGCCCAAAGGATGCAGACTCCCCAAGCGGAATATGAGGTGCTGTTCCTCCAACTTGCGGTGTTGCTCACTCTGGCCGGGGAGGAGGCCCAGGACCGAGAGGTCAGATACGGAATGGGAGGGGGAGTTGAAGTGCTGAGGAGGAAGTGCAGGTGAACCTCTGTCGGACCTGGAAGGACTGCTTGGGTCCCTGAAAGGAGTGGAGGGGGGAGGTGAAGGGACAAGTGCTGCATTTCTTGCGGTTGCAAGGGAAAGTGCCCGGGAAGGGGTAGAGCGGGAGGGGAGGGAAGAATTGACAAGGGAGTTGCGGAGGGAGCGGTCTTTACGGAAGGCAGACAGGGGGGAAGATGGGAAGATGTGGCGGGTGGAGGGGTCACGTTGAAGGTGGCGAAACTGGCGGAGGACTACATGTTGTATTTGCCGGCTGGTGGGGTGAAAGGTGAGGACCAGGGGGACTCTGCCCTGTTTGCGAGTGGGGGGATGGGGAGAGAGGGCAGTGTTGCGGGGTATGGAGGAGACCCTGGTGCGAGCCTCATCAATAGTGGCGGGAGGGGAATCCCCGTTCTCTGAAGAATGAGGCCATTTGTGATGACCTGGTGTGGAACACCTCATCCTGGGAGCAGATGCGGCGTAGACGGAGGAATTGGGAATAGGGGATGGAGTCCTTACAGGAAGCAGGGTGGGAGGAAGAGTAGTCCAGGTAGCTGTGGGAGTCAGTTGGTTTGTAGTGGATGTCGGTCAGGAGTGTATCACCTGCAATGGAGATGGTGAGGTCAAGGAATGGTAGGGAAATGTCGGAAATGGTCCAAGTGTATTTGAGTGCCGGATGGAAGTTGGTGGTGAAATGAATGAAGTCAGTCAGTTGTGTGTGGGTGCAGGAGGTGACACCAAAGCAGTCGTCGATGTAACGGAGGTAGAGGTCGGGGATGGGGCCCTGGTACGCCGAGAACAAGGATTGTTCGACTTACCCAACAAAGAGGCAAGCGTAGCTGGGGCCCATGCGTGTGCCCATAGCTACGCCTTGTGTTTGGAGGAAATGGGAGGAATCAAAAGAGAAGTTATTGAGGGTAAGGACCAACTCCGCTAGGCGGAGGAGGGCGTCAGTGGACGGGTATGGGTTGCTCCTCTGGTCGAGGAAGAACCGGAGGGCTTTGAGACCGTCCTGGTGGGGGATGGAGGTGTAGAGTGACTGGACGTCCATGGTAAACATGAGAGGATGGGGGCCTGGAGAATGGAATGCACGGAGCCGACGGAGAGTGTCTGAGGTGTCTTGAACATAGGTGGGGAGGGATTTAACAAAGGGGGATAGGATGGCATCAAGGTATGTAGAAATATGTTCGGTGGGGCACAAACAGGCAGAGACAATGGGTCTGCCAGGGCAGTCGGGTTTGTGGATTTTGGGGAGAAGGTAAAATCGGGCCATGCGGGGCTGGGAAACGATGAGGTCGGAGGCTCGGGGGGTAGGGAGCCGGAGCTGATGAAGTCGGTTATGGTGCTCGAGATGGTGGCCTGGGGCACAGTTTAAGCTACAGATGGCTGCAATACAGGCCTGGCAAAGCATCACCGGAGAAGACATCCAGCAACTGGCAAGGTCCATGAATTGCAGACTTCAAGCAGTCATTGCATGCAAAGGAAATGCAATAAAATACTAAATATTACTACTTTTATTTACATGACATTGTTGTGTCCCAAACATTATGGTGCCCTGAAATGGGGGGACTATGTATAAACACTGCTGTAATTTCTACATGGTGAAACCAAAATGTATAAAAATGGCCTTAATTAATATCTGACAATGTGCACTTTAACCAAATGTGATTATTTTCAAATACAAATCTCAAATTGTATAGTACAGAGGCAAATAAATAAACAATGGGTCTTTGTCCCAAACATTATGGACGGCACTGTATATAAAATTATGAGACCGGATATAAGTATAGAAAATTCTGAGAGGCATAGATAAGGTATCATAACCTTTTTCCCCAGGGTGGGAAAATCAAATACTAGAGGGCATTGCTTGAAAGTGAGAGGGGCACAGTTTAAAGACGTGTGGGTCAAGTCTCTTTTTCAGACAGAGGGTTGTGAGGCTATGGAATGTGCTGCCAGAGTTGGTGGTTGAGGTAAATACTACATTGGTATTTAAATGGCTTTTCAATAGGCATATGGATATGCAAGGAATGGAGGGATGTGGATTATGTGCAGGTAGATAAGAGATGGTCTTGGCATGATGTTTGGCACAGCCATTGTGGGCCAAAGAGCCTATTCCTGTGCTATACTGTTCTATGTCAACTGTTTCATGAACTGAATTATTTTATCAATGTGGCTACCATAGAATCTCTGACAAAACTGTGTATCGAGGAAACTTACCTCAGGAATCCATAAAGCACAACTGACATGTACCCACTTTGTCCCACTACGAGTGGGCTTCATGGCTCCACCTTTCTTGGGGCAGAGCAGGCATTTCGGCTGGACACCTAGTGCACAGGTTCGACATAGCCAGCTGCCTTCAGGAACCTTCAGAATCCCATAACAAGCCTGTAACAATTACACAAGGAGGAATTGAATGTTTACTTGAATTGTCTGACACACGACTCAGACACACCTGTGAATGGCAAATTTAGGCATTCACTGCCAGATTACACTGCATCAGTTAAAGCAAACCTCACCACCATCATTGTCACTTGTATGTCCGTCAGTGAGATAAGCATGAAGACTTTCAACAATACTATTCTAGTGGCACAGCATTCAATAATCATTAATGTAGTCCAAATACTGAAAGTTATATAGTGCCATTCTCTCTCTCTCTTAGCAATATCTTGAGATAGTCAAAGAGATAACAGAGCCTTCACAGACAACATCAGGTTTCAAATGTACAAGAATACAGGGCAAAATTGTACACCTGACTGGACAGTTCACTATTCAAAGATGAAGTTATTCTGGTAAATCAGGAATTTTTCATTAATATTGAGTAACCTGCAGTAAAATAGGTATGAGGACAGAGATGAAGTTCAAGTGAAGAATCCAAATATAATTTTAAGTTACTGCCCTGGAATCTTGCACTGCTGGAGAAACCAGTTTCTATCAAGTTCTTTAGTCCTATTAATCTCTTTTATAATTTCAATTAGGTCATTGCTTAATTTTCCATATTTGAACAAAACCAAGGAGATATTTAACTTGGAATTATTTATACAGCAAATAAAAGAGTCACATTGTCATGGAGATATATAGGGAAACAGGCCCTTCGCCCTTTATGGTGCGGAGAATGGGGTTGAGAGGGAAAGTTAGATCTGCCAGGATAAAATGGTGAAGTAAACTTGGTGGGCCAAATGACTTACTTCTGCAACTATGACATGACCTTTTCTAGCAGTTTCTGCTTTTATTTGGGATGTTCATAAATGCCAATTACTATATTTGGTACTCTCTCTTCCTGCAAAATACTATTCACCAATAAAGATTCAGATTCTCCCTCTAACGTTTCACTGCTCACTGTTTAAGATTCTTCCTCCTAAATTGCACTGCTCATCATAAACCACCTGCACATATACTTATTTGTTATTCCTATCGTAATGCAAGGAGGTTTCATACACAGTCCAATTCTTTTCATGCCAAATACAAGGCGTAGCTATGGGCACATGCATGGGCCCCAGCTACGCCTGCCTCTTTGTCGGGTAGGTCGAACAATCCTTGTTCGCGGCGTACCAGGGCCCCATCCCCGACCTCTACCTCCATTACTTCGACGACTGCTTTGGTGTCACCTCCTGCACCCACACACAACTGACTGACTTCATCCGTTTCACCACCAACTTCCATCCGGCACTCAAATACACTTGGACCATTTCCGACACTTCCCTACCATTCCTTGACCTCACCATCTCCATCACAGGGAATACACTCCTGACCGACATCCATTATAAACCCACTGACTCCCACGGCTACCTGGACTACTCTTCCTCCCACCCTGCTTCCTGTAAGGACTCCATCCCCTATTCCCAATTGCGCCGTCTACGCCGCATCTGCTCCCAGGATGAGGTGTTCCACACCAGGTCATCACAAATGTCCTCATTCTTCAGAGAATGGGGATTCCCCTCCCCCACTATAGTTGAGGCTCACACCAGGGTCTCCTCCGTACCCCACAACACTGCCCTCTATTCCCATCCCCCCCCACTCGCAACAAGGGCAGAGTCCCCTGGTCCTCACCTTTCACCCCACCAGCCGGCACATACAACACATAGTCCTCCACCAGTTTCGCCACCTCCAACGTGACCCCACCACTCGCCACATCTTCCCATCTCCCCCGTCTGCCTTCCGCAAAGACCGCTCCCTCCGCAACTCCCATTTGTCAATTTTTTCCTTCCCTCCCGCTCTACCCCTTCGCCGGGCACTTTCCCTTGCAACCGCAAGAGATGCTACACTTGTCCCTTTACACTCCCCCCTCCACTCCTTTCAAGGACCCAAGCAGTCTAGGTTGCATCAGCATTGCTCTAGATGCCAGTTTGATCTATATCGGTGAGACCAAGCGGAGGCTTGGCGATCGTTTCGCCGAACACCTCCGCTCGGTCCGCAATAACCAACCCGACCTCCCGGTGGCTCAGCACTTCAACTCCCCCCCCCAATCCGTATCCGACCTCTCCATCCTGGGCCTCCTCCATGGCCAGAGTGATCAACACCGCAAATTGGAGGAACAGCACCTCATATTCCGCTTGGGGAGTCTGCATCCTCTTGGCATGAACATTGAATGCTCTCAATTCTGTTGACCCTTGCTGTCTCCTCCCTTTCCTACCTCTCCCTCAGCCCTCGGGCTCCTCCTCCTTTTTCCTTTCTTCCCCTCACCCCCATCAGTCTGAAGAAGGGTTTCGGCCCGAAACGTTACCCGTCTCCTTCGCTCCATAGATGCTGCTGCACCCCCTGAGTTTCTCCAGCATTTTGTGTACCCCCAATTCTTTTCATGATGGCTTAATAACAGCAGCACACACTCAACAGTTCTTTGTCACAGGCATATTTTCCAGTTGAATGAATGAATCCATTCAGTGAAACAGCATACATAATTGCATGTCATCTTACCTGATGGACACATATGTTGCATTTGTCACAGAAAACCATCTCATTGCCATCTTCACCATCTGGAGACTGACACACATCACACACCACATCTTCATCATATTCAATCCCTAGACCTTCTTCTGTTTCAATGGCATGGTTCATATTGTCGTCACATCTCCGCTCCAAGTCTTCCATGACCCTCTCCATGGTGAACTCATCTAATTCAGCCATCCCTGTCACATTCAAAAACAAAAAGCAATAATATTGTGCATTTGTTATTAAGTTGACATTTTCCCAACAAGTACCAATTGCTGTTTCAAAACAGCTGGCCAAGGAGGTTCCTTCCAACTTTATTAGGACTCTAAAATTATTTCGGGCCCTGCAGCACATCAAATGGATTAAAACATAAGCCATGATTTATTTTTGTTTAAAATGTCATTAATGTCCACGAGAAAGCAATTTACAATTTAAGCAGATTTTTTAGGTGCTTTGAATTCGAGAAGATGTTACAAAAATTTAAATCCTAAAAACAAATCAAAGACATACCATAGCAAGACAAATTAGAGTATGATAAATGGACAACATTAAACAACAGCCTAAGATCTTCCCAAGTGCTTTGAAGCATTTGTTAAAACTCAAGGCAATTTTAATCAATTGCTGCAGGGGGTCGACAAACAGTTTGTTATGTTAACAGCTCTGAAGAAGTCACACCACAAGCTTCATCTGTTTCTGGTTTTCTCAGCGTGGATCTGCTCGTTCAGTTTCCAACAATGTGCCTCTCAATGTCCATCCATCTACTGTGATTACAAGCAAACACCAAATTCAACACTCATTTACCCTTCTCCCAATGAGAATCAATTTATCTCTCTCCGTCTCACACATCTTTCATATTATAGCACTTTCACGTATTTAATTTGTGTAGTGGGATTCAGAATACAGCGAGTATTCTTCAAACACTTATCCTGCTGGCCTCCTACTGGACAACAAATCTATTAGCATAATCATGAAGAGACTTCATAAGAATCTCTGCTCCTCGCGTTTGAATTATGCATTGCTGAGACATCGCACTTGTGCCTTCAATACCAAAGCTTGATTTACGCGCTCGTATTTTTGGAATAATGCGCTCAAATTTAATGATGACAGCACAGTCACAAATATGCTTAATTCACAAGTTTTAGAATTACGCACAGTTTTCATGCACGTAACCCCCGTATAAAATGAGGGTAGGTGCCTGTATACATTCAGCAGAAAGTGAATATAAGCCTCTTTTCATAGCTCACTACTCAGAGAGATGTAATACTATGGATATATTAAAGTTCTGCTGCACTAAAGGTGGTAACTTTGTAGCATTTAGTGAATCTCACCCATGTTCACAAGTTATTGCATTAATCTTTTCAGGATTCTAAAGCCACATTCAATTTCCTTTTGTACTATAAAAGGCACCCCTAACCAAAGGAATCTCTGACCAAGCACAGACTTTACTTGCTCAATGTGTCGGGAAAGGAAATCTCGGTGGAGAACGGCAACACAAGTAGTCGTTGCCGTCCCGGCACACTGGAACTTTAGGATAACACTGAATATCTTTCTCAGACAAGATTTTGGTATTAAGCGGCAAAGTGGCAGAGCTGCTGCCCCACTGCGCCAGAGAACCGGGTTCGATCCTGACCTCGGATGCTGTCTGTGCGGAGTGTGCACGTTCTGCCCATTACAATAGACAATAGACAATAGATGCAGGAGTAGGCCATTCGACCCTTCGAGCCAGCACCACCATTCAATGTGATCATGGCTGATCACCCCCAATCAGTACCCCGTTCCTGCCTTATCCCCATATCCTCTGACTCCACTATTTTTAAGAGCCCTATCTAGCTCTCTCTTGAAAGCCGCATGGGTTTTCTCCGAGTGCTCCGGTTTCCTCCCGGGTTTGTAGGTCAATTGGCCTCTGTAAATTGCCACAACTGTGGAGTGGGATAATGAGTGCGAACAAGTGATCAATGGTCATCGTGGACTCGGTACACCAAAAGGCCTATCTCCATGCTGTGTCCTTAAACTAAACTACATTTTGGGAAGGGGGCAGAGGTATGGGAAGAGCTAGCATGGGACGAGGTTAAGAAAGTCAAGTTTTTATCTCTCAATTTTATAAATGGTGGATACACTAAGATGGGAATATAAACGGCACTGCAGATTAGCAATAAAAAGAATAATGGGCAGGTAAATGATATGCGGAGAGAGTTAAGTTTGAGGTTGATAAGTTTTCATTGGGACTGGTGAAAGTTTAACTGTGGAGTTTAGTTTTGTGTTTAGAGATGCAGCGCAGAAACAGACTCTTTGGCCCACTGAGTCAATGTCGACCAGAAATCCCCATATACTAGCACTATCCTACACACTAGGGACAATTTACAATTTTTACGGAAGCCTAATTAACCTACAAACTTGTACGTCTTTGGGACGTGGGAGGAAACCGGAGCACCCGGGAAATCCCGCGCGGTCACGGGGAGAATGTACAAACTCCGTACAGACAATACTCATGGTCAGGATCGAACCTGGGTCACTGGCGAGTAGGCAGCAACTTTACCGCTGCGATGCAGTATTTTCCGTGCACCTTGTATTTTCCTTTGTTCTGGGTGCGATCTGATTTGCTACGTATTTTAAGAATACCATCACCACCACATCTTTCTTGGGTTTAGTGGATTTGGGCACAGAGTTCATGCATCTCAAAACCCAGTTACAATTCAAATCAGGCTGATAATCTTCTAGATTTCACATCAAAGTGGCAATTTCACTTCTTTCCCTGCTGTACATAAGAATCCTATTGAGATTGACTCTGAAATTTAATTTTTGTTACCAAGACAAAATACATACAATTCAGGAAAGATTACCAATAAAAAACAGTGCTGAAGTATCTCAGCAGGTCGGGCAGCATCCCTGGAGAAGGTGGATGGGTGATGTTTTGGGTCGGGACCCTACTTCAGAATTGAAGGGTCTCAACATGAAAAAATTACCTATCCACATTCTCCGGAGATGCTGCATGACCTGTCGAGTTACTCCAGCACTTTGTGTCCTTTTTTGTAAACCAGCATCTGCAGTTCCTTGTATCTAAGATCAAAATTAAATTGTGACGAGTGTGATTTACAATTAAATGCCAGGTCAAGAGTTCAAACAGATACCCAGATCTTATTTTCCACTTCTCAAATTTCAACAAGATAATTTTGTGAATAAAACAGATAGTAACTGTTGATTTTAATGTGTAAACGAGGAAAAATATACTCCGTGTCTGAACATAAAAGGGATCTCTAATCAAAATTTGTTCTGTTGTACAGTGGACCAGGAAGAGCTTAATCTTTAGTTGGTTCAGCAGCACCATCATTTGTAATGCTGTTAACCTTCATTCATTTTGTATGAAAAAAAAATTACATTAAAAAATTGCTTTGTGCTTGAATTAAAATATTCTTTCATGAAATATTCAAAATGTGATTATTTGGCAAAACCTTATTAAAATCTCTCAGCAACTCATGAATGTCAATTATCGAATTAGACACTGCTAGCGTGCCCGTTTCACACCAACTGATACTTTAATACTATAAAAAAGATTTAAGCCCCAAATTAGTTTGTAATACATGCAAATTATAGTACTTTGTATTGTTGCATCTGTTCAGTAATACATATATTGCAAAGGATAAACTAAAACTACCTTTTACTTGCAGACTTTCAACAGAATAAAGCTAAAAGCAGATTAAAACTAAAAAAGAGCAGCATAATGACATAGCAGTAGAGTTGCTGCCTAACAGCCTAACCCACGATTCAACCAAAATTATTGGATAAACCGCGTGTCACTAATATCCTTCATGGAATTTAAATCTACCAACTTGTGCACAACCGAAGAGACTCCAAACCTAGCAATGTTGTTGACTCCTGACTGCTTCCTCAGTTAACGGATGAGTTAGGAATGGACAATAAATGGTGGCATTGGTGTTGAATGTCCAATGAACAAATAAAATTCTAAGAGAATACACCATAAAACTACATTTACCAACTAATCTTGAAATACAACATTTCAAATTGAATCCTTAACAATTATGCTAATGAATGCCAGATGGCCAAATTCTGCCCCTATATTTTATGACCTTGTGTTCTTATGGTCAGGACCCTTCTTCAGTCTGAAGGTGGTGAAGAAGGGTTCCCACCCAAAATGTCGCTTGTCCATCACATTGAATGGCGGTGCAGGCTCAAAGGGCCAAATGGCCTATTCCTGCACCTATTGTCTATTGTCTATTATCTCCTTCCACAAATAATTTCTAGCCCGCTGATTTCTTCCAACACTTTGTATTTTATGCCCAAGGTGAAGATGGAGGCAAGAGACACACAACATTTAAGAAGTACCTTGGGTTATCACCTTCCACGCACTTGAATTCCAAAGTGTAGAAGGTGAATGGCATTTGTATAGAAGTGTGTTTGATGATAATATGGACATGGTGTGGCAGAAAAAAGGTCTGTTCCTGTGACGTAGACTTGAGGTGAGTACTACCTAGTCAGATTAAACTCTTTTCAACAAACAATTCACATACTTTTTTTTTAATTTGTTTTTTATATATCTTATTATTTATCTGAACTGGTAATTTACATCAAGTGTACATACCCTATATTGTATTTCAGTCTTGTACCCCTTCATTTTTTATTTTATTTTAAGGCTTTAGAAATGAGAGATAGAGAGAAAAATTAGCAGCATAGAAAGTAGAAAAGTGACAAAGATATGTGAAAAGTGCAAAAGCGAGACAGAGGGAAAGGAACCCTTGAAGAGTTAGAAACGGGAATTAAAGATAGACCCTGGAGAGAAAAAAAAGGGAAAATAGAGAAAGAAAAAAAGAATGCAAGTTTACTTATTTATAAACAACTCGCAAAAAGGAACTACCAACTCGACAGTTTGTGATTTTGTGTGCTCCCAATACATCTTGTTCCTGAAATCCTAATTTAGGAAGGTTACAATAATCCAAGAACCAATTCGCTCGTAACTTGTTGGTGTTCATTATCGTTTTTAGATATATATACAGATTCTCGTAAAATTGTGCAAACCTTTATTATCACTTGGCAAGGTCCAATATACCCCTTTGGGGTACCCCACCCCCCCTTGTGTAAAAAATTTTAAATCTTTAAAATTTGGAGAATCCAATTCTCGTTTTATTAATGACGCGACCAGAGGTTTAGTGGGGCTTAAACCCCAAATTCAAAGTGTTCCTGTCTTGTAATTGTAATAAACTCTAACGACATTTCTCGTGATAATAAATTCATTAATTGAATTTCAGTATTATTATATTCTAATATGTTTATCCGTAGTGGGGTCTTAGCGTTTTCTATGTCAGATTCTCTAATTTGTTCTTCTAATTGTCTTTGTTCGTTCTTATTTCTTATTTTGAAAAGCTGATATTAAATTACACGCCTCGAATAAATGCTTTAAAAGATTCCCATAATAATGTAGGTGATATGTCTGTCGTGTAGTTTATTTCGAAGAAAAGGTGCATTTGCTCTATTAAATATGTACAACCCTTGCGGTCTTTTATTAAAATTTGTGGATTGTGTACACGAAAACGGTTTGTTTTTATCTTTCCTTCCATTTTTAGAAAAACAAAAAATTGGTGGATATGATTGAGATCGTATTGTGTGGTTATTTTAGATTAGAAGTGTGTGTATTATTTGATATCCACCAAAAAAATAATCTATTCGTGAATAAGTCTTGTGTCCATAAATAGAACGAGTATCCCTGCCGGTTCGGATTTGCAATCCTCCAGACATCTGTTTTATGTTTGTGTTTTTTATGTATTGTTTTTAGGAAAGTTCACTATTTGGATCGTATACCTTTTGTTTTTGATTGGATTTATCTAAGTAAGTGTCTAAGACACAGTAAAAGTCTAAAGACACATTCACATTACTTTTTAAATGTGTAATGAGGGATTGTGTTCACTTGCACCCTTCCATGGACACTCTTCAAATGTGACCATTGAATTTATTGAGAGAACGAGATATGACGCAAGCGGAAATGAAAACAAAAAAATGGAATAATAATGGTCTACGATGTCCACGTAATGTTCTTAAACATCGATGATGACCACGAAAGATCCAAAAGGTTTTAATACATGTATCAGAAGTAAAAGGGGAAGCAAAGTCAAATGTTGTCTTAGCAAGAAATGCAAGGCATCCAATTTGTGGTACACAAAGAGCATTAAAGGTGATTACCAGATAATCGAATTTAGTGAAGTATCTGAGATTAAATAACATCCAGGAATATCAATGATAACGTCCCCATTATTGTTCAAAATAGTGCTATTGGATATTTAAATGCATATGAAAGACTAAGCAGACCCTTGGTTTATTGTTTCATTGACTATTGCATCACTCCCTCAGTGGAGAGCTGCAACATCAGTCTGAATCTGTCAATTTTCTGGACTGTGACTTGAACCTACAACCTTCTGACCGAGAGATTGAAGTGCACAGCAAGTGAAGGGAAAAGGGAGCCAAATGAAAGGAGCAAATTAGCCAGTACATCTGTCAACAGAATACAAGCAAGTGGTCAATTTGGAGGGTGTTATGAGAGTAAAGGTACATTGGCACTTATTTGCTGAATGTTGCTGGGCATTTTGACTTGGAGCTTTTTTTAAAGTCAGAAGAAGCGTAAACCTGTAAAAAGCGTAAAAATATTTTTTTTTAATTTATTTTTTAAACTGCAAAATGGACTCATTTTTGCCAAGGCAACTATACCATATACTATGCCACACCACCACAGTAGTCCCACAGTTAACTGGGAAGCAGCCACTTCACCATCTTGGAACAATCTTTTTAAATTACCTGGCACTGCATCTCTGACACTATATGGTATCAGCACTGTACTGTGCATTTCTGACAAAAGAATTAAGGCAAATAAGCTTCCATATTTTATGGAAATGTTTTCTGAATAACCATAATTTTCCTGTGTGATTACGTTATCAGAGGGAGGAAAGATTTGGTATTATTACAATGGAAATTAAGTAGATTTTATACGATGCTGACGGGAGATTGCATGGCCCAACAGGCTCAAAACTACAGCAAGTGCAAACACAAGAAAAAAAAATTCAGCAATTCGCCATCTTCTCGATCACACCTTTAAAGTTTTGGAAAATCATTCTGTGCCTACTAATTCCACTGAAGCATCAATGTAAAAACCTTAAAAAGTAAATATTCTCAAACAACACCAAATTATCTAGCAACCTGTTGCATCAAAACTGGGTTTTCACTTCATACAAATTGGTCAAGTTTTTCTATATTCCTCTGGTTAAATTAGGCAGTGGCCCACTTTATCATGCTCAATGTCAACATGAAGTCAACACCAAAATTGGGCTTAAGGCCCACAATGAATCATATTACCACATAAACAAATACAGGACAATATGTGACCAATCATAACACAATACTCTTTTAGGATTTCTATGCTTTACAATAAATCTTTTTCTTGTGGCACAGCAAAGCACTGGAGCCTGAATTCCTCCAGTATTATAAATTGTACACCTTGTCTTACAAGTAGTACTTTAACAAGCTCTAGTTCCACTAAATGACATAAGGCTACACTGCATATGCGTAAAAAGAAAGCCTTTCTGCAGTTTTAAATTTGTTCCCATCAACTAAGCATCCTACAACTGAAATACATTTCAAACTTGCTCCTTGTCAAACAAATCTACACAAAGGTTTTGACCGGTTGCATGAAGGTCTGGTACAGCAATTCCAATGCACAAGAACACAGGGGGCTGCAGAGTGGTGGACTCAGCCCGGTCCATCACGGGCAAAGCCCTCTGCACCATCGTAAGCATCGACATTGAGGATCCCCAAGTCCTCTTCTCACTACTGCCATTAGAGTAGAGGTGAGAGCCTGAAGTATAGAACAACCACCAAAATAGTGAACTAGACCAACACAACGCAAATCCAATCTCTTCATTTAAGAAGGGGTGCAAGTCCAAAAGCCTGGAAATATATAGATCATGAACTGACATCTGTGGTAGGCAGGTACTGCAGAGGATACAGAGGGATAATAAATTAAGTAACATTTGGATAGACAGGCTGAATGGATAGTCAGCACGGTTTTTGAGCCGAGAGATCATGTCTTTACAATCTGCTTGAAACTTTGAAGAAATAACCAAAAAGGTTGATGAAGGCAAAGTTGTAGATGTTGTCCACCATAAACTTCAGCAAACCATTTGAATAAGAACTTTGGATGGTCAGCTGCTCTGGAAGGTTAGATGCATGGAAATACATGTGATCCAGGAAAGTACGCTGACTGATAGACAATTGACTTCATGGAATGTTAATCAGAAGGGAGATGGTGGAAGGTGGGTTTTAACCCGATTGGATGCCTGTGACCATGATTTGTGCCTCAGTGACATGCAAACGGGGCCCATTGCTGTATTGAGTTTATATCAACGATAATGTAAGAGATAAAGACGGCAATTGACTAAGTTTACAGATGACAACAGAAGTGAGTGGTTCGTAGACAGGGACAGTTTCAAAGATTACCATTAGGAACTTGTCAGTTGGGAAAGTAAGCTGGAGGAATTGTTCATGGAGTTAATCGATAAGTGTGAGCTGTTACATTAGGATGTTAAACTAAAACAGGACCTTTACAGTGAAAGACGATGCCCTGGAGTGTATTATAGAGCAGAGCGATCTAGAGCGCAGTTACAATAATCCATGAGAGTGGCGTCACAGGTAGAATTGAGGGTAATGAAGACTTTTGGTAGTGCTTTGGCCTTCATCCATCATGTATTGAGTACAGAAGTTGGGATGTTATATAACAGTTTACAAAGATGATGGGGCGAGGCTGCAATTTTGAAATAAGTGTTCCATATACTAAAGGAGAAAGTTGTAAGCTGACAGAGGGTGCAGATAAGACGAAGGATGATTGTTTGCAGGAGTTGAGGTCAATGAGATATGAAGAGGTTGGGTAGGCTAGACTAATTCTTGGAGAGCATTGGTGGGATGGAAATTTAGTATATGTGTATAAGATGAACCGGATTGATGGTGGGATGCACAAAACTTGGGGGACAGAGTAAGGTGTTAATTGAAGGTTGAAGGAAGCAGAAACATAGGTACTAAGGAAGGTGAGAGAAGGAAGATTTAATAGGCAATCTGAGAAGGGCGGTTGCTATTTTCAACAGGGTTGTGGATATATACGAAAAATCTGCCAGAGGAGGTAGCTACTACAACATTTTTTAACATTAAAAAAACTTTGGACAGTTACAAGGATTGAAAGGTTTAGAGGGATATGGCCCAAACGCTAGCAGGTGGGGCTAGTGAAGATGGGGCATCTTGATCGCGTGGGCAAGTTTGGTCGAAGGGCCTGTTTGCTGCACTATGACTCTACAAATCTATTCCATGGATTTGTTTTTCTAATTGTGATTTGCATTAATGCCTTATTTTTTGCAGTCTTTTAATCAGTCTTGCGTAATTTCATTATGTCATTTATGTACAATTTATGTTTTGTGTATTGTACTCTGTGAAGCTGCTGCAAGCAAGATTTTCACTGTATCTGTACATCACCATACTGGTGCATACAACAATAAACAATTTGAAATTAGTCATATTCTGGTTTGAATTATGAAATTTAATGTTTTACAAAAGTAACTAAAACAGATTCCATATTTTACCATGTGGCATTAACCACACAAACACTATCATGTCGAAATTGTCTAACATAGCACAAGTCACCAATACATTTCTTGTCAATCTAAACAAAATTTGTGAAAATGCATGTGGAGGGTGAAAATTCCTTTTAGTTGCCTGTCCTAAATGCATAATCTAATAGCAGTTTCCCACTGCATTCACTCCTGGAATACCATTCCATCTTCTTCAATGAAACAGAATTTCAAAAGCAAATAAATATATAACATGATTGTACCACCGGCAAATTGGCACACTTACACAAACTGGCTGATCTACAGTCACAAAAAAATAAATGTTAACTCTGCACAAACAAGTCCTCAACTCTAACAGTTTGACACTTGTAATATTATTATACTACTGATTAACGACCAATACAAATCCAAGGACAGGAAAAGTAGCAGATGTTTACGAGCAGTTTTATTGAAATTCAGAAACCATTATAAACTCACTACTCACAACATTCCCTAGCCAAAAAAAGACGCAGTGATCTAATTTAGAAGCCCAGTCACTGTGTCAATTGATAATCCCATTGGTGGGGGGGGGGGGGGGGGGGGCGTTGCTCCAACAGAGAAGGAAATTAAGTTAATATGATTATAGTGAGGCAAAATACAGTCACAGTGAGATTTATTCGTAGGCACCAATCCAGAAATAAGCAGGGGGTATTCTCCTGGGTTCAGTGCCACACTCATACCTCAACCACGCAGCATTTATAAAAATAGATTACATGGGCGCTTTAGACATTGTATTGGAGCTGGCTGACTGCTAGGATTCCTACATTAAACCATGACTGCACGCCAAAATAACATCAACTATAATTCACTACGGTTGTAGTGTGGAGAAAGACACACCTGTCACATACTGGTTTATAAAGCTCCTGTAAAAGAGGCTCTTAAATACAGCTGTAAGGGAGAAGATCCATTTACATTAGGCACATTAAAGACATACCCATTCCTCTGAATTCTTCATTTAGCAGTTCAAGCCAGGCCACATCCATATCATCTAGATCATAGCGACACACACTGTCAGCAAGTGTGCGGATGTCCACATAGCCAAGTTCTGGTGGCTCAGATCCAGAAGAGTGAATATACTTCCTTGGTCTAGAAAATATCACCGTTTTATTCTTTTCATCAGTTACTCTGTAAAAGCAAAAAAAAGTTATATGCTGTCTGTTGCTATGTCTGGAGTTCCATTGCACCAATCCTCAACAGGAAAGCTAAAAAACATTCAAACACACAAAAAATATGATGTTTCTATGATGTCCTGTGGAGCTTTAACTGAACAAATTCCGTTCACTGGTTTCAAAATACCTCATTAGGGAGTACTCTGGTGGTTCCCTGCATTTTTGTTCAAATATTAGAACAGTTCAGAAATCAGGCAGTAATTAGTCTGGGGAAGGTGTCCAATATCACTTTGTGGACAGTTTTAGGTCATTGTAAACCACATGAGAGAAGTCTAGTGCATGCTTCAGTTTCCTCTACATCTAGCAGTATTAAACATAAATTGAAGTCTGCAGTTTAACGTTGGATATTATAACTATTCAAAATAAGTAGTCAGCTTGTTTCTGGTGAACATTCACTAAACCACAGCCATGCAAGTTACTGAATTAAAAACAGGAAATGCCAGCAACACACCAATGTCATCAGAATCCAAAATGGAAAGAGTAGGGAATATTTCAGCTAAGATCAACAAAGAATAACTAGTCAGGATGCAGGTCAGATTCCAATTGCTATGACGTGTGACAATTCTGACCGTACATTAAACTTAAATTTCATGTGCACATAATTCTTTGTTACTTAAGGGGTAAACTTAATAAGTTCCATTTGAGTTAGCATTCTTATTTCTGTGGAAGCTACACAAGTTCCTTTACACACTGAGCAGATCAACTCCTCGGCATCACATATTGATCATATTATGGCAGAAAACAATTTTAACTCTAAGCAGTGAACATCAGAAACTAAGTGAAAATCTTCTAACTGGCCGAACGGTACAGATAATGTTTCCTGTATCGATACAAATTCTTACTTAACAGGGAACTGCACAAAAAGACGACCTACCATGTCTCTGATTGACGCTTCCTCCCTCCCCCACCCCTCCAATAAACGCCACAGGCCAAGTATTTTATTTATGCCACAGAGAACATTGGATTAAAACAAAAAATGAAATAATAGATACATTTGCACAAAAAAAAAAGAAATATATTCAACAAATCAAAATATTTAAAAAAATGCAGGGAAATAATCACCAGGGAAAAGCTACCCTCTACCCTCTGTCATGGTTTCTTTGATATCCACTGGAGACAAGAGACAGATTTTTGATTTAATATCTTATCCAGAAAAAGGACACCTTTGACAGCGCAACGCTCCCTCAATGTCCCACCAATGTGATTCTTTTACACCAAATCCCCAAGTGTATTGCAAGTGAAAACCATTCTAATGGGTTTGGTGGGGTGGGGTGGGGTTGGGGGGGGGTCAAAACTTTCTAGAGACATTAATGTGCAAAAGTAAAACATGTTAAAGTTGCCATCAGAGTTAAAAAGAAAAGCCAAAATGTAATGTACAATTAGATGATTTATTTCTGCTGTGCAAGGTCTCGGGTCTATAAGTAAGCAATTAAAGAGATTGTGGCAATAAATCCTGGGATGAATTAAGTGTTTCAAGGCAAGGATGGTTTATGAAAGCCAGGTGGGCACTGAGCAACTTCAATCCAATTCCCCAGAGGTAAATATATTAGTAGCTTTGGGAGTTATGGTCACCAGATATCTCAACTTACAAAATAAAACATCTAGTAAGGATCTATACAAGTGACATATGTATAAATGTACATATTGCAAGGTTTAGAATAATTTTAAACTGGGCATCTTGGTTTGAAACAGTATGTACAGCCTTCAAGGGAGGCAGAACCAAATTTTAATGGCAGCTTTCATTGTGTATAATTGGGTAAATACGTGAAAAGGCAAGTTATACAATTGGAGGAACAGTACCTCATCTTTCGCTTGGGTAGCCTACACCCCAGGAGCATGGACATTGACTGCTCTAACTTCTAGTAGCCCTTGCTATCCCTCTCTCTCCACCACCCCCTCCCTCCCACCAGTCTTACTGTCTCCGAATACATCTTATCTCTCTGCTGCACACTCCCCTGATCAGTTCATACTCTCCAGAAATGCTGCCTGTCTTGCTGAATTACTCCAGCATTTTGTGTCTACCTTATACAAGACTATGCAGAATGAGCAAGGGACTGGGGCAAATTGGACAATTCCTTCAAGAGATTTCCTTCGGTGCTGTAAAGGAATGATGCTGATCCAAAGAGATTATAAGTCTGTACGATAGACTTGGTGGAAAGGGATGCCAGTCTATAGTGCAACTAGAGTACCTGAGACAAGCGATGGGCCTGGAGATCTTCAATTCAACTACAATTTACTATCTCTGTTAAAGTCTCCAGAGGCTAGTAGCAAGCCCATAGTACACCTAATACCTCGAATATCGGCCCCCTGGGGTCTAATAACAGTACATCAGATATCATTTCATTTAGGATACCCCCTGTTGTGCAAGGTCTATATTCTGGTAACTAATGAAAAAGGCCAATTTAATTCACGTAACAAGGATAGCGATTGAATTATTCCACTATTGTTAGCAATGTGACTTCGACAATAACTTGTGTCATTGCTTCACTATCTGAAAAATGAACTTAGTCAAGACCTTTGTTCATCAATTGCAACTATTTTCAACCTCAATGCAGGGCTGCCAACATTGGGTGAGAGTGGTGAGTGAGAAATTGCGAGACCAAGCCCGAGGGAGCGTAGCGACCGGGGGGGGAGGGTGAGTGGGGTGGGCTTGAAATTGTGTAATATGGTGCATACTGTAGTGGGTCTTTTAACTTGCACTTGAATGCAATATATATGCTTTAAATTGGATTAGCTATGAATAAGGTTAGAGTAAATTACATTCCTAATTACATTCCACAGTAGAGCCCAGGCTCTGATTCATACATGCAGCACATGAATGATCTTAGTGTTTTCATGTATGGAAATCAGATTATAATCAAACACTTGGCCCATGTTGGCCAAGCTGGGTCTCACTGCACACCTGGTACTACTCCTGACCCTGACTCCAGTTGCATACCTTCTCTCATTCCCGTCCCTGAGTCCAGCCCTACACCTGGCCCCCTATTCTATCCTGATCATAGCTGCTTACCTGCTTAGGTTCCCAGTGCTGAACACACCCCTGGTCCCAGCTTTGACTGCACACCTAGTTCTATTCCAGACCTTGACTCTGGATGCACACTTGGCCTTGCTCCCCCCTTTGCACTGACAATATATCTGACCCCCTGGACTTAACCTATTACGTTCAAGTCCACAGGTGCTTAGCTAATGCAGTAATCCTTTATGGGGCACTTCACAGACCAAATTATGGAAAACAAAATGTGCTACATTCATTGGCTTCCTTGTTATCTAACATGCTAGTCACTTTGTCAAAGAAGTCATCAATTGGTTGAACACAATTCCCATCCATACAATTATACTCATTAAGCTGTATAAGTATTCTGATACCATTTCTTTCGTTTTCGTAACAAATTGTCCTGAAGGCATCAGGCTAATTACAAATTAATAACATTAGCCAACTCCGAAACATGTAGCGCTGAGCATTGGGATCCAAACATCATGGACAACTGGCCTCAGTTCCCCGCTCACATCTGGCAGTGTTCTACATCTGAACCAGGGGCCACGGAGCATTTTTGAAAGTGGGGAGGCTGAGCGATCACTGATCACTGGCCTTTGGGGTACTCGGTGAGGGAGTGGAGCAACCGAGTGGGGAGAGGGTGTGGAAGAAGGATGTGTCCCCTCCCAGGGTAGGAACTTTTTGAAATTTGATGTATTAAAATCATGTTTTAGTGCATTGTAGAAGTATGATTTCAATGTTTTTTGTATGAAGTATTTTTAAGAAGTAACTTTTTAAGGGGTAACTTGATCCACACAAAGGGTGGTGGGCGTATGGAACAAGCTGCCAGGGGAGGTAGTTGAGGCTGGGACCATCCCAACATTTAAGAAACAGTTAGACTGATACATGGATAGGACAGGTTTGGAGGTATGGACCAAAAGCAGGTAGCGTAGCTGGGACATGTTGATGGGTGTGGGCAAGTTGCGCTGAAGGGCCTGTTTTCACACTGTATCACTCTATGACCACATTATACCTCCACCATGCATGAATGCTTCAAAATCAAGTGATCGAGTTTTATTGCCATATACTCAAACATAGAAACATAGAAAATAGGTGCAGGAATAGGCCATTGGCCCTTCGAGCCAGCACAGCTATTCAATATGATCATGGCTATTCATCTAGAATCAGTACCTCTTTCCTGTTTTTTCCCCATATCCCTTGATTTTGTGAGCTAAATGTAACTCTCTTGAAAACATCCAGTGAATTGGCCTGCACTGACTGCCTTCTGTGGCAGAGAATTCCAGATTCACAACTGTCTGCGTGAAGAGAGTTTGTCCTCATCGCAGTCCTAACTGCCCCCCCCCCTTTATTCTTAAACTGTGAACCCTGGTTCTGAACTCCCCCAACATCGGGAATATTTTTCCTGCAGTTACAGCAAGTGAAAATCTAGCAGGCAAGTAGGATGCTTTCGCCAACCACCCCCATTTGAAGTCCACTATCTTCCACCATTTCTACCCAGTGCATGGTACTTACTTCCAGCAGCCACTGGCTGTCCTCCAGGATGCACTGAGCCGCAGCCTGATCCATGCCGGTCACCTGGGCGAATTTGGCACAGAGACTCTCACGGCACCGGCGCAACGCTTCTGACGCCTTGCACTGAGGCTGTTCCATGGCCGGAGCTGCAGTGAGCGACTCGCCAGCCCAGCAAACACTCGCTAGCCCCGCTCCCCGTCTGCATCTGTCCCCATCGCTGCTTCTGCTTCCAACTCCCATGGCCCATGCAATTGATATGTGTTTTGAAATTTTCGTGGATCACAGAATTTCTCACGACAGACGGTGAGAAATTTGTGATCAGCGTGAGAATTTGGCGAAATGCGTGATTCTCACGCTCAGTGCATGGAGCAACGCTTCCGACGCCTCCGATCAGCCTGGGACATTTGCACTGCTCCATGACCGGAGCTGCAGCGAGCGACTCGTCAGCCCCGCAAACACTCACCAGCCCCGGCTTTCCGTCCGCATCTGTTCCCGCCGAAGGTTCTGCTCCCATCCCTCCCTCAGCCCCGGCTCCCCAACACCCACGGACCATGCAGTTTATTTGAGTTTTGAAATTTTCGTTCATCACAGAATTTCTCACCACAGAGCGTGAGAAATTTCTGATCAGCGTGAGGGCGTGAGAGTTTCTTCAAATGCGTGATTCTCACGCTCAAAGCGTGAGAGTTGGCAGCCCTGCTCAATGGTTGTGCATCATTTTTATTCAAATTCTAAATTTTCTTCGGGCCATTTTAAAAATTAAGTGAGAGAAAAATGTTAAAATATCTTAAGTGCACCACCATTTTTTGTCTGCCCAATGCAAATACATGTAAATGGGATGCTCAAAATAAATCTGATTACAAATAATTTCTGGAACTGTAGTAACTTAATATGTGGTTTACAAATTGCCCTTATTACTGATAAATCAACAGTAGTTCTAAATGACTGCATTTTTTGGACTTATTCTTTGTGACCTGGCTAAATCTAGCTCTTGGACTAAGTTGCTCCACAATAAAGTCTTAATAAGGACATTTGTGTCAGCTTGTTGACAAATGCTCACGCAGGCAGACTGCATAACTGGGCTCACCACAGGGAAGCTGAATATGACAGCACCCAAGGTGACATAACATTCCATGAGAGTACAGCCACAGACTTTCACCAAACTTTCCGTGTAATCACACACGTTTTCAAAGGATACCGTGGGGGTTTCAAACTTATGAAACCTCAATCTCAGTTAATTTGTAGGTGAACACATCAGTAGTAATCACCTCGCCTGGTCAGAAGATTCAGGTCTTAAAACCTACCGTGGCTCATTTTCTCATGCACGCAAGATGAGTGCGTTCACTTGAACCTGCTAACTCTCACTTTAAGACAGTTCCCATTTTTATTAGAAATGAAACTGTGTAGCGAATATAAATAAATTAATAGGAAAGAGGGATTAAGGCACCCTGTGTCTTGGATTATTTCCTGCAATTAACCAAGTTGAACTCGCTTTTACTGCAAGCAGCGAAGGAAGATGGGAAGGGGGGGCTGCGCGAGTGTGTGTATGTGTGTGCGTGTGCGCTGGGAGAACCATCAGTTGCAATGGGCAAACGAGGCATACAAAGGACAAAACCCCAACCATTATCATATTATAAAACGTAAAGTTTGCCTGGACTACCTTGGTTTTGGAGCTTGCTTTTTATTGCCACGTATAACGAGATATAGTGAAAATCTTTGTTTTACATGTTATCCAGGCAAACTGTTCCATACACAAGTACATTAGGTAGAGCAAAAGAGAAAACAAAATGCAGAATAGTGTTACAGCTATCTGCAGAGGAAGTGCAGGCAAAAAAAAAAATAAAGGCTTCAATCAGATGGATTGGTTGCTCAGTAAGCTCATCTCCAACATACGAGAGGTCCATTCAAGAGTCTGATAACCAGGGGGAAGAAACTGTTTTTTGAATCTGATGGTTTCAAGCATCTGTATCTTCCATCTGACAGGTGAAGAGAGGAGAGAGAATGGCTAAGGTGGTCATTGATTATGTTGGCTGATTTCCCGAAGTTGCATGATGTGTAGATTAAGTTGATGAGGGGGGTGGGGGAGAAGGCTATTTTGCATGATGAACTGGACTATGTTCACAACTCTCGACAATTCCCTACCGTGCTGTGATGCATCCGGGTAGGATGCTTCTATTGTACATCTGTTGAAATTTGTACGAGTCTGAGCTTCTAAGGAAGTAGAGAAGAGACATTGCTGTGCTTTCTTGGTGTAACATCAATGTGGTTGAACCAGAACAAATTGATGGTAATATTTACACCTAGAAATGTGAAGCACTTGATCATCTGCACTTCAACACCATTGAAACAGACTGGAGAGTGTACTCCACCCTCTTTCCTGAAGTCAATGTCTTGCTGACATTGAGAGGTTGCTGTCGTGAAGCTATGCTACTGAGCCGTCTCTCTCTCTCTCCTTTATATACTCCGTCTCATCATCATTACAAAATCACCGGGTGAAACTGAGTTCTGAGCATGGAGAACTTTTTTTTAAATATAATGTCTTTTGATTTTTAAAGCACAAATTGAAAAAAATTACCAAAATGAATCTTCCAATGAGAGAAAATATTGGTTGTGAATTCTGCTAGCTCTGTGCCCCAGTCGGTATCAAATCTAGTGCTTAACAATGCTCACAAGTGAGAGAGGGAGTAAAGCATGTGGTGGTAGTCACATGTGTCAGTGTACTGAGTATAGAAGTTGGGAGGTCTTGTTGCAGTTGTATAAGACTTTGGCGAGGCCACATTTAGAATATCGTGTTCTGTTCTGGGCATCATGTTATTGGAAAGATGTTGTCAAGCTGGAAAGGGTACGGAGAAGATTTACGAGGATGTTGCCAGGACTAGAGGTCTAAGCTATAGGGAGAGGTTGAGTGGGCTGTGACTCTATTCCTTGGAGCGGGGCGAGGATGAGGGGTGGTCTTGGAGAGGTGTATAAAATCATGAGAGGAATAGATCGGGTAGATGCACAGAGTCTCTTGCCCAGAGGAGGTGAATCGAGGACATAGGTGAAAAAAAATTATCAGGAATTTGAAGGATAACTTTTTCATTCAAAGGGTGGTGGGGGTATGGAACAAGCTGCCAGAAGTAGTTGAGACAGGGACTATCCCAACATTTAAGAAGCAGTTGGACCGGTACATGGATAGGACAGGTTTGGAGGGATATGGGCTAAACGCAGGCAAGTGCTACTACTGTAACTGGGACATGTTGGGCCAAAGGGCCTGTTTCGACGCTGTATCACTCTATGTATCTATGTAGGAAACAGTAGTGGCACACTGGTACACGTCCATCATCGATTTTGCATGGGGCATCATGTTGGCATGGACCAATTGGGCCAAAGGGCCTGTTTTCATGCTGTATGAATCTAAGGCAGAAGACGCAAGGAACTGCAGAAATAGGTCCACCACCAATTTTCTGACAACTGGTGGACTTCATTTAATTCGGATAGAATTATGAGAGCGCACTTGAAATCACCCCCAGTAGTTAGCCCCAAAAAAGTGGCGCCTCGGCTGGATGAAGCGACCGATCTTGACCGTATCGGAACATCTGCGGCCGATTGGCGGGTGGAATTTGCCCCCTGCAGCTGGAGCTCTGGAACTCCGGCCCGGCTAGGGTCGGCACCCACAGCCAACTTCCATGGCTGATTAGTGGGTCGAAATTGTCCCCTGCTGCCAGGGCTCTTGAATGTCCGCCCAGCCAGAGCCGGCAGATCCATCTCCCTATCCAGGCCGGTATCTCGGTCCCCCAGCAGCCTAGGCAATCCATTCGCCTACGCTCGGAGGTCATGATCTCTGTTGATCTGGCAAAACAGATTATCCAGAAAGGCTCTGGAAGAAAAGTGCCAGAAAATCAGTGGTGGGCCCCGAATAGTATTACCCAAATCCAAGCCCTGTTAAATCTGCTTGAATCTACGAGTCATTAAAAAAGAAAATGCATAATGCTTTAGTTATCTACATTTATTTCTTATTATTAAATGCCATGTGCAAACTCTCTGTCCAATGACTAAACTTCATAGGTTGCCTGGCATATTATCCCTCGACTTTGAACATGCAATTTACAGGCATCTATCAAATGTTTCAGTGCACTCTCTCAGAGTCTAAAAGTGACATGCCAAGTGATCATCTCCATATTGACTGGCAGAAGATGTACTTCCTGGGGCAGCTGAGGAAGCACAATCTGCCACAGGCAATGATGGTCCAATTCTATACGACCATCGTAGAGTCTGTCCTCGCCTTCTCCATCATGGTCTGGTTTGGCTCAGCCACAAAGCATGACATCCGGAGGCTGCAGCGAAACGTCCGATCAGCCGAGAAGGTTGTTGGCTGCAACCTTCCCTCCATTGATGAACTGTACACTGCAAGAGCCAGGAAGCGAGCGGGTAAGATCATCTCTGACGTCTCTCACCCTGGCCACAAACTCTTTGAATCACTTTGCTCTGGAAGGCGACTCCGGACTGTCAAAGCTGCAACAGCCAGACATAAAAACAGCTTTGTTTCCCCCACGAATAGTAGTTCTACTCAATAACCAAAAATCTGTAGCCTCCTTTTGCTCTGGTATATTATTTAATTTACATGTTTAA
Source organism: Okamejei kenojei (assembly GCA_035221665.1). Taxonomy (NCBI): domain Eukaryota; kingdom Metazoa; phylum Chordata; class Chondrichthyes; order Rajiformes; family Rajidae; genus Okamejei; species Okamejei kenojei. The sequence continues at coordinate 45,160,393 of CM069131.1, forward strand.
TCGATAATGTTTTATTATGAATGTTTAATGTTTATGTGTCATTCCTAACTGTCACTGTATGTCATGTTGTCACTTGCGGGCAGAGCACCAAAGCAAATTCCTTGTATGTGAATACTTGGCCAATAAACTTATTCATTCACTCATTTATTTATGAGGTCTTGGTAGCAAACAAAAAAGTAAGGTTTTTTTTTGCATATGCTCATCTTTTAAGAGGATGATGTAGTCTGGTCCTATGGTTGAGATTATGGAGCATTTAGAATTTTCATAATTGGATTAGGGTCACGGTCTGAACCAAACAACATAGAAAGCAGGCTCTTCAGCTCAACTTGTCCACGCCAACCAGGTTGATTAACCAAACACAATCCAATTACCAGTGCCTGGCCCATATCCTATCCTATACTTTCCCATCTATGTACCAGTCCAAGTATCTTTACATGTCCACCTCTATCACTTCTTCTGGCAGCTAATTACATATACGCACCACCCCCGTATGAAAATGTTGCCCCTCAGCCCCCTTTTAAATCTTACTTTAAATCTATGCCCTCTAGTCTTTTACACCCCTACCCTGGAAAAATACTATGGTCATTCACCTTAACTATGCTACCTTATGATTTTAGAAACTTTGATATGATGTCTCCTCAGCCTCCTATGCTACCGGGTAAAAACATCTAACCAACCTCTTATAGTCTAAACATTATATTAAATGTTCTTATCTTTTATGCACTCTTTCCAGTTTGATGACATCCTTCCTAAAGCAAGGGTAACCAGCTCAGGGTCAAGATCAAAATATAGATTATTTTAACATTTTGTTTGGGGGGGGGGGGCACTATAAAAACAGGTATCCAAGTTGTTCTTCTGAAGCTTTGGAAGGATCTAATATGGAATCTAACCTTTGAGTTCAACCAATGACATGAAAAATATTGGGTACTATTAATAGAATAATTACGTTTCCAAACGTGATTAACATTTTATTTCCATCACTGACAATAAACTTAATGGTGAAAATACAAAGGTATTTTAAATTCCAAGGAAGGAGTTCCCCAAAGATGAATGTTCCAAAAAGACTGGAGTGTGACCTGTACCCTTACATTATTTTCAGATGCATCCACCGTACACTTTGGCAATAGATTTTGCCTTGTTTTCCTCTTGCTCGTTTCTATTCACTCTAAGGTCAGCTTCACCAAATAAATCAAAAGCTTATGGATCCACCTGTCACTCCAGCATTTGAGTATATGCTAGATGCCAATTCAACAAATGCAATGTTTCAGATGGCAAGTTTTGAATATGATACCAAACTGCAGCTCAAATAAATAGATAAGAGACATAGAGGTCTGGATACAGGCTCTTCGGCCCAACATGCCCGCACCGGCCAACATGTCCCATCTACACTAATCCCATCTGCCTGCATTTGGCCCAAATCCGTCTAGACCTGTCCTATCCATATACCTATCTAAATCTAAACGTTTCTCAAATGTGCGATTGTACCTGCCTCAACTACCTCCTCTGGCAGATATAAAATTATATTATCATAATATAAATTATGCTGCCTAATGTGGAACACACAGATTCTAAACTCAAATCCCACTAAAAACAATGTGAGCTAGGTAAATTCCTAAATGGACAAGAGTAATTTGGGAGTAAGGTATGGCAGTAGAGATTGGCCCCGTGGTTTGTTCAGCCTGCAACATGTGGGAGATTAGGGGGATGGTCGGTGTCCCTGGTGACTACGTTTGCAGGAAGTGTGTCCAGCTGCAGCTCCTGGCAGACCGCATTGAACGATTGGAACTGCGGCTGGATTCATACTGAAGCATCCACGATGCGGAGAAAGTCGTGGATAGCACGTACAGTGAGTTGGTCACACCGCAGGCAAAAGGTAAAGGACAAGAAGGGAACGGGTGGCCAATAGCCAGCAAAGCAGTAGGCAGGTAGTGCAGGAGTCCCCTGCGGTCATCTCCCTCCTAAACAGGTATACCATTTTGGATACTGTTGAGGGAGATGGCTCATCAGGGGAATGCAGCAGCAGCCAGGTTCATGGCACCATGGGTGGCTCTGCAGCACATGAGGGGGGAAAAAAAGAGGGGAAGGGCAATAGTAATAGGGGATTCAATTGTCAGGGGAATAGATAGGCGTTTCTGCGGCCGCAAACGAGACTCCAGGATGGTATGTTGCCTCCCTGGTGCAAAGGTCAGGGATGTCACTGAACGGCTGCAGAACATTCTGGAGGGGGAGGATGAACAGCCAGTTGTCGTGGTGCATGTTGGCACCAACGATATAGGTAAAAAAAGGGATGAGGTCCTACAAGGTGAATTTAGGGAGCTAGGAGATAAACTTAAAAGTAGGACCTCAAAGGTAGTAATCTCCGGATTACTACCAGTACCACGGGCCAGTCGGAGTAGAAATAGGAGGATAATGCAAATGAATACGTGGCTTGAAAAGTGGTGCAAGGGGGAGGGATTCAAATTTTTAGGGCACTGGGACCAGTTCTGGGGAGGTGGGACCGGTACAAACAGGACGGTTTGCACCTGGAATGGAATGGAACCAATGTTCTTGGGGGAGTGTTTGCTAGTGCTGTCGGGGAGGATTTAAACTAATGTGGCAGGGGGATGGGTACAAGAGCAGAGAGACAGGAGGGTGTAAAATGAGGGTAGAAGCATTAGGTAGCAAGGTGAAAAGTAAAAGTGGCAGCAGACAAAACCAGGGCAAAAATCAAAAACGGCCACTTTTCAGCAAAATTGTATAAGGGGTAAGTGCGTTGTAAAGACAAGCCTGAAGGCTTTGTGTCTCAATGCAAGGAGTATTCGTAATAAGGTGGACGAGTTGAATGTGCAGATAGATATTAATGATTATGATATAGTTGGGATCACGGAGACATGGCTCCAGGGTGACGTAGGCTGGGAGCTGAACATCCAGGGATATTCAATATTCAGGAGGGATAGAGAGAAAGGAAAAGGAGGTGGGGTAGCGTTGCTGGTTAGAGAGGAGATTAACGCAATGGAAAGGAAGGACATTAGCTTGGAGGATGTGGAATCGGTATGGGTAGAGCTACAAAACACTAAGGGGCAGAAAACGCTGGTGGGTGTTGTGTACAGGCCACCTAACAGTAGCAGAGAAGTTGGGGATGGTATCAAACAGGAAATTAGAAATGCGTGCGACAAAGGCAAAACAGTTATAATGGGTGACTTCAATCTACATATAGATTGGGTTAATCAAATTGGCAGGGGTGCTGAGGAAGAGGATTTTTTGGAATGTATGCGGGATAGTTATCTAAATCAACATGTAGAGGAACCAACGAGAGAGCAGGCTATTTTAGACTGGGTTTTGAGTAATGAGGAAGGGGTAATTAGCCGTCTTGTTTGTACGTGCCCCCTTGGGCAAGAGTGACCATAATATGGTTGAGTTCTTCATTAGGATGGAGAGTGACATTGTTAATTCAGAAACAATGGTTCTGAACTTAAAGAAAGGTAACTTTGAGGGTATGAGACGTGAATTGGCCAAGATTGACTGGCAATTAATTCTAAAAGGGTTGACGGTGGATATACAATGGAAGACATTTAAAGACTGCATGGATGAACTACAAAAATTGTTCATCCCAGTTTGGCAAAAGAATAAATCGGGGAAGGTAGTGCATCCATGGATAACAAGGGAAATCAGGGATAGTATCAAAGCAAAGGATGATGCGTACAAAGTAGCCAGAAAAAGCAGCATACCAGAGGACTGGGAGAAATTCAGAGACCAGCAGAGGACGACAAAGGGCTTAATTAGGAAAGGAAAAATAGATTATGAAAGAAAACTGGCAGGGAACATAAAAACTGACTGCAAAAGTTTTTTATAGATATGTGAAGAGAAAGAGGTTAGTTAAAACAAATGTAGGTCCCTTGCAGTCAGAAACAGGTGAGTTGATCATGGGGAACAAGGATATGGCAGACCAATTGAATAACTACTTTGGTTCCGTCTTCACTAAGGAAGACATAAATAATCTGCCTGAAATAGCAGGGGACTGTGGGTCAAAGGAGGAATTGAGTGAAATCCAGGTCAGTCGGGAAGTGGTGTTGGGTAAATTGAATAGATTAAAGGCCGATAAATCCCCAGGGCCAGATAGGCTGCATCCCAGAGTACTTAAGGAAGTAGCTCAGGAAATAGTGGATGCATTAGTGATAAATCTTTCAAAACTCTTTAGATTCTGGAGTAGTTCCTGAGGATTGGCGGGTAGCAAATGTAACCCCTCTTTTTAAGAAGGGAGGGAGAGAGAAAACAGGGAATTACAGACCAGTTAGTCTAACATCGGTAGTGGGGAAACTGCTAGAGTCAGTTATTAAAGATGGGATAGCAGCACATTTGGAAAGTGGTGAAATCATTGGACAAAGTCAGCATGGATTTACAAAAGGTAAATCATGTCTGACGAATCTTGTGGAATTTTTCGAGGATGTAACTAGTAGCGTGGATAAGGGAGAACCAGTGGATGTGGTATATCTGGACTTCCAGAAGGCTTTCGACAAGGTCCCACATAAGAGATTAGTATACAAACTTAAAGCATACGGTATTAGGGGTTCAGTATTGATGTGGATAGAGAACTGGCTGGCAAACAGGAAGCAACGAGTAGGAGTAAACGGGTCCTTTTCACAATGGCAGGCAGTAACTAGTGGGGTACCGCAGGGCTCAGTGCTGGGACCCCAGCTATTTACAATATATAATTAATGATCTGGATGAGGGAATTGAAGGCAATATCTCCAAGTTTGCGGATGACACTAAGCTGGGGGGCAGTGTTCGCTGTGAGGAGGATGCTAGGAGACTGCAAGGTGACTTGGATAGGCTGGGTGAGTGGGCAAATGTTTGGCAGATGCAGTATAATGTGGAAAAAATGTGAGGTTATCCACTTTGGTGGCAAAAACAGGAAAGCAGACTATTATTTAAATGGTGGCCGATTAGGAAAAGGGGAGATGCAGCGAGACCTGGGTGTCATGGTACACCAGTCATTGAAAGTAGGCATGCAGGTGCAGCAGGCAGTGAAAAAAGCGAATGGTATGTTAGCTTTCATAGCAAAAGGATTTGAGTACAGGAGCAGGGAGGTTCTACTTCAGTTGTACAGGGTCTTGGTGAGACCACACCTGGAGTATTGCGTACAGTTTTGGTCTCCAAATCTGAGGAAGGACATTATTGCCATAGAGGGAGTGCAGAGAAGGTTCACCAGACTGATTCCTGGGATGTCAGGACTGTCTTATGAAGAAAGACTGGATAGACTCGGTTTTATACTCTCTGGAATTTAGGAGATTGAGAGGGGATCTTATAGAAACTTACAAAATTCTTAAGGGGTTGGACAGGCTAGATGCAGGAAGATTGTTCCCAATGTTGGGGAAGTCCAGGACAAGGGGTCACAGCTTAAGGATAAGGGGGGAAATCCTTTAAGACCGAGATGAGAAAGACTTTTTTCACACAGAGAGTGGTGAGTCTCTGGAACTCTCTGCCACAGAGGGTAGTTGAGGCCAGTTCATTGGCTATATTTAAGAGTAAGTTGGATGTGGCCCTTGTGGCTAAGGGGATCAGAGGGTATGGAGAGAAGGCAGGTACGGGATACTGAGTTGGATGATCAGCCATGATCATATTGAATGGCGGTGCAGGCTCGAAGGGCTGAATGGCCTACTCCTGCACCTAATTTCTATGTTTCTATGTTTCATACATGGTATGGTACAGAAGAAGAAGAAATCTGTGCACTGATCATCTTCCCATTCTTGCTTGACCTGCGAATGACTCTTGGTAACCTGACACGTCGCTCTGAATTGTGCAAACATTTGCAACTGAGGTAACAAGGGAATAGCTATAATTGCAACCTTTGCAATGCTGTTCAATTCCCAGGAGCCAACAGCAATTGAAGCAGCTTACCTTCAAAATGAACCTGCCGTCTGTTACCTTAGGCAGCCTGATCACCTGATAACACACTACGCTTTGCTACACTTACTGCAGTTTACAACTAAGATCAGAATTATAGTTTTTTCAAAGTCAATTTTATCTGTCACACACACACTACATGCAGTGAAATTAATTTGCCAGCAGCGATACACTTAAAAGAACACACAATACACAATAAAATGTAACACAAACATCCACCACAGCATTCATCACTCTGGCGGAGGGCAAAAATGTTCAGCCAGTCCTCATCCCTTGTTCACCCGTGGTCGGGGCCACACAACCCCCCCGCTACAGATGGCCCTCGAGTCTGGATGATGTAAACTCCAACGTCGGGACGGTGAAACACACTCCGCGGCATAGAGTTCCCGAATCGGCATTTTCCTATCGGAGAGTCTGCGGCTCCAGGATGTTATCTTTATATCAGAGATCCCCCACCCCCCCAGTACACATTAATCATATCAATGCTGGAAATGAGGGAAATTGCTGTGCAAGGGAGTTTATATTTGAAAATCCCCGTAACGATTCAAACCAGAGTTTGCAAGACTAAAAACAGGGCTTCTGATGTGCTGTTTTTCACCTCTGCACTGATAATTATCTCATAGTTACTGAGAAAAACTGCACTTTAGCCTTTCAAATTGCATTGTTTCCCTAATCTGGGAGGAATTACTGGTGGCAGTGGTAATGAGTGCATTATGTGTCACTCAGTAAAGATTCCTAATGAGGTGGCTAGGGCCCAAATCAAGACATCCAATCATTTCACTCTTGCACCTGGAAAGGATGCACTTAACTTTTTTCCCCCTACTTTATATTAGTCACAATCAATGAACAATGGTAAAAGAGGGGGGCTCGTTCAGTTGAACCATTTTAATTAGTTTAGAATAGAGATGCAGCCTGGATACAGGTCCTTTAGCCCAATGAGTCAACTATATATATATAGTTGGGGATGTGGGAGGAAACCCATACAGTCACAGGGAGAACTTGCAAACTCCACACAGACAGCACCCTCGGTCAGGATCGAACCCAGGTCTCCGGCGACGTGAGGCAGCAACTCAACTAGTTACCCCTCTGTGCAACAATGGGTGTCTGAGAAGAACATCACTCATCCCTTTCATATAATAAAATCTACAAAATTATTCATGTTGTTATTTTGGCTGCAGCATAACATATCTGGTGGTGTATTTATATAAACATCTCTGAGTGACCTAGTGGTAAAAAAAAACCGGCAGATGGAATCTCTCATGTTTGATGACCATTGCAGTTTCCTCAGAGAGGCCATCAGGCTCCCAGATTAAATGCAAGGACTCTTGCCTGTGGCCACCGACCTCCAATACTTCCCATCCACACAACAACAATTAATGGTCCAGGCCAAATCCAAAGACAGCCTGAATTGAGAAACAATCACAACGTACCACATGGCTTCAATTAAGAACATGAAACCAACCAATGTTATGGCAACATTTCTCTTCTCAAATACCTGACACTTGCTTGTGGCACTGACTCGGGGCTAACAGGTACTTGAACTCCTTTCTCCCATTCCTGTCTCCACGAATCAGCCAGAATATAATATTCATCAGAATTCAGCTGGTGCGAATCATGTAGCTTCATGGCCGTTATCAAGTCAGTTCTGTAAACCTGAAATGCAAAGCACAAATTAGTCTGCGGTGCTGATAATTCCTAAATTCTCTGGTAATCAGGTGATTTTATTATCACACATTGCAACAAAACCGTTGAAACCTAAACCACCCATACACCATGTCAGATTGTACACAAATCAATGTTTAACCACTCCAACATGTTGATCATTTCTTCAAAAGTACATTAGCGATGTACTTTTGCAGATAATGCTTCAGACTAATTAAATATCAGGTATTCTAGATACGATTGAGCAAACACCATCTGCCCCTCAATGAATTTCAATCCAAAAAAGCCAATTTCAGCAAAGGTAGCTGGACGATTACTATCAGGATGTAATCAATTTCTTTTGAAGACTGCTATCTGGCAGCCAGCACTGCCTAAAATAAGTTAATTTAATTTGGGGCATGAATCTATAAAGGGATTGATTATTTGTTTGCTTTGTATTGGACAAGTACCACAGTGCTCCTTCTAAGTAATCAGAAAAGCTCCACCGACAATGTTCAATAGGGTATCTAACCCCACTCTTGCACGGTTTTAACGGACTTGAATATAGGGCAAAAATACCAAATCCGCATAGGTTAGTAAACCCAGGAGCTGCAGATGCTGGTTTACAAAAAAAGACACAAATAGATGGAGTACTGCTGTTAGATTAGTATCATGGAAACTTTGACTAAGCAATGACAATGTTTAACAATAATGAATTGCCACATTAAAAATTCACTAGTATAATTGGAAGCTAAATAAACTCAACAAACCCTAACTATCATGAGAACACATGAGGATAACACCAAAGCCGGCCAAAGCGGAGTTGACAAAGTAATTTCACTGTCAATCAAACTAATGGTATTTGTGGTTGATTTTACAAACTTAATTTACCTCTATTTGTCTGTAAAATTACCCTGTTTCTACTGCGAGAAGTTGATGGAGATTGTTTTTTCTGCTCATAATATAACAAACGTTTTGCTGAGATATATGCCATGTCCCCCTCCAATTTACTGGGATGGCAATACCAGCAAGTTCTGAGAAGTCTGATTTTTTTTTAAGTATGTGGAAATGAATTAAGTGGAACAGGAGCAGGCAGAAACAATGGTTCTGCCAGCACAGTTCTGTTTATGGATTGAGGCTAAAGAAGGGTCCCGACCCGAAACGTTACCCATTCCTTCTCTCCAGAGGTGCTGCCTGTCCCGCTGAGTTACTCCAGCATTGTGTGTCTATTTCCAGTAAGTTGTGATGCAGGTTCTGACCCGCAAGATTAACAATTGCCTGACCTACCCCCCCCCCCCCCCCCCCCCACATGCCCACCCACCCCTTCCAGATGCTGCTTGGTTCCTCCTACAGTTTGTTTGTTGCTCCAAACTAAATTATATTGATTGCGCAATAAAAAATATCCTAAATTTAAAGTACAGATTTTATTTGCACCAACAATGGTTCAATCCAATAGGTTAACTGGACTACTTTGACAACAGAAGGGAATAAATCCAGTCTCGAGGCAATTAAAAATCTGTTATCGCTTTTGCCTAGATGGAAAATGTGATGGAATTCAATAGAGTTTGAAACTCAGTCAGAAATAGGACACAATTCTTTTGCAGGAAGTAGATAATGTTGCAGCAAATTCTTGAAATACCAGCTTTAGTCTTCCTGAGTTTAACTAGTCCATTGAACACAACATCGCTGGCAAGGCTAATAGTTATTATTCAGCAGTAATTGCCCCCAGGATATTGTAAAGAGCAGCTATCAAACATCCACATTGGTGAAAAATGGAATCACACGTAGGCCAGACAGGGTAACAAAGTCAGAACGCTTAACTGAAGGAGGTTCAGTGGACTAAACACGGGCTGGTGGGACTAGTGGAGATGGGGCACCTTGGTCGGCATGGCAGAGTTAGGCCGAAGGGCCTGTTTCCATGCTGTATGACTCTAAGTTGAGACTAATGCAGAAACCTAAGGCAGACAGGCTAGTGACAGCACAGAGATGGCAGCTATGTCAAAAAATGGGCTGGAGAAGTAAACACGTGGTGATTTATCCAATGTTGCACAGATGAAGCAAAGAATAGGGACAAGGACAGATCCTTGGGCAAACACAGACAGTGAGAAACCAGCCATTTTTGGAATTGTACCAGTTACTTGCAGACAGATTATTATTACACAACACACATAGTAAATTGTATGATATAAAACTGTGTGCAAAGATTGAAATAGTAAACAAACCCCCAACTTGCTCCCTGCAAAACAAATCACCTAAACAGGATTAATAATGATTGGTATTGAATGATATGATATGATAGTCGGCATATTTTCCTTCCTAGAGGGGAAATAATTCCTGTGAAAAACAAGCTTACTTGATCATTGATCTGTTTTGAGTAAGCTTAACCGATCTTACAATAACTTGGGCTTTAGTTTATGAAGTAGCACAAACCATTTCTCTTTCATGACAGCTGAAAATTAGATTTTGAAAACTAGAAAAGGGGCGTGATAAAGTGCTTGAACACATTTAGGGTACACAAAAAGCTGGAGAAACTCAGCGGGTGAGGCAGCATCTATGGAGCGAAGGAACAGGTGGTTTCGGGTCGAGACCCTTCTTCAGAGTCTGCCTGTCCCGCTGAGTTACACCAGCATTTGTGTCTATCTTTGGTTTAAACCAGCATCTGCCGTTCCTTCCTACACTGAAAAGCTTTTTTGTTGTGTGCAATCCAGTCAGCAAAAAGACTCAGGCACGTGCCGTCAGGGTAGGCAAGGTAGGCACTGCCTACCCTGACTAAAATTATAACATGGTAATAACTAAATATAAATAGTAAAGGCATGGGAGAATTATGCCGAGATCGATCTCTTAGGTAGGCATAATTCTCCATGCCTTTCATCGGCAGCGCTTGTAACACGGGAAGCTCTGTGCAGCCCACGTGCCGTCAGCGCTGCCTGGAGCCGTCAATGACAAGCGGGGCTGAAGGCAGCAGAAATTCTGCCTTTGCAGCACTGCGCATGCGCATCGGTCTACTGCGCATGCGCAGAGCAAGTTTCTTGGCGGGGTTTTCAAATATGGTTTGTCACTATTTTAAGTGTATGTTAGGTAACAAAGTGAGAAGAATGGAGCTTGTGTACCAATAATGTGGTAAGTACATTTTGTGTTTATGTTTTAAAATACTGTATTTCCCGGGGGGGGGGGGGGGGGGGGGGGGGGGGGGGGGAGAGACAGCTCCTTTCACAGTGTTTGGGGAGTCTGGCCCGGGGTAAGGTTGCGGGGAGGGCACAAATGCGGGGATTGGAATGAGGGGATTGGGATAATGCCACTTGCGATGCTCCTTGCATGGAGGCGTGGAATGCCACCGCATTGAGGCCGGGGGGGGGGGGGGGGGGGGGGGGGGGGGGGGGGGAGAGAAGTAGCTCGGGTGGCTGAGCGGCCGCCGGGCCGGACAGCGGAACCAGCCGCCACCTTAGCTCCTTCTGCCGGTCCCCGCTCACCTCTGGCAGCTCTCCGTCTACAAACCACTCTCCTGCCGCTCGCTGGCCTCACTCGTGTCCTTAAATTCCGACATCGCAATTGAGGTTACTCTGCTGTGGGAATTTAAGGATTTTCAGGAAGCCGCTGACATGAGCGAAGTCGGCGAACGGCAGGTGACAGGTGTTCCGACGGAGAGCACTGCCAAAGGAGAGCGGGCCGGCAGAAGGCGCTAAAGTGGCGGCCAGTTCTGCTGTCGGGTCCCGGTGGCCTCTCGCAGCTCCCCGAGCTGCTTCTATCCCCAGCTACAGTGCAGGGGCTTCGTGCCTGGAGAGCTGCGGCAGCGGTGAGTAAGTTTCTGCCATTATCCCCGACACCCTCCTTCTCAACACTCGTGCCCTTCCCACAACTTTACCCCTGACTCTCCACATGCTGTGAAAGGAACTGTTCCCCCAATTGGTCTAGGACTAGGAAACCTTTGGCAAATTGAAATGTCGCTGTTTTTTTTAAAATTATTATTTATTTATTTAACGGAGCGAACAACCTGCGCATGCGCGGTTTAATTTTTTTTTAGCGGACTGAGTGCCCACCCTGAGTAATTACTCACGGCACGTGCCTGAAAAGACTATACACAATTACAATCAAGCCATCCAGTGTATATATACACAGGATAAAGGATATAATGTTTAGTGCAAGATAAAGTTTATAAAGTCTGATTAAAGGTCTCCAATGAGGTAGATGAGCGGTAAGGACCGCTCTCTAGCTGGTGAGAGGATGGTTCAGTTGCCTGATAATAGCTGGGAAGTTATTAAATTGTCAGATTATATTGACTTGTGAAGGCTGAAATGTTATCACTGACACTCATACGTCTGATTATTTATATATTGACCAAGAGTAAATCTTGAGGACATGCGTTTATGCCTTGCGTTTGTGACTCAAAAGCTCCACAGGTAGGCTTGCATAATGGTTCAAACTGGACCTTGATTTTACTTCACAGCCAGTATGATTCATTCTTCACCCAACATCAAACCGATGGTCTTGACGATGGGTTCAAGAAAATAACACGATGGCCCACCTCTTGCACAACACCATGGACTTGTTTTATCTAATCATGTTTTTGCACTAATGTCCTGTTTTTTTGCACAGCCTTCTTTCTTTTAGAAATTCGTTATTCTGGTCACCTTGAAGTGATCACTGCTGGAAGGTTGTATGTTTGGCTACAATCAGCTTTAATGGCCTATCTCTGAACACTGATGGCCAGAGCTCATGTAGAACAAAACCAAAAGTTAGCCACTGGTTAGGTGATCACAAATGCCTATAAGAAGACAAGCATCATCAGGAAAGGAAAATGAGGGAAAATATTTTTTTTAGACTCATGAGCAAGACAATACCTCGGATGGTTTTCGATCTTTGTGCCTGGAGGTTGAGCTTCTTCTGTGCTGCGATCTGGAATGCTGCGACCAGGAGGTTGAATGACCTAAAAAATGAATGAACAGCATTTTTGTTCTCTTCTGATCAGTCATGAATCGGACAAGTGGTCTTTTGCGGTAGGGCGATTTGTCATGCAACAAATCTAATCAGAAACAGCATTTAACCTGTCTCCGGAACGTTCTGCTTTTATGGATGAGCAGTAAAGTGAATGATGTGCTGTCTTTGATCATTTTTCCTTCTCGTGAAAAGAACAACATTTACACTAAATAGTTTCATACACTAAAGATGTGCCCCAAACCACTTCAAAATCCCATATATTACATTTGTAGATTTCTGGTTTGAATTCCTTGGAAGAGTTCGCAAATGGCAATAAATTTGTTTTTGTGGTGTTTTGTGTACTTAAACAGGTTGAATGGATACCTCAATGGAAGAGAGAAATTAACTATCAATGATTTTAATCAATGGGTGTCAGGGGATATGGGGAGAAGGCAGGAGAATGGGGTTAGGAGGGAGAGATAAATCAGCCATGATTGAATGACGGCCTAATTCTGCTCCTATCACTTATGGAATGTGGCTTCCCTTCCCATTCAATCTTTCTATCGTCTGCCAGAATGATTCCACATGCAAACTGAAAGAACATCACCTCATATTCCACGTGGGTAGCGTACAACCCAATGGCATGAACATTAAATGGCACAATTACAGGTTAACAACCCATTTCAGCTCACCCTTCTCATCCACTTTGTCTTCCTTCCCCCCTCACACATCTTTCTGCCTCGACCTCCACTACCCCGTTTTTTTCTCCATCCAAATTCTGCTGATCTGCTACTCCTCCCCACTCCAAGTCGCCCATTTACCTTTTATTACCCCCCCCCCCCCTTCCCTTAATCCCTTCCACCATTGCTTCTCAATAGACAATATGTGCAGGAGTAGGCCATTCGGCTCTTTGAGCCAGCACCGCCATTCAATGTGAACATGGCTGATCATCCACAATTAGTACCCCGTTCCTGCCTTCTCCCCACATCCCCTGACTCCGCTATCTTTAAGAGCTTCCGGTTTTGCATTTCAATCCTCTTTTTTCCTTATCTGGCATACTTTTGTCTCCACTTCACCTCTCACCTTTATTACTGTCTCCAGCTGCCTACCAAACACCCTGCTCCTCAACAGCATCCACCTATCACTTGCCAGTTTTTGCCCCACCCCTTCCCCTCACCACTCTTTACCAGCCATGTCCACTCAACTCCATCTGTCTGAAGAAGAAGCCACACCCGAAACATCGTCTCTCTGTTTTCATCCGCGGATGCTGCCTGACTCGCCGAGTTCCTTCAGCACTTTGGTATTTTTTTTACGAAAGGATTGTAAGATGGGTTGAGAAGACAAAAAAGCTGAACAGGATAGGAGAGAAAACTGCAGGACAGACCACATATGTTTACATTTCTCCACTGTGTCCCTCAGAGGAGAGGGTTAGGAGAGGGTTAGGGAGCTTGAACTGCAGAAAGTGCCAAAGAACCAAATACAACTATAAATCCTATTACCTTTTAAAGGGAGCAGAGTTGAATCATTGGGTGTCATGACAACATCAAACATAATGATCAGTCCACCTGATACAGATCCATAATTAATCAGATTAATACAAAACAGCACTATAATTATAATTTGCAATGAGTGGGAATATGCACAGCCGTGCGCAAACCATCCAATCCTTTTACACCTCTATGTTAGATGTTAAGTGCAACTTTAACACGATGAAACTCACACGAATGGTTGCTTTCATTTCGTTCCTATGGGGGCAAAGGGCAAGCAAACAACACATGAAATTCTCAAAACCAAAGATCATTGCAGCTTTGTTACACAAATAAAGGAAATGAAAACCAACTTCAAAAACACAGCTGAACCAATTAAAAGATAACATGGTTAAATGAGAAACATTTCCTCTTACAGATGAGTTGATTCATCTGAACACACTGCGGATTATGGCAAAAGAAAACTAGGAATCATTAGCAACTGCGAAAGGTGAGAATGGATGGAAAATTCCACGGGGCCTACTGACCTATGCTCTGACATGCATGATTTGCACACTCCCGTCAGATGACACTGCAGTTCAGAACTCAATTTCATAAAACAGACCCTCACATCAGGAATAGTTCATAACATGATGAGGTTATGCAGGCGATTGGGTCAGAAGAAATAAGAAGAAAAGTGAACAAATATAAATGCTTCCAACTAACATTCCCTTCACCCGATAATTATTAACACGATCATTATTTGGCAATTTTCTTTCTCTTGTTTTCCTGAGTTCTGTGCATCCGGTTCCACAAACTGCAGCCATTTCAAAAGCAGCCATACATGCAAGGACAATGCCAGTTGTCAGAAATCCAGGTGCACTCAAATCTAACAGATCACAATCTAGTCTTGGAATGCCTTCCCTCTGCCAAGCAAACAAGTCAGGTTTAGAACCCCGTGAACTATCTCAGCTGAAATCTATGCAGCATAGGGATATGATCTGTAACCGTTCTGCTCTTCGTGGGTCGGTGCCACCTGTCCACTGACCCAGTGAGGGAGCTGTTTAATGTTTTCAGTGAATGCTAGATCTCATCAGATATCCACAACCGGGTCCTGTGACTGAGAGATGTGCAAGCCTAATGCGCATGACTATTCAGGAGCTTCGGACCAAGTGCCAAGGATTGAATTACTTCAGTGATTACTCTTCTGTGTCACTTGTCTTAAATGCTGAGCTTCATACAACCTGGAGGCTAGATCACTTTCACTGTAAGCTCGCAAAACACTCACTGTCATTGTCATCAGAATCATCACTGCTGCTCGGAAGCCGGTTTCTTTTCATGGTCTTCTCTATTTCTGGCACAAAGGCTGTTAAGAAACAGATCAGAGTTAGTGCCAAGGGTCAATTAACCAACATTAGTCCACATTGTAAAAGAGGGAGCAAATTGGTTTAAATGCCGCAAACTCATTTTTTCTCTGTCTTCCTCTTGTTACATCAGGTCAGCCTGGACATCGACAAGTCAAAAAGCTTGCACTTTCAGCAATTAAGTTGGCCGAATGTCATAATGGAAACGTTGCCTGTGTGCATAGGTCAGATACACGTAATGGAGTGCATAGTAAGGGACGCAGCTTCAGATCTTTATGTAATAGAACATCAATAAACAGAAAAATAAAACAAATTGCTTCCGGATGATGAAGAATACCAGTGGTCTGCCAATCCACCCATTATACAATCATTGTAAACAATAAATTAAATGGTCGAAGACCTCTGCTAAAATAGCAGTGAGAAAATGTTCAAACAAGCATGCATTCATATACCTCTGTAAGTGGCCCATGAATACTCATGTTTACATGGAAACTGCTTAATAATTAAAACACAGTTTGGTAGACAGTCAAATATTGTCACTAAAACAGTGCAAGAGCCTGATCAACAACCCAACTTCATGACATTCTGTGATTAAAACAAAAATACAGCTGCTTCTTTATGATGTAAACATTCTAGCAGCAAAAAATGCCGCACCAAGCAACGTACTTAAGTAATTCAAACAATGAAAGTCTAGGAAACATTTTCACCTCCAACTTTCTCGCTTCTTCTCAAAAGACAGCACAATGGCACAGCAGGTAGTACTCGTGCCTCCTGGGGCTGTCTTAAATGGGGCATCCTGGTTGGCATGGGCGAGTTGGGCCAAAGAGCCTATTTCCATACTGTATGACTATGACATTTGCCACTCCCTAGAACACTGTAGAAATTAGATCTGGGGTGCAGAATCTGGTAGGATTATTTCTGCACAGTGAATGAGGTGTGAATTCATTATCCTTCATAGTTCACACATAACGTTTTACAATTTGGATTCTGCCCCAGATAATGACAGTGTGCAGCTGCATTACGGAGAATCTTAACTTTAAAACAGGAGTATAACATTTTATCTTTCCATTTCACAACAGCCAGATTTTCCTCCTAAAATCACTTGCAGAGCATCTTTTGGAGGTGACTAAATTACTGTATAACAGAAACTTAGTACTCAAGATAATATTCCAACTGGAACCATTAGCTTAAAAATCTAGTTACAATGGATAAGCAGTGAAAAATGGCAACTGAGAGTATTAAAAATTAAGTGTCATGTTTCTCAACCACACAGAATGCAAACCACAAAACTGGAATGAAACATAGAAACATTTTTATAATGGTTGTCAAACTTATAAAAATGCACTGAACATTAGTGTTCAGATGTTTGAAACATCTGTACAGAAAGCAAAATATTTCCATTGCATTATTTATTGCATCACAGATTGAAATAAAGTAGAAGATAATACTCGTGCAGTATGTTCATCACAACTTACAATATAGGTTTCATTCATGCTTACATTTATGGCCGTGAAAGACACTAAATGCAGATGCAATTCAGCGACTCGCGCAGCATCTCTGGAGAACATGGATAGGTGACGTTTCGGGTCAGACCCGTCTCCAGACTTATCAGACCAATCTGAAGAAGGGTTCTGACCCAAAATATGACATATCCATATTCTCCAGGGACACTGCCTGAGCCGCTGAGTTACACCTGCATTTTGTGTCTTTCTTTGGTGAACCAACATCTGCAGTTCCTTGTTTCTAAATTAAGTTTCAGGCAATTGAAAGATGGCAGAGTTGTATAGTCAATATTAGATGCAACAAAATCTCGACAAGCATTTTAGTAAATGACTAAATGCAGGAAAGAACAGAGAAAGAATAAGGAGGCATCTATGACATAGAGAAGGAATGAGCCGAAGCTCAGTTCAAATAAAGGCATCTCATGTAAATCCGAGTGACTGAGAAGATAATGGAACAGATGGTCCATGCAGCAGTCATTACAAGGCACGAGTACAAGGTTAAAGTGGAAAATGTTAAAGTGGAAAAACCACAGCTCTCCCAAGACTGAACAGATACATTGGATGACAAACAGGGTCTTACAATGAGAGTCCGGAGGCAAGAGTTTTTAAATTGTCATATGTACCAAAAATACAACAATGAAATTCTTACCTGCAGCAGCATAACAAATTGTAAACACTATTCATAGATGACATGACAGAAAAAATAATTAAACTCAAATGCCCCAAATCGTTACAAAAGCCCTACTTCACTAGTTCAACCAAGATACTTCACAGTTCATTGGTCAGCCAGTGTTCATGAATCTGTTGGCTATTTGGAAGAAGCTGTTCTTGAACACTGGAGATCACCGCTTTCAGACTCCTCTACCCTCTTCCCAATGTTGTGGTCCTTGATGGTAGTTGCTGTCTTTGAGGCAATGCTTCCTCTAGATCCTTTCGATGGTGGGGAGGACAGTACTCGTGGTGGACCAGGTGGTGTCCACCCCTTTTTTTGTAATCTCCTACGTCTCTGGGTGTTTGAGCTGCAGAATTAGGTCTTGATGCAACCATTTAATATCCCCTCTACCGCACGTATGTAGAGTTCAAGAGAATTGTTATTTGGTATTGACATACCAAATCTTCTCAAACTTCTAAGGAGGTAGAGGTGTAGATGGGCTTTCTTAATGAGTGCATCAATGTGCTCGCCCCAGGTCAAATCTTCAGAGATATTCATACCAAGGAACTTGTTAGCTCTCTCTCTACCATTAGCCCTTTGATGAAGGCATCTCAGTGGACACTCAGCCTCTCACTTCTAAAGTCAAAATTAGCTCTTTGGTCTTGCTGACATTGAGTGCAAGGTTGTTATACCAGCGCCATTCATTCAGACAATCGATCTCCCTCAGATATTGACTCATCATTACCAGTAATTTGTGCAACAACAGTGGTGTTATCGGCTATTTTAAAGGAAGAGTTGGAACAGCTGCATAGTCATGGACAAAAGCGAATAGAGCAGAGGACTGAGCACACAACCCTGAGGTGTTCATGTTCTGATGGTTAGAAGAAGAAATATTGTTGCCAATTCGACGTACTGACTTGTATTCGGATCCCAATGGGAGTGTAGAATTGCCATTGGGAAAACTTCACTGGGAACTGGGTCTCTGCACAACGCCATGCAACTGGATCCTCGACTTCCTCAACAGAACAGAATCAGTACAAATTGGCAACAACTCTTCCTTGCGTTGATAAGGCCTGGGTTCAAAGTCGGTCTGAAGAAGGGTTCCGACCCGAAACGTCACCGATTCCTTTTCTCCAGAGATGCTGCCTGACCTACTGAGTTACTCCAGCATTTTGTGTCTATCTTCAGTATGAACCAGCATTGGCAGTGCCTCCGTACACATTCAAAGTCAGTCTGATTGGAGAAGGAAAATAAGCTATTTTTTGGATTGCTCAGTGCTGGATTTAAGCAGACGAATACTCGTCGTACAACACTATTTGCCTTCTTACATTATTGTTGGTTATCTGACTGCCCACTGAACACATATTGCTTTCTTTAAATGTCATTGATTCTCCTCCTTCAACTTGGGCAGCAGTTCGTTATAGCATTACGAGATTAAGTCCTGCACAGCACGACCACGTGTCTAACTGAATAACTGTACTAAATACAGTTATTTCAGTAACTGACAACATCTGAATAAGGGGGAAGCCATTGGGAACGGAGATGAGGAAATACTTTTTCACACGAGAGTTGTAAGTCTGTGGAATTCTCTGCTTCGGGGGGAGGTGGAGGCAGGTTCTCCGGATACTTTCAAGAGAGAGCTAGATAGGGCTCTTAAAGATAGCGGAGTCAGGGGATATGGGGAGAAGGCAGGAACGGGGTATGATTGGGGATGATCAGCCATGATCACATTGAATGGCGGTGCTGGCTCGAGGGGCCGAATGGCCTACTCCTGCACATATTGTCTATTGTATTGTATCTAGGTCACCACTGCATTACACGGCATGGACAGTTAGTTTGTGTGCAAGTGTACGATTGTGCAAGGTCAGAAGGGAGCTAAGTAAGCAAGAATGCGATTGTGGCTGTACAAGTCTGTGATAGTGCACACATGTAGGTGAACGCACACATCTCCCTGTACATGGAGTGCACGAGTGTCTTTATTTATGAAGGCACCTTCACTAACAAAAGCAGGTTCTTCACTGCCCAGTGTACTACGCGCCACACTTGGCAATCACGCGGCTGCTATTTGCTCTCGTCTGCATTTTGCACAGGACAAGCGTACAATGGCCTTTGCGAGGATGCATGGTCCAAGGAAGGATGACTATATCCGTCAGCCAGGGCGGCATCTAAGGGTCTCTTATTCGTCGACACTGCCATCTGTTGCAGGAAAGCAGCTGTTCCCTCTCAGTTTACAGGAGAGAGAAAAAAAAACTTCCAAGATCTTTTTCCGGAGTTGCTGACATTACAGCAGAGAGGAAAGGCAGAAAGTGGTGACACAGCAATAGAATCCGTCCCATTACATTACAAGGGCAGACTGCTGAGGTCGTCACAAGGCCATGTGGCCTTACTACCACTGGCAATACACTTGCTGGAGCCGAGAGAGAATGTGTTCAACTCTCCCCCCTTGCCACAAGAAACGTCTTCTCCTGAAGTGAATGAATTATGTTACAAGCAAAACACATTCAAGATTGATGCGTTTCAATTTAAAATTAAATTGGTGCTTCAAATATATTCCCTGACCCGTGATTAACCTCTCCCCATGGAAATACAGATAATTTGTTCAAGGGATGAAGGAGGATGGAGAGGAGAATTACAATACATGCCACAGGAAATACTTTTAAATTTAAGGAGCTTCTAATCCCAGCAAACCAATTAATCATTTTTTCTTGATCAGTACAGGTGTCAGAGGTTATAGGGTGAAGCTAGGAGAATGGGGTTAGGAGGGAGAGACAGATCAGCCTTGATTGAATGGCAGAGCAGACTTGATGGGCCGAATGGCCCAATTCTACTAGCATCCCTTATGATCTTCTGTTCAGTCTGCCCACAGTGGCAGTCTCTGCAAAGTGGACTGCTGCTATTTCCCACAACTTGCTCAATCCCAGTTCCCACACCCATGACCTCTCCAACCAACAGGTCAAGAACGCCGGCACGTGAGTGTTGCCACCCAGAGCGGTTACATGTCATCCCAACTTGGAAATAAATCACCACTCCAGAACTCTCAAACGACAAGCACAATGCAAATGTTTTCTCCACTGTGGCTGCCGGAGGTCAAGGCAACCGTTCACCTCCAGCCTCCCTGAAGCAATTAGAGATGGGGAATAAATGCTGACCGTACAAGTTCATGTGCATAAGTCCTAGGAGTGTGGTAGACCAATCGGCCCAGGTCTACTCTACCATTCAATCATAGCTAATCTATCTTTCTCTCTCAACCGCTTGACCCCATACCCATAAAGTATCTGTCAATCTCCGTCTTAAAAATATCCATTGACTTGGCCTCCACAGCAGTCTGTGGCAACAAATTCCAACACCCTCCGACTAAAGTAGTTCCTCAACTGCTTTCTAAAGATATACGTCATTTCATTCTGAGACTATGATCCTTGGTCCTAAACTCTCCCACTAGTGGAAACATCCTCTCCACATCCACTCTATCCAAGCCTTTCACTATCCGTTAAGTTTCAATAAGGTCCCCCGTCATCCTTCTAAACTCCAGCGAGTACAGGCCCAGTGCTTTCAAAACGCTCATCATATGTTAACCCAGTCATCCCCAGTATCATTCTCGTAAACCTTGTCACATCCTGTAAATGAATTTTTAAAGCCATCATCATCAGCAAGTTTAGGTTGCACTAACCCTCCAACTTCCTCCTTTCTTCTCGAGACAGCTCTTGCTGACTCCAAGAATAACCATCCAGACCAAGACCACCTGCAAAGTGGCTTTGATCTGTGGGTGACCAGAGGAACATAGAACAGTACAGCATAGGTACTGGCCCACAATGTCTGTGCCGGACATGATGCCTGCACATTATCCATATTGTTCCATATCTAACAGCCTTGTAAACAGCATTATTGTTTCTGCCTCCACCAATGGTTCAATGGAGCTTCATTTGTCATATGTGCAAATGCACAGTGAAATTATTTTTGTATATTTACATATGCAGGTGCTGCCATATTTTGGTGCCATTTGCACAGTCCAAAGTCTGGTCTGCCCACGCGCTCCCTCTGCTGGAGCAGTTCCTGACCCTGGTAAGAACAGGCTCCTGCAGGGCCTCCTCCGTCGTTTGTGACTGAAATGGCCTGCAAACTGACATACCTCTCCTTGTCCAGCTATCTTTGTGTCCCAGGGGTGCCTCCTGCAGCAGATCTCGAAGGTGCTGGAGGCAATACCCTGGTTTAACCTCCGATTGGCCCTTGCTCCCTGCATCCGTTGTCTCCTGCGACTCCCTCCCGTTTTTGCTGTCCACCAAGCCTTTGGATTCTCAGGGTGGGTCCCCTGTTCAGCAGCCACCACGATATGTGGCAGCGAGTTCCAGGCACCCACCACCCTTTGTGTAAAAACACTCGTCCCACAGATCTCCTTTAAACTTTGGGTCATGCCTCACCCAAAAACAGCTTGTTGAAATCTCTCAGCAAAATCCAGGACAAGGCTCACTGAGGAAAACTCCCACATTGCCTTACATACCTGTTCAGGAGCTGCAGAAGCTCCCCACTGGAGTTATTCAGACAATACAGATTGTATTTATTCATTTTATTGGGATATGGATGCCATTAGCAAATTCAGAATCAAGTGCCTATCCCCACGTGCCTGAGATGGTGATAGTTTGACACCTCTTTGAACAGCTGAAGTCCTGGTGAAGGTACCTCCACAATGCCATCACACGGGGAGTTCCAGGGTTTAGTTAGCGACAGTGAAGGAAAGATGATACATTTCCAAGTAAGGTCTGGGTGCGACGCAGAGGGGAGGCCACTTTGGAAGGCCCTCCTCCTTCATGGCAAAGGTCATGGTTCAGAAGGTGCTGGCTTTGTACACTCAATGAGCAACAGCAGTCTACTCTGTCGACCGTGGACACCACTGCCAGGCGCACTGTCTGCACGGGGAGTGAACGTTTGGGGGACTATCAAGCTTCTTAAGCACTACTGAAGCTGGACTCATGCAGACATTTGAGGAAAACTCCATCCTGAGCACAGACTGCTCCTGAATGTCGATCAGCTTGGGAACACAAACCACCTGTAGATCCCAGCAGTTATGCTTAATTGAATTTTTTTTTTTTTTTAAATTTTAAAATATATTTTTATTTATTAGAAGCAAATGTACAAAAATAGAACCAACAGAATATAAAGTTATACAGTTATTGTACAGCTTCAATTTTAACTTATTAGCTTGAATTGGAAAAAAAAATGAGAAAAAGCAAGAAAAAGTGAGATGTGCAAAGATAGAACCCCTAGACTACAAAAGTAGTGTAGCCAAAGAATGAACAAATAATGAAAGAAAGAGAGGAATAGAAAAAAAGGACAAAAAGAAAAGAGAAAGAAGTGGTGATATGCCTGCCTCACATCCCTCCCCACCCACCTCACCCAATTTAAACACAAATCACCTGTAGATCCAAGCTGTTATGCTTAATTGAATAATTTAAAATACGTTATTGCTTTTAAGCATTTAGATAATTCCAATGTTTAAAAAAAAAACAGCAGCAGCGTTCAATAATTCTATACGATTTGGGGTTGTTTTTGAACCTATGTGCATCTTTTTCTGAGGTAATTCCCTGCGCTTGATGGCAACGTGCTTCCATTCAGCTTTTGGGGGCCAAAGTCTCCCAACCTACTGAGGGCAGAGACTGCTGATAATCCTCTGCGTATGCTCGAAGGTCGAGGACCATGACATGGTTGACTCATTCGCGTTTGTACATTGAAACCATTTGACAGATGCTTTGATCTAATGCGTGGTGTTACCAGCTGTCGCGGGATTCCACTTAGGAAGGCCCTGCTCTATCAGGGACATCACCCATCACATTGGCACCAACTGCCTTCAGGAATTCTCACCACGGAATCCCCTCATGTGGGAGTGGTTCGCCGAATATTCCAGGCATGGCTCTTTAATAGCTGACTTTTAGTAACTGCTCATACTGGTAAAATCATACTAAATTATAGCTTCTGAACATAATCACCATCGTGAAAGTCTCCAGTGTTTTTAAATACCACCATGCAGAGGCTGTGAAACTACTAACCATGATGAGAGAGAGCTCATCATCAGTTGATCTAGCAAGGTAACTCGAACCACGACAAACAAAGGTGGCTGCGGAAAATGGTGAACATTGCCAGATCCATCACAAGTATTGATCTTGACGCGTCCTACCAGTTCCACTATGGGCTCCACCCTTCCTGGCCCCGACTTGTTCTGGCCATTTCTCACCTACAGTTTATTTACCCCCCAGCCCCATCTTCCCCCCCCCCCCCCCCCCCCCTACTTTCAGTCAGAGGAAGGGTTCTGACCCCAAAGGCCATCTATTATTTTTCTCCAGAGATGCTGCCTGACCTGCTGAGTTTCTGAGGCCCCTTTCAGTGACGGCTGACCATGGGTGTCTCCATGGTTGGAGGATGCCAGTGCGTGATTTTGTTTAACGTGGGGAGACTGGTGCAGACAGCCACTCCCACGGTCCTTGAAAGATCTGGGTCAGGATCCAGTGGCATGGAGTCCAAGACGACCGGAGACCCTTTTCTGCTGCAGCATTCATCCGCCTTCTCTAAGGTCAACCATTGAGGTCTTGGTTGAATTGCTCTTTGTCAGAGACCTCCCCCTTGACCTTACCGCCATGGGTGACCCTACCAGGAGCATGGCTCCAGACGGCATCGCTCTCAGGATCTCAGGACCACACAAGCTTCTCCACCACAACAAGGTGACAATCCAGGGAGATCTAATTGCTGAGTTACTCATGCAATTTATGTCTATCTTCGAGTTTTGACCTCTCCACCACTGAGAGGATCTGCAGGAAGCCCTACCTCAAGGCTGCAGCTGATATCATCAAAGACCCGTATCAACCTGGCCACACACTCATCTCACTGCTACCATCACGGTGGTGCAGGCACTCAAGGTAGGCAGTCAGCCGTCTTTTTAAAAAAAAAATCTTAAACGCGCACGCGCACATTGTTCTCTCCGCAAAAAATAAAGTAACAATTCATATTTCCCAAGGCTTCTAAATCTCCTTCATTTTTTAATTATTGAATGGGTGGGGGACGGAGGATGAAGTCAGGTGGAGAGATGATGGGAAAAACGGGAGCACACCGGGACGTTGAATCAGTTGTCATCTTATTGAATGAAAAATACTAATTCAAGGGTCCAATTGGAGGGAGAGTTCCTTTCACAGCGTGTGGAGAGTCTGTGCCAGGGGTTAAATATGCGGGGAGGGCAGGAGTGTTGAGAAGGAGGGGGTCAGAGATCATGTCAGACTCACTCACTGCTGCCGCAGCGTTCCGGGCACGGACAGCAGAACTGGCCGCCACTTCCGGGGAAGGAAGCAGCTCGGGTGACTGCGAGCGGCCGCCAGGACCCGACGGGAAAACTGACCACCACTTCAGCGCCTTCTGCCGGCCAGCTTACCTCTGGCAGTGCTCTCCATCTGAACACCTCTCACCTGCTGCTCGCCGGCTTCGCACATGTCAGCCGCGTCCCGCAAATCCTTAGATACCTACAGCCAAGTAATCTCAACTGGTCCCGTGAACGCGCTGTCGGAATTCAAAGGTTTGCGGGAAGCCGGCGAGCAACAGGACAGAGGTTTACAGACGGAGAGTACTGCCAGAGGTATGCGGGGACCGGCAGAAGGGGTTGCCCGGTGCTGGCGGCCACTCGCAGACACCCGAGCTAATTTACTCCCCGGCCACAATGCGGTGGCTCGCAAGTGGGTTACTGACCCCGATCCCCACTTTCACAACACTCCTGCCCTCCCCGCAACTTTACCCCGGGCCAGACTCCCCAAACACTGTGAAAGCAGCTCTCCCCCCACCCCGGGAAATACAGTATTTAAAAATATAAAGCTCCAAGAAATGTAGTTACCACGTTATTGGTACATGAACTCCATTCTTCACTCTTTGTTTCCTAAGATACTCTTAAAATAATGGCAATCCATATTTGAAAATCCCGCCAAGAAACTCGCACTGCGCATGTGCAGAGGATGCAGTACTGCAAAGGCAGAATTTCTGCTGCCTTCAGCCCGGCTTCAAATTGACGGCTTCAGGCAGCGCCGACGGCACGTGGGCTGCACAGAGCTTCCCGTGTTACAAGTGCTGCGGCTGAAAGGCACGGAGAATTATGCCTACCTAAGAGATCAATCTCTTAGATGGGCATAATTCTCCCACGCCTTTACTATTTAAATTTAATAATTGCCATTTCATAATTTTAGTCAGGGTAGGCCCCCCCCCCCCCCCCCCCCCCAAATCTTTGGACATCCCCAATCCTTTCCACTCGTCACTTTAATTTCATATTTTATGTGTCTCATATTATGACTGTTTGCAGATCAATTTCCCTCGTGGTATAAATAAAGTTCTATCGTATTGTATCGCACGCGGTCTGCAGCGGCATCGAGTGGCAGAGCAGCGGTGAAGGATGCCTAAAACTTCTTTTGGCCAGACCAACACTGCAACGCTGCCAGGACAACGCGCCTTTATGGCCAGCTGCACTTAAAGCAATATGGACTTTGAAAGTGGCGACAAAACCTGGCGACCTGACAATATACTACGTGGAACATTTCTGTAAACATAGAAACATGGGAAAATAGGTGCAGGAGTAGGCCATTCGGCCTTTCGAGCCAGCACCACCATTCAATATGATCATTGCTGATCATCCAAAATCAGTACCCTGATCCTGCTTTTTCCCCATACCCCTCGAGTCCTTTAGCCCCAAGTGCTAAATCTAACTCTCTTGAAAACATCTAGTGAATTGTCCTCCACTGACTTCTGTGGCAGAGAATTCCACAGATTCACAACTCTCTGGGTGAAAAGTATTTTCCTCATCTCAGTCCTAAATGGCCTACCCTTTATTCTTAAACTGTGACACCTGGTCCTGGACTCCATCGGGAACATTTTTCCTGCATCTCGCCTGTTCAATCCTTTAAGAATTGTATATGTTTCTATAAGATCCCCTCTCATCCTTCTAAATTCCAGTGAATACAAGCCCAGTCGACCCATTCTTTCATCATATGTCTGTGCTGCCATCACGGGAATTAACCTGGTGAACCTACGCTACACTCCCTCAATAGCAATAATGTCCTTCTTCAAATTAGGAGACAAAAATTGCACACAATACTCCAGGTGCGATCTCATCAGGGTCCTGCACAACAGCAGGAGAACCTCCTTGCTCCTAAACTCAAATCCTCTCGCAATGAAGGCCAATTAGCTTTCTTCACTGCCTGCTGTACCTGCATGCTTACTTTCAGTGACTGGTGAACAAGCGCACCCAGATCTCGTTGCACCCCCCCTTTTCCTAATCTGACACCATTCAGATAATCTGCATTCCTGTTCTTGCCATCAAAGTGGATAACCACACATTTATCCACTTTGTACTTAATTATATGTAGTAATACCTTTCTGAACTGTATGCAAACTGTATTGTCACATGTACCTCAGTACATGTGACAATAAAGAACAATTGAACTCATGAACATCAACCATCAGGCTCTTGAAACACACTTCACAACCCAACGTCAATAATGAATGCATTGGTAGACAAAAATGCTGGAGAAACTCAGTGGGTGAGGCAGCATCTATGGAGCAAAGCAAATAGGCAACGTTTCGGGTCGAAACCCATAATACATTGGACTTTGTACAGGTTACACGAGGTATTTTGGCTTGGTTACCTATTATTATGGATAATTTAGTGTTTTATTGTTTATTTTATATTTATTTGTTGCGTTATTGCATTTATGTGCCTATAAAGCTGTAGCAAGTAGGAATTTCATTGTTCTGTTACCTAATGCATTAGAACACTAAATTAAAAAATGACAACAAGTTTTGTTTCTGTGATGTCTCCTGCAAGAAATTTATAAAATTTGAGGAAAGGGGCCATTCAGCACCTTGAGATCATACTATCATTAATTAGATCTGGTCCTTGTCACCTTCTACTTGAGTTTTCACAACCCCTAATATTAATTAATCTCATTGTAAAATGCACAATTGAACTTCTCGGCATCCTTCGTAGTGTGGTGGTGGGAAGCATGGTTGGGATGGAGAAAGAATGTTCCAGATTTCCTCTATTAAATGGGCTAAATCTAATTTTACACAACACTCTGAGCAGAGGAAATAACCTGTGGCCCTCCACCCTGTGCAAACCTTTAGTGATCTTGCAAAGTGATTGAAATAGTTTATAGAGCAGACAGATGGGAGTTATTTACACTCACATACGTTTTGATATGTTCAAAGCAACAGGTTCCTCTTTACACGCTACCCTCCACAACTTTTTTTAAATCGTATGTTTCTTTTTGCATGCACAGAATATGTGGCTTCGCATTGCAGAACGTTTTTGTGGAATACAATCCCTACCCTGCCTCTCTCCCTGATGAAGCAAGGTCAGCTATACTGCTTATAGTTACTGGTCCAGCAAGACAAGGTTGCATTTCCTACAATGTTTATCGTCACAAGAGAGGAAGATCCACTCATGAATAAAGGAAGATAGTAGCCTAAAGCAAAATATAAATGCGTGCAAGCCTTTAAAAGTAGAAAGTATAACTGCCCAAGTGTCTGGCCTAACTGAGAATTATTGGAAACAAGCAGCAAGGATTCAGCATTGGATAGCAAGAAGTACTTTGCTTGGGAGGTCCCTCCCTACCATCATCCCTGACCTTGGTTCACACCAACAACTGATGATTCACCCTCAATGTGAAGTATGCTCCACGCCCATCCTTGCTCCAACAAGGGTAGATCCAAAGACAATGTCATCCTCTGCGCCTTGCATCAGGCACAAATAATAGGAATGCTTACTGTAACACACTTGATAACTTCCTTGAATGAAAGTTCATAATTCACAGGAACAGAATTAGGCCATTCATAGAAACATAGAAAATAGGTGCAGGAGTAGGCCATTCGGCCCCTCGAGTCTGCACCGCCATTCAATATGATCATGGCTGATCATCCAACTCAGTATCCCGTACCTGCCTTCTCTCCATACCCCCGATCCCTTTAGCCACAAGGGCCACATCTAACTCCCTCTTAACTATAGCCAATGAACTGGCCTCAACTACCTTCTGTGGCAGAGAATTCCAGAGATTCATCACTCTCTGTGTGAAAAATGTTTTTCTCATCTCAAAAATGTTTTTCTCATTCGGCCCAGAGTCTACTCCACCATTCATTTATGGCAGATCCATTATTCCCTCTCAACCTCACACTCCTGCCTTCCCCCCTTCCCCCCGACACCCTTACTAATCAAGAATCTGTCAATCGGCGCCTTAAATATATCCATTGACTTGCCCTCCACAGCTGTCTGTGGCAATGAATGTCACCATCGAATAAAGAAATCCCTCCTCATCTTCTTTAGAAAGCTACTGAGTCTGTGCCCTCTGGTCCTAGACCCTCCCACTGGTGGAAACATCCTCTCCGCATCCATTCTATCCAGGCCTTTCATGTAGGTGGATAGAGGCCTCGGGATGCTTCAAATAAAACACCAATTGTTTCAATACCTTATACATTGGGAACATTTCAGCCCACTACCTCAGCATTACATGAAATAGAAGATATAAAAATCAGTAGCAGAAAGCATAAATGTTTCTGGTGGTACAAGTGTATATCTTTGACAGCTACACCGCTCGCTTCCATCCCTTATACAGAGACAATACACACACTTTCTAATTTTGGAGAGAAGAGGTGAAAAATGTTATTTCATACGCGAGACAACCTCAGGAAGCAGGAAGTGCAAATCACAGTTTTAGTAAGTCTAAATTTGCCAATATTTCCACCTGCTCTATTCTTCAAGATGGTTTTCAATTCAAACACTGTTGCTCTACAGAAGGTAGATACAAGGACTGACAGTTAATCACGTGGGAACTGGTGTCAACTGGATGAACCAGAAAAATTCTAAAGTATAATATCGTAGATGTAAAAAAATCTGAACTAAAGCATAAAATGCTCCGTATTTGCAGCTGCTGCGTCACAGCACCACAGGCAAGTGTTTGATCTGAACCACTGGTGCTGAATGTGTGAAGTTTGCATGTTCTCCCTATGGCCATGTGGGTTTCATCCAGGCGCTCCGGTTTCTTCCCAAATCCCAAAGACGTGATGGTTTCTGGGTTAATTGATCTCTAAGCTGCCCCTAGTGTGTATGGAGTGTACACCAAAGTGGGATAACATAGAACTAGTGTGAATGGGTGATCAATGGTCAGGGCTAAAGGGCCCGTTTCCATGTTGTATCTTTCAATCAATCAAATTCAGGCAGTCACTGTGGCAAGTTACTTCCCTGCTGAAAGGTCATTGGAGTCAGAGTAACATTCAGCTCACCATATCCACACTAAACCCAAGCATCCATAACAATCCTATAACCATATAACCATATAACAATTACAGCACGGAAACAGGCCCTCTCGGCCCTTCCAGTCCGTGCCGACCATTTGTTTTCCCCTAGTCCCATCTACCTGCACTCCGACCATACCCCTCCATTCCCTTCACGTCCATATACCTATCCACTTTACTCTTAAATGTTAAAATCGATCCTGCGTCCACCACTTCTGCTGGAAGCTCATTCCACACAGCCACCACCCTCTGAGTAAAGAAGTTCCCCCTCACGTTACCCCTAAACTTCTGTCCCTTAATTCTCATGTCATGCCCTCTTGTTTGAATCTTCCCTACCCTCAATGGGAAAAACGTATCCACGTCAACTCTGTCTATCCCTTTCATCATTTTAAAGACCTCAATCAAGTCCCCCCTTAACCTTCTGCACTCCAAAGAATAAAGACCTAACTTGTTCAACCTTTCTCTGTAACATAGTTGCTGGAACCCTGGCAACATTCTAGTAAATCTCCTCTGTACTCTCTCTATTTTGTTGACATCCTTCCTATAACTAGGCGACCAAAATTGTACACCATACTCCAGAATTGGTCTTACCAATGCCTTGTACAATTTTAACATTACTTCCCTACTCCTATATTCAATGCTCTGATTTATAAAGGCCAGCACACCAAAGGCTTTCTTTACCACCCTATCTACATGCGATTCCACCTTCAGGGAACTATGCACAGTTATTCCTAGATCCCTCTGTTCCACAGCATTCCTCAATTCCCTACCATTTACCATGTACTTTCTATTTTGATTTGTCCTGCCAAGATGTAGCACTTCACACTTAACAGCATTAAACTCCATCTGCCATCTTTCAGCCCACTTTTCCAAATGGCCCAAATCTCTCTGTAGACTTTGAAAATCTACTTCATTATCCACAACACCACCTATCTTATTATCATCTGCATACTTACTTATCCAATTTTCCACCCCATCATCCAGATCATTGATGTACATGACAAACAACAGTGGACCCAACACAGATCCCTGAGGCACCGCACTGGTCACCAGCTTCCAACCTGACAAACAGCCATCCACCATTACTCTCTGACATCTCCCATTCAGCCACTGTTGAATCCATCTTGCTACTCCACCACTAACACCCAAAGATTGAACCTTCTTAACCAACCTTCCATGGGGAACCTTGTCAAAGGCCTTACTGAAATCCATATAGACAACACCCACTGCTTTACCCTCATCAATTTCCCTAGTTACCGCTTCAAAAAATTCAAGAAGGTTTGTCAAACATGACCTTCCAGGCACAAATCCATGTTGACTGTTCCTGATCAGACCCTGTTTATCCAGATGCTTATATATATTATCTCTAAGTATCCTTTCCATTAATTTGCCCACCACTGATGTCAAACTAATAGGTCTATAATTGCTAGGTTTATTCTTTGAACCCTTTTTAAACAATGGAACAACATGCGCAGTACGCCAATCCTCCGGCACTATTCCCGTTTCTAATGACATTTGAAATATTTCTGTCATAGCTCCTGCTATTTCTACACTAACTTCCCTCAATGTCCTAGGGAATATCCTGTCAGGACCTGGAGACTTACCCACTTTTATATTTTTCAAAAGTGTCAGTACTTCCTCCTCTTTGAATCTCATACTTTCCATAGCTACTCTACTTTTTTCCCTTAACTCACAGAGTTCAATATCCTTCTCCTTGGTGAATACCGAAGAAAAGAAATTGTTCAATATCTCCCCCATCTCTTTTGGCTCTGCAGATAGCTGTCCATTCTGGTTCTCTAATGGTCCAATTTTATCCCTCGTTATCCTTTTGCTATATTTCTTCTCTTTTCGGCATCTGTCAACCATCTGTATTGGAGGAAATTTACAGTGGCCACTTAATCTGTTAAATTCACCTTTAACATTTCCACTCTTTTCGTACCTCAGCTCAGCTACTGTTGAGTACTTCCTCCCACCCTCTCTTACTCGAGCGTTGAGCCTTCCATTGTTCGTTTTGCCACTAATGCCCATTTGACCCAGCCCAAAATCATCATCAAAAAAAAAAATATGCACGCTGAACTGAAATACTCACCAAGCCCCATTCACCAATCACTCCTGGTTGCTAATCCACATGGCTCTTTGTTAAGTTTATTATTCTACAAGTGTTAAAATTCCCACCTCTGTTTACAAATCTCTCCACAACCATGATATCTTTTAAGGGTCTGTCCCGCTTGCATGCATCTGGCGTGACCAAACGTGGTCGCTCGAGGCGTACGGGCCTCGCGCGGCCTGTCCCACTTCCAAGCGCAGAGGTGTATGGAGTTGTGCGACACTGGTCCCGACATCGCGCAGGCTCTGAAAATCCCGCACTGTCCGAAGATTTCGCGCGGCAACGGCCTGTCGGCCCGCAGGTGCATTGAGGGCGTACGCTGCATCTTGACGGCATACGCAGCGTCTTGACGGCTGGCGTTGCGCGATGACGTCACCGCCCGACGTCCAAATTCAGTCAGCCCACCTCCTGCCCAGCTGATTGGTAAGTATGACGCAAATTACGTCACGCGCATAATTAGCGCGAACTCCGGTTCCGTTTGGTCACGCCAAACGCATGCAATCGCATGCAAGTGGGACAGGCCCTTAACTCAACCCCCCCTAATACTCTTCCAATGCTTGTTTCCTGTTAATCTCCAAATTTACATGCCATGTCGCTGGCCGATGTGCTTCAGTATTCTCAAAACTTATCCATAAAAATAATTCCCTAAACCTCTCAATCCCACTGTCCTTCTTTATTGCACTTTTAAGCAACCCCCCCCTCCCCCTTTAATTAAATTACTGCTCATCTGCCCAACATTTCATTGTGGTTTGGTAAGAAATATTTTTGGTAGCACTTTTATAATGTTTTGGCAATTTGGCTAGTTAAAAAGTCACAGTATAACAGACAAGTTGATACTACAGAAATAATGAAGACAGAAAGGTTCTTCAACCTGAAACTGGTACTCTTCCTACAGATTCGGCCTGACCTGAATATTTCTGTTCTTCTTTCTGATTTTCAGCCTCTGTTGATTTTCATTCATTTTCTGCTACAGCTATAAAATTGTGCGATTAGGTTGCATGCAATCGATATCGTAGATTGTTGCTCATCACTTTCTCATTTCCTTGCAGAGTTTTGCAATCAGCATTTCCTAAGAGGGGACCTTTCAAGAGGTGGAAGAAATTCACACAAGTTGCTGCCGAGAACTTGTGCTTTATGCTTCATGCTTCAAAACTGTTGTCAGTGAGGGAGGAAATGATCACTGTACCCCGGTTCCATTGCCAAAGACAAAAACCATGAAAGGGATTAGAGGGGGCCACACAAATTCTTTAATTATCTTTAATTATATGCCAGCTGGAAGGAAACGCAAACTCGCCGATACGCTTAATACATTCACATTATTATGCTGCACATTACTCTTAGTTTTCTTCTTCCTTCTCCCACATCAGCTACTTTTTCAACAAAACAAAGTGCTGGAAGAACTCAACGGGTCAGGTATTATCCGCGGAGAGAATGGACAGACGGCATTTCAGCTCTGGATCCTTCTTCAGACACTGGAGTGGAGGAGGTGGGGAGGAAGCCGAAAAAGAGAAGTGGGACAGGATAAAGCCTGTCTAGTGATAGGTGGGTACAGGCGAGGTGGTGACTGTCAGATGAGTCGAATAAGTGACAAAGAGATGAAAAGGAAACAAAAGGGTGTCAGACAAGGAGAAAAGAGGGGGAGTGATAGAGGGATACGGGTGAAAGGAGACAATGAAAGACGAAGTGATGGGTAATGAGTCTGGAAGGATCAGGGTGACTGAGATGTGTATTGCTTGAAATTGGAGCGCTGGGTCGTAAGCAAGCACGTGCCATGAGTAATTACTCAAGGTAGGCCATCAGTCGGCTTTTTAAAAAAAATTAAACCACACATGCGCAGATTGTTCTCTCCATAAAAATAAAAAATACAAATAAAAACAGTAACAATTCAATTTGCCCAAGACTTCCTAGTCCCCTTTATTCTTAATTACTGAATGGGTGGGGGGTGAAGGGTGACGGCAGGTGGAGAGATGGTGGGGAAAACGGGAGCACAGGGAAAAGTTGAATCAGTTGTCATCTAATTGAATGACAACACTTGTTCAAGGGACCTATTGGGGGGACAGTTCCTTTTGCAGCACGTGGAGAGTATGTGCCAGGGGTTAAAGTTGCAGGGAGGACAGGAGTGTTGAGAAGGATGGGGGTCAGGGATAATGCCAGTAACTCACTAACCGCTGCTGCGGCGCTCCAGGCGTGGAGCCACCGCATTGTAGCCGGGGATAGAAGCAGCTCAGGGAGCTGCTAGCGGCCGCCGGGACCCGACAGCAGAACCAGCTGCCACTTCAGCGCCTTCTGCCGGCCCGCTCATCTCTGGCAGTGCTCTCTGTCTGAACACCTCTCACCTTCTGCTTGCTGACTTCGCTCTTGTAAGCCGCTTCCCGCAAATCCTTAAATTCCCACAGCCGAGTAACCTCAATCGCGCTGTTGGAATTAAAGGATTTGCGGGAAGTGGTTGACATGAATGAGGCCAGCGAGTGGCAGGAGAGGTTTTTAGATGGAGAGCTGCCAGAGGTGAGCGGGGACCAGCAGAAGTCGCGGGGGTGGCGGCTGGTTCCGCTGTGTGTCCCGGCGGCAGCTCACAGCCACACGAGCCGCTTCCCTCCCCGGCCACAATGCGGTGGCTCCGTGCAAGGAGCGTCGCAAGTGGCATGATCCCGACCCTCTCCTTCACAACATTCGTGCCATCCCCGCAAATTTACCCCGGGCCAGACTCCCCAAACGCTGTGAAAGGAGCTCTCCCCCCACCCCCACACTTCGGGAAATACGGTATTTAAAAACATAAAGCACCAAGAAATGTACTTACCACGTTATTGGTACACAGACTCCATTCTTCTCTCCGTTTCCTAAGATACACTTAAAATAACGATAATCCATATTTGAAAACCCCGCCAAGAAACTAGCGCCGCGCATGCGCACTAGGCCTGTCCCACTTCGGCGATTTTCAGGCGACTGTCAGAGTGGAACACACACACATCACTTCCTTCACCAGCCTGTTATGCAGGCGGGGGACAGGGCAAGTGGGGGGAGCACTGTCTAAGTGAAATTCACACAGTGCAAAGCCAATGTGATACAGACAGACACACGGCTATGAACAGGAAGGTTGGCGCTGTAATTAAGATGGCGAAAGCACAGTGTATGGGAAGGGTCACGTAAGTCCATTAAGAAGGGGGGGAAGAATGGGGGAGAAGGGGGGAAAAAGGGGTGGAGACAACTTTTAAGATGCCAGAGATACACGGCTGTGAAGCTCGGCAGACATTAACATTACCGGTCGGTTATCCTTGGTTCTGAAAACTACTGCTTAAGTTTTTTTTCCCCAACAAGCCAATGAAATTCATCTGTCAGCACCGGCTACAACCTACAAGAACCTACGACAACCTTCAACCTCCTGGCAAACCACTACTACGGCATTTCTCACTACTCTCCATGGCGTCTTCATTCTGGTCGCCGCTAATTTTTCAACTTGTTGAAAAATTTTTGGCGACCTTAATAAGGCCGCGACTAGTTCCCAGAATGCGGAAACTCCTCACGACCATGAAGGCGACGACCCGGTAACCACCCGCGAACATGCGGCGACTGCATAGTCTCCTGCAGTCGCCTAAGTGGGACAGGCCTATTGTAGCAATGTCACAAAATTTTGAGATTTTAAAACTCGAGTCTGCAATTTATCCCATCAGATAAAGCATAAAAAGAAGTTTAATTTGACACCTACTTCACTTTCATATCTTCAGTATTAAAATAGTTATGGCCATTTTCATACTCGGAAATTAGCATCTTGTTCCCCATTGCCTTTACATTGACTTAACACAAAAGCTGAGATCTCGGACAGTCAAAAGCCCATAACATTCTTAAAAATTAAGAGAACTCAATGGAATTTTCAGTTATTATAGATTGAAGCATTCTAAAACCAATATGAAACAATCTTACTTGGATGACCTGAAATTAAAGCATATAATTAGTTAGTTACCTAATTGTAGCTAATTTATAAAATTCAATTACTAGATCTAAACATCTATCGATTTCTTAAGAAATGATAAACATATTTAAATTGCCTAAGTGTCCAAAAAACATTCACACAATAATCCACAATATAACATGATTTTTAAATCTAATTTTCATGAATTTATAGGCCAAATGGAAGGAATTTAGTGTTTAATGCCAGTAAATTAATGGCCATTTAAATCAACTTGCGAGTGGGTTTTAGTGGAACGCGGTGGATTGGAACGTTGCGGTTTGCCGTGAATTTAACCCACAGTCGGCAGGAAAAATACAGCGGTTCGTATATTTTTTTTGTCCCCTTTTCGCATGATGAAAATTTGATTAAATGCTTCCTAAGAAGCACGTTTTTATGTAAAAATAAACTGTGTACCTTCTTTTATCGCCTACGTTAGGTCCGTTCCGCTGTCGGTGCCCAGGGCTTTAGATGATTTTTAAACTACTCTAGTTAATAAATGATCTAGCGTAGTTTAAAAATAGCTTCATGAATGAAATGTTGGAGCGATTTCTCTTTAGCGACGAAATCGCCAGAGATTGATCGATTTGGACTGTCGAGGGAAAAACGGCGTTTTAAACCCGCTCCCCCTCTGAAAGGCGCCAAAGTCGCGCA
Source organism: Okamejei kenojei (assembly GCA_035221665.1). Lineage (NCBI taxonomy): Eukaryota > Metazoa > Chordata > Chondrichthyes > Rajiformes > Rajidae > Okamejei > Okamejei kenojei. Next base: position 45,196,819 of record CM069131.1, read on the forward strand.
CACGGGGAGCGGCAGAACTGCAGCGCCGCTAAAGGTAGGTATTGTAACATACCTACCTATTGGTCACAGGATGCCTTTTCCTCATGTGCCACAATTTATAAATATGGATATGGTTCCATCTTTATGTGTCAATAATGGACACATTTTCCTCTAAATTAATTTGCAACATCGCCAAAACTATTTAACATTATAGACAGAAGCAATGTTGGTTCTGTTTTTTAATGTTATGATATTTACTTTTTGAAATCAACAGCAAATTTTTTCCCCAGCATTCCTATCCCCTTTTGGTATTAGCAACTTGTTCGGGGTTTAGCTTCCCCAGGCAGCACCTTTTACATATGCGAGCAAGCTTAAAAAGGTAGCATCATCCAACAGTTCATTCATCAGGTCATTTATCAGTGGAGCTGATAGCGAGAAAGAAAATTCAAATGTTATGGATTTTCATCTCCTGTTATAAAACATTTACCACAGTTCTGAACGTCAACCATGATAAATGAACAATGGCAATAGCAGACAATGTAGCGTTATATTAAAGTCATTGTCAGTCTAATAACAGTCCCTCTTGAAACTGGAGTCAATCCAGAAAAGGACAGTTCAAGTGACAGACAGTGACACTTTATCAGCTGAGCCAACATGAGCATTTTATTGCCAGAAAAAAGGATCCATGGCTTTGAAAGCACAGTAGATCCCAGCCAAGGACTTAGTTTGACAGCTAGATGTGAATACCAAAACTGCAAAGATGTAGAAAATGGGAAAATCACTAACGTTATGGAATATGCACATTTTCTTGCCTGAAAAAGTTTCACTGAGGATGTGTGAACTTTGTGCAAATATAATGATACTCACCAGTGGCACCTTCAGACCCAAGCGCACTGCTACTCAAGATTGAGCACAAGACCAACATTTAAGATGCAGTGGTTTAAACCATAACCATATAACAATTACAGCACGGAAACAGGCCCTCTCGGCCCTTCCAGTCCGTGCCGACCATTTGTTTTCCCCTAGTCCCATCTACCTGCACTCAGACCATACCCCTCCATTCCCTTCACGTCCATATACCTATCCACTTTACTCTTAAATGTTAAAATCGATCCTGCCTCCACCACTTCTGCTGGAAGCTGATTCCACACAGCCACCACCCTCTGAGTAAAGAAGTTCCCCCTCACGTTACCCCGAAACCTCTGTCCCTTAATTCGCATGTCATGCACTCTTGTTTGAATCTTCCCTACCCTCAATGGGAAAAACGTATCCACGTCAACTCTGTCTATCCCTTTCATCATTTTAAAGACCTCAATCAAGTCCCCCCTTAACCTTCTGCGCTCCAAAGAATAAAGACCTAACTTGTTCAACCTTTCTCTGTAACATAGTTGCTGGAACCCTGGCAACATTCTAGTAAATCTCCTCTGTACTCTCTCTATTTTGTTGACATCCTTCCTATAACTAGGCGATCAAAATTGTACACCATATTCCAGAATTGGTCTTACCAATGCCTTGTACAATTTTAACATTACTTCCCTACTCCTATATTCAATGCTCTGATTTATAAAGGCCAGCACACCAAAGGCTTTCTTTACCACCCTATCTACATGCGATTCCACCTTCAGGGAACTATGCACAGTTATTCCTAGATCCCTCTGTTCCACAGCATTCCTCAATTCCCTACCATTTACCATGTACGTCCTATTTTGATTTGTCCTGCCAAGATGTAGCACTTCACACTTAACAGCATTAAACTCCATCTGCCATCTTTCAGCCCACTTTTCCAAATGGCCCAAATCTCTCTGTAGACTTTGAAAATCTACTTCATTATCCACAACACCACCTATCTTAGTATCATCTGCATACTTACTTATCCAATTTTCCACCCCATCATCCAGATCATTGATGTACATGACAAACAACAGTGGACCCAACACAGATCCCTGAGGCACCCCACTGGTCACCGGCTTCCAACCTGACAAACAGCCATCCACCATTACTCTCTGACATCTCCCATTCAGCCACTGTTGAATCCATCTTGCTACTCCGCCATTAACACCCAAAGATTGAACCTTCTTAACCAACCTTCCATGGGGAACCTTGTCAAAGGCCTTACTGAAATCCATATAGACAACATCCACTGCTTTACCCTCATCAATTTCCCTAGTTACCGCTTCAAATTTTTATATTTTTCAAAAGTGTCAGTACTTCCTCCTCTTTGAATCTCATAGTTTCCATAGCTACTCTACTCTTTCCCCTTAACTCACCGAGTTCAATATCCTTCTCCTTGGTGAATACCGAAGAAAATAAATTTTTCAATATCTCCCCCATCTCTTTTGGCTCTGCAGATAGATGTCCATTCTGGTTCTCTAATGGTCCAATTTTATCCCTCGTTATCCTTTTGCTATTAATATAGCTGTAGAAACCCTTTGGGTTTACTTTCACCTTTCTTGCCAAAGCAACCTCATATCTTCTTTTAGCCTTCCTAATTTCTTTCTTAAGATTCTTTTTACATTCTTTATACTCCTCTAGCACCTCATTTACTCCATGCCTCCTATAATTATTGTAGATATCTCTCTTTTTTCAAAACAAGTGTCCAATTTCCCTTGAAAACCAAGGCTCTTTCCAATTTTTACTATTTCCTTTCAACCTAACAGGGACATAAAGATTCTGTACTCTTACAATTTCCCCTTTAAATGTCCTCCATTTCTCTTCTACATCCTTCCCATGAAACAAAGTGTCCCAATTCACTCCTTTAAAATCCTTACGCATTCCCTCAAAGTTAGCCTTTCTCCAATCAAAAATCTCTACCCTAGGTCCAGTTCTGACTCTCTCCATAATTATATTGAAACTAATGGTATTGTGATCGCTGGTCCCGAAGTGCTCACCAACGCATACCTCCGTCACCTGACCTGCCTCATTTCCTAACAGGAGGTCCAGCACTGCCCCTTCTCTGGTCGATACCTCTATGTACTGCTGCAAAAAACTATCCTGCACACGTTTTACAAACTCCAAACCATCCAGCCCATTTACAGAATGTGTTTCCCAGTCTATTTTTGGAAAATTGAAATCTCCCACAATCACTACCTTGTGCTTACTACTAATATCTGCTATCTCCTTACATATTTGCTCTTCCAATTCACGCTCCCCATTTGGCGGTCTATAATACACCCCTAAAAGTGTTGCTACACCGTCCCACTTCTCAGTTCCACCCAAATAGCCTCCCTAGACGAGCCCTCTAATCTATCCTGCCAAAGCACTGCTGTAATATCTTCTCTGACAAGCAATGCAACACCTCCCCCTCTGGTCCCTCCAATTCTATCACACCTGAAGCAACGAAATCCTGGAATATTTAGTTTCCAATCACAGCCCTCCTGCAACCATGTTTCACTGATTGCCACAACATCATATTTCCAGGTGTCAATCCAGGCTCTAAGTTCGTCCACCTTACTTACAATGCTCCTAGCATTAAAATATACACATTTTAGAAACCCACCATCCCTTATTCTCTGTCTATTATCTTTTTCATCTTTCTCGCCTACATTTTGGATCTGAGTGCATCCCTTCTCTGCCTCTTGCCCCACATCCTGACCCCTAGCCCCCTCTACCCGAGTCCCTCCCCCCAGCCTTTCTAGTTTAAAGTCTCCCCAGTAGCCTTTGCAAATCTCCCTGCCAGGATATTGGTCCCCCTCGGGCTCAAGTGCAACCCGTCCTTTGTGTACAGATCATGCCTTCCCCAAAAGAGGTCCCAGTGATCAAGAAACCTGAATCCCTGCCCACTGCACCAGTCCCTCAGCCACGCATTTATCCTCCACCTCATTTCATTCCTACTCCCACTGTCACGCGGCACAGGCAGTAATCCTGAAATCGTTACCCTTTTGGTCCTTCTCCTTAACTTTCCCCCCAACTCCCTAAATTCTCCCTTCAGGACCTCATCACTTTTTCTGCCTATGTCATTGGTACCTATGTGTACCACAACATCAGGCTCCTCTCCCTCCCTTATCAGAATCTTTTGTACACGTTCTGACACATGCGAGACCCTGGCACCAGGGAGGCAAACTACCATCTGTGTTGAAACTCTGCAACACAGAAAGTGTTGAAATTCTGCAATACAAACTAGAAATCACGTCAAGATTTGGATGATTTATTGGTAAACATCATGATAGATCCACACAATGGAATACGTAATTAGAGAGACAGCTCCTTGCTACAGTAGGCTGAAGATTTTGGAAGTGCGTGAGATTCATTTTTCAACGCGGGGTTGAGTTTAATGAAAATATTGACATTAGAAACAATTAATTGGTGATTCCAGGGAAGCTTTTAAAACCAAAAGATTCTCAACTAATGTGGTGTACCAAAGCTTCATCAACAATCATTAAAATATATTAATTACTCACATCTGTCATACCAATACCTTTGAAACTAGAAAATAAGAGTCCACTAATTTTATGGTAAAAGACATGCAGGTTTGTAAATTAAGTGGCCTCTATAAATTGCCCCTAGTGTGCAAGGCATGGATATAAAAGTGGGAGAACATGGAACTAGTGTGAACAGGTGATTGATGGCAGATGTGGACTCTGTGGGCTGCAGCGCCTGTTTCCATGCTCTATCTTTCAATCAATCAATCAATCCTCATGCATAGGATTATTGTCTCATCTTAAGTAGTGAAAGAAATAATGAAAGGCCTGGATAGAGTGGATGGGGAGAGAATGTTTCCAATAGTGGGAGATTCTAGGACCCGAGGGCATAAAAGGGCATTCCTTTAGAAAGGAGATGAGGAAGAATGTATTTAGCCAGATGGTGGCGAATCTGTGAAATTCACTGCCACAAACAGCTCTGGAGACCAAGTCTTTGGGTATTTTAAAGGGGAGATTGACAGATTCTTATTAGTAAGGGTGTCAGGAGTTACGGGGCGAAGGCAGGAAAATGAGGTTGAGAGGGAAAGATAGATCATCCATTGATTGGATGGCAGAGTAGACTGGATGGGCCGAATGTCCTAATTCTGCCCCTTTGACTTATGAAGGAGAAATATAACATGAATATGTTGGGGGTTTGGTCTAATTTAACAAAAATAGTTTCTAAGCTTTCATCTCAAAATGACTCACATGATGGAGCGTGGCGCCTGCTATGGAACTGATGATCCTTATTAAAGGATCATTAAAGGAAGTTTAGATGATCCTTATTAAAGTATCATAGTCCACAATGCCTTGTGATTTGACCAATCTTTTAAGAGTAAAAATATAATGTATTTTTAACGTAAATTTATAATAATAATGGGAAACATCTCAACTGCTTCACAGAATCATTAATACATACTAATTGGTGCTGAAGTTTAGTTTAATATTGTCATGTGTACCAAGTTGCAGTGAAAAACATGTGTTTCTGTGATGCAAGTGATATGAGTGAACTGAAACTAGTGAGAGCAGATGGCCAAAACCGTGGACAAATGGTTAAGGAATATCCAGGGATGAAAGAGAGATAAAAGGGCCGAGAGAATGAGAGGGAATGTGAAAGAGGGAACACCAAAGCCTAAGATCTTGGCAGCCAAAAGCACGGTCATCAATGATAGAGTGATTGACTGCAGAGAAGGAAGAGGAAGTTACCAAAATTCCAAGAGCATTTATAAAAATACCAGAAAAGAGTGCTGGAGAATATGACAAAGGGAAAGGCAATACCAATTAAGAGACAGAAGTTTAGGGGTAACATGAGGGGGAACTTCTTTACTCAGAGTGGTAACTGTGTGGAATGAGCTTTCAGTGGAAGTGGGGGAGGCAGGTTCGATTTTATCATTTAAAAATAAATTGGATAGGTGTATGGACGGGAAAGGAATGGAGGATCATGGTCTGAGTGCAGGTAGATGGGACTAGGTGAGAATAAGTGTTGGCAACGACTAGAAGGGCCGAGATGGCCTGTTTCCGTGCTGTAATTGTTATACGGTTAAATCCTGAGGGGACTTAAAGCAGAGATGAGATTATAAAATGAATTAAGGCTTTACGATGCCCGGTCAGAAAGAAAAAGGGTAATGGTGAATTTTGAGTAACATCAAGTTTACATAAAGCATGTGAAGAAAGGTCCGAATGAAATGTGTGGTTATAGTTGAGCTCAAGGGTGATGAAGATGTGTGTTTAAGAGCAGGTGAACATTTTCTGAGGCAGCTGTAGTAACATCATGCCCTTTTACATATTCTATCCTGTGGATATTATTTCCCATTTATTATTTTTCATATCCATTAGCTTTCTATTTTTATCAATAAGCTAACTAAGAGGTATATTGTTACTTCATTTCTATGCAAACACCTATCCCCCAATTCTATTTTTTTTCAGTAGAGGCAGATTAAACATGTCTGCCTATTTCAAAGAATCTGGAGCAAACTTATTACTAATTCATACGTTTAATTACTGATTTCTATTTGAGAATCTATATAGTAATAAGATAATTGATTCCATCGGAATAAAATTGACAGTTAATATTTAATCACCAGGTGACAACTCGAATTTAAAAATCTGCTTTATAATGTGAAGGTACATTGACTGAATTCATTTAAATACTCTAGGTCTTCATAAACCAGAATTGAAGAAATTAAAACACATGCAGCCAAAACAGATCTGGTGCATGGAATTATTACCCGTGGAGGATCACTGATAAAGAAAAAAACTGTAAGATTTATGCGTTTGTGCACATTTTCAAAAGGTTAATAAGCCACTGAGCATTTCAAATATCAGGTACCAGAACCACCCACCTGGTTTTACAAAAGTGTCAACTCTGGCACATTTGGTAATTATCTCAACTCCGAGTCAGAAACTTTCTAGATTGAATCTGGTACAGAGACACAGTGACCTATAAGTAAAATCCAGACTGACATACAGATACAGTATGGAAGTGCGTTGGAGGTAGAGGTGGTGTAATCTTCCAGATCAAACATGAAATCAAGGCCAGACCAGGTTTTCAAGGTTTTTCAAGGTGGCTGTTAAAGTCACATGGCAGTATTTCGGAAAAGAGCAGAGCAGCCACCATTTAGCCTCCAGGACCTCCAGGGTGGTTATCTCCGGTTTGCTTCCAGTTCCTCGTGCTGGCGAGAGCAGGATCAGGGAGATACGGGACCTGAATGTGTGGCTGAGGAACTGGTGCAGGGGACAGGGATTTAGATTCTTAGATCACTGGGATCTGTTTTGGAGTAAGGGGGAACTGTACAAAAGGGACGGATTGCATCTTAGCTGGTGGGGGACCAGCATTCTGGAAGGCAGGTTTGCCACTGCTACACGGGTGGTTTTAAACTGAATAAGGGGGGTGGGGTGTCAAATGGGATAGTCGAGGATGGAGTTAAAGGGAAAGAGAGTAAAGGGATGGTTATTGACCCCAGAATTAACGGGAAAGGAAGCTCACAAAGGGATAGGAGAGTATGGCCAAGTGTAATAGGGACCGATGTGAAAGGTGAGATGCGTAAGGAATTAAAAGTATTGTATATGAATGTGCGAAGTACAAGAAGTAAAGTAGATGAGCTCGAGGCTCAGTTAGCGGTCGGTAGATATAACATTGTGGGGATTACTGAGACGAGGCTGCAGGAGGATCGGGCCTGGGAACTTAATATTCAGGGTTATACATCCTATAGAAAGGCAGGTGGGCAGAGGAGGAGGGTAGCTCTGCTGGCGAGGGATGGAATTCAGTCCCTTGCGAGGGAAGACATAGGGACTGACGAGGTAGAGTCACTGTGGATTGAGTTGAGGAATTGTAAAGGCAAGAAGACACTAATTGGTGTTATTTACAGACCCCCAAATAGTAACCCGGATGTAGGGTGTAAGTTGCAGCAGGAGTTAAAACTGGCATGTAACAAAGGTAATGCCACTGTGGTGATGGGGGATTTCAATATGCAGGTAGACTGGGAAAATCAGGTTGGTTCAGGACCCAAGAAAGAGAGTTTGTAGAGTGCCTCCGAGATGGATTCTTAGAGCAGCTTGTAATGGAGCCGACCAGAGAAAAGGCAATTCTCGATTTAGTGTTGTCCAATGAACCAGATATGATAAGAGAACTCGAGGTAAAGTAACCGCTTGGAGGTAGTGATCATAATATGATTAGTTTTAATCTGCAATTTGAGAAGGAGAACGTTAAATCTGAAGTGGCAGTGATGCAGTTGAACAAAGGGGACTATGAAGGCATGAGAGGGGAGCTGGCCAAGGTAGACTGGAAAGGGATCCTAGCAGGAATGACGGTGGAACAACAATGACAGGAACTTCGGGGCATAATCCGGAAGACGCAGGATCATTTCATTCCAAAAAGGAAGAAAGATTCTAAGGGAGCAGGAGGCAACTGCGGCTGACAAGAGAAGTTAGGGATAGAATAAAACTAAAAGAAAAGATGTATAACACAGCAAAGAGTGGCCGGAAGCCAGAGGATTGGGAAACTTTCATAGGACAACAGAAGGAAACAAAACGGGCAATACGGGCTGAAAAGATGAAGTACGAAGGGAAGCTGGCCAGGAATATAAAGAAGGACAGTAAAAGCTTCTTTAGAGATGTTAAGGGGAAAAGAGTAGCAAAGTCAAATATGGGTCCCTTGAAGGCAGACACGGGTGAAATTATTATGGGCAACAAGGAAATGGCAGAAGAGTTGAATAGGTACTTCGGATCTGTCTTCACTAAGGAAGACACAAACAATCTCCCAGATGTTCTGGAGGACAGAGGATCTAAGGGGGTAGAGGAACTGAAATAAATTTTCATTAGGCGAGAAATAGTATTGGGTAGGCTAATGGGACTGAAAGATGATAAATCCCCTGGACCTGATGATCTGCATCCCAGGGTCCTCAGGGAGCTGGCTCTAGAAATAGTGGACGCATTCATGATCATTTTCCAATGTTCAATAGATTCAGGATCAGTTTCTGTGGATTGGAGGATAGCTAATGTTATCCCACTTTTCAAGAAAGGAGAGAGAGAGAAAACGGGGAATTATAGACCAGTTAGCCTGACTGGTGGCGGGAAAGATGCTGGAGTCAATTATTAAAGAAGTAATAATTGGCCATTTGGATAGCAGTAAAATGATTAGTCCATGTCAACATGGATTTATGAAAGGGAAATCATGCTCGACTAATCTTCTGGAATTTTTTGAGGATGTGACAAGTAAAATGAAGGGGTGCCAGTGGATGTAGTGTATCTAGACTTTCAGAAAGCCTTTGATAAGGTCCCGCACGGGAGACTGGTGACTAAAATTAGAGCTCATGGTATTGGGGTAGGGTGTTGACATGAATAGAAAATTGGTTGGCAGACCGGAAGCAAAGAGTAGGAGTGAACGGGCCCTTTTCAGAATGCCAGGCAGTGGCGAGTGGAGTGCCGCAAGGCTCGGTGTTGGGGCCACAACTGTTTATCATATATATTAATGATTTGGAAGAGGGAATTAGGAGTAACACTAGCAAGTTTACGGATTACACAAAGCTGGGTGGCAGTGTGAACAGTGAAGAGAATGTTAGGAAGTTGCAGGGTGACCTGGAGAGGTTGAGTGAGTGGGCAGATGCAGTATAATATAGATAAATGTGAGGTTATCCACTTTGGCGGCAAAATCAAGGGGGCAGATTATTATCTCAATGGGGTTAGGTATGGGGGAGGTACAGCGAGACCTGGGCGTCCTTGTACAAAGGTCACTGAAAGTTGGTGTGCAGGTACAGCAGGCAGTGAAGAAAGCTAATGGAATGTTGGCCCTCATAACAAGAGGATTTCAGTAAAGGAGTAAAGAGGTTCTTCTGCAGTTGTATAGGGCTCTGGTGAGACCACATCTGGAGAATTGTGTACAGTTTTGGTCTCCTAATTTGAGGAAGGACATCCTTGTGATTGAGGCAGTGCAGCGTAGGTTCACAAGATTGATCCCTGGGATGGCAGGACTGTCATATGAGGAAAGATTGAAAAGACTAGGCTTGTATTCACTGGAGTTTAGAAGGATGAGGGGGTAACTTATAGAAACACATAAAATTATAAAAGGACTGTACAAGCTAGATGCAGGAAAAATGTTCCCCATGTCGGGCGAGTCCAGAACCAGGGGCCACAGTCTTAGAATAAAGGGGAGATCATTTAAGACTGAGGTGAGAAAAACCGTTTTAATCCAGAAAGTTGTGAATATATGGAATTCCCTGTCACAGAGGGCAGTGGAAGCCCAGTCACTGGATGGATTTAAGAGAGAGTTAGGTAGAGCTCTAGAGGCTAGTGGAGTCAAGGGATATGGGGAGAAGGCAGGCACGGGTTATTGATAGGGGACGATCAGCCATGATCACAATGAATGGCGGTGCTGGCTCGAAGGGCCTAATGGCCTCCTCCTGCACCTATTTTCTATGTTTCTATGTTAATCCTAATTCAATATTACCAAAAACAGTTTTCAGGTGGTAAAAACTGTTATTTGCAGAGGTATGCACAAATTTGATGCCATATTCTTTATATTACAATTGCGACTGCACAAAGCAGTGGTCTGTAGGGATGTACAAAGGCCATGTGCCCAAAATGTCGGCCATCCCATGTTCTTCAGAGATGATGCCTGTTGTGTAAATCATCATTTGACGTTCCTTGTTTCTACATAAACACATCAACTCTCCTTTCTAAATGGAACCCCAATGTCATTGAAATAATTTGCTTATAACTTACACCCAATGGTCCTTCCCAAAGATACACCCAATGGTCCTTCCCAAAGATAGACAAAGTGCTAGAGTAACTCAGCAGGTTAGGCAGCATCACCAGAGATGCTGCCTAACCTGCTGAGTTACTCCCGCACTTTGTGTCTATCTTTGGTATAAGCCAGCACCTGCAGTTCTTTGTTTCTACCTGATGGTCCTTGATTGACATCCAAGGAATTATAATAGAAGAATATAAAACGCAGGTGATCTGGTATATCCCAGAATTTAAATGCAACCAACTAAATTTCACAAAATTTTAACTCTTGGAAAAGATCAGTACCACAGATTTACTGAGAATCTTCAACAGAACTACAGTGAATTCAGAAAGTATTCAGACCCCTTCACTTTTTCCATTTTGTTACGTTACAGCCTTATTCTAAAATTGATTAAATTCTTTTTTTTTTCCCATCAATCTACACACAATACCCCATAATAAAAAAGCAAAAGAGATGTTTAGAAAATTTTGCAAAGTAATTAAAATTAAATAACTGAAATGTCACATTTACATAAGTATTCAGTCCCTTTATTCCAGGGGTCCGCACCCGTTCTGCATAGGGGCCAGGTCGCACGTCTGTGAGCGGATGGCGGGCCACATCTATCACGCGTACACATGGATCCCACCCCCATCCTGCCCCAGATGGCAGGCATCAAATCACGTGTTCACATAGATCCCGCCCCTTCGAGGATGCCAACCGGAGCACTGGCCCCTAATTAAGGGCCCTCACGAACATGGCATACATACGGACCATTGCCTTGGCTCTATCCTGAAGGCGGTGGCTGAAATATCACACTCACTCATCCCGGGCCGATTGACAACCCCAATCCCGACAGTGAAGCCCAGACACAGAGGATGCGCGGCCGTGCCGGCGGCTTTGCGCAGGATGCGGTACAGCCAGAGCTCGGTGGCGCAGGCTTCCTTGTGCGCTTGCGTCACCGTGCCTGGGTGCCGCAGCCTCGGGAGGAGGAGCCCGCCCTCACGCAGGACGATGGGCAGCAGGGTTGAATGCGCCTTTTTCCAGTGTTTCACCCGACCCTCGGTCCGAAAATCACCTTCCAGATACCGGAGATGACGGAAGTCTGCGGGCCGGATGATTACGGCAAAAAAATAAAATAAAAATACGCCTGGGGGCCGGATGATCTCGGGTTACGGGCCACATTCGGCCGGTGTGCCGTAGGTTGCTGACCCCTGCTTTACTCGGTACTTTGTTGAGGCACCTTTGGCAGCGATTACAGCATCAAGTCTTCTTGGATGTGACGCTACAAGCTTGGCACACCAGTATTTGGGTAATTTCTCCCATTCTTCTCTGCAGATCCTCTCAAGCTCTGTCAGGTTGGATGGGAACGTCGATGCACAGCTATTTTCAGTTCCCTCCAGAGATGTTCGATCAAGTTCAAGTCCAGGCTCTGGCTGGGCCACTCAAGGACATTCACAGACTTGTCACAAAGCCACTCCTGCTTTGTATTGGCTGTGTGCTTAGGGTCGTTGTCCTGTTGGAAGGTGAACCTCTGCCCCAGTCTGAGATCCAGAACACTCTGGAGCAGGTTTTCATCAAGGATCTCTCTGTACTTTGCTCCATTCATCTTTCCCTCGATCCTGACTGGTCTCTCAGTTCCTGCCGCTGTAAAACATCCCCACAGCATGATGCTGCCACCACCATGCTTCACCATAGGTATGGTGTTGGTGAGGTGATAAGCAGTGCCTGGTTTCCTCCAGACATGACGCTTGGCATTCAGGCCAAAGAGCTCAATCCTGGTTTCATCAGACCTGAGAAGCTCGTTTCTCCTGCCTTTTGGCAAACTCCAAGCGGGCAGTAATGTGCCTTTTACTGAGGAGTGGCTTCCATCTGGCCACTCTACCATAAAGGCCAGATTGGTGGAGTGCTGCAGATATAGTTGTCCTTCTGGAACTTCTCCCATCTCCACAGAGGAACTCTGGAGCTCTGTCAGATTGACACCTCCCTGACCAAGGCCCTTCTTCCCCGATTGTTCAGTTTGGCTGGGCGGCCAGCTCTATGAAGAGTCCTGGTGGTTCCAAAGATCTTCCATTTAAGAATGACGGAGGTCACTGTGCTCTTCGGGACCTGCAATGCTGCAGAAGTTGTTTTATACCCTTCCCCAGATCCGTGTCGCGACACAATCCTGTCTCGGAGGTCTACAGACAATTCCTTCGTCTTCATGGCTTGGATATTGCTCTGACATGCACTGTTAACAGTGGGACCTTATATAGACACAGGTGTGTGCCTTTCCAAATCACAAATAATGGCCAATCAATTTAATTTACCACTGGTGGACTCCAATCAAGTTGTAGAAACATCTCAAGGATAATCAATGGAAACATGATGAACCTAAACTCAATTTTGAGTGTCATAGCAAAGACTCTGAATACTTATATTCAGTTCCAGTGATATTTCAGTTATTTATTTTTAATTACTTTGCAAACATTTCTAAACATCTGTTTTCACTTCTTCATTCTGGTGTAGATTGATGATACAAAAGATGAATTAATCCTTTTTAAAATAAGGCTGTAACATAACAAAATGTGGAAAAAGTGAAGGGGTCTGAATACTTTCTTTTATTTTAATATATATTTTTATTAGAATAGGTAAGCAGTGAATTAGCAAACACATATTATGATAGCAATATTTCGTGTACAACAATCATACGTTATTATTATCAAATGAATAATTTTGTCTCTAATAATTTATTTTTTTTATAAAAAGAGAGAAAAAGAGAGAAAAATAAAATAAAAATCAAAAAGAAATCTTAAAGAATGGAATAATTTACCATTAATACATTATTGGAGATAAGATCAAGGAATATAGATTATAACTTTTCATCTAATCCTGAGTCCAAGTTTCAGTTTGCCGAACCGATCTACCCTTTTAAGTAATCAATGAAAGAAGACCATATTCTAACAAAAACTTCTTGTTTGTCCATTAAGGCAAATCTGATTCTTTCCAAGTGTAGGGTCTCCGACATTTCCGTAATCCACATTTTAATTGTGGGGGATATAGGGCCTTTCCAAAATTTTAATATTAATTTCTTCCCAATTATTATACTGTAATCTAGGAAATTTCTTTGACTTGTTGTAAGTGTTAAACTTTGTTCTGATATTCCAAGTATTATTAATTTTGAGTCCGGATCCAATTTAGTATTAATAACTTCAGAAGTTATTCTAAAAATCTCAGTCCAGAAATTCTTAATTTTTATACAATTTGCAAAAAGGTCTGAATACTTTCTGAATGCACTCTTCTATATTTAGCAATTAATGATCTGACTTTCCAACTCAAAATTGAAAACCTACACTGCAACAAATCTATGGTAACAAAGGTAAAGATATACGAATTTAATACAGCACTACGTTACGTTAAAAGCACATCAACATTGCATTCGGCAGACTATACAACTTTTCATTGCTCCAAATTTCTTGGTTTGGCCCAATAGGCTATGATATCCAAATGTTGAAGGCACTTTCTTAACATTATTAAAAGGTAAATAGCAATTGCAATGTGGAAACTAAAGTAACACTTGGAAGTGTGCAGAAACACTGACATTTGTTTTTCTTTATCTTGACACAAAATAGATTAACATTGGTCATGTCATGTACACAGTTATAAAAATAAACACACAGCCAGGTCAACACCCAGGGAATTCTGCAATTTCACAATTAAACACCACATAACACTCCTAAATAAAGATGATTAAGGGATTTTTTTTAAAGAAACTTGATTTCTAAAATGATGACCCAAGGCTGTCAGATCTGATCGTTCCGCTGGGAATGAATCCATAAACGCAAAGAATCGGAGGAGTTTACAAATTCCATTCTAGCCTGGAAACAAGCTGAGTTTGCATGAGGTGCCGTTTCCAAAAGACATTTATGCATGAAGGATAACAAGCAAAGAAAACAAATAGCAGAAAAAGAAATGAATCATCACTAAAGTTAAAAGGGAAAGGCCACAAACCAGCGACACCCTAAATTGTTCTCTGGAGATTTGTGTGTTTAATCTTCCTCCTCACAAGCACAAATGCGTACTTCAGAAAAACCAAGCCACATGCTGCCAGCTTACACCATTTAATTACAGGCCTACCATTGATAGCAAAATAACAGACACGTAATACAGCAAGTCAGAATGAATTCCCCTTCCCCCCCCCCCCCCCCCAAAAAAAAAAATGTTTTTATCCCTTGAGCCAGCAAAGCGATTTTCACACTACTATTGCCTGTAAACAGCTATTCCTGATGGGTCTGCACACACAGATCTTCTAGATAGCCTGATGTGCACTCGAGGATAATCAGTGGGACACTATATCTATATATATATACACACATATACACACACACACACACATCGTCGTATGCATTATTCCCCTTTAAAATTATACAACCTAGGTTGTGTTACAACATAGTCCTACATTGGTCGTAACACATTTTTTCCAGTAGTAGTAAATTCAATCTCCAGTGTGAAAGCTTAGAATTTAAAATGCACATTACAGCACTTATGCAGCCCAACAGCATGGAGCATATGGCTTTTAACACATTGTTTGGGTTCAATTGACTAAATAAACAGCTTGGACACCACTCTGAGTTCAAGCACTCTCAAGAGCTCCTAAAGTGCATTCATTCTCACAACATGCTCCCCATCAACAGGCTCCGTTTATAATGTTCTCCGGTCTTTGTCCAGCCTGTATTATTGCACAGTTGTGCACTGGCTGGGGAAGAAAATGTTAACAACAGCGCAAAAAAAAAATTGTAACATCTCACAATGAAAAAGAATTTATCAAAATCGGTGAACAACATTGCTAACAAAGCCATGTGACTCTAATGATCAAAGTTAAACCCCTGTCTCACTGTGCGAGTTGGCCCACGAGTGACCCCGAGTTTTCACTCGTGGTGATCACGTAGCGGGAACGTCGGAACTCGCACGAGCAACTTATCGACTCGTGGCGCTAACGGCAGGTACTCGGGAAACTTGTTAACTCTGAAAAAAATCAAACATGTTTGATTTTTTCCACGAGTCAAATTAACTGTTCAAGTGTAAAATGGAAACATTTTAACTCGTTGTAATAACGTAGTGGCCCCGTGCGTTTATCTTAGTGTCTCGTGAGTCTACCGTGGGAACTTTAATAATCTGTTCTTTTGCTCGTAAGACTGAACCAAAGATAGACACAAAATGCTGGAGTTTATAACTCAGCGGACCAGGCAGCATCTCTGGAGAGAAGGAATAGAGTCGAGACCCTTCTTCAGACTTTCCTTCGCTCCAGAGATGCAGCCTGTCCCGCAGAGTTACTCCAGCATTTCGTGTCTATCTTCGGCCTTTCTGCCACTTGTCCCCGTGGCTTCACTCTGTCTCAATGAACGGCTTAAAGACCTGCCGTAGGGGCAAGTCTGGGGTGGTGGGTGGGATGTGTCCACGTGTGATGCTCCATCCACCCCCCGGGGCCGAGAGTGTGGGATTGGAAGGAACTGCAGATGCTGGTTCACACCGGAGATAGACACACACAATGCTGGAGTAACTCGGCGGGACAGGCAGCATCTCTGGAGCGAAGGAATGGGTGGCATTTCGGGTAAGTCTGAAGAAGGGTCTCGACTCTATTCCTTCTCTCCAGAGATGCTGCCTGGTCCGCTGAGTTGTGTGTGTGTGTCTCTCTCCCTCTCTGTCTATCTGTGTGTATCTGTGTGTGGTGTCTGCTGTCGGTCCCGGTGGCCGCTCAAAGTCACCCGAGCTGCTTAATTCCTCTGAAGTGGTGGCCAGCTGCTGTCTGTGTGTATCTCTGTGTGTGTGTGTGTGTGTGGTGTGTGTGTGTGTGTGTGTGTGTGTGTGTCTCTCTCTCTCCCTCTCTGTCTATCTGTGTGTATCTGTGTGTGTGTCTGATGTCGGGTCCCGGTGGCCGCTCAAAGTCATCCGAGCTGCCTCATTCCTCTGAAGTGGTGACAAGCTGCTGTCTGTGTGTGTGTGTGTGTGTGTGTGTGTGTGTGTGTGTGTGTGTGTGTGTGTGTGTGTGTGTGTGTGTGTGTGTGTGTGCGCGTGTGTGTGTGTGTCTCTCTCTCTCCCTCTCTGTCTATCTGTGTGTGTGTGTGTGTGTGTGTGTGTGTGTCTCTCTCTCTCCCTCTCTGTCTATCTGTGTGTATCTGTGTGTGTGTCTGATGTCGGGTCCCGGTGGCCGCTCAAAGTCATCCGAGCTGCCTCATTCCTCTGAAGTGGTGACAAGCTGCTGTCTGTGTGTATCTGTGTGTGTGTGTGTGTGTGTGTGTGGTGTTGTGTGTGTGTGTCTCTCTCTCCCTCTCTGTCTATCTCTGTGTGTGTGTGTGTGTGTGTGTGTGTACTGTCGGGTCCCGGTGGCCGCTCAGTCACCCGAGCTGCTTAATTCCTCTGAAGTGGTGGCCAGCTGCTGTCTGTGTGTATCTCTCTCTCTGTGTGTGTGTGTGTGTGTGTGTGTGTGTGTGTGTGTGTGTGTGTGTGTGTCTCTCTCTGTGTGTGTGTGTGTGTGTGTGTGTGTGTGTGTGTGTGTGTGTGTGTGTGTGTGTGTGTGTGTGTGTGTGTGTGTGTGTGTGTGTGTGTGTGTGTGTCTGCTGTCGGGTCCCAACGGCCGCTCAATGTCAGTCACCCGGGCTGCTTCCTTTTTTAAAATTATTTAAAATAGAGATCCATTGCAAAAAAGTATTTAAAAAACATTAAAAAAAAACAAGAAATGCTTGGTAGAATGCGCATTTTCCCATTGTAGGTCATATCAATAGATGCGGCGGCGCTGAAATAACTCAAAACAACAGGATGGAGATGTATTTTAACATTGTTGCTTTATTAAACCATACCTTCATTCACGGTTGGCTCAAGAGTAACGGGAGAGGAACTTGCTAACTCGGGAGAGGAACTTGCTAACTCGGGAGAGGAACTTGCAACATCGCAGCAATTACATACCCGTGGGAACTCGGCCACACACTTGATCATACACTTGCAGTCTCGTGCGCAGCCACGAGTCTATCACTCGGGGTACCTCGTGGGTCAACTCGCACAGTGAGACAGGGGCATAAGTGTAGAAAGGATCTGCAGATGATGCAGGGCTCGAAATTAGCAGTTGACCAGGTGCCAATGACCACTCAAAGCGCCGCCGGGCAACCTAAACACCGAGTCATTTTGCCGGGCTTGGCAACCAGATACTGGTTTGTACCGAAGATAGACACAAAAAACTGCAGTAACTCTGCGGGTCAGGCAGCATCTCTGGAGAAAAGGAACACGACATTTCCTGTCGGCGACAGCTGTGAGGGGAAAAAATAATACATGCGGGGTGAGGAAGAGTCAGAGCGAATGACGCTTGCAAAACAAACCCTCCCGCACGCCGAGGCTGGGAGGAGGGAGGGAGGGGGAGGCCACGGCGTGCAGGAGGGTTTGTTTTGAAAACGCGGTTAGCGGGTTTACAAGCAGAGGCCGTTATCAGGCCGGGCGGGGTGTGGGAGGAGGAGGAGATGGAGCCGCTGTCGCAGCCGCTGCTGCCGCTGTGCGAAGCCCGTCATTCGCTCCAACTCGTCTGAAGCAGCTGCACCAAAGATCTTATAGCTATAGGATCTCTGAGCTGCACCGCTCGGCCCCACACCTTGCTGTTGGTTGGCGGAGGAGGGAGACGGTGGCGAGGATTTCCCAACGGCCAAGGAGCGATGATCTTCCTTCCTCCCCAACTTCCCCCCCCCCCCCTCTCTCGTACGCCCCCTCCACACCCTTATCCTGGGACCCCTCCTCTCCATCCCGCACCGATCCCCATTTCTGCCTCTATTCAGTCCTCACTGACATCCCCTGTGCTCCCCTCCCCATCTACCCCCCCCCACATCTATTCATCCTGCGCTGATCACTCTATCCACCTCGCATTGATTCTCCTGCCACCCCCCCCCCCCCCCCCCCCCCAAATCCATCCTACACTGGTTCCCCAATTCACCCTGTACTTACCCCTTTCCCATCCATCCTGCACTTCTCCTCCATCCATCCTGTACTAATCCACGCATTCATCCAGTACTGACCCACCCTCCATTTACCCTGCACCTTCCCCCTCATTCATCCTGTAGTGATCCTCCCATTCAAGAATGGGGGGGGGGGGGGGGGGGACAGTCTGAAGAAGGGTCTCGACCCGAAACGTTGCCCATTTCCTTCGCTCCATAGATGCTGCCTCACCCACTGAGTTTCTCCAGCACTTTTGTCTACCCCCATTCATCCCGTACTGAACCCCCCCCCCCCCCCCCAATTCAACACCACTGACATCCTCGGTACTCTCCCCTCACAATTTTACATACTCCAACCAACATGTACTAATTCACCTGCCTCAATCCATCCATTCTGCACTGACTGCCTTCTAACCCCCCCCCCCCCCCCCCCCCCCACCACGCACTGATTCACACACACACTCCCCTCCATGACCCTATTGTGCTGGAAATGTCTTCAGATATGTTTGATAATGGAATGCAATCAAGTGTGTTTTAAATCCCAATGTTATTATTTGTTTTAATCCATAAAGATGGATTAATTAAATTGTGAACATGTGAAACATTAAAACCGCAGTGTTCGATTGTCACTGCTGCCGTTGACACCTTATTACCAAATTCATTTTAACTGCAAATCAATGCTCTTCATATGGAGTATCAGTACTGTAGTTATTTAATGAGCAAAATTCACAACTATACGTACACATATATGTTACCATGGTCCAGGATTTATTGACACAAGATGATCATACGCTGAATAATCCAACCATATTTTTGTTTGGAAAGAAATAATAGAAATTGCATTAATTGCAATGTGTAAAAAGAGTTGAGATACTGTCCTATAATTTTGCTGCATGTCATTGTGGTATATATCATGTCTTGTTTGGTGAATATGTTGAGTTTGTGACTTTATTTGAAGCAGAAATAATATGTGAATGCTTCATTGAGCATAATTCCGACTTGTAACTATGCACTTCGTCCGAGCACATTATCGCACGTGTCATGCAAACCGTCTTAAATGACCACCTAAACTATTATTTGGAAACCTAAAAAGGATGGGTGACGTTTCAGATCGGGACCCGTCTTCAGACTCAAGGTAACTGGGCAACAAGTGCTGAGCCACAACTACCCATCTTAAATAGTCAGAGGTGTGCTTAGGTCAAGAAAGTCACCATTTTATAGAGAGGCTTGTTTATATATGTCCGTAAACTGAGAGGAGGGGAAAGGGTCAGTGCCCCTGTCTGCCTTCCCTCTGTGTACATCCCTGCCTTTGATGATAGGAACTACAGCTATTCTCCATAACCTCACCACACTGACCACTATTGTCTGCCTTTAATCTCCCACTGCAGCAAACCACTGTCTCTCCCTGCCCGTCACTCACCACCTTCTGGAAGCCATCTATGCCCACTCATCCCAAAACATGCAGCAGGTCTCATGCAAATCACTGCTACTCGTCCTGTGCACCGCATAGTCACTTTGTTCATCCCAAAGATTTCTCCTTTGGGACATAATCCTTTGGGACATAATGATCAGCTTCCGTGTGTACACAGACACATCTGAGGAAGGGTCTCGACCCGAAAAGTCACCCATTCCTTCTCTCCAGAGATGCTGCCTATCCCGCTGAGCTACTCCAGCTTTTTACATCTATCTACCGACAATTCCAGTTTTATTATTCCAACACAGCACACAATGTACTACCATCTCCCGCTCTGATTAAACCAGAATTTGATCCAGCACTGGAGTAACCAAAGCCACACTACTCCCATCACATTTGAAATGATGCCCATTTCCGACAATTTCCACCAACGTTGATCCTCTACAAAAATGAAAATGCCTACTTTAATCCAAGTCTTACACTTCCTATCTGACCTTTAATTATGATGCTTCATTTCTAATCCCATTTCAGTAGTCCTCAGCCACACTGACCCTCAACAACATACTTCTGTGCTTCTGGACTCCACACTTAAGTAGCCCAACAGCAGGCAGCATATTTATGGCTTTTTACAGCGTTTGGGGTCAATTGATTTTATAAACAGCTTTGACAGCACCTCGGGTTCAAGCACTCTCAAGAGCTTAGAAAGTGCATTTATTTTCACAACATGCTCCCCAATAGCAGGCTCAATGCTTTGACACATTTACAATGTTCTCGGGTCTTCTTCTAGACTGTCCAACCCACCCAGCTTTTCCAACACCCCCTCCACCCACCACACAAAAAGGGTCTAAGGACAACACCTACTTACCCTCTTGCGTAATCATTCGCGCCATCCTTTACAAGCTTCTTCTAGTCTGTTGACCTCCAAAACATTGTTTCAAATCTTCCTACACGGCGTTCTCAAATGCAATCTTCTCCTATTCCATTAACCTAATTTTTACCTTCACCATTTTTCTTTTTTACGTACCCCAACCATCTGTTCAAACACAAGTAGCAAAGCCGGCAGCTTTGTTGCTCTTGTTCTCTCCATGTTCTTCACCATCCTATGCTCACCTCAAAACCAAAGGTCCTATAGCAGATCCTACAGCACCAAGTATCTTTGCTCAAAACCTCACTCCCCATGCCAAAAGAGATGCTGTGACCAGACTATCGTAAAGTGTCAATTCAATGCAAATATGGCTTTTTTTTCAGTTACAAGTGTTCCTTCCTGCAATGCTCTCAAAATATGTGTGAACAATTCATGACATTGGTGCACATGGGCTAAAAAAAAACCTATGTTTTTGTGCTGCTCTGTTACACAAATGTTACTCATCTATGGTTGCTGGTCTTATACTTTAGACTTTAGGGAGAGTTACTGCCTTACAGTGCCAGAGACCCAGGTTCAATCCTGACTATGGGTGCTGTCTGTACGGAGTTCGTACATTCTCTCTGTGACCACGTGGGTTTTTTCCAGGTGCTCCAGTTTCCTTCCACATTCCAAAGATGTGCAGGTTTGTAGGTTAATTGGTTTCGGTAGAAATTGTAAGTTGTCCCCAGTGTGTAGGATAGCGCTAGTGCATGGGGAATTCGCTAGTCGGTGCGGACTTGATGGGCCAAAGAGCCCATTTCTGTGCTGTAGATCTAAACTACTTGTCCTACAACAGAAATATAACAAATATGGGCACCAGTAACTCCACTGCATTGCAAGTAAGTCTCCATTATAACATGCAAAAAAAAAAATTTGCATTAACCATAAACATTTCCAGCATACGAGGAGCTTCCAGACCATAACTTCCCAGTTAATAGTTCAATCACCCACATAATTACCAATATTTCTAAGACTATTCTATGCCTTTAATCATGCAGCACTAAGTTTTAAGAAATAGTTTTCATTAATTTTGCTATGGATTTCCAATTCAAAAATCACAGATTGAAATCATTTCTACAATGCACTCCAGTGTAATAAATCGATCTGCCTCCTTCGAAAGGCAAAAGAAAAATTAAACGAACTGTCAAATTACTATCTCATTGCATTTCCGTTGCAACAATATATTTTTATTGGAAACTATAGAAAGACTATAGACGTTAGTGATATAGCGCGGAAACAGGCCCTTCGCCCCACTGAGTACGTGACATCCAGCGATCGCCCTACACTAACGCTATCCCACATACTAGGAGCAATTTACAATTTTACCTAAGCCGATTCACCTGCAAATCTGTGTGTCTTTAGAGTGTTGGAAGAAATCAGAGCACCCAGAGAATACCCAAACAATCACAGGAAGAATGTACAAACTCCGAACAGACAGCATTCGAACCCGGTTCTCTGACATTGCAAGGCAGCAACACTACCGTCGCGCCACTGTGTCACCCAGCTTTACATAAAGTTCAAATTTTCCATATGAGATTTGCTAAGTCAACCCACTTCAATGACAATGGTCATATTTATAATAGATCTTTTCAATGTCTGTGCAAAGAGATCTAAAAACCAAACGGATGCGGAAATGCAAAGACTTTAGGAATGTCAACAGCAGACCACGTTTTTAGATTTTAATACTTTCAGTATAATTCTCAACCGCAAAGTCAACCTTGGTAAAAGTAAACCCGTGCATTTGCATATGCCTGTCAATTGAAAGGTTAGAATCACCATTGACATTTGACAGGAAAAATCAAATTGCAGAAATGAGGCAACATGTGCCTCGGGTGGCACCAGCAAAGGCTGCCTTGCCAACAGTCTGTCTGTCTTTTCCTTCTTTGTGTTTTAATTGTATGTATTAAATGTATGTTTTTAATGTTCTTTAGCTTGTTTTATGTGGGGCCGGGGGGGGAGAGGAAAAACGTTTTCTAATCTCTTACCTCGACGGAGGTGTGATTTATTTCCGTATCGTATTTCTGTCAGCATTACGGCCTAACATCGAGGAGTTGGCGGCCTTTGCTGGAGACCGATTTTGAGAGCTCCACTGTGGTCGCCTGTGGGCTTACCATCACAGAGCCCGCGGTCTCCAGTCAGAGACCGACTTCTGGAACTCCAAGACGCAGGGGTTTCGACCGCCCCGACGCTGGAGTGTCGGCCGCCCCGACGGATGGTCCAACTGCCCCGACCACAGGAGAATAAAGAGGAAGAAGACTGGACTTTTTTGCCTTCCATCAAATGAAGAATCCACTGTGGTGGATGTTTATGTTAACTTATGTAGTTGTGGGTCTTGCTGATTTTTTTTCGTATGGCACTGTAATTCGCATATCACTGTACCTTAAAATACCTTAGAAACATATCATGAAGAAACTGTGTAATCAACTTGTAATACACAATGGATCTATCATTGTGTGACATTACACAAGTACAAATGTCAACCATATAACAACCACAGCACTCAGTTAGCATAAGATTTCTTACACTGTCCCAGGTTATGTCAACAAGGTGTTCATTGTGAAAAACATTGTGAGAAAGGAGATAACTTTCATAGGATATATACACTTTGCAGAGTCTTTGCACCACCCCAACCTCATTTAGATTTTGATGCAGATTACTGAAAGCAATATTGGGTTTTGAGTAAATACAAATGGGAAAATACATAAATAATCAATTTTACATGGTGAAAGGAAATAGCTATAAGTAGGTATAATATATCTTCATGATTTGTAAGACAAATAAATAAATTATAGGTGAACTAGTTGCAAGGGTACAATGGGTGAGGTACTCTCCACATCACCGTCTATATCTCTCGTTTCCCTGATCCCTGACCAGTCTGAAGAAGGGTCTCGACCCGAAACGTCGCCTATCTCCTTCGCTCCTTAGATGCTGCTGCACCCGTTGAGTTTCTCCAGCCTTTGGTGTACCCTGCAAGGGTACAATGATCACTTTTACGGTGATATATACCAGTCAGTTAAGCAGGTATTCAGAAGGAACAAGGGCCTGAGGCCGGAAAGAAAATTTTACAGATGCTACCAGGAATACAATTGCTTCTTTATGCGACTGGTGGACTAAACAGAGTTGTTTCCTTCAGAAGACAGGCAGCTAAAGGTATGTTTAATCACGACATAGACAGGGCTAACAGAAAGATCCTAAAGAGGTCAATAACTCAACGACATCAATACAAAGCTAAGAAAGAAATTACACAAAATACTTTTGTTCATAATAATAAGCAGGTGGTCTGAAATTCACTGCCCAAAAGAATAACAAAGGCATCTATATACTTTTAAAACTGCGTGTGTGTCTGCCGACCGCCGTCCGGCCGGCTGGCTGTCACATTTTCGCCGTTTGATTCCCTGCTTAAGTAGGCATTAAATGACTCAAATGACGTCTTTTGGGGCCATCGTTTATTTTGCTTAAGCTTTCACACATAACTTAACACGCACTCCGTAGGAAAACTGTAAAAGCAGCAGGAATGTGCAAATCCACAAAGATATCGGCAGAGTGTGCAATTAAAAGACATTTGTAAAGTTAATTTAACAAATCAGGGTAGGGATGATTTGACAAAGGTGTCATGATTTCAAAAGCTAACGATTGATGGAGTGCTTCCACTGGTAGGCAAAAAAAGCACAAAACTTTAACGTCATCATAAAAAGAATTGAAGTGGTGTTTTAACAAAATGTATTTTCACAGATGACAATTGGAACTTGCAAAACAGTACAGTCAATCCAGGGTTAAAGAAAAAATGAACAATTGCTTGAAAGAGCATTAAAGGGCATGGAAAGATAATTCACGCAAAGAAAAACTGCTTCAAGATCCATATACATGTTTTCCACTAACAATCTACATATAAGAACATTTTAAAATATAGTCAAAACAGACACCAATTGTCTCCATTTCAAAATGAAAGGTTACGTATTAGCATCATTAAGAAACTAAGCCCAATTAACTCAGTGTGGCAGCATTAACACGAGATAAAGGAGGCACTGGCTATCCCTCCTCTTCTACTCTATCCTTTAAAAAAGGTCACACAAAGGTCTTAAAAAAGGCCTTCCATTAACTCCATTTCTTTATTGACCCCATAAATCTTGATTTATCTGTCGATCTCTGCCATAAACATATTTAGTGAATGAGCCTGCACGGAACTCAAGGGAGTGAATCCAAAACTCTTGTACCCAGAGTTGGTGACTCAATAACCAATGATGCCTACTTATCCGGGTATTTGATAAATATAATGAATGATGCCTTTGTTATTCTTTTGGGCAGTGAATTTCAGACCTACTGCTCATTATAATGAACAAAAGTTAAGCGAGAGCCCTGATCTGCCTCAATTACCTCCTCTGGCAGTGATGGAGCAACTCAGCAGATCAGACAGCATCTCTAGAGAAAAACGGCACTTTAAACCCGCCCCCCCTCTGAAAGGCGCCAAATTCGCGCACAAGGGGAGTGGCAGAACTGCAGCGCTGCTCAAGGTAAGTATTGTAACATACCTACTTTTTAGGTTGCCAAATGACAGTTTAGGTGGTCATTTAAGATGGCTTGCATGACGCATGGGATAATGTCCTCGGACGAAGTGCATAGTTACCAGTCGGAATTATGGTCAATGAAGCAGTCACATATTATTTCTGCTTCAAATAAAGTCACAAACTAAACATATTCACCAATCAAGACATGATATATACCACAATGACATGCAACAAAATTACAATACAGTATCTCATCTCTTTTTACACATTGCAATGAATGCAATTTCTACTATCTCTTTCCATTTCAAAACAAAAATATGTTTATTCAGCGTATGATCAACCTCGGTGAGACCAAGCGCAGGCTTGGCGATCGCTTCGCACAACACCTCCACTCAGATCGCAATAACCAACCTGATCTACCGATGGCTCAGCACTTCAACTCCCCCTCCCATTCCGAATCCGACCTTTCTGTCCTGGGCCTCCTCCATGGCCAGAGTGAGGCCCACCGCAAATTGGAGGAGCGCTACCTCATATTTTGCTTGGGTAGTTTACACCCCAGCGGTATGAACATTGGCTTCTCCAATTTCAGGTAGTCCTTGCTTTCTCCCTCCTTCCCCTCCCATTCCCAGTTCTCCCACAACTTACTGTCTCCACCTCTTCCTTCCTTTTTCCCGCCCCCCACCCCTCCCGACATCAGTCTGAAGAAGGGTCTCGACCTGAAACATCGCATATTTCCTTCGCTCCATAGATGCTGCCTCACCCGCTGAGTTTCATCAGCATTTTTGTCTACCCATTCACACAAGTTCTGTTATCCCACTTTCCTCACCCACTCCCTGCACATTAGGGACAATTTTACAGGGACAAGTGAACCTACAAAGCCAATGCGTCTTTGGGATGTGGGAGGAAACCCACACGCTTGCAGGGAGAATGTGCAAATTCAACACAGACAGTGCCCGAGGACAGGATCGAACACAGATCTCTGGCGTGTGAGGCAGCAAGTCCACCAGCTGTGCCACTATATTTTATTTTCCAATACACAAAAAAATTATACGTTGATAACTTTGGTTACTAAAAAAAAAAAACTATCCATTTTCAGTCTTAAATCTCTAAGTGACGCTATGTCCCCCTTTACAGCTACTGTATGTTTTAATTCAGTTCAAGGCTATTGGGGCAATACATTGGCCATCAATTTGCTGCCTAAAATTGCTAGACACCCGGAATTGATCCTGAATATGGGTGCTGTCTGTATGGAGTTTTGTTTTCTCGTTTATAACATTGTTTACAGAGTACTATGTTTACATATTCTGTTGTGCTGCTGCAAGTAAGGATTTCATTGTTCTAACTGGGACGTGAGAGAATAAAACACTCTTAACTTACGTCGCTAATGTGTGGGATGGAACTAGAGTACGAGTGATCGGTGGTCGGCGTGGACTCAGTGGGCCGAAGGGCCTGTTTCCACGCTGTATCTTTAAATTAAACTCAAAACACTAAAACCAGAGGAAATGTAAAGAAGGGTTTCTACCCAAAATGTCACCCAATGTTTTCTATCCAGAGATGCTGGCTGCTCTATGGAGTTCCCCTGCATATTTAAAGCATGGAATAGTCTTCACCCTATCATAGGTACCAACCAGATGCAACTAAATTTAAGGTAGCTTTATTTTTCCCAAGAACCCTTTTTTGTTTAAGTCCAAGTCAAGAGAGTTTTATTGTCATGTGTCCCAGATAGGACAATGAAATTCTTGCTTGCTGCAGCACAACAGAATATGTTAATACAGAACAGGAGATAAGCGTTCAGTGTGTCTATATACTATAGACCATATATATACACACACACAATAAATAAACAGATAAAATGCAATAGGCTGTTATTTTTCCAGAGTTTGGTGGTGGTGGGTCCACCAGTTTAAATTCCATTTCGAATATTTTTGGAGGACCAGGAAGAACAAGAAGCAAGAGTTACTCCAAGGAGTTACTCCAGCTCCAGGGAATAATTCTGCGTTGTTTTTCAGCGGTCACGGTGAGGCAGCGACCAGACAGCAATGGCGGCCAGAACACCCACAATGCAAAGGGAGGGAGAAAGTGGCCGACGCCGACCAGTTGCCGTGGCAGTGCGCATGTGCAGGGCCGCACATGCGCACAACCACGGCCGATGATGTGCTCGGCGGCCGGCCGTGCCGAGCGGAGACCCGAGAGCAGAGAGCTAGCGCCGAGACCCGAGAGCAGAGAGCTAGCACCGAGAGCCTAGCGCCGAGAGCAGAGAGCTAGCGCCGAGAGCAGAGAGACAGCGCCGAGAGCAGAGAGACAGCGCCGAGAGCAGAGAGACAGCGCCGAGAGCAGAGAGACAGCGCCGAGAGCAGAGAGACAGCGCCGAGAGCAGAGAGCCGGACACGGATGGCGGGCGGGTGTCCCGGTTGCTTGCCAAGCCGGGCAAAATGGCATGGATTTTAGGTTGCCCGGTGGGACTGTAAGTTGCCATTGGCAGCCGGGTAACCGCTAATTTCGAGCCCTGCATATACTATAGCACCATTTAAAATACTTTTGGACAGATACATGGATAGGAAAGGTTTATAGGGATATGGGCCAGGCTGGTGAAACTTGTAAAGATGGGACATGTTGGTCGGCATGGGTCGAAGGGCCTGTTTCTGTGCTGCATGACTATGACCATGGCTTTCCCGTCACATCCAGCAGATGATGAGACTACAGAACGAGTGTGGTCTGGCCGTGTACAATGTATAGTGCAGCCCCTAGCCCAATATCTCAGCACCAAGGAGCTGCACCACTCAGCTCACAACCAACCCCAGACAGCCATTGCACCATGGCTGCTGCCTCCACACCGTGCTGCCCAGAGATGAGATCACCATTTCATTGCAGGGGCACAAATGGAGAGAAAGCCCTCACGAGGCACATGATGCACACAACAGGTGGATATCATTTTTATAAATAAGTGGCTGTGGACTGCTTGCCAAGAGCACTATAATCAAAGCAGCTCTACGTGTTAGTGCTAAGCAGGATATATCTGCACCCAGGTGTGATTTCACCAAGATGCAGTTAAAATATTGCACCACCATATTCACCTGCACTCCAATTCTTTCCTAATAAGGCTAACCTGTTAGTTGGCCTCCTAATATTAATGCAACCTGCATGTTAACTTACGAGAACATTTCACAGTAACAACATTTTAAATCAGACTTTACTGTCTTTAATTAGAGATTAACCAAACTTTACTGGACTTTATCTTACACTAAACATTATTCCCTTTATCATGTAACTATACACTGTGGATGGCTCGATTGTAATTATGTATAGTCTGCCCGCTGACTGGTTAGCAAGCAAAAAAAAGCTCTTCACCATACTTTGGTACAAGTGAGAATAAACTAAATGAAACAGAGACATTCTAGTAAACAAAATGCACAAGAACATGTGGATAATAGGGGTAGGCACCTGGCCCTTCAAGCCAGCCCCACTATTCCACATGATTATCACTTGTGTGCTCCCCCAGGCCTCAATTCCTCTTCTGCATCATTCCACATTCAATACCTCAATCTTTCAAAAATTAATCTGCTTCCCAGTTAAATACACCGAGCTATCTAACCTCCGCCACTCCACACACGGGCTACATCACTGGACATATTTAACTGGAAAATTCCAGCGACTCGCCATCTTCTGTAATAAAAATTCCTATGCAGATCAGTGTTAAAGGTTCACTCCTTTGTCTTTCAAAGGCATCTCCCAATCAGTGGGAACATCTCTACATCTCCATTGTCATGCTCCCTTAGGAACACATTTCAATAGGGAGGTTTCACGGCAGTCGGGTCACGACCCATGACCCATACTGTTGCTACGCTACGCCAAGTGGAGTACACACGATGAACTTCCAAAAGTGAGGAGAAATTATGGTAGATAGAAGCAAGAGCTGAAGGGACAACAACAGCCAAAGTGCTTGGCGAACATTGGCCGTTTGCTCACTGCATTTCATCAACTGCGGCATTATTTGTGTTTTTTCTTGATTCCTTTGGCATCTAAAAAGTTTCAGAAGTGATCAATCTGGCTGTAAAATTTAAAAAACGCCCATGGCTCTCAAGTGGGGTTTTACATACAAAAAGAAAACGCCTCTGAAGCAAAATTTACAGCCATATTTATCACTTCTGAGACTTTTTAGATACCAAAGGAATCAAGAAAAACCACAAATAATGCCTTACTGTTGATGAAATGCAGTGAGCAAACGCGATAATTCCCAATATTTTCAATTCCGATATCTGCACGGCCAATGTTTACCAAGCACTTTAGCTGTTGTGTCCCTTCAGCTCTCGCTTCTCGTTATCTTCATTTCGCTTCAGTTTTGGAATTCTAAAGTTGGGTACGTCTCCCACGCTTACCCCGACTTCCACAAATTTTTTACAGTGCAAAAATTCAACATTTTGGCGGTTTTTAACAGGTAGGAAAGTATGCGTTTCTTGCATTAATAACATATACCGGAAGTTACGGATGTCCTCCAGATGGATTGAGTGGCTCCGGGCGTCAAGCCCTATGACCCTGTGGCCTTACGTGCACACCCCCCTATAGGATCACTCCTTTTCTAAATGGAGTAAATAATACAAATCTAACTTTTTCACCCACCTATGATAGGACAGCCTTCTCATTCTAGGAAGTAGCCCAAAGGATATTTTCTGAACTGTCTCTATTACCAGTATATCCTTTTAAAAAAGAGCCCAAAGCTGCACATAATAAAGCTGAAATGGATAGTAAATAGTTAAAGATCATTTTTGGTTCCTTTCGGATGCCCACCTATTGATCCAAAAGCAACTATTTGCAATTAATTTTCTCTCTATTTTCTATCAGTTAAAACTGATGGCTTTATTTGTGCTATAAAAATGCATTATTACCCCCTTCCTACATATTCCCTAGTATTGATGTCAGTCTGAAGAAGGGTCCTAACCTAAAACTTCACTTATGTTTTCCAGAAGATGCTGCCTGGGCTGCTAAGTTACTCCGGCACTTTGTATCCACTCCTTTCAAGCAACTGTTCTACATTTGATGTTTTTATATTTTAGTCCTTTCTTTATTAGCAGGATTACATTTCATAGAAAGCATTGAAACATTCAGGATGAGCAGGAAGCACAGTGAATAAAGAGGGGGAACCATTTTGGATCTTCTGAAAATATTCCAAATTTTCAAATGTTGGCTCCTACTGCCAACAATTAAACTACCACTGCACATTTCCAAGATCTGTAAGATTCTCCATCGCAGGTGATAGACTACTGACCAACATCCACTATAAACCCACTGACTCCCATGGCTATCTGGACTACACTTCTTCCCATCCTGCTTCCTGTAAGGACTCCATTGCCTATTTCCTTCGCTCCATAGATGCTGCCTCACCCGTTGAGTTTCTCCAGCATTTTTGTCTACCTTCGATTTTCCAGCATCTGCGGCTCCTTCTTAAACATAGAAATTAAAGATATTTCTGCTATTAAAGAAAGGACACGCCATTTAAAACAAAAGCTAAGCGACAATCCTTAGTCACGAGTCACTGTAAATATAGATCTGCAAAAGGCACAAAAGACAATGGATAAAGAACATGCGAGGAGGAACATGGAGGAATATGGATCATGTTCAGGCAGATTAAATCAGTTTAACTTGGCATCATGTTCGACATAAACATCGTGAGTCAAAGGGCCAGTTCCTGTATTGACCTCTGTGACCAGAATTCAGATAAAGGATTATAAACCAAACTTTGTGACTCAAACTTTGCCACTATAATTGTGAGTCAGATTAAATCTCTTCATATTCACCTATTGATGTTTAATTATTATACAGCATTGGTTACTCTGTCAGGAAAAGAATAATCAAAACACAAAGTGCTGGAGCAACTCAGCAGATCAGACAGCATCTGTGGAGGGAATGGAGAAGCGACGTTTCAGGTCAGAATCGTTCAACATGAAGAGAGTCCCGACACAAAACGTCATGTAGTCATTCCTTCCAGATATGCTGCCTGACCCGCTGAGTTCTCCAGCACCGTGTTTTGCTCAAGAGTCCAGCATCTGCAATTCCTTGCGTCTCCAAGAAAAGGGTGTTGCTTATATCAATCAGATGCTACACTCCTGTCCTTCATCTAAAAAGCAGTAATAAAACCCAAACAATGTGACGATGATACTGACACGTTTTCAACAATCAGATTATTATTGACTGCGCATTAAAAAAATTATATTAATGTAATGAAACTGACAAGAACAGCTGGCTGAACATCAGAATTCAGATTTAGGTTTACTATGTCTCATTAAAAATCAGGAGCATAAGAAAACTAGACCATTACGCCCACCCAACATATCCCACTCACTGAACATGCACAACACTGATGTTGCCGCCAAATATCGTGTTTCCTTGTATCATACCCCAGTCTAAAAGCACACAACTCTGCAATTAAACCTCAAACAACCCATGTCCCTCAGTGAAATGAATCATTTAAGCGTTGCTGTTATTTAAAATGAGACTGGATCCAAAAGGATTTCATTTCAGGACTTTAAACCACATGCAAGATTCCACCTTCACTTTACTTCAAGCAATTGTTTGCTCTGAGAAAATCTGACAACCCCTGCCAGTGAATGGTTGGCCGATTGTGGGAGGGGGAATAACACTTTGGGATTTATGGTGTGAAAATGGTTGCCAACTATTCAGCAAGTCTGCATTATAGTAACAAACAAGCTACTTGCTTTCTAAAGTACCAGGGCAGGATCGTAAAGGAAAAGGTGATCCGGTTACTCTGTGAAGAACTAGTTGAATGGCATGTGGTTATCTCCATGCTACAACATATGAGAAGGCGCAGAATAGAACAAGTACCATCATAAATATTATATTAAGCAATAGGCTCTGGCATCAACAAACAATTAAAGAGCAGAGAGCAGATTTTAAAAGTTGATGGTTTAAAGCAAGGAGTTTATAAGTGGAGAATGAGTACACAATCACTTCACTTAAAAGGAGGGAAAGTTACCATGATTGGCCAGTAATATAAAATACGTAAATCAACAAAAAAAACCTGCAGATACTGGAAACCTAAAATAAAAAGAGAAAATGTTAAAAATACTCAGCTGGTCTGGTCACATCGGATTCTGTTTTTCTTCCTTTAGATACAGTCTGACCTGCCAAGCATTTCCTGGATATTCTATTTTTATTTTAGGTAACGACCAATTCAAGACGTTTTGATCACTTACATAGACACTAGGTGCAGCAGTAGACCATTCAGCCCTTCGAGGCAGTACCACCATTCAATGTCATCATGGCTGATCATCCACATCAGTACCCCGTTCCTGCCTTCTCCCCATACCCCTTGATTCCGCTAGCCCTAAGAGTTCTATATAACTCTCTTTTGAATGCATCCAGTGAATCGGCATCCACTGCCTTCTGAGGCGGAGAATTCCACAAATTCACAACTATCTATGTGAAAAGGTTTTTTCTCATCTCAGTTCTAAATGGCCTAATCCTTATACTTAAACTGTGGGCCCTGGTTCTGGACTCCCCCAACATAGGGAACATGTTTCCTGCCTCTATAGCGTGTCCAAACCCTTAATTATGTTTCAATAAAATCTCCTCTCAACCTTCTAAATTCCAGAGTATACAAGCCCACTCGTTCCATTCTTTCATCATATGACAGTCCCATCATCCCAGGAATTAACCTCGTGAACCTAAGCTGCACTCCCTCAATAGCAAGAATGTCCTTCCTCAAATTAGGACACCAAAACTGCATACAATACTCCAGATGTGATCTCACCAGGGCCCTGTACAACTGCAGAAGGACCTCTTTGCTCCTATACTCAACTTGTCTCGTTATGAAGGCCAACATGCCATTAGCTTTCTTCACTGCCTGTTGTACCTGCATGCTTACTTTCAGTGACTGATGTACAAGGACCCCCAGATCCCGTTGTACGTTACCTTTTCCTAACCCAACACCATTCGGATAAAAATCTGCCTTCCCGTTCTTGCCACCAAAGTGGATAACCTCACATTTGGGAAAAGAGAGGATTGGAAGATTAAAAAAAAAATAATAATAAATAGGTGCAGAGTGAAGGGACTAAGACCAATTATGGAGAAGAGATTGTTCATCCAGATACCCTTTTTACCATGTTTTTCAGATCTTTCAAGGGTGACTTTTTGTTTTGGATCAGAGGACAAGCTCAACTTTTGAGAATCACCGAATATTACTTTTCCATAATTTGAAATTATATCCATTTCAATATGTAACTAAATCATCCATGTTTAACAAACTTAACCATGGCCTGATTCTTTGTTAGCCAGGCAATGTTGTGCTAGCACTTTGTACAATGAACCGTTGTCAGTGCTGAAGTGTCTCATATGCCAGTGGCACAGATAACAGAACCACTGCCTCAGTTACAGAAACCCAGGTTCAATCCTGACTCGCATTGACTTTGCATATTTCCAGTTTCTTCCCATATGCCAAAGATATGCAAACTGGTAGTTTGGCCACTATAAGTGAAATGTCCTGTTCTCACCATCTGGCCATTTTAACCCAATTTTATATCCAACCCGTATAAAGCACTTTGGTACAAATAATTGCATTTCAGGCCATATGATTAAACCACAGTCATATCCAAAACAAAATCTGTGCAAAAAGGTTGGCAGAGTTACTAGTTTATTACACTAATTAACTCTCAGTTCTTTAGTCCATATTTTGCAACCAATTTAAATATGCGTTAGTCATCCATGTGAAAGGTCAATAATTCCAGGTTGTAAAGTTTTGTGTCAAATCAGTGCAATGCTTGTACTGTCCAATCTTCTCTCAGAAGATTAATGGGCTGAGATTTAGAATGGGAAGCACCACGAAGACAGTGTTGACTCTTAAAGCTTTCCAAGTCTGGGATCTCATTCTTCAAAATTGATTATATAATTATAAATGTATTCTGATTTTTATCTCTTTCTTTCAAAAGGCTAATTTCTCCTTCAGAGTTGTTTTTTTTCTCTCGCAAATTTAGTTCCCATGTCATAGTTCCCATGTCATGTTTCCTGATTCACACTCTGCACATCTTAGTTACGAGGATCCTTCAGTCTGAGTGCGTGGTGAACCCAGTGCTGTCCTTTGCATGAGCACAGATCTCCTGTCAAGGGCAGTGGGCTGGAAAATGGACCAAGCCTGTGGGCATGTGTCAGTGAGGCGAGCAGCAAATCCTGTCCTTTTGTCATTGAGAGCAAACTCCATACCCTTAAAGCTTACAGCAAGAAGACATCTGAAAGCCAAAAAAGAAAATGTGGAAGAGAAATGGGACCCCGTTTGCTCCTCTCCTTTTGAGGACAAGGGTGTATTTTTATTCACAATTAAACTTTACTTCAACTTGTTTTTACACTTGTATAGAAAGAACTGCAGATACTGGGTTGTGCCAAAGATGGACACAAAGTGCTGGAGTAACTCAGCGGGACAGGCAGCATCTCTGGAGAAAAATAATGGGTGACGTTTCGGGTTGAAACCCTTCATTCAGATTCAGAAGTCTGAAGGGTCCCGACCCGAAACATCACCCATTCTTTTTCTGCAGAGATGCTGCCTGTCCCGCTGAGTTACTCCAGCATTTTGTGATCCACCCTAGATTTAAACCAGCATCTGCAGTTCTTTCCTCAAGAAAGAATTTGTATATTCAAAAATACAGCGCACGGGTAACTTAGTTTAGTTTATTGTCGCATATACCAAGGTACAGTGAAAAGCTTTTGCTGCGTGCTATCCAGTCCTTACGTCCTTCATTATTGTCAGAACAGATATTGCCTCTTAATATAATTTCAGAAATGCATCCTACAAATGGCCATGTAAAGGGCATGTCCCACTTGCATGCATTTGGCGCGACCAAACGGAAGCTGAGTTCACGCGAAGTTCGCGCTAACTACGCGCTAGACGTAATTTGCGTCATACCTACCAATCAGCTGGGTAGGAGGCAGGCCGCCGGATTTTCGGCGTCGCACGGTGACGCCATCACACAACGCCAGACGCTAAGCATACGCCGTCAAAACGCTGCGTACGACTGCAATGCGCCTGCGTGCTGGAAGGCTGTTGGAGCGCGAAGATTTCGGACACCGTCAGATTTTCGGAGCCCCGCGCGATGTCGGGACCAGCCCCACACAACTCCGCGCTTCTAAGTGAGACCGGCCCCGCGCGGCCATATGGTGCCTGTACGCCTCAAGCGACCATGAAGTCACGTAATTTGCAAGCTAAGGTCGCGTAAGTGGGACAGGCCCTTTAGTCTTTATGCAGCTCTTCCACCAACTATTGTGGTACACTGTGATAGACTGTGATAGATAGTGACCACACCAAACTGCTGGATGATAAACACAAGAATCAAGGGGCAATGAAAGTTAGTCTCCTGATGTTCACAAACATTGCTTTCTCCTCATCCCCCTTGTCCACTTTGCTGATCAAATCTCTGAATGCACCCGACAGGATGCAGTACCAGGCAGAAGGAAAGCTTGCTGATATTGCAGCACAAATAAAAGAAAACCACCACGGGAAAGATGCCAAGGATGCACCTTGTATGAAGGCAAGGAACAGCGGAAGTGACAAATGACGCAACAATAACCGAACAGCTAAACAATGATTTGACAAACCTTGTTCTCTGTGCAATAAATAATCAGGCCTGAACCGGAGATGGATAAAATGTGCTTATTCATACTTCTCATGCAAGATGTTGTTAAGCTCATTTAGTTTAAGTGGGGTATCAATTATATCCCACTATCTCTACTCTCTCCTGCATCCATCAATCTATTTGACATGTTTATCCCTTCGCCTACATACACTGGTGATAATTTACAGTAACCACTTAGCTCAACCACCATGTGTTCGGGATGTGAAACCAGAACAGCCAGAGGAAGTCCACATGGTCAAAGGGAAAGCAAGCAAACTCCACAAAGAAAGTACGCGAGGTCAGGATCGAACCTGGGTAACTGGGGCTGGGCAACAACAGCCCTCACCATTGCATCACCTTATCACTCTCCGAAGGGGGTGGAAGATTGCAACCTTCACGTGGTCCGCCCTGTTTCGACTAATGCAATCAACTCGACGTGCACAAACGGAAGATCATATAGAACAAGTGTCCAACAACTTTAGGCTGTGCACGCCACACGAAAGAAGAAGATCACTCTCCAATCACATGAATCTGTCTTTTATGAAGATGCCAACACGATGCATCCAAGATACATCTGCAGCAAAAATCAAACATGTAATTGAAAGTCAAAAGTGGGGAACTTCTCCTCTGATGCATATATGGTCAATGTTCACAGTCAGTCATAAGTTGTAGGAGAAAAATTAGACCATTTTGCCCATCAAGTCTACTCCACCATTCAATCATGGCTGATCTATTTATCCCTCAACCCCATGCGCCTGCTTTCTTCCCCTAGCTCATGACATCTGTACTATTCAAGACTGTCAATCTCTGCCTTAAAAATATCCATTGATGGCCTCTATAGTCTTCAGTGGCAATGAATTCCAGATATTCATCACCCTCTGACTATAGATATTCCTCCTTATCACCTTTCTAAAGGTACATAGTTTTATTCTGAGGCTATGGCCTCTGGTCCTAGACTCTCCCATGCGTGGAAAAATTTTCTCCACATCCACTATATCAAGGCCTTTCACTATTCGGTAAGTTTCAATGAGGTCCCCCCTCCGATCAAATAAGATAGAGGGTGTAACTTGGCTCCAAAACCTAGATAGCAATTTGCTACCACAGACAAATGATAAATTATCCATCAGAAAGTATGATGCCCCTAACTTCTTCCAAACAAAAACAAAAATTGCTGCATGTTCACCTGCGGTTGAACAGATTAATGATTCAAGGTATGTGCTATGTTGTTGGCAATTTCAGACTGTGCAAATCCACGTGGCAGAGATGCAACATCTTATTGTCCATTTAAAAAAATGCTGAATTATTTTAAAAAAACAATAAATCAGTGCATATCTGAGAAATAGGCAGTAGTTGTAATTCAGATTCCAGCAGCTACAAGTCAAGCTGTCAATGTCAATGGCAACATGCCTAACATTCCCTCAGAATCTGGCAATCCCTATTTCACACAGTTCTAACTAGGAGCAAAACAAACAATCTGACAAGTGGATATATCCCAGACAGCTGCTGACACCAATAGACCACTGGAGGGACCATTTTTCACTGACTGCAAGGTGAATTCTGTATGTTTGCTGGGAGCCAGTGGTCAACGACCTAGCCTGGGATTGTGGTTTCTCCAGAACTGTACTGCTTACTGAGCTTGATGTCAAATGAACTGGAGGGAACAGGCCCTTTCACTGTACAAATGAAAAATTCCCATTATACACCAACACAACAAGAAAGTCCGCTGACCTTCACACAACTTGAATGAACATTAAAATTGCAACCCCTCTCTGGCTGATCAATGCGTGTCACCATCATTTTTTCCCAACTGAATCTTGCATTGGGTAGGCAGATGAATAAACTGCAGTCACAGCCCTGTCTCCTCCAGATATTTCCTTCTCTCCTGCCAATTCAACCAGTCCAAACACTTAGCTCAGGGCATTTAATCTGTGCATTGTGCCAAAGTTATACATAAATCCCCTGCAAACACATTTCCTTTGAAAAATTAATAACTTTTGTATTGTGCTGTGCTCAACATTTGAGCTATCAGTTTGGCAAAACGACAATCATCAGAAGTGTCAAATTCCAAAAAGCATTTGTTGGGGGATGGTGGAGCCTTGATAAAGGGCAAGTTGGGGATATTTCACCATGATATTATCGATCTATCAGTCCTAGCCACAGACAACGTGAATCCCACGAAATCTGAAGAGTATCACAAACCTAAATGCTTAATCAGTGCTTATTAGCTCTCAACCCAAATAAAACTATTATCAAATCACACTGCAAACACACTTCAAAGAAATCTTCCAGGAAATGCCTTCTTTGCAACTCCTCAGTTATGCTTTGGAAAGGAAGATTACAATTTCACAAAGCAATTATTAATCTCCATGCTTTCCACTTGAGGGATGCTAAGCAAATGATTTGGCAATCAACTTCAAAACAAACTCCACTTGTGGAATGAAAAGATGCAATTTAGTGAACTACTGAAAGTTCGAGGGTCGTAGAACAACAAAGACACCACAGCAGATAAAACGCCCACAGTCCATCCTGGTATTGCCAATATACAAGGAGTTGGTCCAAAATCATTTATAGATCATTGTTAAGAGCTCAGCAACTTGGTAAACACTCTGTTGTTCTAACGATCAGCTCTCAGTGACAATTCAAATGCTTCCAGATTCCAGTTTGATGTCTGAAATAACTACAGATTACTTGTCGCCAATGATCACTAACGTACATCATTAGCGGCCCCCATCTCAAGCAGGAAACATAGAAAATAGGTGCAGTAGGCCATTCGGCCCTTCGAGCCAGCACCGCCATTCAATATGATCATGGCTGATCATCCAGAATCAGTACCTCATTCCTGCTCCCCCCCCCCCCCCCCCAATATCCTTTGATGCCGTTAGCCCGTTGAGCTATATCTGACTCTCTTTTGCTACTAATACCTATGAGAGAGAAGCGAGTGTTACCAAACTTCTGAATTCACTGGGGTGGAACCCTCTCCAAGACAGATGTAAAGCTCACCGTTTGACCTGTTTTTACCAAATGTTAAATGTTCAGCTCGACATAGATTACCAAACCTACACCAAACCTAAACCTATTAGGAGCAGACAAGGCATTCGATCCAATTTGAGATACCAGGTACCAAGACAGATGTGTACAGCAATCCATTCTTCCCCCACACAATTAAAGCATGGAATAGTCTTCAACCTACCATAGTTACCCAACTAGACGCAACTAAATTTAAGGTAGCTCTTTTTCTCCAAGAACCCTTTTTTGCTCGAGTCCACCCTCTGCCACCTCCAGTTTAAATTCCATTTGGAATATCTTTGCAGGACCAGGAAACAATGAAGAAACAAGAATACATCCAGTGAATTGACCTCTGCTGCCTTCTGTGGCAGATAATTCCACAGATTCACAATTCTCTGGGTGAAACAGCTTTTCCTCATCTCAGTCTAAATGGCCCACCCCATTATTCTTAAACTGTGACCCCCGGTTCTGGACACCCCCAACATCGGGAACATTTTTCCTGCATCTAGCCTGTCCAATCACTTAATAATTATATGTTTCCATAAGATCCCCTCTCATCCTTCTAAATTCCAATGAATATAAACCCAGGAAGGACAACAACCAGAAATTTATGAATCTCCACCACACTAAGTCATTTCAGTTAATGGTCAATGTCAATTGGCTTCAGTCATAATTGTTCTCTGATCCATAGCAGCAAACTTCAATATTGCTTTTGTCCCAGTGAATAAAGTTAGGGCAATCTAGATATAAGAAACCAGCATCTTTTCACTGCTTGATATCTTAAGTGACTAGGTGCTCATTGTGCATATGGCAAAAACGCTGAGTTCAGAATCAAACATTATTAAATACATGTAATTCTACAATAACACATGGTGACACAATTGCTGCCTTACAATGCCAAAAACACGGGTTCGACTACAAGAGATGTCTGTATGGAGTTTGTATATTTTCCCTGATGCAGGGTGACTTGGACAGGTTGGATGAGTGGGCAGATGCATGGAAGATGCAGTTCAATGTTGGTAAATGTGAGGTTATCCATTGGTGGCAAAAACAGGAAGGCAGATTATTATCTGAATGGTGTCATTGGGAAAAGGGGAGGTACAACGAGATCTGGGGGTCCTTGTTCATCAGTCACTGAAAGTAGGCATGCAGGTACAGCAGGCAGTGAAGAAAACTAATGGCATGTTGGCCTTCATAACAAGAGGAGTTGAGTACAGGAGCAAAGAGGTCCTTCTGCAGTTGTACAGGGCCCTAGTGAGACCACACCTGGAGAATTGCGTGCAGTTTTGGTCTCTAAATTTGAGGATGGACATACTTGCTATTGAAGGAGTGCAGCGTAGGTTTGCACTGTTATTTCCCGGGATGGCGGGACTGTCATATGTTGATAGAATGGAGCGTGATTAGGTCAATGGCAGTGTGGATTAGGTCAATGGCAGGGAGTCTTGTCTGCATGATGACTGGTCTACATCTACAACTCTCTGCAATTTCTTGCAATCTTAGAGGGAGCTGTTCCCAAACCAAGCAGTGATGCAACCCGACAGTATGCTTTCGATTGTGCATCTTTAGAAGTTTGTAAGAGTCAATGAAGACATGTCCAATTTCCTCAGTCTCCTTCGTAGGCATGCCTCCTTGGCTGTTGTATCAATATGGCTGGTCCATGACAGACCATTGGTAATATTAACGCCAAGAAACTTGAAGTTTTCAACCCTTTACACTTCAGCACTACCGAAGCCGATTGGGGCATTTTCTCCACCAAGCTTCCCGAGGTCAATAACTTAGCCCTTCATCTAGCTGACATTGAGGGAGAGGTTGTTGCCCTGGCAC
The DNA here is from genome assembly GCA_035221665.1 of Okamejei kenojei. Lineage (NCBI taxonomy): Eukaryota > Metazoa > Chordata > Chondrichthyes > Rajiformes > Rajidae > Okamejei > Okamejei kenojei. The sequence continues at coordinate 45,237,633 of CM069131.1, forward strand.
CATTGTCTATTAAAAACGCAGCTGCTACTTTAATCACATAGCCATTGAGAACTGATCACTTTTATTGAAACTTGTGAAATGCAACTCCATTAAACAATATAACCTACAGCTTTGGGTATTTTAGCTTGCAGTAACAAAAAATATACTTATCGTTTTGAATTTTTTTGAAGATCCTGCAGGAAGAATAACTGTTATTGAGAGTCTGAAACTCTCCAGCCCCTAAACTCCTTTCCATCATTGACACTACAGTCTTGACAACACGATTTTCTACAACACGATGTTCCATACCAACATCACGTTGTAGCAGAACTATTGGGTGGAAAGAAATCTATGCAATTCTGCTCTCAAAACAAGACTGAGAATGTGGGAAGAATAAAAAGCTGGATTGATTAATGTTATCAATGATTGCCATTGAGAGCCTGGTGGAACGAACTGCTTGCTTTATCAGTCATCAATTCTTGACTAAAATATCCCCGATATCGGCACAGGTCTGCATGGTGGAAATAAATGCTTCACATTCCTATTGCAACTTCCGAGCCTTTAAGATATAGATGTCCTTTATATTTCAAAAATGCAATTCTAAAGCCAGATCCTCAGCTAATAGCAATAATAAATGGATGCTGATCCTTCTAGATCTTGTAATCTATCAACTGATGTTAGTACAAGCACGAGTCAGAGCCATAGAGTGTGGAAACATGTCCTGGACCAATTATCGAATCTGGCTCTTCCTCCTATTTACATCAACTGTGTGCGACAGACATCATCTTTATCCACAAATTCTCCAATGTTATTTCTTCGAGGACATTCCTTCCTCTGGCTTTATAACTTGCAAATCATCATTTTGTCTCTAGCCTTTGTCCATCTGCTCATCAAAAAGCGTCCTTATTTGTGTTCACCTATACCCTGCCACACTTAATCATGCCTTTACTCTTTTAGCTTTCTCCCCCACACCAGTAAGTCTGAAGAAGGGTCACCCCTATCCATGTTCTCCAGGATGCTGCCTGACCCACTGAGATACTCCACCACTTTGTGTCTTCTTTAATAGGTGTGTTTAACATCACAAGCTTACATGCTTTAATTAGTGTGTGCAGTACAATGTAACATTTCTTAAAATCATGTCTTCATTATACAAAGGATCAAATACAAAAGGATTAAATATATTCTCAAGCAAATCTCCGTTCAAAACCGTGAAGAAAGAAAAACAATTTTGGTTAACTCTCGCCAAATCTTTCATAGAACATAAGAATTGGAAGTCTACATTTAATTTGAATGAATTTGAGATTTATATCAATCTTCATATGCTTAATTATTTACACTGGTGAAGGGAACCTATCCCAAAAGAACAGTCTAGCCAAAATGTATATAAATATCTACATTTGAAATACAGTGAATGTAGTCAATCTAGAAAATGCACCCGTAAATAGCGATTGTTCTTGTGCTCTCAGCTTGCCAACTGTTCTTGCAACTTCTGAAAGACTAAACTGCCAACCCTGGACCAACACTCTCTCACCACAGGTTTTCAAACTGGCAAATTACGTAGGGAGAAATAAAAAAACCTCTCAACCAAAATGAGTCCACTGTTTTCCGGTAACTGCTTCTCATTCACCAAGAACAAACCAGCTTGAATGTTGACTGCTGATACCCAAATCTCTTCACTACCACTTCTTTCCTCCACCGTCACTAAATTATCAACTTCATCTCCAGCATCTGATATGTTTGCTAATACTGCGAAGACTGATGAACTCATCACCTTCATAACTGTAATAATTCCATTTCTTGCTCATCCACTCCGTCCCTTGCCTAAAACCGCCCAAGGCTGAATGTGATATCAGCACCATCACTAAGATCATTACCTTTAACTTCCGTTAATATTGGCAACAGTTTATTGTTGTTACTTATACCAGGTTCAGTGAAAAACTTTGTTTTACATGCAATCCAGTCAAACCATACCATGCACTTGTGCATCAGGTAGTTCGGGCAGCACAGTGGCACAGCAGTAGAGTTGCTGCCTTACAGCGTCAGAGACCCAGGTTCAATCCTGACTACGGGTGCTATCTGTACGGAGTTTGTACGTTCTCCCTGTGACCCCCCAGGTTTTCTATGAATTCTCTGGTTTCTTCCCACACTCCAAAGACATACAGGTTTGTAGATTAATTGGCTTCAGTAAATATTGTAAATTGTCCCTAGTGTGTGGGATAGTGCTAGAGTAAGGGGTGATCATTGGTTGACGTGGATTTGGTGGGCCAAATTGCATCTCTAAAGTCCATAGAAAAGTCTAAAAAGAATCGATAAACAGATTGAAGAATAGTGTTATAGCCACAGAGAAAGTGCATACAAAAAGTGAAAAGTGTAATGTGTAAAAATAAAAGAGAAGTAGTACAACATAGCAAAGATGAGTGGGAAGCAAGAGGATTGGGTAATGTTTATAGAACAAGATAACTAAAAAGGCAACACAGGGAGAAAAGATGAGGTACAAAGGTAAGCTAGCCAAGAATATAAGGGAGGATAGTAAAAGCTTATTTAGGTATGTGAAGAGGAAAAAAATAGTTAAGACCAAAGTTGGACCCTTGAAGACTGAAAAGATGAAGTTATTATGGGGAACATGGAAATGGCAGATGAGTTGAACGGGTACTTTATATCCGTCTTCACTAAGGTGGACACAAACAATCTTCCTGGTATACTAGTGGCCAGAGGATCTGGGGTGACGGAGAAACTGAAGGAAATCCACATTAGGCAGGAAATGGTGTTGGGTAGACCGATGGGACTGATGGCTGATAAATCCCCAGGGCCTGATGGTCTGCATCCCAGGGTACTTAAGGAAGTGGCTCTAGAAATCGTGGACACATTGGAGCTAATTTTCCAATGTTCTATAGATTCAGGATCAGTTCCTGTGGATTGGAGGGTAGGTAATGTTATCCCACTTTTTAAGAAAGGTGGGAGAGCGAAAACAGGGAATTATAGACCAGTTAGCCTGACATCGGTGGGGAGAAGGTTGCTGGAGTCAAAGATGAAATAACCGCACATTTGGATAGAAGTAACACGATCGGTCCGAGTCTGCATGGAATTACGAAGGGGAAATCATTCTCGACTAATCTTCTGGAATATTTTGAGGGTGTAACTAGGAAAATGGGCAAGGGAAGGCAAAATCAGGGCACATGGTATTGGGGATAGAGTGCTGACATGGATAGAAAACCAGTTGGCAGACAGAGTAGGGATTTACGGGTTCCTTTCAGAATGGCAGGCAGTGACTAGTGGGGTACAGCAAGGCTCGGTGCTGGGACCACAGTTATTTACAATATACATCAATGATTTAGATGAAGGGATTCAAAGTAACATTATCAAATTTGCAGATGACACAAAGCTGGGTGGCAGTGTGAACTGTGAGGAGGATGCTATGAGAATGCTGGGTAACCTGGACAGGTTAGATGAGTGGGCAGATGCATGGCAGTTGCAGTTTAATGTGGATAATGTGAGGTTATCCACTTTGGTAGAAAAAACAGGAAGGCAGATTATCTAAATGGTGTCAAATTGGGAAAAGGGGAAGTACAATGAGAAGGGAAGAGACAAAGACTTAAGATTTTTGCCTTCCATCACAGTGAGGAGGTGTCTGGTGAACTCACTGCGGTGGATGATAAATTTGTGTTTATTGTGTGTTTTGTTATTTTATTATATGTATGACTGCAAGGCAACAAAATTTTGTTCAGACCGAAAGGTCTGAATGACAATAAAGTTTCCATGATCCGGGGGTCCTTGTTCATCAGTCATTGAAAGTAAGCATGCAGGTACAGCAGGCAGTGAAGAAAGCAAATGGCATGTTGGCCTTCTTAACAAGAGGAATTGAGTATAGGAGCAAAGAGTTCCTTCTACTGTTGTATAGGGCCCTGGTGAGACCACACCTGGAGTATTGTGTGCAGTTTTGGTCCCCTAATTTGAGGAAGGACATTATTGCTACAAAGTTAATTCCCGGGATGGCGGGATTGTCATATGCTGAGAGAATGGAGCAGCTGGGCTTGTATACTCCGAAGGATGTTTAGAAGGATGAGAGGGCATTTTATTGAAACATAAAATTAAGGATTTGAATACACTGGAGGCAGGAAACATGTTCCCGATATTGGTGGAGTCCAGAACCAGGGGCCACAGTTTAAGAACAAGGGGTAAGCCATTTAGAACGGAGACGAGGAAACACTTTTTCTCACAGAGAGTTGTAAGTCTGTGGAATTCTCTGCCTCTGAGGGAGGTGGAGGCCGCTTCTCTGGATACTTTCAAGAGAAAGGCTCTTAAAGATAGTGGAGTCAGGGAATATCGGGAGAAGGCAGGAATGGGGTACTGATTGGGGATGATCAGCCATGATCAACTGAATGGTGATGCTGGCTCGAAGGACTGAATGGCCTACTCCTGCACCTATTGTCTATTATTCCCTCTGCCGTCAGGGAGAAGATACAGAAGCTTGAAAGTACATATCAGCAGATTCAAGAACAGCGTATTATGCCACTAAGATCCCTCTCATCCTTCTAAACTCCAGTGTACAAGCCCAGCCCTCCATTCTTTCAGCATAAGTTATAAAGATGCCCAATTCTAGCCCTGCTTCATCTCATCTACTGCAGAAATCCCTATCCAAGTCTTTGGGTGGGTGAAGCTAGAGCTAAAAAAAAAAACTAAAAAAAAAACTTGGTTGTCCTCTCTTCTTTACTATATACTCTATAACCCAAATTCCAATGCATCTCATTCTCCCACTGCCCCCAACTTAAGAAAAAATAATAATTTTAAAAGAATTCCATGATCATAGTTAACTTTAGCAATGGCAACCCTCTGAGGAAATTGTGCTCTTCTACTTCTCCCTCCCTCACGTGCTCTACTAATTTTCCTCTGTCGCTTTGCTCCTTGAAGATGCTCCATACAACGTATCTCCATTATTCCGAAGTCTCCACATGTGGCTTGATGCTGAATTTTGTTTGGACAGTGTTTAAAGTAACTTTATATTCATAAGATGATGCTATTTTGTGTCCTAACAACCAGAGGTAAACTACCAGATCCACACTAAACCAAAGTCCCTAGAAAATCAAGTCTGTACATCAAGTTTTACTCATGATACCCTAAAGTTTATAATGTAATAATGAAAAGCAAGTCTTAAATGCAGCATATTCCCTATGCACTTTGGCTTCCATAAGTCTGCGATACTGGCAGCTTCCAAACTGATGACATTTATATTGATTCAACAAGTTGAGGGACATGCTTAGCATCCGGATTTAGATCACACAGATCTATTGTGTACACACTTGGACAGTGCAAGACTACCCACTCTACGCTCAGCAGATCTTGAGTGCCATGCACCCTAATCCCCGATTTAAATTTAATAGCATCACTAACTAAAAACTTCTTCCTGGCCATCCAAAGTTATCATAGATCCTTGCCTGTGCACAAAATGATTTACGGACAGTACTTAAAATTGCTGTACACTGACATGCATTGGAAGTAAGAGAGACTCTCTCACAATTTTCTGCGACTAAAAATTATTGCTATCACGGTTAAAAGCCTTGAATTACTCTGGCCATATAAAAAGGTAAATGTATTTTTGAGCCAGGAGGATCGCTCAACAGCAGCACTCACTGCAACAGTGAGTGAGGAGCTAGGTGACGCTCCCTTATTTTCCAGCCAGTACACTACCAGAACATACCCATGAAGTTTAATTCAAGTGCTAAGAAGTCCAGATGACAATTTGAAGACACTTTTTACTGTTTTTTTAAAAATTCATTTTAATGCTAAATGATGCACAATCACACCCCAAAATTATGGCTCAGTGAGTTTGTTGTTTTAATAAATGAATGGAATCCAAAAGAAAAAAACTCATAAGCAAATGGTTTCATAAATACTTGGGACTCAAATTGTAGATGGTGGTGTCAGATCTCCATGTCATTTGTGGTGCCTTTTGTTTGAAGCAATGACTTAAACTGCTTGGCTTATTTTTTATCGTATAAAAATGGTAAAACATAGAAAGGGATATTTTGTTTGTGATTCATCAACTAAACTCTGAGATTCTGGATCGCCTCATCCAATAGTTTCCCACTAATTGGTGCAATTTAACTGCACTTGAACTATTAAGATGTGCCTCATCTGGACACTTTCTTGAACACCGCTAGCACACATGCACAGCCTTAAGATCAGAAATTCAACTGTAACTGAGACTGCAGCCACAAAATGAGGTTAAACTTATTACATGGTTCAGACATGGTTCAGATTCTTGGCTCAGGTTCCATAAAAAGCTGACAGCAAATGGGAAGGGAAATTAGAAATACAATTCCAGAAGCACATGAGGGAATTTAACTAATTGTTTATTATGAGACCAAACTCAAACTTCCTCTCAATGACAAAAATAATTTGAACCGTGCGTTTTTATACTTTTGAGCCAACTTTAATAAACTATATTCCAACAACTTTCATTGCTACCACTTTCTCAGCTGACATTATATATTCTATTTGCAATGTGTCCAACAGGTATTTCCAGGATATTAAACTGCCAAGTACTGTAATTTTTCCCAAAATAGATATCTGTAGTGATGCCACAAATCACCTCCAACAGTGACACAGAGTTTGTTAATGCACAAATAGACGAGGAGGCAAGGACGTGACCGGTTTCAAAGGCGGTACATCTCACCGCCAACAACCTGCCGTCACGGTGCAGCACATACTCACACACACACACTCTCACCTGGACAACCGAGGAAGTGACAAAGGCAACATGAGGGAGCACAAGATCAACAAGGAAAATACATTATAGACACAAAATGCTCGCCAGAGATGCTGCCTGCCCCGCTGAGTTACTCCAGCATTGCATCTACCTTCGAGTTAAACCGACATCTGCAGATCTTTCCTACACAACTAATCAAAATACATGGCTAGATGTACTCAAACAAAATACCAAAGCAGGGGATGGAGTGCCTCAAAGTCTACTCTTCAGTCCATTTCCAGTGTTCAAAAATGTTGAACAATGAAAATAAGAAGCCCATTCCACTCGCTCCAACCTGTCTACAAGATCAAGCTGATTCTGCATTGACTTCCAATCCCATCTGCTGACTTCCTTGGACTCCAAACGGTAATCATTCCCAGCCTTAATATATTCAACGATACCTTCCACTGCTATCAGATATTGAGAACTCAGAAAACTTGCATTCTACTGCCTTAAGAGAGTCCTCCTCATCTCAGCCCCAAATGACAACCCCCTTATTCCAAGGGGATGCCTAAATTGTAGACTCTCCAGCTTCGGAAACAGCGTCTAAGAATACACCCTTTAAGCCTGCTCAGAAATTGCATGCTGCTGTTCTTCCCTCAGCCAAACTCGCTCCTCATACCAACTAAGTGATCCGAGATGATTTGTGAATATCGCAGTTCTTTTTAGCCCACACACCACAGACTCTAGCTTCTCAATTGGGATCAAACACTCCAGCAACATACTCCACGAACCAGCAAAGAAAATGAAATAATATCCTACTCGTTATTCTGCGTGAACACAACAGCTTCAGGCACTGCTGCTCAGGAAATTAATTGAATGAAAATCAACAAAAGAGACACACACAGGAGGTACACCTGTTGTATTTGAAAATTAAGTGATTTTTTTTTTCAAATTGTAAAACACAGTACAATTCTCAAGCACCTGCCCAAATCCTCTCAAGTGAATGGAGCAATTTAAACAGCACAGCTTCTTCACATAATATAAATACTTCCATTTGGAAAGACAGCATTAAGAACCATTAGCAACAACATCTATACAAAACTGTTACCATAGTCGTACAGCACGGAAATAGGCCCTTCAACCCAACTTAGCAACGGTGACAATAACAATGTTGTGTGGTTAGCGCAATATCAACTACTCGGGGCCATTGCTTTCATATTTCAAACAATTTTTAAAAATGTTGGTACCTTTCTAAAGCAGAAATCTTGAGATTTGCAAAACATCAAACAATTAACAAAGAAACAAAAAAAGTTAAACGGTGCCAAGTAAGAGGCGGCACAGTGGTGCAGCGGTAGTGTTGCTGCCTTACAGTGCCAGAGACCCCAGTTCGATCCTAACTACAGGTGGAGTTTGTACGTTCCCCTGTGACTAGGCGGGTTCTCTCTGGTTGCTCCAGTTCCTCCCAAACAGATGTGCATGTTTGTAGGTTAATGAGCTAATGCAAAACTGGGATAAAATAGAACTAGTGTGCGGGTGATTGTTGGTCAGTGCGGCTTCAGTGCGACGAAGGGCCTGTTTACATGCTGTATCTCTAAACTAAACCTCACATAAAATACTTTATAATTTACACAATTACTAAACTTAAGATTTTGAACGTGCATAGAGATATTAGTGTGGCTCCTCAGCACAACAGAGGAGACTTGATAGAGGTGTACAAAATCACGACAGGTCCAAATAGGGAAAACAGAGAAGTTGTCCGATTAGCAGATGGTTCCAAAACACAGGTAATATTAAAGTCAAACAATGTGTAGAAGACAAAGGTTGAACAAAGATGTTTCTTGTTGTAAGCTGCAACTCACTGTCTGTATGGGGGGGGGTAAAAACAGTCGCTCAGGGTTTTTAAGATGCAAGTGAATACTCACACAAGGGAAAATAATTTACTAATTAACAAAGAGTAATGAGACCGAATGGATTGCTCTACCAAGAAATAAAGAGAGAATATGCTGGAACACTCAGGTCAGGCAGCATCTGTGGAAATAGAAAGAGGGGTCTAACACAAACTAACACCATTTCCCTCTCCACAGATGATGCCAGCATTTTTATTGCAGGTTTCCAGTATCTGCAGTTGTATTTTAAATGCATCACAGTGGCATTGCTGGCAGAACTACTGCCTCAGAGCACCAGAGACCCAGGTTCGATCCTGTGCTCAGGTGCTGCTTGCGTGCAGTTTGCTCATTCCCCCGGTGACAGCATGGGTTTCTTTTGGGTCCTCCAGATTCCTCCCACTATCCAAAGAAAAGCAGATTTGTAAGTTATTGCCCTCTGCAAATTGCCCCTAGTGTGTAGGCAGTCGATGCTAAATGGGTGATCGAATGTTTGCATGGATTCAGTGGACAAAGACCCCGTTTCCATATTATTATCGCTAAGGTAAAATCTGCTCGTATTTGGACTCGATGGGGCAAATCTCCCACCCTGTAGCAATTCCATGAACCCAGGCTAAAATAATTAACCTGCAATGAACACATTTAGTGCAGCAACATGTTCCCCGTAGGTACACTAATTATATAATTAATGCGACTTTGACTGTTCCAAAATAGAGTCCACTTAAAACGGCCACTTAAATAAAAGCATCCCAGGGCAGCAATAAACTCAAGCTTCAGAGAACCCCAAAACAAGAGCCCTATAACTGAGAGACAATGGCAAACATAAACCAAGTTGCCTCCAGTAATTCAGTGATGTTGTCAGCTAAGTAACTGATCGACAGCTAACTAATGTAACATGGGTCTTTTCACCACAAGTCTACAGACAGTGCCTAGGAAAAAAACCTGTTCCAAATCCAGCACCATGGGGTTAAATTTTAATTCACGATTTTTGTGGCAGAAGACAAGCCGATGTTTGAACTGGCCTTGAATTCTGCATAGAAATGACTGGCACAAATCAAGCAAGTGACAGCTTCTTTATCTTATGGAAAAATAACATTGGAAGTGGTTACTTTTTAAGAGAGAGTGCCCCTTGCTCAAAACCACATAATTAACCTCAGGTATAATGCGTATACTTAATCAGTCACAAAATTAAAATACAAAACGCACTTCGAAAGTTTCAACTGGAAACTAATAATCTAGCTCCAATCCCCATTTACTGAGAGATTCTGTTGGGAAAAAGGAACTGAATAATTATTTTTACTAGCCGTAGTGAGTACCCAGTGTCCAAAATACTCCTGTCATATTGACAATATCAAAGTTGATTGTGCAAGGCTTTAATCATAAGCTGAGGTACTTCAATGCCAAGTCTCTGCTTGATGTTCTAGAATATTAAAAAAAAAATTCAAGATACTGGAACATTAAAGTGAAGAGTAATGAATTGTTAAGTTCTCAGAAAAGTTCCTGAAAGCACAATTTGACTCAGCAATATAAAAGTAAGCAAATGCAAGGACATAGAAGGTGTTAGGAGAGTTGACAGCAGCATACAATCCAAGAGTGAAAAACTTGCCCAGTATGCCCCAATCATAGAGAAACCATGATCCGCTTGATAAGAAGGCCATCTAATCAAAGTCACCTTATCATTCAAATCCAGTCAAAGAAAAAGAATGTGCTTGTTTCATGTGACAAAACTGAGAAGCATTCAATGGTATTCATCAATCTAAAATATCATTACTCCATCAAGTCCAGGTAAGGTTGTTATAGTGTCATATTATAGCATATGTTAAGACAAATCACAAATCAGAATCATTATAATTTTCCATGAAAATTATATTAACAATCACATGACTGGACCGGCTCACAGCAGCTGCACGCACACAGAACTGCGCCTCATCCGCAACCAGGATCGAACTCGTATCCCCGGCGCCGCAAGTGCTGCTGAACTGCCACTGGGCCGTCCCCCCACTCGAGTGGGTGGCCGGAGACACCCGGACCGACGGGACACCGGCCCCCCAGGTCCACAGCCAGCACGGAGCAGCGCCAACCCCAGCTCACCTCCGCATCTCCCGCCAGGCCAACCGACAGCACAGACCAACGACACCAGCGGCCCCAGGCCCACTGCCAGCGTAGAGAACGCACAGGCCACCACAGTCAGTGCCAACTCCAGCCCAACCCCACACCAACTCCAGAGGAACCCCCTCCCCGATGGGCCACTACGGCGACAAGTGCCAGTTCGCCCACGGCCTGGCCGAGCTGCGCTCCCTCAGCCGCCACCCCAAGTACAAGCCGTAAGATGCACACCACCGGCTTCTGCCCCTACGGTACCTGCTGCCACTTCATGCACAACCCAGAGGAGGAACGAGGGCCCTGGCCTTGCCTGCGCCAGCCTGGGCTCGGCCTCCTCCGGCCCGGCGTTGGTCAGGGCTGGGCTTAGGGCTGGGAAAGGGAGGGGGAGGAGGTTGCTGCTGCCACCATCACTACCAACACCAAGAGCACCAGCAGCTCCAGCGGGCGCCCGGCATGCCCATGGCCGGCAGGTGTCCATCCGCAGACTCTCTCTCCGACCAGGATGACTGCAGCTCCGAGTCGCCCGTATTCGAGCAGGGCCAGCGGCTGCCCATCATCAGCAGGATCTCGGTGTCAGACTGAGGGGAGGGGGTTGGGGGGGGGGGGGGGTCGAGGTGGAGGGCTGCCGGCCAACCCGGTGCGTCAGGCAGAGCCGAGCTGGAGCCAGCGAGGCCGCCCCACCCGCCCAGGACCACCCCGGACTCCTCCAGGACACCTGGGAGGGGACGGGGACGGCCCAGCAGCAACTCAACAGCGGCCGGAGTGCCAGGCCCGACCCCGGACGAAACGCAAGCCTGCACACAATGCAGCACCACCGTTGCCGAGAATGTTTATCGCGAGTAACCTATTGACCTGCGCATGCGCAGTCGGAGTACCTAACTCGCTTATTGCGAATGGATGCATCTCAGCCTGGTATGGCAACTGGTTTGCTCTTGACTGCCTGAAGCTGCAGAGGATGATGAACACAGCCCAGTCCCACACAGGCTAGTCACTTCCTTCCATCCAGTTCATTCTTTGAGGTGTGTTGCATCAAGAAGTTTGGACGTTTTGTCAAGGATGCCTGCCACCCTGGCCGTCCCCTTTTCTTTTCTACCTTCTGGTAGAAGACACAAGAGCTTGAAAGCAAGGATATCCAGACTTAAGAGCCCCTCTTCCCTATCTGTAACAGACTCCTGAACCAATCACCTCCTTTTTGTGGCTCTTCGGTTTAAACCAGCGCCTGTATTCCTTCCTACATATTTGTCTGCTCCTCTCCAACGGGAGTTCTGCAACATCCTCTCTCGCTGGCGCCTGCTTTACTTTTTGTCCTCCTGCTTTACTTTTTGAATATCTTTCATCGATCCGTTCTATACCACCATCTAGATCTCTCGTTGTCCTTTCCCCTGTCTCTCAGTCTGAAGGGTCTCGACCCGAAACGTCACCTGTTCCTTTACTCCAAAGATGCTGCCTGACCCGCCGAGTTACTGCAGTTTTATGTCCACCTCTTTCACACCCCCTTCCCGAGATGGAGGCATGTACAAACTCTATATCATTCATTCATTCCGTAATTTGCACTACTTTACTGTATTTGCATGACTTTAGATTATACTATAATCTTCACACCATTCCGTTCTGTACTTGTCGTTGTATTTATTGCTGTATCTATCATTACGATATATAGTATTTACAATAAGAGCTTCATGCAAACAAGGAATTTCATTGCAACGGGTGTAGCAGATGACAGATTAATCATGGTCTATACATCAATTGATAAAAGTTTCTACAAGCCACACAAAAATCAACTGCCTACACAGAAATAATATATCATATTCTGGATTATAATTCAAAGTATAGTTAAACGGTAGGTATATCAAGCTAATGCTGCATTGCAATTCCTGCTAAGTTCCAACTCAATCACAAGTCACACCACCACCACAGAAAACGAAAATTGCTAAAACAAGCAGAAAACAGCAGAGCAGCATTAGAAGACAATAGACCAAGTGTTCACGGGAATGCATACCAAAGATGACAATAGGTGTTCCCCAACCAGAAACCATGGATGAACCGTGAGGTCCACTCCCAGGTGAAGTCCAAGTCTGCAGCATTCAAATTAAACAAATCTCAAGCCGTGCACAAAATCTATTTATGGCCTTTGCTAATCCATCAAGAATGCCAAGGAATTCCAAACCAAGCTAGACAACTCAAGACATGGACAACCTGTCCACTGTGGCAAGGCTTGCATGATATAACAAACTGCAAAATAGAAGTCGGGCTCGGTACTTATAACTGGCAACAACGTGTCCCTTCCTGATGAACTCAATGCTGACTTTGAACAGAAGGTCAATGGAAGGATGTTACCAGTCAGCCTCGGGTGCACCTGCAGTCACTGCAGCAGATGCAAGATCAGCCTTCCTGAGAGTAAGAAAATCCATGGAGATCAACTGGCCCAGAGGAGTTCCCGCCACATCCACCGGATCTGTGCAGATCAGCTGGCAGCAGTATTCAGAGACAGGTTTAACCTTGCCTTACTCCTTTATGGAGTCATCTACTTTAAGAAGACCACTATCATACCAGTGCCAAAGAAATGCAAGGTAGAGTGCCTTAATAACTTCAGTCTGGAGTCTCTGATATCCAGCATCATGAAGTGCTTCGAGTGACTGGTGATGCCGCACATTAACTCCAGACACCCACACAGCCTTGATCCACAGCAGTTTGTTTACCATCGCAACATTCACAGAAGGCGCCATCTGCCTGGTCTTACACGGATCTCTGGGACAATTTGATAACAAGGACACTCAAGTCAAACTCCTATTTATTAGATATAGCTCAGACTTCAAAACCACCAAACTCATATTCAAGATCCTGGAGCTCGGAGTCAACAATCCCTCTACCGTTGGATCCTTGGCTTTTTTATCCACAGTCCACACTCAGAGGACAATACATTTTCCACAATAATTCTCAGCACCAGTGCCCTCAACAGCATGCGTTCTCAATCCCCTAATTTACTCCCTATACACTCATGTCTGTGCAGCCAAATTTGGCCCAACACCAAATGTCACCACTGTGGTGGGCCGGATATTGAACAATGATGAGACAGGACAGGAAGGAGTTTGCTTAGTCATATGGTGTCAAGATAACAAGCCGAAGGAACTAGCTATTGACTTCAGGAAGCATGGTAGAGTATGTGCCCCAATCAGCATCAATGGTGCCAAAGTGCAAGGAATTGAGCACTTCAAGTTTCTTGGCGTAAAGATTTCCAACAATCCGTCCTGGACCAACCACATTGAAGTTACGGACAAAAAGAGAACAACCACCACTCTACTACCTCAGGAGTCTAAAGAAATTTGACTCATCTCCAACAGCTCTTACCGATTTCTACGGTAGGAAGCATACCCTGTGATAGGGTGGTGTCAGAGCTAGATTTGGGATCAGCTCTGTCCACGACCACAATAAACTGTAGAAAAATGTGGATGAAGCCCACTCCATCACACAGAACAGACTCCACCTGCACTTCACGCTGCCTCATGAGGGCAGCAAACACAGTAAATGACCTTTTTCACCCAGGTCCTTCCCTCTTCACCCTGCCCCTATTCGACAAAAGATACAAAAGTTTGAAAGCACATTTCACTAAACTCAAGAACTTCTTCCCCTCTGCTATCAGACTTCTGAATGGTTCTCTCAAACTAGGGTGTATTTCCAATCCTCTAACCTACCTCATTGCAGACTTTATACTTTTTCTCTGGAACTGTGACACGACAATGCTGAAAACTATAGTCTGCATTCTAGTTGTTTCGTTTTTTGTTTAGCGATACAGCATGGAAACAGGTTCCTTGGCCCACTGAGTCCACACCAACCAACGATCCCCACACACTAACACCATCCTGCACAAACTCGGGACAAATTACAATTGTACCAAATCCAATTAACCTACAAATTTGTATGTTTTTGGAGCCAGAGGGGAAACCAGAGAAAACCTCTGCAGGTCACGGGGACAACAAACAAACTCCGTACAGGCAGCACCAGTGGTCAGGATTGAACCCAGGTCTCTGGAACTGCAAGACTGCAACACTATGTTATGCCGCCATGCCGCCCCTTTGCTCTACCTGTTGTGCTTGTTTTTAGTTTGATTGTATTCATGTATAGTATTATCTGATTTAACCGGTAGCACACAAGCAAAAGCTTTTCATTGTAACGCCGTACATTTGACAATAATAAACCAATATCAAAATGAAGTTACAATACACAAAAGGACACAAAGTCCTGGAATAACTCAGCAGGTCAGGCAACATCACTGCAGAAAATGGATAGGTGACGTTTCGGGTCAAGACCCTTCTTCAGACTCTTAAATTTTACAACTGTATTTATTTCCAAATGATCATTTCCCTTCTACTTCTTCACAAAAGATAAAGTCTGAACTTTTTCAAATTAAAAATGCTATTACATAATAGAAACAAAAGGTACAGGAGCAAGTTCAGCCAATTCTAGTTAACCTCCACAGGCAACTTGCTGCACAAGGATCAGTCAATGAATTTGTGTGCTCAGCAGTCCATAGCCAAAACATTTGCTCTGGCAATCAGCAATTTATTTTCCAGTGTTTTATTATAGCACATATTAAGAGGGTTTTTGTTTAAAGTCCAGCCCCCAGTGAATGAGCTACGCCGTGCCAGTTATTCAGTTAGCAACACTGTCTCAGATGAAAAGTACGACACTGCAACACATCCAAGATACTGTAAACTCCTACTAATTTTGCTATTAGTGCCACACTGAAACAACCGAGACAGAAAGTGCTGGAGTAACTCAGTGGGACAGGAAGCATCTCTGGAGTACAAAATATAAGTGACATTTCGGGTCGAGACCCTTCTTCTTTTTAGTCTTATTCAGACTTTTTAAGTCTGAAGGCCTCAACCCGAAATGTCATCTGTCCATGTTCTCCTGGGATGCTGCCTAACCGGTTGACTCTCTCCAGCACTTTGTGTCCTTTTGTGTATTAATCAGCATCTACAGTTCTTTATTTCTATATATACACAATGAAATGGCAGATACTTTTTTGGAACAATACAATTACCTCGCCAAACCAAATATAATGAACAGCAAAAGTTAATCAGGACGTTTATCAAACAAAGCTGTTTTTTCTCTGAAAATTTGATACAGCGGTTTGAAATATATTCAGTCAACTCGGCATTAAAAAAAACATAAAACGAGGAAAGGCTGCAATCATGAAATCAGGAGTGTGCCTTTAGCCCTAACGCTATTGTTTGTCAATGATAACCTTGTCAATGCATACAGTGCAATAGCGGGGATGCATTTGGCCTCCAGATGGAAAGGTGCATCCTACCAGAATTAATGTTGCCTCAATGTTCATGCTGTTTCTGTGTCGTGAATACCAGCAGCTGTGTTTGCAGTGAGCATTCCTGAAGTGCGTGCGGTTTCCCCCCCCCCCCCCCCGTCTTAAAAAAATACCAAGTCACAAACTACGATAAATTCGAAAAAGAAAATCCATTCATAATTTCTAACACTATTGGATTATTTTTTTTAATCGAGGGAGTAATGAATAATACGCTAACATAAACAATACCGACCGCTCTCCGCAACGAAGAAAGTTTTGCGCACAAACCGAGGAAACTGACATTTGATAGCCAAAATAGTAAACATTTTATATAAACAAAGGAGCGTTGAGTTAACGCGCGATCACTTACATGCTAAAGTCCCACTGCGAATACACCTTATTTCCCCTCAAAGCTGTTATCTTAAGCAACATGTGTTGTTGGGCTGGTGTCCTGCCCCCAGTCACCCGTCCCTAAATAACATGCTGTACACATGTTCGGTGCCCCCTCCCCCGCAATATATATATTTTTTTAATTTTATTTTTGCTCCTCTTGGATTTAACGCAGTGAGCAGGAGGATGCATTAATTTATCCGGAGGCACCGCGGTGAACATTTCTCTGCAAGTGAAAACATGGGACTGACTGGTAGGTAGGTAGGCATCAGCAGCAGCGGCAGCAGCAGCGAGGAGGGCGAGGGTGAGGGCGTTTGCAAGCCCGCGAGCGAGGTTGCTTCACATGAACCGTTGCCCGGGCCCGGATCCCGGGCCGTTCCATCCGTGTCACGTTCCACGGCGCCTGGCAACAGCAGCAGCCGCCGCCGCCAAATATACACCGCCCTCTATAACTCTGCAACCAACTCCGACCCCTCCTCCAATCTATCTATTTATTTATTTATTTATTTATTTTTGAAAATCCCGTTTGCATTTTTTTAAATAATCACCCCATGCATATTACACATTGCAGCCCCGGGAGGGGACCCCCCTTCCCGGTAACTTTTGCAGAGAAAAGGACACGCTTGTCGTTTCCTCGCCTTCTTTCACACCCCCAGCCCGCCGGTCGCTCGTCGCTCGCCGCCGCCTCCCCGCTCGTCTCACAACACACAAGCTTTTGGCGCCATATTAATGACGTACTATATTATTTCCATCATTGGCGACCTTCGGGATCAAATTGCTGAACTGAAAAAAAAATCCCCTTGCAGCCGAAACTCGGCCAACAACGGCAAAGGCATCAAAAGCTTGACATTTTCTTTAAACGCCGGATCTCCTCCTCGGCTTCCTCTCCCTCCCTCCCCGTACTCTCTCCATCGTCCTCCTGCTTTTTTTTTCCTTTACATTCATTTCACCTCTCTCGCTCTCCCCTCCCCGAAAGAAAAAAACGAGCCCAAGCGCTTAAAAGTATTGGAAGAGGACAGTACCTGCTGCAAAAAAAATTGTGTGTGTTTGTTTTGTTTTGGCTTTAAAGCTGGTCTGCTGACGTGAGACTGGATGGAAATGGTGAAGATGTTTTGAATGTGGAGTTCAGGCAGCTGCAGTAACAGATTGTGGCTCCCTCTACCTCTCTTTCTCGCTCCCTCTTTCACATATGCACTGACTGACGTTGGTCCTTATGGTGGAGTTGGTTGGGTGAAGCAAGCATTCTACCTTCTCTTTCTGTCGGTCACCACTTGCTGCCAGACGAGGGAGTGCTTTCATGTTGTGTCAACAAGATTACAGACAGCCTCCTTTGCAAGCCAGCTTTCGTTTTCCACGAGAACTCGATGCCTTGTTTTACAGGCGGATTTGGAAAGCAACACACATGAGGGAGGGTATTTTAGAATGTAATTCACAAACTAAACAGCGAATGGGAGGCATACGGATTATGTGCCGGCTGATGAGATTAGATTATTATGGCAGCATGTTCGGCACAGACAATATGGGCCGAAGGGTCTGTTCCCGTGCTGTAAATTGCTATGTCTAACAACCTCATGTCTATGTCTAACAACATGCTCAGCCTGGACGCTGTGGGCCGAATGGCCTGCTCCTGGACGATGCGCTTATTCAATTTAGAAAATGATTTTTTTTTTAAAATCGTATTTTCAAGACATTAAAAAATTGTTTTACAGCTGGTCACTTTTACCATGCAGAAAACAAGGTACAGTGTTGAGATAATTCAGTTCGGTGATGGTAACTGATGACATTTTAAAGTGTTTGACAGATGACCGCTGTGTTAATGCAGTCAACACAGCAGGCAGCAAGGTAAAGGTGTTGAAATAATTCACTTTAGTGATGGTGATTGATTAGGACAAAAGAGAGAAACTCTTCGAATAGTGCTCCATGATCTTATACAAGTGACAAGCCAGATAGAACTTCACTTTAAAGTTATCCTCAGATATAAGACTTCTGACAGTGCAGCAATCAATCAATATTGCAATGCAGCAGCACCTTAGGTTGTGCAGTAACGTCACTGGGATAGAAACATTGTTTAAAAGGGTGCAGGAGTAGGCCATTCGGCCCTTCAAGCCAGCACCGCCATTCAATATGATCATTGCTGATCATCTAAAATCAGTACCCCGTTCCTGCTTTTTCCCTATATCCCTGGATTCCTTTAGCCCTAAGAGCTAAATCTAACTCCCTCTTGAAAACATCCAGTGAATTGGCCTCTGCTGCCGTCTGTGGCAGAGAATTCCACAGATTCACAACTCTCTGGGTGAAAAAGTGTTTCCTCATCTCAGTCCTAAATGGCCTACCCCTTATTCTTAAACTGTGACCCCCTGGTTCCGGACTCCCCAACATCGGGAACATTTTTCCTGCATCTAGCCTGTCCGATTTAAGAATTTTATATGTTTCTATAAGATCCCCTCTCATCCTAAATTCCAGTGAATACAAGCCCAGTCAACCTATTCTTTCATCATATGTCAGTCCCGCCATCCTGGGAATTAACCTGGTGAACCTACGCTGCACTCCCTCAATAGCAAGAATGTTCTTTCTCAAATTAGGAGACCAAAATTGCACACATTAGTCCAGGTGCGATCTCACCAGGGTCCTGTACAACTGCAGTAGGACCTCCTTGCTCCTAAACTCAAATTCTCCCGCAATTATACCAAATTTCTGTACTTAAAAGTTATTGCTGAAGCAAAATATCTCAGGCCAAAGCGTCGGCAGCATTTCTACCTACATGATGCGCTAATGCACAGAGGGTACCAGACAGGCAGAGTGATGGCAAGTGGCATACGACACTTGTTTTGATATCTCCTGGGCAAAATTCTCCAAGCCCGATGAGAACACTGGTCTGGCTTTCGTAAAATACCTTTGTCCTCGGACACAAAGTGCTGGAGTAACTCAGCAGGTCAGACAGCATCTCTGGAATCTGAAGAAGGTGGCTCGACCCAAAACATCACCTATTCCTTTTCACCAGAGATGCTGTCTGACCAGCTGAGTTATTCCAGCATTTTTGAACATGTATAGGTGATGTATCGGGTCGAGGCACTTCTTTGTAGGTTGCTATGAGCGTTTACCACGTAGGTAATGAAAACAGAAAACGCTGAAAACACTCAATAAGACTGGCAGTATCAATAGAAAGAGAAACAGAGTTAATGTTCAGGTCAAAGCTCCAGAAAGTGTATTTTGTACATTTAATAATTTAGATTGAACTTGATAAATTGGTTATTGTAATTTGCCTCTGGTGTGTAAATGAGTGGGAGAATGAAGGGATACTGATGACGGAGTACAAAAGTGGGATTTGTTCAAGTGGATGGTTGTAGAAACTAGGAATAGTAGATGTGGTTCAAATCCTTGTTCTGAAGAAGGATCCCAACCCAAAATATCACCAATCCACGCTCTCCAGAGATTTAGACTTTAGAGATACAGTATGGAAACAGGCCCTTTGGCCCACCAAGACCACGCCGACCTGCGATCACCCCATACTAGCCTATCCTACATACTAGGGACAATTTACAGCAGCCAATTAACCTACAAACCTGTACCTCTTTGGAGTGTAGGAGAAATCAAGAGCACCTGGAGAAAACCCACATGGACACAGGGAAAACGTACAAACTCCGTACAGACATGAATAACTCCATTCTTTCTGCATTGGAGCTGAAGAATTCAGGTGTTTTATTTTAAATGCCTTAGCTCCATTACAACTAGATTATGTCAGAACTACCATCTTGTGTCCAACCCCACTTTTACAACTGTATGGTTTATATGCAATAATCTGCGCACTATAGTTTAGTTCTCCTGCGTTCAATTTTGAACCAGAATGATTAATCTTCAGAATCATTCAAACATCCTAAGTATATAATCAATAAAGCATTCATTGACTTGATCACTTCAGATAGCCTCAATCCTTTTCTTTCCCATCCCGTCCAGTGTCATGCATAAGCCCCTGTGAGTTCATCTTTTACGAGGAAATAACATGCAGTGTATGCAATGAGATACCAAGACCTTCTAAAGTTTGTTTCTGATATTTGAGGTTCTTGGACTGTAAGTGCACAATAATATACATTTGACCAAACATATCATGTATCATATCATATCACATCTCCGCTGAAGTGAGATTTTGACAGATAGCCCTCTGTCTCAAAGGGACAAAAGCCATCAAACCTGAGGCAAACGGAGTTGGCTGCAAGAAAATAAGAGAGTCAGGGTGTTCTGTTTGCTTCTAATTGCGGACATTAAATTAACACTAATAAGCACTAGCTAAACTATGTTCTAGGCTTGAAAATATCGCAAAATATAGATTTCATATTTGTATTTCTATTTTATCAAAAATGCACAAATGCAGTAATTTGCTGCCAGTAACACATTAATCCCCCACATTGATGACTTTTCTCAATTTAGAATTTCAACAAATATGAAGTGAGAAGGGATCATTCTTACTCTCAAGGAATGATTGATCACAGAAACAAGTGTGATTTGGCTTTGTTTCAGCAAGTAGATTGACGTGCAAAAATGATCGAAGAAAATCCAATATCACACTGGATTGATAGAGTTCAATGATTGCATCATAACCATATAACCATATAACAATTACAGCACGGAGACAGGCCCTCTCGGCCCTTCCAGTCCGTGCCGACCATTTGTTTTCCCCTAGTCCCATCTACCTGCACTCAGACCATACCCCTCCATTCCCTTCACGTCCATATACCTATCAAACACCAGTGCAGAAGATGTGAGCTGCCAAAATCCATGACATGCATGCCCAAGCCTGCTTGCACACAATTCCCAAACCTATGCACAATTACACAATCATTTTCTGGCAACTCAGGTGGTGAATCTTTTCAGCACCTTTTGCAGCTTAATGTCGTAGGCCCCCCTCGGTCATGACTTTCCATGGGTGATACATCTTAGTTGTTGGCTGCTTGCTCCAAACCTCGGCTAGAGCAGCGTCGCTTGTGGTGAAGAGACCAGTCTATGTCACAAAGGTCACATTTGTGTGTGTGGTCTCTGGTTTGTTGAAGTTGTTGCGCTCCTTTCTGCGTGCCTGCTTGTCTGCCGCTGCACTCAACAGTTTCCCTTCCCCCGTTTTGAGATGTTGGTTCAGGGTACCTCTCCATCACATGCGGTCAGCTGCGAGGCTCTCCCAGGACTCCACATAGATGTCGAGTGCCTTCATATCTCTCTTGCAGACATCCTTGTAACGTAGCTGGGGGCGACCGATGGTTCTCCTCCCAGATGTCAGCTCTCCATAGAGGATGTCTTTGGGAATACAGCCATCCTCCATGTGGTGGACATGGCCCAGCCACCGCAGTCTGCGCTGCCTGAGTAGAGTGTACATACTGGGAAGCCAGTGCGAGACAGGATCTCGGCGTTGGACATTCTGTCTTGCCAGGATATGTCCAGGTTACGGCGGATGCTTCTCAGGTGGAAGGTGTTGAGTCTTCTCTCTTGCCTGGCATATGTAGTCCATGTCTCAATGCCATACAGCAACGTGCTGTTGACACAGGCGTTGTAGACTGCTATCTTTGTTTTCACTGTCAGCTTTGGGTTGGTCCACACTCGAGTTGTGAGGCGAGCGAGAGTTGTAGCTGCCTTCCCAATCCTCTTATCAATCTCTGTGTCCAAGGAGAGGTTGTAGGTGATGGTGGGGCTGAGGTACGTGAACTGATGGATGGCATCAAGTTCGTAGTCGTCGATGGTGATGACAGGCGGCGCCTCTGTATCCTGACCCAAGACGTTCATCTTCTTCAGGCTGATGGTCAGTCCGAAGTCCTTGCATGCCCGATAGAAGCGGTCCATCAGTGACTGTAGTTCCTGCTGGGTGTGGGACACAACTGCAGTGTTTTTGGCAAACAACATGTCTCTGATGAAAGCTTCATGTACTTTTGCCTTTGCTCTGAGGCGGGTGAGGTTGAAGACCCTGCCATCTGATCTAGTACGCAGGCAGATCCCCTCCGTTGCAGTGCCGAAGGCATGTTTCAGGCGCAGAGCGAAGAAAATCCCAAAGAGTGTGGGAGCGAGGACGCCACTGAGGATGTCAAAGGACTCCGAGAAGCCGCCATTGAACTGCACTGTCCCCTTCGTGTTGATGTGGAAGGATTCTATCATGCTCTGCAGTTTTGGTGGGCAGCCGATCTTTGGCAGAGCCTTAAATAGGCCATCTCTGCTGATGAGGTCGAACGCCTTGGTGTGGTCAATGAAAGCAATGTACAGGGGCATCCGCTGTTCTCTCCACTTCTCCTGGAGCTGGCGAAGGGAGAAGACCATGTCTACTGTTGACATTCCAGCTCAGAAACCGCACTGTGACATGGGGCAGAAACCCCACTGGCGACATGTCGTGGGGTGAAGCCTGTATGGTCGTGAGTAGTCGCTCAAAGAGTCGTATCTTGTTCTGGTCACCGCTGGATTTTCAACACGTTGAACATTTTCGGCGACCTGCAACGACCTATGACGGGTGCCGGCATAAGTGGGACAGGCCCATTAAAATGCTAAAAGCAAAATGAATCTTTGCAAGTTTCTACTCTGGAGGATAGAGGAAGTTTCTTCTTCCTCCTATTTCGTGTGGTGTGCACAGCCTAAAGTTGTAGTACAACTTGTTCCATTTGATCTTCGATTTGTGCACGTGGAGTTGATTGCATTAGACGAGACAGGGCAGACCACGTGAAGGTTGCAATCTTCCACCCCATAGAGGAAGCTAGAACAGCGGAAGAGAAGGTGGATGCATTTTTGAGGATTGGGTAATTGAGGGTTATGTCAAACTGGCACAGAAGAGGAGTTGAATGAATGAATACTTTATTTTCACAGGTAGACCCCAGGTATGCAAACAGTCACCCATAAAGGGCGCTTACAAAGTTACAAAGTGCTCCCGTGCCAGGTCCCTCATTGTTCTCATTGTTGAGTCAAATCTAGCATAGATCAGCTGCAATCATGTTGAATGGCAGACACCAATTTCTCCATTGTTATTATCCATTTTACATCCCTCACCCTTCCCTTCCCTGTCTCCCCAACACCCTCCCCTTGTGCCCCACCTATACTCGCACCAATTTCTCACCTCTCCCTCCACTTACATTCTTTCCTCAGGCTTCACAATTCACAACCCTTCAATCATTTTGTCGCACACCATTTTTTTCTTCCCTGGCCTTTGTTCAACCATCTGCTTATCAAAAAAAAAAACCATCGCATTTTTGGACCTATTACCTGCTACGCTTTGCCCTGCTCCTGCACTCTTCTAACTTTCCCCACCTCACCGAAGAAGGATCCTGACCCGGAACATTGCCTTGGACAGAGTGGATATGGTGAGGATGTTTCCACTAGTGGGAGAGTCTAAGACTAGAGATCTAAAGGCCTCTGAATTAAAGGACGTTCTTTTCGGAAGGAGATGAGGATCAATTTATTTGGTCAGAGGGTGGTAAATCTGTGGAATTCTTTGCCACAGAAGGCTGTGGAGACCAAGTCCAGATATTTTTAAGGCAGAGATAGATAGATAATTGATTCGATCAGGTGTCAGAGGTTATGGGAAGAAGGCACGAGATTGGGGTTAGGAGGGAGAGATAGGTCACAGAGTAGACTTGATGGGCCGAATGGCCTAATCACATGATCTTATCACTTTTATCACATGAACTTATGACCTACCCATGTTCTCCAGTGATGCCGCCTGCCTCATTGAGTTACTCCAGCAATTTGTGTAATTTTTCTACTTTAGTTCAGTGATTGAATTTAGAGATTCAGCATTGATCAACTGTTCACACTTATTCCACTTACTCATTAATTCCCTACATATTAGAGGCAAATTACAGAGGCCAATTAACCTAGAAACCTGCACGACTGTGGGATGTGGGAAGAAACCGGAGCACCCAGAGAAAACCTTCATGACCACGGGAAAAATGTGGTCCGCCACCATCCAAGGTCAGGATTGAACTCAGGTCTCTGGCGCTCTGAGACAGCAGAGCTTTACCAGTTGAGCCACTGTGCTGCTCTAAACATTGATTCAATTTCTTAAGCTAGTATTATGGCATACCTGTTCAATCTAAACATTGAAACTGTTGCTTTCATTTTCTAAATATCTACTTTCACCCATGTGCCTTGCCCGGTGCTAATTCTTTAGCATCAGGGATTCTATATCTCACGCTGATATCAACAGCAGCAGGGAACTCTTATTGTACAACCTTAAAAATTGTTATCGTCTCCAAAGAGCTGAAAGAAAGTATGGTGACCTTTATTAACTGACCACATTTTGACAATATTTCAGGTACAATATATTGTCATAATTGACGGTGCACTGTGTGGTTAAGCATTCATTATCACTCTTGATCTAAACAGTAAACTTGGAATAGCCACTGGATTGCCTGGATATATTACAGTTATGTTTGAGGATCTTTTACTTGGACTTTTCCAGCAGGTAATTACTTTTTAGTGTCTCATGTTAACAGCAGTCCTTTCATTTGCTCTGATATCTTGATAGACTGAGTTCCATGTAATAAAGAGTAAAAATAACCTCTCAGGTTCCTTCTGTCACTGAGTCCATCCCAGGCCTCTTCAGGCTGCGCTGCAGCTTAAAAATAATAGGATCCAATTACCAAACAAATGTAATTAACAGCAAACTGCTGCAGAAAAATTTATTTATAGCATCTGCTAAAGTGTGCTAACTTTTGTTGTACTGAAAATAATAAATTGTTCAGAACCCTAGGATTACCACTGGGACTATTTTTATTTCCATTTATTTCCTTTCATTCTTTCTTCACCAGCTGTGGAGTTTGCCTGGCTTATCTTACTCTGTTCACAGATCCCATACAAGCCCATCAACAGTTCCAGATCAAGCTCAATGATTTGAATAGGGCAGGCTGACACATCCCACAAGTGCAGTAATTGGGGCAAAATGAGGATACCTGTTTTTTTTTTTTAACTGATAAATCAGGAACACATCAGAACAAATCATGCAGCTGTTTTATTTTTTTTCAATCACAACTCTCATAGAAACCACATGGCAATCACCCAAAAACAACTGGCTTCAATTAATTAAAACATTAATTTATAATCAAAAGTTTCATCTCGATTGCTTTAGTATCTTGAAAAGATAAAATGAGCAAATGCAAAATTGGAGGAGGTTCTGTTCTTAGTTACTCATTTCTTAAAATAGCGTTGGGACATTGTTTCTCCTGATGGTATATTCCATTCATGAACATGACTCTCTAGGCTGTGAATCTCTGGAATTCTCAGTCCTGGAAGGCTATGATATCACTGGGTAATTAAAGAGGATGTAGATACATTTTTGAAAGGTCTGGTAACTGTGGGTTGCGGAGAATTGGCCCAGAGGAGAAGTTGAGGCTTGGGATAAGTCAGCCATGACCATATTAATTTAAATATAAAGCAAAGAAACAAGCCCTTTGATTCCCAGTGAGACCACGCTGACCATCGATCACACATTCACACTAGTTCTGTGCTACCCACTATCACATCCACTCCCTAAACATGAGGGGCAATTTGTACAGTCCAATTAACCCATAAATTAGGATGTGGTGGAAACTGAAGCACCAGGAGGAAACACCACGGGGAAAACATGCAAACTCCACACAGTCAGTATGCAAGCTCAGTATCAAACTCGGGTCTCTGATGCTGTGTGGCAGCAGCTGTACCAGCTGAGCCACACAATGAGTGGCAGGGCAGACTTGAGATGTCAGCTGGACTTCTTTTGTTCTTATTTACTTCTGTTCTGAAGAGTCAAGTTGTGCTTGGCCATTCCTATATCTGGTTCTCACCCATCAAACCTGCTGGTGGTTGCTATAAACTCTGGTGGATGCAGTGTTCCCGACATTCCCTTGTTGCTGTGGTCATTCGAGAGAGGCAGTGGGTGTAAATAGTGAAAAGGCCATTGGCAGTGGAAACTACGCCTAGATCACCCTGCAGCCCTTCTGACAGCTCAAAATGCAATTTAGAAATAGTTGCAAACTATTTCATTAATAAAACAATGAACATTTCCGATAGTTAATGAATGTTTAAAAAAAACGCAGCTGATGGTAATCAGAAAGAAATGCAGAACATGCTGGCAGCATTGGCGGCACAGTGGCGCAGGGGTAGAGTTGAAGCCTTTCAGCGCCAGAGACCCGGGTTTGATCCAGACTACGGGTGCGGTCTCTGTACGGAGTTTGTACGTTCTCCCCATGACCACATGAATTTTGCCCGGGTGCTCCTGTTTCCTCCCACACTCCAAAGATATACAGGTTTGTAGGCTAATTTGGCTTCGGTAAAAATTATAAATTGTCCCTAGTGGGTACAAATGTACAGGGATTGCTGGTTGGCACAGACTCGGTGGGGAATCTCTAACCTAAACCCACTCAGAAGGTCAGGTGGCGGCAGCGGAGGAAGAAACAGAATTAAATGATTGTTAGAATAGGAAGCCTCTGACAGGGGTAGATAAAGTATATGTTTATTTCAAACACAAGAGACTGAAGAAGGGTGGTAACCCAAACATTGCCTGATCCATTGAGTTCCTCCAGCACTTAGTTTTTTTGCAAATGAATGTGGCAAATTATTCTTATTTGTTTGTATTATGTGTTGCTGACTAGCAATAGTGCGATCTCACCCTATGTATTCTGTTTCATCATGAAATATTGCATCTGTGACATTTGTAATACAATGCTGAATTGCATGAGGAGATACCGTAGATGTCCCTGTGATTAAGAAATCCCTCAAGCGTCTTGACCCGAAACGTCGCCTATCTTCTTCGCTCCTTAGATGCTGCTGCACCCGCTGAGTTTCTCCAGCTTTTTGTGTAACCCTCGATTCTCCAGCATCTGCAGTTCCTTCTTTAACATTTTATCTCTGTTTGCTTTGGTGTTATCTTCTCCTAGCTAACAATGAATGCATATCTTTCATTCATTGTTCTTTATCTCTCCACATCACCGTCTATATCTCTCGTTTCCCTGATCCCTGACCAGTCTGAAGAAGGGTCTCGACCCGAAACGTCGCCTATCTCCTTCGCTCCTTAGATGCTGCTGCACCCGCTGACTTTCTCCAGCCTTTTGTGTACCCTCGATTCTCCAGCATCTGCAGTTCCTTCTTTAACACTCTATTCTACATTTTCCTTGATCTCCACCCCCTTTGATGTCTCGTACTCACTCCTTATACTTCCTAATCTCTCCATCTCCCCCTCCCCTGACTCTCAGTCTGAAGAAGGGTCTCGACCCGAAACGCCACCCATTCCTTCTCTCCAGAAATGCTGCCTGTCCCGCTGCGTTACTTCAGCATTTTGTGTCTACAGTGTGCATATGATGAGCATTTGACGGCCCGTATTCGCTGGAGTTTAGAAGAATGAGGAGGGATCAAATTGAAGTACAGATTAGTGAAAGGCTTTGATTGAGTGGACGTGGTGAGGATTCTTCCAGCTATGTCCTTCATGATTTTCTAAGGTTCCTTGGCAACTTCCTTGGTTCCAAAAAGAACAAGAACCAAACTAATGTCCCTCATCCTTGCCACTAATTTAGTAGATCACTTCTGCACCCTTTTTAAGCTTTACATCTTTCCTGTAATGTGGTGCCCAGAGCTGATCCCAATAATACAGTTGTTGCCCAACCAGTGATTTATAAAGTTTATTTGTTCATTTACTTTTTAGCTCTATTTATAACGCCCACGGTCTCATATACTTTTTTTTAACCACTTTCCCAACCTGTTCTGCCACTTTGCGCAAAACAGGTCAATGGATCCATCAAGTCCAACCTAGCTCATTCAAAAGGCATTCCAATTAATAGCTTCCCACATTTCCCTTCTCCTCTGCTCCCTAAATCGTGTTTGACATCTCCACTAACAGCTCACTCAGGTGACTGTTATTTATGTGAGTGCTTATTGCAAACTTTTCAGCTATGATTTACATTACTGCCTGATCTGAGCCTGTCCTCATCTGGTTTCTGTAACTAAATACTTTCCGTATGGTTCACTTGTCCCAGGTATGTGCTGGAACCCTAGCTGATGAGCTGCCTCTTCAGGGACTTTGAGACCAAGGTTATGTAGGTATCAGTATAGCTGAAATCAGCATGGAAAAGTGTAGAATATGTATCTGTCTGCTGTATTTAATATTATGCTTACTCAGCGATAAATTTACTTCAGGTAGATCAAACATTAGACAGATCTGACAATTAAGGTGAAAGAGATGGCGATTCAAGTCTTTATGAAATCAGATTACTGTCAGAGAATGACGCTATCATTAGATATAAAATGATTTACCTGCAATTCTGCTGAAGATGTGTTCCATTTGCAGGCTACATTTTCTTAATAGAATTGCACATGTGACAATCTGACAGCTTTGAGTGGATTCTCTGATTTCCCCACAAATCCTCGAGCTCAAAGGACTTCTTTGATGGAAAGAACTCAATATTTGCACTATCCGTGGCACAGTCTTGGTTTTACCTGTCTCAAATTAAATTACTTGGACTACATTCTTTAGTTCTGCACAGGTATTAAAGTATGTATTGCACTTTAAAATAGAAAAATCTGTTTGCTGGTAAATCGCATTGCTGTAGCATATCATATCAATAAAGGGACTAGCCTTCAACACTACAAGGTCACTAACACACAGATTACAAAACCAGCTTTATTCAGCACGTCGTCTCAATCACAATTGCAATTCCTAATGTGTTTTCCTATATCAATAAGCAGTGCATCATTCAGATCATAGCAATATCAACCTTCGTTTTATTAGAAGATAGACACAAAATGTTGAAGTAACTCAGTGGGTCAGGCAACATATCTGGAGAAAAGGAACAGGTGACGTTTCGGGTCAAAACGTTCCTTCAGACTGAGATTCGGGGGGGGGGGGGGGGGAACTAGAGGTGTGAAACAAATCAAAACAAATCAAAGCTGGCACCGATGACCAAGATCTGTTGTTGGCTGTGGAAGAGGATAACAGTGGGATATATGGATGGGAGCAGTGCAACTGGCAGGATGACTAGGGGGTGCTGGTCTACACCAAAGATAGATACAAGAAGCTGAAGTAATTCAACGGGTCAGGCAGCATCTCTGGAGAAAAAGAATGGCTGACGTTTCGGGTTAAGATGCTTCTTCAGACCCAAAGCGTATCCTATTCCGA
This sequence comes from Okamejei kenojei, assembly GCA_035221665.1. Taxonomy (NCBI): domain Eukaryota; kingdom Metazoa; phylum Chordata; class Chondrichthyes; order Rajiformes; family Rajidae; genus Okamejei; species Okamejei kenojei. The sequence goes on from CM069131.1 coordinate 45,267,083, forward strand.
CGCTTTAGAGATGCTACCTGACCCGCTGAGTTACTCCACCATTTTATGTCTATCTTCGGTGTAAATCAGCATCTGCAGTTCTTTCCTACAGTAGCTTACTTGCCTAGTTGCCATTGTTAGTAAGATATAGCATGAGTTCCAGATCTAATGTATAAAGAAAAACAATGGGAAATTGACAACATTCCGTTTTTCGGCCGCTTCACCTTATATTTTGGAATAAAACCCCTCGCCAATACACTTCTATTTCATTTTGTTTTACAAATTGGGATGTTGTTTCAAGATCAGAATGGGCTACTTGTTTGTGGGAATCTCATAAACCTCATACATAATGGACTAAATTCAACCTTGTGACTTTGGTCTGTTCAAGGTGGCTTCTTATAAAGACATTAGCTTTTTAAGTTCTACACTTGTCTACATCATCTGCACTTGTATTTTGCTTCAGTCTGGTTTTGTGTGTAATCTCTGCATGCAACCTGTAACCTCATAGCAATGATATATACTGCCCTCTACCACTACTCTCTAGCAAGGAGATCATTAAGTGCAGAAGAGTTGGCTGGAAACAGCACATCTGAAAATGATGAGGTGCCAGCCTAGTAAAGCTATTAGGCATTAGCACCTGCATGCAAACAAACAAAACCAGCATGAAGTAGATGAAGCTAAATGATCTTACAACCAAACAGATCAGATTGAATCTTTACAGTGCCACCACATATAGTTGTGAATAGTAGCGGACAATTAAACTGTTAACAAGAGAAGGAGTGCTCCAAGAACATCCCCATTCTTAATAATAGCAAGTCCCAGTGTCAGAGTGCTAAAGAAAAGGTTGAAGCAACCACAACCTCATGCCAAATAAATTATCCATTTTTGGCTATTTCCTTCTGGACCTTCTGGAGGGTGGTGAATCTGTGGAACTCATTACCACTGAAGGCTGTGGAGGCCAAGTCAATGGATATTTTTAAGGCAGAGAAGGATAGTTTCTTAACTCAGCAGGACAGGCATCATCTCTGGAGAGAAGGAATGGGTGACGTTTCGGGTCACGACCCTGTTCGATTTCATTATTAATGCCTTAACCTGTGACCCAACTCATTCCTGCGTGCAGCAAGACCAAGACACCATTCAGGCATGGGTTGCTAAATGGTAAGTAACGTGTGTGCCACAAAAGTGCCACATACAACAAAAGAATATCCAATCACCTACATTAAACGGCATTACTATCACTCAGTCTCCTATTCTAGACCAGAAACTTAGTTGCACCTGCCACTCTTTAAACGTTTCTGTTAGTTATTGATGCTGGGTCATGCACCCCGTTATGCTTTTTCTCAAACCAGCCGTTCCGTCTCAAGCCAAGTACAGGAAAACTCCAAGTAATTTGTCAAGTTCCTGATTGCTTTTCTCTTTAGGTGGGCCAGGTTTAAGATTTGTCGAGTAATTCAAGAAGATTTATCTGGACAAACTTGGGAAGGTGAACCATCCAACAAGAACTAGCTCAATTTGTCTCACTGCATGACAACAAATTGGAGGAAAGACACAAAATTTCCGTTCCTGCAATCAACTGAAGAAGGGTCCCGTCTCTAAACGTCACCTCTCCACGTTTTCCATGGATGCTGCCTGACCCACTGAGTTATTTGAATTTCGCCTTGTTCCTCCAATTAAGCTTTTGTTGGCCTGTAGTGGGATAAATTGAGTTAATTCCTGATTGTTGAAACTTGGTTCACCTTCCCAAGTTTGTCCAGATAAATCTTTTTGAAATACTTGTGTCCCGAATTATTCAGGTCCCGACCCGAAACATCACATTTCCATGTTCTCCAGCTATACTGCCTGACCCACTGAGTTACTCAGCATTTTTCGTCTTCCCTTAATAAACCAGCATGTGCAGTTCTTTGTTTCTACAAAACATTAATGCGCATCATTTATACTGTTCGATGTAATTACCGATCAAGAACAAACACGAATATGGCATTCAATATTGATAGGAGGAGAATTGACTTTGTAAGGTGGTGTGATAGGTATAAGGCACCTTGGCAGCCATCAGTTTTTATTTCCAATGACTTTAATGGAATTCAAGATCCATCCCAATAACTTCTATCAAACTGAGAGGCCAGATGGAAATAGTAAGCCGCCGCCATAGTTTGTTTGAACATATTGCCACTGCATGGCAGTAACGTACATTGCATTGATTTTTAGCATTACTGCCCTGCCACCTTGGAGCTGGTAATTCATAAAGCAGGCCATTTGGCCCATCCTGCTCATACAGATTTTATCATGGAACTATCTAATCAATTCCAATTTTCATCTGGTTGCCAATGATGTTGTATTTTTATTTTGCTGTCATACATTTATTCAATTCTATTTTAAATGTACTATTAAAAGTAATAATACGATCATTTCAGGCAATATGCTCTCGATCATGAGAAAATGTTTTATTAATTTTGACAATCATTCTAAAGTTGTCCCTTCCAGTTAGTCCTTCTACTATTTAAACAACTTCACCTTAATTACATTATTAAAACTTTTATTTGAATAATCTGCACCTAACCTTCAATATTCTAAGGAGGACACCATTTTTACACAAAATGTGGAGGGTGTTTGGGACGAGCTGCCAGAGGAGATAGTTGAAGCAGGGACTATTGCAATGTTTAAGAAGCAAATAGACAAGTACATGGATAGGATAGGTTTAGAAGGATATGGGCCTAACGCAGGCAGGTGAAACTAGTGTAGGTGGGACATGTTGGTCGGATAGGGAAAGTTGGGCCGAAGGGCATGTTTCCATGTTGCGTGACTCTATGAAGCTTTGACAGCTTCTCCAGTCTCTTCATATGGTTGAATTGCTTCATCCCTTTCCAAAGATATTGTACACACAATTGCACAGAATATCTCCATCTGAGATTTCATAAAGGTTTACATAACTTCCTTTTGATTGTGCTCGGTTTGCACTAATGCCTTTGATCCTGTTTGCATATTTAACAGCATGCACAACTTGTCCCACTTTTTTTCATATGTGTACATATATCCCTATATTTGTTCCATTCTACACTGCCTTCAAAATTTAGTTCACATGGATTATCTTTATCCTTATTTCCAAACTGTTTCATTGCACCCTTCAGTGCATTTTCTTTTACACCAATTTGCCTTTGTTATCCCAAAGTCCCTTACTTTCCTCCTCTTTTCTTGCACTACCTATTTAAATGATGTATCACCTGCAAGTTTTTAAATGATTCATTGTACATCCAATGGCAGATCAAAAATATATTACAATGTACAATGCTCCCAATGCAGACAGCTAGAAAGTGAATTAAAAATCATGTACTGCCTTTAATGTAATGAAACCTCCAAAAGCTTCCTTACTTTATGCTTTACTCCAGTCTCTGAAGCAACCTTCGTATTCTGAATTAAAAAATGCTGGAAACACCCAATAGGTCAGGCAGCATCTTTAGACTATATACCTTTATATGAAAGAAGGCCAGTTAACATTTCAGGTTCAACATCCTTCCTCAAAACTTTAACTTAAAAATTCTGCATCCACTCCTCCTGAACACCATTGGTTTTAATTCTGCTACTTGGACAATTACAAAGCATATTGGCAAATATATTTTTAAAGTCCATATTTGCAATGTAATTTCATTCTCTCATTAATTCTTTCCACTACTATGTCATAAAATTGTTACTGACTTTCAATTATTGACTGGAATTTCTCAATTCCGACTTGGATTATTGTCTCTAAACGTTTCCTTATGACCAACAATAAACCTCCACTGCCCACTTCAGTCTGACAGTAAAGAACTGGCTCAGCCCACAATGGTTTCAGTGGTAACTCTTCATTATACAGGATTTACGATAGATGCTGACTGCAGAGCTGTTTTATGTGATGTCATAAAATGCTTCATTCTACCTTCATGCTCATTCAGTGCAAAGGACTTGAATGGATGCAGTCTGCCATAGAATCATGGATTGCTGTAATAATGATGAAGGCCATTCAACCCACTGTAACTGTGCTGGCTTTTAAGAGCTATTCAATTATTTCAATTCACTTGTCATTCCTCCATAAATCTAAAGTTCCTCATTCATGTATCTACTGAATTCAGCTTTCCTCATTCATGTATCTACTGAATTCTGAGGTGCTAATGAACTGGCTTTCATCTCCTATTCTGGGTGTGCACTTCAGATCATATGTTCTCAAAAATAAAATTGAGAAACCGCTTTTACACCCGAACTATTGGGTGATTTTTCAAAACAATAACTGACTGCAATGATTCTGATTTTTTAAAGAAACAGTCCTGTGGTGGGGGGGGGGAGGAACAAGCTGGATACTGGGTCTCACGGGATGTCATTGGAGATGAAGGAGGTGGGCAAGAGGGAGGAGCAAAAATAGTCCAGCTTTGCTTGCAGATTTTTCTTGTCATGATTGTTTTTTGTATCACTTACAGCTCATTTTGTAGCTCTCTCACCATGCTGGATGGACACCGATTTTAATCCCATTTCAAAAAAAGTTGTGTTAACTGTTCAGAACAAGGTTGAGGGAGGGCAGAGAATCCAAAATCCAAGATGCTGAAAATCGAACACTAAAGCACGAAATCCTGGAAATACTTGGCGGGACTGATATAACCATATAATAACAATGCTTTGTTATAACCATATAACCATATACATAGAAACATAGAAATTAGGTGCAGGAGTAGGCCATTCAGCCCTTCGAGCCTGCACCGCCATTCAATATGATCATGGCTGATCATCCAACTCAGTATCCCACTATAACAATATAGTATCAATATAACAATTACAGCACGGAGACAGGCCCTCTCGGCCCTTCCAGTCCGTGCCGACCATTTGTTTTCCCCTAGTCCCATCTACCTGCACTCAGACCATACCCCTCCATTCCCTTCACGTCCATATACCTATCCACTTTACTTTTAAATGTTAAAATCGATCCTGCCTCCACCACCTCTGCTCGAAGCTCATTCCACACAGCCACCACCCTCTGAGTAAAGAAGTTCCCCTCACGTTACCCCTAAACTTCTGTCCCTTAATTCTCATGTCATGCCCTCTTGTTTGAATCTTCCCTACCCTCAATGGGAAAAGCTTATCCACGTCAACTCTGTCTAACCCTTTCATCATTTTAAAGACCTCAATCAAGTCCCCCCTTAACCTTCTGCGCTCCAAAGAATAAAGACCTAACTTGTTCAACCTTTCTCTGTAACATAGTTGCTGGAACCCTGGCAACATTCTAGTAAATCTCCTCTGTACTCTCTCTATTTTGTTGACATCCTTCCTATAACTAGGCGACCAAAATTGTACACCATACTCCAGAATTGGTCTTACCAATGCCTTGTACAATTTTAACATTACTTCCCTACTCCTATATTCAATGCTCTGATTTATAAAGGCCAGCACACCAAAGGCTTTCTTTACCACCCTATCTACATGCGATTCCACCTTCAGGGAACTATGCACAGTTATTCCTAGATCCCTCTGTTCCACAGCATTCCTCAATTCCCTACCATTTACCATGTACGTCCTATTTTGATTTGTCCTGCCAAGACGTAGCACTTCACACTTATCAGCATTAAACTCCATCTGCCATCTTTCAGCCCACTTTTCCAAATGGCCCAAATCTCTCTGTAGACTTTGAGAATCTACTTCATTATCCACAATACCACCTATCTTAGTATCATCTGCATACTTACTTATCCAATTTTCCACCCCATCATCCAGATCATTGATGTACATGACAAACAACAGTGGACCCAACACAACCTTCCATGGGGAACCTTGTCAAAGGCCTTACTGAAATCCATATAGACAACATCCACTGCTTTACCCTCATCAATTTCCCTAGTTACAGCTTCAAAAAATTCAAGAAGGTTTGTCAAACATGACCTTCCAGGCACAAATCCATGTTGACTGTTCCTGATCAGACCCTGTTTATCCAGATGCTTATATATATTATCTCTAAGTATCCTTTCCATTAATTTGCCCACCACTGACATCAAACTAATAGGTCTATAATTGCTAGGTTTATTCTTTGAACCCTTTTTAAACAATGGAACAACATGCGCAGTACGCCAATCCTCCGGCACTATTCCCGTTTCTAATGACATTTGAAATATTTCTGTCATAGCTCCTGCTATTTCTACACTAACTTCCCTCAATGTCCTAGGGAATATCCTGTCAGGACCTGGAGACTTATCCACCTTTATATTTTTCAAAAGTGTCAGTACTTCCTCCTCTTTGAATCTCATAGTTTCCATAGCTACTCTACTTTTTTCCCTTACCTCACAGAGTTCAATATCCTTCTCCTTGGTGAATACCGAAGAAAATAAATTGTTCAATATCTCCCCCATCTCTTTTGGCTCTGCAGATAGCTGTCCATTCTGGTTCTCTAATGGTCCAATTCTATCCCTCGTTATCCTTTTGCTATTAATATAGCAAATGTTAAGGATGAAGGATCTCCGACGTGAAACGTTCGTGCTGTTTCTCTTCGCACAGGTGCAGCATGACCCGTTGAGTATTTCCTGTAGGTTCTGTTTTTGTTGAGGGTTTGCTGCACTGCCGGTGATGCCATTTGTGTGTGCGATATTTATACAAGACTTGTGAGATCACTCAAGTGGATGCCAGTCATTCCACTGCACCATTTCACAGAAGAACAGAGGATTGATTCATCATCCTGGAAAACAGTTATTGCTCAATGAACATTTTTTTAAATTGAGTATTTGATCTTTATCACTTTGCACTTTATGGGAGTTTGCTGTCAGCAACTTAGTTCTCTATTTTCCCAATCACAACAGTAACTACACCTTAAAGGTACTTCATTGGCTGCGGAGCACCTTGGGATATCTTGAAAGAAATATGAAAGGAGTCATTTAAATGCAGTTTTCTTTTCTTTACATAACTTTATCAAGGTATGAGGCCATCTTCTGAATATTTTTCGATGTGAATAGATATCTAAGGAAATTGCACAGAGCGTTTTTAGTTTTAGTTTAGTTTATTATTGTCACATGTACCGACATACAGGGAAAAGCTTTTTGTTCTGTGATACCCAGTCAAAGAAAAGACTATACATGGTTACTATCAAGCCATCTACAGTGTACAGGTAAATGATAAAGGGTACAACATTTAGTGCAAGATATAGTCCGATAAAGTCTGATAAAAGATAATTCAAAGGTCACAAATTAGGTAAATAGGAGGCCAGGGCCGCACTCTAGTTGGTGAGAGGATGGTTCAGTTGCCTGATAACAGCCAGGAAGAAACCGTCTCTGAACATGGAGGTGATTTTCCAACTTCTGTCCCTCTCGCCCGATGGGGGAAGAGAGGTGACCAGAGTGAGGCTAGTCCTTGATTATGTTGGTGGCCTCTCCAAGGCAGCGTGACATTTTTTATTTCCTTTATTTCGCAATTAGAATCTATTTTTGGCCAAATCCCACAATGATTAGGGCGTTGAAATGTGATGAAGACTCAGCATATTTCTGAGAATAGTTAAAAGGCAATGATGTTGTACTACTGATGAAACAGAGGAAGTCACAATTAAGATAACCAAAAAGGTAACTATGTGGCCCAGGGCTAGGTCATGATCTGTTGGCCATAAACTAAAAAAAAATCAATCATTGTCAGCTCCCTAGACAGATTCTCTTGGACTTTTAACAGATGGTGACTGCATATGGATTTGAAAAAAAATTGGAAAAAGCTGTAGAATTGTTGGCAATCATCAGTGCATCACCTGTCATTGTTACAACAGAGTTAAGAGATAACACTAAAAGTAAACAGATTAATAATGCAACAAAGATCCAGCATTGGCAAGCAATATGAAATCTCATAATGTCTGTCCTAAGGTATGGAAATATTTTGACTTGTTAGAATCAAGATTTTTTTCTTTCCATTGAAGGTACGGATGTACACTAAATTCAACAACTTTAGCTGGAACTCTATGGTGTTACAACATATGTTGTATGTGCTTAATTCACTGTGTGCTTGGTTCACACAAACACTGAATGCAGAACCCACTGCCTTCAGAAGGCACAAGTTCACACCTTTGTGAGTACAGAGTAAGATGGTCACTTCTCCAAAGAAGAGGCAACATTAACATCCTTAGACAAAATGGTTCAATGCTTCTTTATTACCACATATGCAGAGCACCGTGAAATTTTACTTCGGAGTCACGTGAGTGACTGCGTGAAGACCCCGCCAGCCCGCATGCGCATCATATCGTCTATCGCATTGCGCAACGACAGGCTGGGGACGCGCTGCTCCACCAGCGGTAAGTTTCAAACCTGAAGGTAACTTTGTCAACTTAATTCCAGGTCTGTTTCTCCTTGCAGGAAGCTCTTACAGAGTTCCTGCTGGAGACGTTGTGGGGAATCCCACCTACAGGGACCGCGGGGGAATCCCGGCTGCAAAAATCGCGGGGATACCCGGCTCGGGGGGGGGGAAACCGACCACAGACATCGTGGGGAATCCCGTCTTCAGGGACCGCGAGGAAATCCCGGCTGTGGGAACCGCGGAGATTGGAATCTGTGGGGAACCCGGGACAGCAGGAAGATTCAAGCCGCGGGGTGAACCCGGCTCAGGGAAACCCGGCCGCGGGGACCACGGGAATACAAGCCGCGGGGTGAACCCGGCTCGGGGAAACCCGGCCGCGGGGACCACGGGAAGATTCAAGCCGTGGGGTGAAACCGGCCTGGGGAAACCCGGCCACGAGGACCACGGGAAGATACAAGCCGCGGGGTGAACCCGGCTCGGGGAAACCCGGCCACGGGGACCGTGTGGAGGACACAACTGCGGACTGCAGAAGTGCGGATAGCCGGCGGCGTTTTTCCAGATTCCGGCAGCCCGGGCAGGGGTTCAACGGAGCCTGAAAGGCCTGGACTAGGACGAGTCAGGCCAGGGGGGTTCCCCTCCGACATGGGTACGTCCTCGGACGTTTTTTACCCATGTGGAGCATGGATAGCGTCCGCAGGGCGCTCATCCCACTGAGGTGCTCCATCCTGATGTAGTCCATGGAAGGCCATATCAGCACAGGCCCCCTAGGGGGCCTGCAGCAGCACCTATTTCAGGGCTGCATACAAATCTCCCTCTCTGCGAAGTGGAGTGCGAGGAGTCAGTGGATAGCTGATTCCAAACTCGGAAGTATGTCCAGGGAACATACTGGAGTACAGGCGTGAGGTTCCAGAAATTTCTGGCATGGCATCAAGACCTTCGCTAACGAAGAAACCTGGAAGGCCAGAGTTCCCTCGTGAAGCAGCAGCCACCTCACGTCACATCATTACAGGAACTGGTGCCGACTGTGAGATACCATGCACCTGCAAAATTGTTCCTGAAAGGACCAGCAGTGAACAGCACTATGTGCGGGTACATTGCACACTTCAAAATGAACTGCTTCCAGAAGAACGCCATCGGACCTGCCTTAAATTCCAAATTTGCAGGCTCAAGTAAGGCCAGCAATGTCCAGCCACCGAATCCTCTCTTCAGGAAATCTGTCCAAACAGGTAAGACCCGGATGAAGAATCAAAGCTGTCCGGCTTATCAAGGTACCACGGCAACAACACACCCCACGCCCCCATCGACAGCAAGCGTTTCACTGAAGCTGGTGGCAGCTTCAAAGCTGGGCACAGGTCTTTCAGGCCAAGGCCCAAACCGGTCCTTGGGGGAAAAAGATGGGATCCACGCACCCCAGCAATCCTACTCTCCAAATCTGGGAAGGAAATAGAACCCGCATCAGGGGTCTTTGGGCTTACCACAAGACCACCAATAACCATGAAGGTAGGTGGGTCTAGTTCTTTCCGAAATATGAGGTATGTGGACCATTTACAAGTTGGTAAAATTTACACTTGGTTTGTGCATATGATCTATTTATAAACTAAAAGATAATATGAGATCAGTTTTATTCTGCACAGTTTACAAACGAGACAGACGCAGGAATTGGCCAGAGTTCTCGGAATATGGCCGGAGTTGATTTTCAAGACAGGCCCGCAGTTGCGGCCTGCTCATTGTCATAATGGGGGATACTGGGTTCAACTCGCATGTGCAGTATAGACATTTCTGAATAGGAAACTTCATTACTGTCTAACAACTGAGGATCAGTTTTCCACTCACAGGGCTCACCGGAGGTATTTGAAATTTAGCTGGACGGGGCAATGATACAGTTAAAAGCATTGCAAAATGGGCTAACTTCAGCTCCCAGGTTATTTACCAAATCACTAAAACCAGTGCTTCGGCTGCTCAGAGCTAAAAAAGCTATTGCTATGGCCTATCTGGATGATGTTCTAAACGCTGTATTTTGCTAAATTAGCAGTATCAGCCACAAAACTATATTTCAGAAATTGGGTTCACATCCATCCAGTTAAATTTAAGTTGATACCAACTGAAATGATTGAGTATTGGGATTTACCTTTAACTCTATTAAATTGTCTGGGACTATGCCCTGAGGCAAGAGATTGGAACTAATTTAAGCCTGTAACAACCTAGTTGTTATCAAGCAGCCTTATATTCAAGTGTAATTGGCAATATATTGGCTTACAGCTGTGCAATTTGGGCCTTTGCATTATCAGAGCTATACAGCGTGCAAAGGAGTAAGCTCTCAAGTACCATGTGGGTCATTGCTACCAGACCTATGCTATTCCCAGCTGAAACGATCAAAATCACCATCCTGGACAAACAGTATTCAGCATTGCTCCACTAACCTTCATCAGTAAATCTTCAGTTAATTACAAACTGATGCTATTGCTCAAAGATGAAAAATTACTAATACCATCTCTAGTTACGGAGACGGATGGGTTTGCATGAGTTGCCAATTGTTCAGTTATATGGTATCAAATACCTATAGACACTAAGTGCATTCTGTGGATTAAAGGGTTTGTGCGAATATGCATAATCTGCATGCTCAAGTCTAAGTTGATACACTTTGGTGCAGTTATATGTTTATCACATGGGTGCAATCAAGTCAAAGTATCCGGTGATAGTTTACCTAACCTCATTTGGCATTGGTGTATCATCATGTAAACTCAATGACAACACAGAATGGATGTTGGATCACAAGTATTTAATGACATTGTGGGCTCGATGGAATACCAAAAGATCGAGATGTTTGCATCCAGGTTCAATCACCAGTTGCAAAAATTATGTGGCATATCAGTGGCAATGGATGCATTCTCGCTACACTGGGGAGGAATGTTCTTAATGTCTTCCTCCATTGTGCCTCATTAGACGGGTCTTTTACTGCCATTTACTGTGCCTAACGTGCCTTCTCATCATGTTGGCTGCGGGGAGCAGAATCCACTCTGTCGGGTCTCACCTTCTGATATCTAGATTATGAAGGGTATCTTCAACCCGAAACCTCCCAGGCCCAGGTACGCAGAGATATGGGATCTTAACATTGGGCTACATCCCTGTCCTTGGTCAAACTCACTTACAAAGTGGTTATGCTCATGGCGCTGAGTTCAGCGCAACGGGTCCAGTCTTTGCATAAGCTGTGACTGGACAGGATGATTATATCTGCAGGCAAAATAACATTTATGTTTATGACTTAGTCAAGCAGAATACACCAGGGACATCGGGTCTCAAACTAGATTTGTTGGCATATCCCATGGACCTTCGGTTGTGTGTGGCCACACATCTACACCAGTATGTTAAGGTCACTAGAGCCTTGGAGGCTCTCAACTAGCAATGTTTGTTAGTCACATAAAGCCTCATAAGAAGGTATCACTACAGACCATCTCCAGGTGGTTAAAACGGGTTCTGGCTTGAACACTGACATTCAAGTCTCACTCCATCTCGGCTGCAACAACAGCAGCAGGGTTATGGACGTTTCGCGGGACCACATCCTGGTGGCTGCAGGATGGTCAAACGAACGATCTTTCCAAAACATTTTAGAACTAACACATTGCCAGACCGGGGGTATTTGCCAACTCTATTTTAGGTTCTGTTTATAGTTTCCTCCCGGTTGAGGGAGGTTACTATTATCATTATTTGTTCATTAAAAGCATCAATATGTCTATATCTATGTGATGTCTGAATGCATTATTTATGTTCACTCATCATTGGTCAACTAATGCAGTGTGTGACGCATGGACTTGTTTCCACGGCATGAAATCACAGAGCTTTGAAATCTTCACGTAGTGACACCGAAGTAAAATAGTAAGATTGAATGAGAACTTACCAGTTTGAAGTTTGATCTTTATTTTATGAGGAGTTACGTTGAGGGATTACGTGCCCTCCACTCCCAACCCTCTATCATAAAGGTCAGCTGGTATTCTATTTTCTCTAATCTTACTATATTCAGTTCAACTACTGTTATCTGTGATTTCACACCACTGCTTTGAAGATTGATGCACAATCGGGCTGGCGGGATCTTCACGTAATCCCTCAACGTAACTCCTCATAAAATAAAGATCAAACTTCAAACTGGTAAGTTCTCATTTAATCTTACTATTCTTTTGCACAACCAACAGATGCACAGTCGCCATATTTTGGTGCTGTTTACAAAGAAAAAGTCCAAAGTCCAAGTCTGGTCCACATGTTGGAAGCACTGGAGCGCCTCCTGTCCAGGTAAGACCAGGCTGCGGCAGGCCCGTGACCCGCATCCCTCTCCTCGCCCAACCGTCTCTGAGTCCCAGGGGTTGCCTCCTGGATCCGACCATGAAGGCTCCGGAGGCAATATCCCGATCCCTCTCCTACCGGCCCACTCCTCACATCTGGCATTGCCACTGGCTCCCTCCTCGACTCTCCTTTTCACCTGTAAAAGAGTAGGGAGCGATGAGAAATCCACCAGGATGCATGCTCCCAAATTGGGCAACAAACGATAATGATGAAAAGGAGAGAATATCAGTGAGTTAAAACATGCAATGCTCACCTGTAATGAGCACCTCCCTTTACACACTAACTAAGAACACACAAGCAAAGAAAAAGATTTTGAGGAAATATTGTATAAATAGAACTGCTTGGATAGTGACTTTTATGTGGGCTAGGTAATTTGCAAAAGAAAAGCTTAGGGTTTTCCTGACTAAATAAAGTGCAATGAAGCATATACACACAGGGAAGGATGAGTCAAGACATAGAAACGGTTAACCTAAACCTGAATAGCTTACTTTATTGCTTTGAGGCAATTGTATCACTGGAGGAAATTATATTTGGTATGACTTTGTGTTGAAGAATGGATAGCTGAATAGGGGCCTCTTCTTAGGCCAGATGTCAACTGCTCTTTTCTCTATGGCACATTCTTAAGCTGTGAGGTTTATGCTGAGTTTGAGATAGAATTCAAGGCTGAGAGATAATAGGCCCTGTAGTTAGCCTTGGCTATGTTGAATTTGGATTATGTGAAGGGGAGGCTGTAAATTAAGAATGAAGCTGTATCCTGGCACCAAACACTTATCAATTAAGTTGACAGATTTACGACCCATGCATGCTTGGTTGGGAGATGTGTACGTGTTTTGAACTTAGAAACTGTAATTCAGCAAACTTATATCATTAATGTTTTAAAGACATATGTAATAGTAAAATCAGAGTGAAACAATTTATGAAATGTATTGTCTTAAGTAGGACTGTAAACATTAGACTTATAGAAATTGTTTAGATTTATAGAAATATCTTTCTTCTTGGTATGGGAAGTGTGTATGACGTGCGATCATTGTATTACATATGTATCTTATATTTTGAGGAGTGTTCTTTGATAATTAGGTCTACTGGGGTTTTGCTGTGTTGAAATAAAATAATTCTAAAGCAAAGTTATACCACAGGCAAACAAAGGTTTTAATGAGGCCAGGGAAGGGGGATCATGTGACTGATGCTGTAAATCACCAGAATGACTCAGATGATTGGTTACTAGCTTGTCATACCCTCTGTATCTGAAATGTCTAATACCTATATAAATGATATGAGTTCTATCAAAGTTACTCCTCTCTGGACCCGCCCCAGACCATCAGCTCTGTTGGAAGGTTCAAGAGAATAGTCTCAGCTGAATAAAGAATCGATTTCAACAGCTACAAGTGTTTGTGTCAAGTTGACTTTAGATTGACAAAAGAACTCAGTTTAACAATTTCATCTTTTCTCTGTCTTCTTCCTTTAATTGCATATGACAAAAAACAATTTTGGAGCAATACATCTTGTACTGTGTTGCCAATCATATTTTTAAACATATTGTTAATCGCTGTTGGAATACATAGAATTATAGAATCGTACAGCACAGAAAAGAACCCTTTTAGTCCACTTTGTTCATGCCGACCTAGTGCTTTTCTGTGTTAATCCCATTTGCCTGCGTTTGGCCCATATTAACATCTCTAAACATTTCTTATCCATGTATCTTACCAAGTGGTTTTTTTTAATGCTGCCAGAGTACCTCCCCTTTCCCCTCTCAACTTGATTCGGATTCCTGATTCCTCTACCCTGGGTAAAAGATTCTGTACATTCTGCTATCTATTGGTCTCATGATTTTATACACCTCTGTAAAATCACCCCTCAATCTCCTACACTCTAAGGAATAAAGTCCTAGCCTGCCTAACCTTTCGCTATAGCTCATATTTAGTCTAATTACGGAGTAGATTACATCTTAATTTGTTAGCAAATTGGCTCTATTTGGTCAACAATAAAACCAGTAGCGTGACTAATGGCAGTGCTAATGTTGACCTCTGGCTATCAGGTCCTGCTCTCCTTTGGGAAGTAAGATATGGACTGTTATGTTGAAACTGAGACTGGGGATGAAGTGGGGAATTTTCCTCTTCTAACCTCATGACCTTCTGACTAACATTGGTTCACTCCTCAAATCAACGGATATAATGCAGTCATATCTTGTGACATTTTGAATTGGATCTGTTACTCATCTCACATTTAATTTCCGCCCACATGATTAAAGTTATAAAGTCAAGAAATGATTTTAGTTTTTAGTTTTTGTTCATAAGTCATAAGATGCTCAGTCATAGGAACAGAATGAGCCCATTCTGTCCATTGAGTCTACTCTGCCACTCAATCATGGCTGATCTATCTTTCCATCTCAACCCCATTCTCCTGCCAACTCCACACAACCTTTGACACCCGTACCAATCAAGAACCTGTCAATCTATGCTTTAAAAATACCCAAAGGTTTGGTCTCAACAGCCATCTGCAGTAATGAATTCTACCGATTCACTACCCTCTGGCTAAATAAATTCTTCCTTATCTCCTTTCTAAAGGTACGTCCTTTTATTCTGAGGCTGTGCTCTCTGATCTTAGACTCTTCCACTGGTGGAAACATCTTCTCCACATCCACTTTATCCAGGCCTTTCATTATTCGGTAAGTTCAATGAGGTATCCCTCATTCTTCTAATCTCCGCCGAGTACAGGACCAGAGCCATCAAACGCTCATCATATGTTAACCCAATGATCCCCAGGATCATTCTCATAAACCTCCTTTGGACCCTCTCCAAAGACAGAATATCCCTCTTCAGATGTGGGGCCCAAAACTGCTCACAATGCCTAAAATGTGATCTGACCAGTGCCTTATAAAGCCTCAGCATTACATCCCTGCTTTATATTCTAGTCCTCTCGAAATGAATGTTAACATTACATTTGCCTTCCTTACTACCGATTCAACTTGCAAATTAACCTTTTGAGAATCCTACACCAGCACTCCAATTACCCTTTGCAACTCCGATTGCTGAATCCTCATCGTATTTAGAAAATAGCCTATGTCTTTATTCCTACTACGAAATTGCCTGGCCGCAATATTTGCTATGCTATATTCCACCTGTCACTTCTTTGTCCACTCTCCCAAACTGCCCAAGTCCTTTTGTAGACTCCCTTTTTCTTCTGCACTTCCTCCGCCTATCTTCATATCATCCACAAACATGGCCACAAAGCCATCAATTCCATCATCCAAATCATTAATACACAATGTGATAAGTAGGGGTGCCAACATCGACCCATGTGGGACACCACTAGTCACTGGAAGTCCACTAAAAAATCCCCACTTTATTCCCACTTTTTGCCTTCTGCTATTTAGCCAATTCTGTATCCATGCTAGTATCTTCCCTCTAATACCAAGGGCGCTCATCTTGTTTAGCAGCCTCGCATGTGGCTTTATCAAGGGCTTTCTGAAAATTCAAGTAAATATCTTCCACTGACTTCTTTGTCTATCCTGCTATTTACTTCCTCAAAGAATTCCAACAGATTTGTCAAGCAAAATCTCCCCTTTGCAAAACCGTTGACTTTGGCCTATTTTATTACGTGCTTCTAACCACTCAGAAACCGTTTAAAAATGGACTAAAATCTTACCAACCACACAAGTCCGCCTAACCAGACTATAGTTTCATCTCTTTTGTCTCACTCCCTTCTTGAACAATGGAGTAACATTTGCAATTTTCCAGTCTTCTGGGATCTCTCCTGACTAGTGATTCTTGAAAGATCACTACTAGTGCCTCCCCTATCTCTAAAGCCACCTCTTTCAGAGCCCTGAAGTGTAGTCCATCTGGTCCATCTGACATCCACCTTCAGACCTTTCTACGTCCCGAGCATCTTTTCCTTAGTAATAGCAACACCACTAACCTCTGCCCCCTGACTCTCTTGAATTCCCCATTACTACTTCTCCAGCATCATTTTCCAATGGTCCAATATTCACTCTTGCCCTGCCTTTACTCTTTATATATCTGAAGAAACATTGGTTATCCTCTTTTTTATTATTGGCTAGCTTACCCTCATATTTTATCTTTTTTCCCCTTAATGCCTTTTTAGTTGACTACTGTCAGATTTTAAAAGCTTCCCAATCCTCTGTCTTCCCACTAATCTTTGCAATATTATATGCCACCTCTTTTACATGTTATGCTGTGTTTGACTTCCTTTGTCAGCCACGGTCGCCTCATAGTCTCCTGAAAATCGGTCTTGCTCTTTGTGATTAAAAGATCCTGCATCTTCCAGATTACTCCCAGAAATTCCTGCTGTTGCTGCTCTACTGTTATTCCCTCTAGGATACCTCCCAAACAACTTTAGCCATCTCCTCCCTCATGCCTATGTAGTTACCTGTACACATGAGTAATACCGATGAGTCCATCATCTGAATCCATCCTCTTCCTCTCAAACTGCAGATTGAATTTTATCATATTATGATCACTCCTACTAGAGGTTGCTTGACATTAAGCTCACAAATCAAATGTGGTTCATTACACAACAGCAAATCCAGATTTGCCTTTTCCCTTGTAGGCTTGTCCACAAGCTGCTCTCAGCGGAATTCTATAAGAAGCCAATTGAGAGGAATTTTACAAGGTCCTTCTTTTGGGGTCCAGTACCAACCTGATTTTCCCTGACTACCTGTATATTGATATCACCCATGACCAATGCAACACTGCCTTTATTACATGCTAAATGTATCTCCTAATGTACTTTGTACCCTACATCCTTGCTACTCTTCGGAGGCCTGTACATAACTGTATATAAAGTATATAACTTCACTGCAAACATTGTGGGCTGAAGAGTTTGATCCTGTGCTTTACTACTCTATATTCTATGTTTTATGCCCAATGAGAGAGAGCAATTGCAATAAGCACTTCCCCACTGACATCAATACAGGAGAACAGATCAGAGGGGTTATGTGCTGACATCTTCAGACTTTTCTTTGTTGAGTATTTAAATATTGGTAAATATTTTAAGTATTTTTGCTATTGCATTATTATGTTCTTAATATATTTTTAATGGACCAAATTAGTTTAGGCCTGAACTTTATTGGCTGCAGTCCCTATCCATCCAGGTACATTTCCTCTGGATTCAGAGACTAGGTAGAGCTTCCTGTTTTCCTGAGAGGCGTACCACAAGGTGGGCGGGCTGTGGCAGCATAACCTAAGGCTCTGCCTCAAAACTGTTTGAGGTCCGTCACAGCTCACCTAATTTTCTAAGGCCTTTGAATTACTTTTAAAATCTCTACTTAAAATGCCAATAAATCATATAAAATTAAAATAACACAAATATTAACAAGTAAAATGCTGGGAAAAGTCACCAGGTGATGCAGTGTCTGTGGAAAAGGAAACAGCATTAATGTTTCAGGTCAGAGACAGGAGTAACCGGAACTACGCACAACATTCAAAATGTGCCTGAACCCAAGTTTTATAAAGCTGCAGCACGACTTCCTGATTTACATGGGCAGCATCAGCCCCCCCACTTTTTTGGCAAGACATGTTTCATAATGAGTAACCTATGGTTAATGCACGCCAGGGGCGGAAAACACAGGGGGGCCATAGGGGACACGTCCCCCCCATGTTTTGAGAGGGGGGGGACATCCCCCCCCCAGTTTTTATAATCCGGATTTTAAAATCTCCACTTTCCGCGAGACAGTGGAGGTGGGACTGCTGATCGAGGGCGCCGATTGGACGAGAGAGACGTCGGTCAGCAGGCAATGGGGGCAGGACATGATGATTCAGCGCGATGATTAGAGGAGGGCGGAGTGGGGGGGGGTGGGACTTAGGATAGAGTGCGGTTGTAGATGGCTTATATATGCAACTAATAATATAGCTACCTCAGTACCATTAGCCCCGCCTAGTTAACATCAATCATAACGCCTTCCCCTCCCTGGGTACAGTTCAGTAGAAGAATGTAGCCAGTGCTTGATGATGTATGTAATACCCTGTGCTATCATTAAAAGATGTTGCACACTTTAAGAGTTTGTGAATTGCTTATTTACAGCGGTGATTGGAGGAGGGAGACGTGGCACAGACCTGCGCCTCATCCACAGCCAGGATCGATCCCGGCCGGCTCTCCGGCGCTGTCCAGTCCCCACCCGAGAGCAATCACCTCCCCCCCCCACGGGTGGCCAGAGAGGTCGGGAGTTAGACGGGCGCGGCGCCCCCAGGCCCACAGCCAGCGCAGGGAAGCAGCGCTAAAACAGCTCAACTCTGCCTGGTTAACCTGCCTGGGCTTGCGGGAAATATGGCCAGCGTGGAGAGGCAGCGCTGGTGCCCCGTCAGTCCAGTCAGGGCTGTAGGTTAACCCGGCGAGACAGGCAGAGTTGAGCTGCATTTAGTGCTGGATTGAGCCCCCGAAGCCTCGCGCATGTGTGTGTGAGTGTGCGCAGGGGGGACCCAAACAATTGTGTGTCCCCTGTCCCCCGGTCCCCTCTATGTTTTGATAGCGAGTTCCGCTCTTGATGCACGCAGTGTACGTACCACATTCTTGTACACTTGTGATAGAGGCAAAAAAGGCCAATCTTCTTCCTCTTTATTCTCCCGCTGCCGGGGCAGTCGACCCATTCACAGTCAGGGCTATCGAAGCTCCAGCGATCGGGGCCGGTCGAAGCTCCTGTGGCTTGGAGTTCCCAAAGTCGGTCTCAAACCAGAGATCGCAAGCTCCACGATGAGGCATCCGCGGTTGGAGCTCCGATGTGGATCCCTGGCAGAGGGATCGCGAGCTCCACAATGGTAAGTCCGCAGACACCAGTGGCTGAAGCTCCCAAAGTCGGTCTCCAGCAAAGGCTGCCAACTCCTCGACGTTAGGCCGCAGTGCGGACGGAGATACGATATGGAAAAAAATCGCATCTCCATCGAGGTAAGAGATTAGAAACAGTTTCCCCCAAACCCCACCCCGCCACACACATAAAACAAGCAGAAATGTAATTTAGCTCCTATCTCTCATGTCGGCTCTGCATTATCTTAGAAATACTTCAAACAAAAAACATTGAAATCATACTTCTACAATGCACTAAAACATGATTTTAATACATTTAATATTTTAAAATATTTGGGGTTTTCCCCCTCCCACACTCTCCCCCTGAGACTAGTGATCAGTGATCACTGAGCCCCCCCACCTCCAAAAACGCTCCGCGGCCCCAGTCTTATACTCAATGATCCAACTGTTTGAAGTCTAACATACTATGCGCCTTTTTTACTACTCTAAATACTAGTGTTGCTGCTTTCAGGGAACAATGGGCTTAGACCCCAAGACCCCTCTGCACATCAATACTGCTTAGAATCCTGCCAATGGCTGTATAATTCCCCCTTACATTTGACCTCCCAAAGTGCAACACCTCACACGTCATCTTAAGGCCTTTAGTGTCTAATTTATTTTGATAATACAATTGTGAGATGTTTGATGTGTCAATTGAATTCATTACAAGTTATGTATGTTAAATGTTGATTCAGCACTGGTTGCACCTACAAAGATTGGCAGAACCAATCGCTGATCAAAGTTTTTGGCTTCATGGTTCACTGCATGTGTGAGCCTGTCAGAAGTTATTTTCAACGTTACATGGTATTGACAGCAGGGATGCCAGTTTGTGTCATGATTGGAGTTGTGTATTTGCGGCCATTGAGGTAGGGATTCAAAATTTTTATCACAGTTTGTTTTTATATAGCCCCCGGGAATGTGCGCTGCATATTTATGGAAAGGAGAAAGGAAAGCTTAACATTTGCAATGAGGTCATTATAACCTCCGGACATTCCAAAGCAATTTACAACCAATTAAGTATTTGTGGAATATAGTCCCTATCCCATAAAACTGCTTGTAGATTAGATCATGCTGCATTATGTTTTTGTGCTCTATTTTCAAGAAAATAAAAACAAAGGAATTAAATTTGGGGACTTGTAACGTAGATTTGATTCACCAAAGTCGGCCATTTTTGTTCGTGGTTCTGTCTTCGAGAGGCTGGCAATGGCACACGGCAACAGGAACCTCCCGGCCAAGCTTGATACACTGCAATAGGGTGGCACAGTGGCGCAGCGGTAGAGTTGCTGCCTTACAGCACCAGAGACCCAGGTTCGAACCCGACCTCAGGTGCCGCCTATACAGAGTTTGCATGTTCTCCCCGTGACCATATGGATTTTCTCTAGGTGCTCCGTTTTCCTCCCACACTCCAAAGACATACAGGTTTGTAGGTTAATTGGCCCTCTGTAAATTGCCCCTAGCATTTAGTGTACGGGTGATTTTTGGATAGTGTGGACTCGATGGGCCGAGAGGCCTGTTTCCACGCTGTACCTCTAAACTATTTAGTTTCCCACTGCTGCAGATGCCACTTCCCTTGCCTCACTCTCATCCCAAGAACATCTGGGTATCAAGGAATAAATTTACAATCGAAATTGTTTCAATAACCTTATAGCTTCACAACCCCCTGTAAGTTTCAGGCCACACCTCTCCCATTTTCAAGCAAATCTGTATACCCCAGACAGGGAACCAGTTTAATAGATTCTAGACTATTCATTAGCTATGGAGCAGCAAAATCCCACATTGTAATAACTAACCTCACAAAATAGGAAATAAGATAAATTCAGTAAATTATAGTCATAGGAACATAGAATCATACAGCTTGGAAATAAGCTCTGCGGCCCAACTTGCCCACACCGAACAACATACCCTATCTACACTAGTCCCACCTGCCTGCTTTAGGCCCATATCCCCTAAACCTATCCTTACCATATACCTGTCCAAATGTTTCTTAAATGTTTAACAAGTTCGCAAATGAAAGGCTTTACGACAGAACAGATCTACTGCAGATTCCCACTTACTGACTTTATGTCTGCCTTCAACACCGTAATTCCAACAGAACTCATCTCCAAACACCTGAGCCAAGAACTCAGCATCCCCCTCTGCAAATTCCCCCTCAACTTCCTGAGCCATAGAATACAATCAGTAAAGGGCCTGTCCCACTTGGGCGTCATTTGCTCGTCAATTACGCAACATCATTTATGCGTCACGATTCACGACGCGCGCGTCCTGCATTATGCGTGCATGGCGTGCATTACACGCGCATGGCGTGCATTACACGTGCATGGTGCGTGGTGACGCAGTGCCCCCAGGATTTTGGGATTCACAAAATCTTCGCACGCCACCTGCGTGACGTGCAAATGATGCCCGTGGGACAGGCCCTTCAGGATAGATGACAGAACGATAATTATCCACGATAATTCTCAACACCAGTGCCCTGTAAAGCTGCTTTCTCAGTCCCTATACTCCCTATGCACTCATGTCTTATTCTGTCCCCACTTCATTTAGGAGGAGCCACCAGGAGCAGAAATATCCTCCGCCATCAAAGTCAAGTGCAAAATCAAAATCACTTTTTGATAGTTATGCAGACTGTTAATCATAGAAATATTGACACCGAAGTTAGGCTGTTTGTCCACCCCATCCATGTTGATCAAAACTGGAATTTGTTAAACACAAATTCCTGTTCTTTGGTGTTTGTTTTGTAGGTTACAGCTCCACAAGTAGTCAAATGATTAAAAAGTAGTTATTCCTTTAAGTACCATTTCAGGCTGTGAGTTCCAACTTCACTCTTCAAGGAGTAAAATAATTTTTACTCAAATTCCTTTTACAAATAAACCAAATTCTACATCCTCCTGTCTTTGACCTCTCTGCTGAGGGAAATGAATTATCCCTGATCACTGTCTCTCAGCCTCTCATAATTTTATGCATCTCTGTCAAGTCTCCACACGGTGTACAGAAAAAAACAACACAAACCCAGAAATCCTCTTCTCAAAATCACCAAAACACCCTTATTAAGCTCTCTACATTCTTTCTCATTCCATCACATCCTCTTGTAGTGTGGCAGTCAGAACTGTACACATTCCTCTAGCTGTGACTTACCTAGTGTTTTACATAATGTTGGCATAATCCTTCTGTTATTTTTTTTAATTTTTGTAATTTTTTTAAAAAATAGGGACAGATACAAAAACATAGATACACTTGAAACAGTCATCTGATGTATGCATCATAGTGTTTTTAGCCAAAGCTAATTCGCAACACTTGTCCCTAGTAGGGCTTTTGGTTAAAAATGATAATACAGATTAACATTATTAAAAATAGGAAAATGGAAATGGAAATGAGATTAAAAAATGGAAAAGAGAAAAAGACATACAGAGAGAGCCACAGTGTAAAAAATAAATATGAGAACAAGATTGTTGTTGAATTAGCCACAATTTTGTGTTTCTTTTGAATGTGACATATGTAGGGATACATTTCAAGTGGTCTGGCAGTGAGTTCCATAATTTTGTCCCTTTTACTGAAAAAGGCAGTTTGAGCAAAAGATGTTCTGCAGAAGGGGATACTACAATTGCCTTTTGACGCTGCTCGGGTGGTGGATCTGGCACCACTTTGCAGTCTTGTTATTGTTTGCACAGCAGCTGGGGAGCAACGCCATTTAGGCGCCTGAAGACCAATTTAACTAAATGTAAGGAAATAAAGTTAGCAAAACTTAGGATCTTATATTTGCTTAGAATTTGACAGTGATGATACCTTATTCTTTTTTTGTCCAGGACTTTCAAGGCTTGGTTATAGAGACACTCTATGGCCTTAATTGATGACTGGTGAGCCTGGGACCATGTGGTTAAGCCATAAGATATATGTGAGAGAATCTTAGAATTCATGAAAAGAAAAGCACAGTTAAAAGTCAAACAGTTTCTTATAATCATAAAACAGCCCAAGTTTGCCTTAATGGTTTTACACATTTTCTTAATATGACTTTTAAAGTTCAACTGATTGTCTATAATTATTCCCAGATACTTTACTTCAGGTACTTGTTCAATGAGCTCACCATTGATTTTTATATTGAGGAGGTCTGCTAGGGGTAGTTTTTTGATGGAGAAGCAGACAGAGTTTGTCTTTTTAGTGTTTAAAGTTAAACAAGATGAGGCCAGCCAAGATGATATTTTGTCTAAGTTTCTCAGCCACAAAAGTACAGGTTTTACCAGATGCATATACAACTGTGTCATCTGCATACATGTGTAGACCTATATCTGGGCGTACATCTGGCAAATCATTGATGTAGAGGCTGAAGAGTATAGGTCCCAAGACAGTGCCCTGAGGGATCCCTGTTTCAATTTTGAGAAAAGTGGATCTCACACTATTAATTGTAACACATTGTTCATGGCCCTTTAAGTATGACTCAAACCAGGACAATGACTATTTGGAAAAATTGAGCTTAGTTAGTTTTGAAATTAAGATGTCATGATTTACTGTATCAAACGCCTTTTTTTAGATCTAAAAACACTGCACCAACCACATTTCCTTTATCAAGTGAACGTTTGATCTTTTCGGTTAAAAAACGTGGCAGGTTCTGTAGAATAGTTGCGTCTGAATCCAAATTGCAGGGGATGCAAATAATGGTTTGTCTCAAGGAGGTGCATCAGTTGTTCTGAGACAATCTTCTCCAGGACTTTAGAGAAAACTGGAAGAAGACTAATGGGTCTATAGTTAGAGGTCATTTCAGCATCTCCAGATTTACAAAGTGGTATTACTTGAGCAGTTTTCCACCCATCTGGGAATTGCCCAGATTTAATGGAGATATTAATGTGGGTGAGAGGCTGGATTAGAATGCTACTATATTTCTTAAGAAAAGCTGTGTCTAGATTATAAATATCTTTTGAGTAAGTGGTGTTTAGTTCATGTATAGCTTTTAGGACAGCTGTCTGACCAACCTCCCTGAGCTGAAATGAGCTATCTTGATCGTCAGGCATGTCTATTGCTGTTAGGGCAATATCATTCCTGCAGGAGAATCTGAGGCAAGGTTTTTTTAACAGATTCTATGAAGAAATTATTGAACTCGTTTGAGACTTGTGTACTAACAGTGATTATGTTTTCTTGAATTTTAAGTTTATATTGGCTTTGGGTGGTGTTAACCTTTAGATTTAATAGGCTATTTAATTGCTTCCAGATAATTTTGCCATTTCCTTTTGCCTCTGATAGAGCGTGGATGTAATAATTTGATTTGGACGTTCTGAGTTGTTTAACCACTTGATTACGCA
Organism: Okamejei kenojei; assembly: GCA_035221665.1. Classification (NCBI taxonomy): domain Eukaryota; kingdom Metazoa; phylum Chordata; class Chondrichthyes; order Rajiformes; family Rajidae; genus Okamejei; species Okamejei kenojei. Next base: position 45,291,751 of record CM069131.1, read on the forward strand.
AGCCTTTAAATAGTTTCAGATCAATGTCACTACGAGTTTTGATAAAAGTATTCCACTCTGTGCCCTGGCAAATAAAGACACGAAGAAGGATCTCGACCCAAAACATCACCCATTCCTTCTCTCCAGAAATGCTGCCTGTCCCACTGAGCTACTCCAGCATTTTGTGTCCATCTTCGGTTTAAACCAGCATCTGCGGTTTGTTCATACACATATCCGTTTATCCTGCTTCTTTCAGGAATCTATGAATATTTCCGATCCAAGCAGTGTTCCTCTGCACTTCTTGGTATCCTCTCATTTATTATATAGTCCCTTCCTTTGCTCATAAGTGAGAGGAGCAGAATTTGGCCATTTGGCCCATCATGTATACTCCGCCATTCAATCATGGCTGATCTGACTTTCCCTCTTAACCCCATTCTCCTGCCTTCTCCCCATAACCCCGACAGCCAAATTCAAATGCATTACCACGTACTTCTCTAAACGGAATTCCTTTTCTCATTTCTGTGCCTGCATATGTAGTTTGTTGTTCTCCTGCAGTTTAGAGTTTTCCTAGCACTCTCTCCCCTCCCCCTCACCAATCCTGTCTAAATCATTGATATAGAACATAAAAATCCAGTATTGAATCACGGAAACATCATTGCACACAAATCTTCAGTGGGTAAAACGGCTATCGATTATTACTGGTTGCATACTGCCAAATTTTCATCCAACTTGTCCCTTTGCCTTGAATCCCATGGACTTTTACTTTCCCAGCCAACCCGCCACACCCATCGATCTGCTAATTCATCTAGCCAGGAAAAAAACAAAGCTCTTTTCCTTTCCTGTACACTATCGCTTCATTGTTGGGTATATGCTGGAGAATTGAAAGGGATTCACAACAGCAAGCTTTTCTCTCTATCTCCCACCTCTCACTATCCCGCAAGTCAAAGACAATCAGGCAAATTTGGGGACAGAACCGGGATTGGAGAGTTTGCATGAGAAAGGGGCCTTGTTTGGGGAAGGGTTAGAGATTGATCAATAGGTTTAAAAATTGGGTCAAAAATCAGATGCAGGGGATCAATAGAGGGAATGGGTAAAATTGGCTATTGGGCTATTTTCTTGATAGTCTCAGACTGCAGCTGGTGGTTTCTTTGTTTTAAGAGAAACACCACGGTAACAGGCCCTCAGGCCCACTGTCCACGTCAACCTGTTCACATTGGTGCCAGGTTATCCCACTTCCTCATCCACTCTCTCTACACATTAGGGCCGATTTTAGATGTATACATGTCCACCCCATGTAGCACAGATTCATTCACCAAGTACAAGTGCCTCACAACCTCACAACTCCGCTTTCACTGGTGATTCAGGGCACTCCATAACTCCAATGTTTTCCAAGGCAATGCTCCTTTCAAAATATAAATACACCCTGCACATTCTTTTCTTTAAACTTAATGAACACAAAACAATCGAGTTTACACCAAAGAAAATTTTGCAATCCAGTAAGCAATGGTACGCACAACAAACAAATCTCCAAAAATGGCCACGATTTGTCTTTCATCCCTATTTCCCAGGGAATACTCCTTGTGATTGGCAATCCTCACCGACATTGCTGGCTAGTAATTAACATTAATTTACACTGTCACATATGAGTGCCACCCCCGGGAGCTCACGTTTATTAGACGGGGATTATGTACACAAGTGCCACACAATCTTACCTCTGCAATTCAGTGCCAGTGAACTTTCATTTGCTACCAATCATCCCTGGTGTCAATCAGTCGGACTTTCCTTTGTAAAAGTGCAGCTGTTCACAACTCCCATGAGGTTAAAGCATTCAGAGGATGGTCCTTTAACTAAGAATGCAATTTCAGATTATGTGTAGACAACAGGGACAATGTTTAACAACTGCAAGTGTATTAACCCAAGACTTTTCTAAACTTGGAATTTAAGTGTTGTGAACTTGGAACAGTAATAAATATTCTTTTAAGCCACCTTGTTTGTCACTTATTCTTACTACAGTGGCATGTATCTGACAATGGGATAAATTGCCCAGTATATACTGTTCACAAAAGAAAAGGGACAAATGAAGTCTGGCTTAGGACACCAGAATCAGTTCAGTTTCAATCACTGGTCATGTCGTGGAAGACGTCATCAAAAGTGCTTTCAAGCAACATTTACTCACGAATAATCTCCTCACCAATGGTTCAATGGTCTATTTATACAGTGTTTCTTGTTCTGCATGAAACAAGTGAAAAGTTTGTTCTGCATGCTATCCAGTTAAATCATACTATACACGAGCAACAATAGATTATCTTCTGGAACAGCATGCAGAGAGTTGTCACATTCTGGTGCTATCTTGCAACTTCCGTGTATTTGAAATATGCAGTTTCTTATCTTCTCACTTTAAGACCGGTATTCTGGAGGCACTGGAACGATGGGGCCGACCTGGCCCAGCGCAATGTCTTAATTTCGGCAACACTGGCGAAGTGCCTCCAGGTTTATTGCTGCATGAGTGGTGGGCCCATGTCAATCCTTTGTTGCTGGATCCAATCTCCAATGTTGGTGAAATGGAGGTGAAAATACTCCAGTGGCTGGAGACAGGCCTTGCACAAAGCATAAGACCGCAAGAGATCCTCAGGATGGTGCTCTGTGTTCAATCATCTTCAGCTGCGTTATCAATGGCACGCCAATCAGTATGTAAAATTATGAGATGCACGGATCGGGTAGACAGTCAGAACCTTTTTCACCAGGGTGAAAATGTCCAATACTACAGGGCATAGCTATAAGGTGGGAGGGAGAAAGTTTAATGTGCAGAAATGGAGATGTGCGGGGCAGGCTTTTTACGCAGAGTATGGTGGGGGCCTGGTACGCATTGCGAAGGTTGATGGTGGAGTCAGATACAATAGTGGAATCTAAGCGGCTCTTAGATAGGCAAATGGAATTGCAGTGAAAAGAGGGATATGGATGATGTCCAGGCAGATGAGATCAGTTTAACTTGGCATCATGGTCAGCACAATCACGTTCCTCTGCTGTGCTGTTTTGTGTTCTATGTATTCCTTTCATCATAAGATCAGAAGTGGGGATGATCACGGCAGTTCTATTCCACTTCCAGTTTCAGGTCAGGCTGCACGGTGGCGCAGCAGTAGAGTTGCTGCCTTACAGTGTTTGCAGCACCGGAGACCGGGGTTCGATCCCAACTCCTGGTGCTGTCTGTACGGAGATCTTCGGTTTTCTCCCACATTCCAAAGACATACAGGTATGTAGGTAAATTGGCTTGGTATTAATGTAAATTCTCCCCAGTGTGTAGGATAGTGTTAATGTCCGGAGATCGCTGGTCGGTGCGGACTCAGTGGGCCGAAGGGCCTGTTTCCGTGCTGTATATCTAAACTGAACTAAACTAAACTAGTCCGCACCCTCATGCAGAAAGACACAGTCACATATGTTCCAATAAGTGACCTATTTCATTTGTACCCCAAGAGGGCCAGACGACAAGAGAGGCTCTCCAACAAGAGGGACCCTAACCACCCACCTTCAATGATATTACCATCACTAAAACCCCACCATCAACATCACAAACCGAAACTCAACCCAGCTTATGAGCAACGGAAAGAACAGCTCAGAGACTGGTATCTTAAAGTATCATTCATTCATTCATTCATTCATTCATTCATTCATTCATTCATTCAGCAAGTAGCTTACTGCCTGACACAAAAAGACCTTCGACCATTGTGCGTCAAGGCAGATATCAGAAGCATGATTCCATGTACTTGGATTACTGCACTTCTAACAGCTACAACAACTATCAAGAAGCTTAACACTATCCAATGTAAAGCTCTCTGACTCGGCTCCCAATCAAGTACCCAAAACAGTCCTTCCTCCCATCACCGGTGAAATGGCTCCAGTGTATAATGTCTACAAAATGCACTGCACTGACTCAACTTGGCTACTACAATAGCTCGTCCTAAACACATAATTGCTACCACCTAGAGGAAAAAGGCAGCAGGAACATGAGAACACCATCACGGACAGACATCACTGACCCCCGTCAAGTAGCACATCACCCTTACTTGGAAATGCCATCTGTTGTCATCACTGGGTCTATATCCTGGAGCTCTCTGCCCAAAGCACTGTCAGAGTGCCACTGCCAATGAGGTGACAGCAGTTCAGGAGGCAACTTACTCACACTTTCTGAAGGGCAATTAAGGATGGTCATTAATTCTGGGCATCTATGATTTCCAGTTTGGGATAAATAAAAATAATAATATGTTTCCAATTGGAGACACAAGAAACTGCAGATGCTGGAATCTTGATCAAAACTCAAAGAGCTGGAGGAATTCAGTAGATCAGGCAGGATCTGTGGAGGTAGACACAATATGCTGGATTTTTCTCAGCGGGACAGGCAGCATCTCTGGGGAGAAGGAATGGGTGATGTTTCGGGACCAGACCCTTCTTCAGATTGAAGTTTCTGATTAATGTGCCTGCAGGTTACAGGTTTGATGCTATCTTATTATGTTGTGTTTACCTATTATCTGTTGGTGGATTCTCCCTGACATTTATTGTTTAATTGCTAAATAACTGCAGTGCTTTACTAACCTGCCATGTCATCGTATGCAATTTGAGATCCTCGACGGCTTATTGAATTTTAATTTTCTAAAATAAGCCTTCAACTGAAGGATTGAGGCCTACTTTCATTTTTGTTGGAAGGGGTCCAATTTTATTTGATCCACATCCAGGAAATAGGTTCATTGGCAAGGAGAACATTTTTTGCTCATGCTTGAATGCCCTTGAGAAATTAATGGTAGTGAGCTGCCTTTTGTGAAGGCTGCAGTTCTTTTGGTGAAAGTCCTCTCGCAATCATGTTACTGAGGCAATTCCAGGATTTGGATATAATAATGATGGAACAGTAATCTATTTCCACGTCAGGATGTTATATGATTAGGGGAGGTCCAAATTCAGTGTCTCGGTCAATGTTGCTTGGTCCACTCTTATTATGTTTTATAGTTACATTCATGATGCCACTTTTGGTTATTTTACAGGGCAGTTGAAGGTCAACTGCGTCGCTGTGAATGTGGCGTTGCATTCAGGCCACTCATGAAGCGGATTGTTTCGCTCAACAATATATTTCCCTCCATCCTCAACACCTGCCATTCCCTCCTTGCCTTACCCTAACCCTCAATTTCCTCTCAATGTGATTAAATTAAAGGGGACTTGGGACAACTTGTTCACACAGTTGGTTGGTGAGTACGTGGAACAAGTTACCAGAAGATGTGGTAGAGGCGGGTGTAATCACGGTTAGAAGACATTTGTACAGGTACATGGATAGGAATGGTTTAGAGAAATAAAGGTGAAACGCAAACAAATGGGACTAGCTCAGTTTGCCAAGTTGGTCAGCATGGATGAGTTGAGGCGAAGAGCCTGTTTCCATTTTGTATGAGTCCATGACCCCGTGGGTCCACTTTGTTCATTTCCAAGGTTCAGTTGTGTAATGGCATTACATTCAGTAATGCACCAAAAATGGCAGTGCCTCCATGTGTAAATATGCAGAAAGCATTTCGCAATGCAGTTGCATACGTATGTGACAAAGAAAGCACCATTGGACCAGTTTGCACACAAGGTCCTTGAATACCCTGGGTCACTATGACCTTCCATTGGAGCCCCAACTCCTGTTCCTCCCTCTTTCAGCAGAATATTGTGCTCTCTGCATCCCCGCAGGCAAATTATACTCCAACGGCAATGCCTGCTATTGCTTCCATGGTGAGCAATAACTGAGCTACACATAGAACCTGGATCAGGTAGGCGATCTTTAGCTCCTGCTGCACCACCTAAAAAGGCGACTTTTTAGGCGACTGCATGAGACTTTGCAGTCGCCACATGGTCGCCACATGTTCGCGGGTGGTTGCCGGGGAGTGGCCTTCATGGTCGTGAGGAGTTTCCACATTTTGGGAACTAATCGCGGCCTCATTCTGGTCGCCGAGAATTTTTCAACATGTTGAAAAATTAGCGGCGACTAAAATGAAGTCGCCATGGATATTACCGAGAATTCTCAAGCCTGAGGCGGGTCGCAAGGCGGTCCTAGTGGGTTGCCAGGAGGTCGAAGGTTCTCGGACGTTCTCGTAGGTTGTAGCCGGTGCTGACCGGTGCCGGTAAATTTTATTGGCCCATTGGGGGAAAAAAAAGGTAAGCAGTAGCTTTCAGAGCCAAGGAACATACCGGTAATGTTAAATGTCCGCCGAACATCACAGCCGTGTATCTCTGGCTTCTTAAAAGTTGTCTCTAATCCTTCTCCGTCCTTCTTGCCCCTTCTCCCTCTCCTCCCCTCTTTTAAAGGACTTACTGTACACTGTGCTTTAGCCGTCTTAATTACAGCGCCAACCTTGCTGTTCATCGTGTCTGTATCACCTTGGCTTTGTACTGTGGGAATTTTTTAGACAGCAATCCCCCACTTGCCCTGGCCCCTGCCATTGCGATGTGTTTGTGTGTGTGTGTTCCACTTTGACAGCCGTCGTTCTAGTTCCCAGTTTTTCAGGCCGCTGAAAAAGCGCCTAAGTGGGACAGGCCCATAATGGAGGGCATTATTGACTGATCGCATGGTCTGCCCACTCCGCACACACTTGGAGCAATGTACGCTGCACACAATCTAATGTCATTGCCAATATAATCTTCGGTGCAATAAGTATCTGTCATGGTGCTGATGCCATTTCAGCAGCTTTGGGGCAATCAATACATGGGAGCTCAGTTCTCAATTGAAAACACAAACGATTAATATTAGCATAAGAAAGCACAAACATTACAAGAGCATAAATCCAGTGATTAGCAAGAATGATCATTTACCTAACCATGTGTGTTGCAATTGAGTTCAGTAATCTCAAAGAATCGTTATTGACGACAGCGCTGTTTTCTGCAGTCATGGCACTGTGATAGTTTAGATTACAGAAGGACTATGGGTAATTAGACAAGACCATTGCAAAATGCCTCTTCAGCAGGACAACATTTTGATATACTTTTTGATTTATTATACCTTTCACTGGAACATCTGAGGCACAGCAGGCAATTTCTGCCAAGGAATCCTAATTAACTTTTGTCCAGAAATTCTAGACAAGTATATATTGTTAGTAGACAAGCAATAATATTTCACAAAGTGCTGGAGTAACTCAACGGGTCAAGCAGCATCCATGAAGGAAATGGATGGAGGATGTTTCAGGTTGGGATCCTTCTTCAAACTAAAGAAATGGTCCGACCCAAACGTCGTCTATCCAGTCTCTCCTACAGATGCTGCCTTCTGACTGATTTACTCCAGCACTTCATGTTTTACTCAAGATTCCAGCACCTACAGTTCCTTGTGTCTCCAATTTTTCACAAATATTGTATTCATGCACAATAAAGAGTTCAATCGGCTTATAATCATTCTATCCAATTTCCTCCCTTTAATAGCTCTAGTCTGCAATACAAATTTGGCATTTCTAAGCTTGTTACAGAGAGAATCTTTTGGCAACATCTTGTCTGCATAGACATTATGCAGAAGGAAATCCCTGTTGAAAAGAGATTAAATTACTTCTTGCTCTGTTGTACAGACATCCTCTTGCTATGTGTATCCCTCGATTGCATGTTTCGATGTTTGAATTGTCTACACACATCACCTGAAGGTAACTGTGGGAAGAACAGATGTGAAGTTTTATTTTTAACCTAATCAGGACTCGCCCCCTAGAGGGAAACACAAGTATGATTGTCAGCTGAGGATGGAGAATCGGAAACCTTGTAAGGACTTAGTCATTGTGATGCTAAACCACGATGATTCATATACAGTAGTTAGCATGGTCTGGTTGTTTTCTTTTAATCCATTAGATAACGAAAGAATTTTTTAACAACAGCTTAAGTATGATGAATGTGACTCTGCAGGAAAGAAATGTAAGAAAGGATTGCATTTATACAGCAGTTTTATTTAAGCTCAAGTTTATTGTAATATGCATGAGTATGGTGAACTGCAAGTAAAATGAATAAACATTTGTTACGTTTCTAATGCAGCTCATAATTTCTAATGTTTCTAATGCAGCACTTAAAATGGCTATAAGATCCCACTTATTGAAGGTACACAGTAATGAAAGTCATGCTAGAAATGCAAGCTTTAATTCACAAAGGGACAGCAGGAGTAAGACCTGGCCCCTTCAGCCAGCTTCAACACTTAATATGAAGATGGATGATCTGATCCAGGCCTCTTCTCTTCTTCTGTGCCTGTTCCCCATAGCGCTCAGTTCCCTGCTTTAGCATTATGTATACTTCCCTTTCAAATATCCCCAATGATCTAGACGTTTCTAATTCTTTTGACACCCTTCCAACCTCTTTTTTTTTTTAGCGATACAGCGCAGAAACAGGCCCTTCGGCCAGCCGAGTTGGCACCGACCAGCGATTCCCGCACATTAACACAATCCACACACACAAGGGACAATTTACACTTACACCACACCAATTTACCTACATACCTGTACATTTTCGGAGTGTGGGGGGAAACCGAAGATACATACATACAGTCATAGACAATAGGTGCAGGAGTAGGCCATTCGGCCCTTCGAGACAGCACCACCATTCAATGTGATCATGGCTGATCATCCACAATCTGTACCCCGTTCCTGCCTTCTACCCATATCCCTTGATTATGCTAGCCCTAAGAGGTCTTTCTAACTCTCATTTGAATGCACCCAGTGCATAGGCCTCCACTGCCTTCTGAGGCAGTGGATTCCACAAATTCACAACTCTCTGGGTGAAAAAGTTTTTCCTCATCTCAGTTCTAAATGGCCTACGCCTTATTCTAAAACTGTGGCCCCTGGTTCTGGACTCCCCCAACATCAGGAGCATGTTTCTTGCTTCTAGCGTGACCAATCCCTAAATAATGTTATATGTTTCAATAAGATCCCCTCTCATCCTTCTAAATTCTAGTGAATACAAGCCCAGTCGATCCATTCTTTCATCATATGACAGTCCCACCATCCAGGGGATCTTGGAGAAAACCCACTCAGGTCACGGGGAGAACGTACAAACTCCGTACAGACAGCACCCGTGGTCGGGATGGAACCCGGGTCTGCGAGCGCTGTAAGGTAGCAACTCTACCCCTGTGCCACCGTGCCACTACTGAGTTTGAGTTTGATGTGATTGTAATTATGTCTGGTATTATCTGATCTGATTGGATAGCAAGCAAAATAAAGCTGTTCACCGTACCCAGGCAGATGGAATAATAATAAACTTTAACCTAATGCTCATTATGAGTCAAACTTTGGATCAAACATTTTTGAAGGCATTTTCAAATAATTAAATTAAGGATTGTAATTAAAGATATCTTACACAAAGAACAAAAAAGATTGACATTAATGTAACAGATTTCAGCAATCATTCACCAGGTGATGTTATATCACAGATAATAGAACCTCCACCTCCTCATGATGGTCGTGTACTTGAGCCCTTGGGATGGTTGTCTGTATTGATCAGCCAACTTACTAGACGGAGCATTCCACTGCAGCTGAACACTTCAAACTGAAGCAAAGGATAAGAAGTAACTACAGGCGATCCCCGCTTTACCCAAATTTGCACTTGCAGAATTCTCAAATCATTACCAAAAACCTGAGGTGCAGAAGAAAATTCACTCCCACAGAATTTATGTGGACATAAATAAATCAACTTAATTCAATTTAGGGGTAGCACAGTAGCACAGCGTCAGAGTTGCCGCCTAACAGCGCCAGACACCCAGGTTCAATCCTGACCACGGGTGCTGTCTGTACAGAGTTTGTACGTTCTCCCCGTGACCTGCGTGTGTTTTCTCCGGGGGCTCCACTTTCCACCCACACTCCGAAGACGTACAGGATTGTAGGCTAATCGGCTTCGTTAAAATTGTAAGTTGTTCCTAGTGTGTGTAGGATAGTGTTAGCGTGCTGGGATCGCTGGTCAGCGTGGACGGCAGGCCGAAGGGCCTGTTTAGCTCGTGGTAGCTGATTACATGCAGTACAATTGACATCCCTGCAATTGGTCCCAGTGTCACTAAGGGAAGGAATGATAAGTAACGTGCTTGCTTTAAACAATCACACTGCAGGTGACCCCTAGATTAACGGGGGCAATGTGTTCCAAGAACTCAGGACATATCTGAGAACTCAGGACTCATAAGGTGATTCCGTGTCGTTTGCTTGTGTGTCAGGAAACGCAAGTTGTAAAAAAACATTGTTGGGTTTGGTTGTTTTGTTTCAAGATACACTCAAGTAAATGACACAGATTCACCTTACAGTAAATCACGATATGTCCTGAGTTCTGGGAACACCAGTGATAAAGCCTATATATTGGCAGTGGAATCCTGCACGACAGCTTCACCCAACTTATCGGTAAAATTGTCAAAATGGATAAAAGAAAGTTTCTAAAGGCAATAAATTGTTTGCAGCAGGGCAGAAGAATGATAAACCTACCAATTTCAACATACTTTGAGTTAGATATGTCACCATCCATAGAGATACAAATTGACTGGGACTTATAATGGACACCTCACATTGCCCATTTTACACAAACTATCCTCTAATATTTCTGCTGTGGGTACAATGTGGGAACAAGTACGCAGTGAGATTGCACCCTCCGAATGCTGCCTAAATATTTACCAAAATGTTGCCTGGATTTTTATTTACCAGAATGCTGCCTGCAATAGCTATAAGGAGAGGTTAGATAAACTTGGATTCTTTTCTCTGAGGCAATTAAGATTGAGGGGAGAGCTGATAGATGTGTAATAAGATTATGAGAGGCATAGACAATCAGAACCCTTTTCCCCAGGGTGGAAATGTCAAAGACTGGAGGAAGTAACTTTAAATTGAGAGGGTAAAGTTTAAAGGAGACGTGCGGAACAAGTTTTTTTTACACAGAGAGTGTAGGTTGCCTGGACACGCTGCCAGGGGTGGAGATGGAAACTGGTACAATCGTGGCATATAAGAGGCTTTCAGAAAGGCACATGGACATGCAGGGAAGGGGGGGGGGGGGGGGGGGGGGGGGGGGGGGGGGGGGGGGGGGGGGGGATAGGGATCACATGCAGGCAGAGGAGATGAAGTTGGCATCATTTCAGGAACACACATTGTGGGCCGAAGGGCCTGCTCCTATGTTGTGCTGATCTGTGTTGTAAGCACTGAAAGTACTTTTTTGCCCTCTGGTTAAGGCACTGTGAACTGTGTCTCCTTGTATTTGGTGAGGACCAGGACTGGTACCTTGCTCTGACAAGTCTGTCTGGAAGATGGAGTAAAACAAAAACTCAAAATGCTGGAGTAACTCAACAGGTCAGGCAGTATCTTTGGAGAACATGGGTAGGTGACGTTTCGGATCGGGACAATTTCTTCAAAGTGTTCTGAGAGACTCAAGAAGAGTCCTTATAGCCAAATCATCACCAATCCATTTTCCTCAGAGATGCTGCCTCACCTGCTGTTACTCCAGCAATTTGCGTCATATCTTTTGTAAAAAACAGCATCTGTAGCTCCTTGTTTCTACATATTGACTGGTAGTTAGAGTAACTCAGTGGGTCCGGCAGCATCTGTACCTCCAGCATCCAGTGTTTTACTTCCACGGATGCTGCCTGACCCACTGAGTCAATCCAGCACTTTATGTTTTGCTCAAGATTGCAGCATCTGCAGTTCCTCGTGTCAAGTTGCTGGTGTGTAACAGACACCCTTCACAAGTGTTCATTCAGACATTCAGAATTGGAGTGAAAGCAAGCCAACCTCAAACACAAGGGAACGCCAATGTAGAAGACAAACTTTCTGAAACACTAGATGGTAGACACAAAATGCTGGAGTAACTCAGCAGGACAGGCAGCATCTCTGGAGAGAAGGAATGGGTGACGTTTCAGGTCGAGACCCTCCTTCAGACGGATGTCTGAAACACTAGCTGTGGCTGTGCTGCCACAGCATTCTGTACCAATGCTAATGTTGCCTTTATCTTAGTTTAATATAGTTTGGAGATGCAGCGTGTAAACAGGCCCTTCGGCCCACCGAGTCCATGCCGACCAATGGTCACCCCTACACTAGTTCTACGTTGGAACCATTTTCACATCCTACACACTTGGGGCAATTTACAGTAGCCATTTAACGTAGACACCTGCATGTCTTTGGGATGTGGGAGGAAACCAGAGCACCCGGAGAAAACCCACGCGGTCACAGCGAGAATGTACAAACTCAGCAAAGACAGCACCCGTAGTCAGGGTTGAACCCAGGTCTCTGGCGCAGTGAGGCGACAACTCTACTGCTGCACCACATTATCCTGCTATGGATTCAAATTAATGTCTGTTCTTTCCTGCCTGACAAAGCCAGCAGCTCTCAGTTATTTCATGACCAGGGGAATGTTGATAGCCTTTGAAAAAAATGAAGGCTACCCTTATCCCAACCATTCATAATCCACAAACATACATCCTGTCCAGCATGACTTGTTGGATATTTATTAGCAAAGGGAATGTTATTGATTCTCCCCTCCCTACACTGACACATTATCAATTACTGCTCCAGGTTTGTATGGCTAACCAGTAAACCATACAATGAACTTACCTATAAACCAATGGCTTAGCCGAATGGTCTTGCCTTTACGGTGAAGCTGTGAAATTAATGGTTAGAGGATTGGAAGAGTGAACTCAGGCCAGAGCTAAATTTATAATGGCTTACTTCTAGAAAATGGGTCTTCTCCCCGCCAGGAGCACTAATTCACTTCCATGAGTAATTTCATTTGGAATTTGTATGGCCGTGTTCTTCCATAATAGAAATGCAATCAAGAATCATGGGCACTGTGGTGTTCACACTGATGTGATCTTGAACAATGAAATTGGAAAGGTGGAGCCCACAATGGTCCATTGTTGGCTGTGGGGTGGGGGAGGGACGGAGTGAGAGGGGATGCAAGGTTTGCATCCGTACCTCTGTCACCGTACTCCATCCCTCCCCCACCCTAGTCGTCGTACTAGTTTCATGGTCATCCTGTTGAGTTTCACTGTCTGTACAACTCATTGTCACCTCCACCTTTCCTTGATCATTGTTGCGTTTTGCATATCTTTAACTTTTGTTCTATATCTCTTTATAGCACTGTCTATGTCTCTCGGTTCCCTATCCCGATTCTCAGTATGAAGCAGGGTCTCGACCCGAACTGTCACCTATTCCTTTTCTTCAGAGATGCTGCCTGACCCGCTAAGTTACTTCCGCTTTATGTGTCTACCTTCAGTTTAAACCAGCATCTGCGGTTCCTTCCTACACAGAACAATGAAATTCTTACTTGCAGCAGCACAACAGAACCAAAGTCCCCAATTCTATGTAGCTCAGAACTTATTTGGAGGTTGTTGTGTTTAATAGCCTGATGGTTGTAGTGAAGAAGCTGCCCCTGAACCTGGACGTATCTTCTTCCAGATGGTGGGAGTGAAGAGTGTATGGCCAGGGTGGTGTGGGTCTCTGATGATGCTGGCTGCCTTGTTGAGGCAGCGACTCCTGGAAATAAGAATATCATATTTTTATTATGGGGACCATGGGGTTGAGCTGCCTTTTGTTGAAAGGAGCCAGATTAATTATTTATTGGACAGGCTGCTGATGCTTATTTTTTTTAATTTGGGATGTGGGAGAGAGCAAAACAACAGTGGAGCAGAATATCTAGGGAGGTTTCCCCGATCACATTAACCCAACCAGCTGCACCAGTTTGGCAAAGGATCGGTGAGGTTCAGAGCAAGTCTGCCACCTTCTCACCTGAATCCTTTCGAACTATGAGAGTAGCTTACATTGCTGATATTTTGCTCGTTGCAATGGAAGGCACTTTAGTGGGGCTGTTGTTTTATATGTGGTACATGCACAATGTGGAGAACGCATTTCACCGACACAGAGCCACTGCAAGCTGGAACATAATGCTGGTGTCATACTGCCAATTATCATGAGAATCAGTCCTTGTTCAGGTCGATTCTGGCATTCATCAGTACACTCCTTGTGTGCGGTTGGGAAAAGGCTGCAACTGTGCCTCATCTGGGTTGTAATTCCTTTTCATCATGATAATGAGAAGGCTGAGAAACAAATTATCCATCAAAAGTGATTTATAATGAACCTAGTTCTTAAACCAAGCATTTGATCACCTGCATTCATATCTCTTGATGTTGCTGGGTATCATATTAACTTTGAAAATACTCACATGCATTGCTTTGGGATATTTTACTGCATTAAAGGTACAATATTCATGTTTAATTTAGTTTAATTCAGTACTGTCTCGTGTACCGAAGTACAGTGAAAAGCTTTTGTTGCTTTTGATTACAAGTTATCTACGGTATACAGATAAAGGATTAGGGTATAACATTTAGTGCAAGATAAAATCAGATTAAGGTCGGTTAAAGATAGTTCAAAGGTCTCTAGTGAGGCAGATGGGAATGTCAGGACAGCACTCTAGGTGGTGAGAGGATGGTTCAGTTGCCCGATTACAGCTGGGTAGAAACTGTTCCTGAACCTGGATGGGTGCGTTTTCAAACTTCTGTATTTCTCGCCTGATGGAAAAGGGGAGAAGAGGGAGTGACAGAGGTGAGACTGGTCCTCGATTATGCTGGTGGTCTTGCCAAGGCTGTGTGAGATGTAGATGGAGTCAATGGAAAGGAGGTGGTTTGCATGATGGTCTGGCTACTTCCACAACTTCTCATTTCTTGTGGTCTTGGATGGAGCTGTTCCCAAACCAGGCTGTGATGCATCGCGATAAAATGCTTCCTACGGCGCATCTGTAGAAGTTGGTGGGGGTTGTTGGGGACATGGCGAACTTCCTGAGCCCTCTAGGGAAGTAGAGGTGTCGCGACGTATGCTTTCTCAGCCATAATTTTGATATGGCTGCTCGAGGACAAACTGCTGGTGATAATTGAAGCTTTAAATGTATATATACACCAGGGTGTATGTACTGAAGAAGGGTCTCGACCCGAAACGTCACCCATTCCTTCTCTCCACAGGTGCTGCCTGGCCCAGCTGAGTTATTCCAGCACTTTGTGTTTATTTTGGTGTAAACCAGCATCTGCAGTTCCTTCCCACTGACAATTAAAGTGGAAGGCACAGGAAGCTCACATTCGCCCCCTGCAGACTGAACACAAGTACTTCACAAAGCGATCACACAATCTGCAAATAGTTTTGTTAAAGATGGAACTGCAAATGCTGGAAAATCGAGGGTACACAAAAGGTTGGAGAAACTCAGCGGGTGCAGCAGCATCTAAGGAGCGAAGGTGATAGGCAACGTTTCGGGCCGAAACCCTTCTGCAAATAGTTTTGCTAGTTTAATTTTGCATGTTAGTAACAACATGGCCCAGTTAGTGGCTCTCATGTGTGGGTCAGGAAACAAACGGCTTAGAACCCTTGGATGTGTTCATGAGTTAAATAACAAAAGTCTATTTTTCAATCCCTTTTCCCTAAGTTTTCGAATTGTGGTTGGGAATCATAATGTGAGCCCTCCTAAGGAGGTTGCAAGGTAAATTTTGAATTATAAACATAAAGTGCATTTATTCAGGCCAGAAAGAAGCAAATCTGTCAGAAATGGGACACACCAAAGTATGATGAGAAATATCTGCCCCGCTTCATCCTGTCCGACTGACTCTCATATCCTCATCCAATTTTCCCTCTGCAATTTTCCAGAAAGAATATCACATATCTTAAAATAAAATTAATGCAATGAAATATTTTAGTGTGCGGTCACACACAGAAGCATCTCTGCAAGGAACAAGATCTGACCCTTAGAGATAACAATAATCAGCATTTCAATGACACTTCCATGCTGGTGGAAAGTGGAGGGGAGAAGAGCAATTCATCCATTTTTGGAAATATCGAATATTGTTTAAAATAGTAATAGATCTGCACTAAAGAATAATATCATTAGACCTTTATCGTCTGCCTGAACTATCAGGACAGATGGATGAGTTCTTAATTTAACACTTACCCCAAGTGCAGTCTGACACGTGCGTTGAAGTCTATGCTAAGGGTTGATGTGCAAAACTGATTTGATCCTTCGATCCCATTCACCAAGGGATGAGAGCAAATACCGAACATACCAAGCAGACAGAAGGAAGTAAATGCATGAAAAGGCCGGGTCAATTTTCAGTGTTTTCAGTTTTCTTTCCCTTTTTTTGGGAAAGCATTTGTGAATACAAGGAACTGCAGATGCTTGAATTTTCAGCAAAATACAAAGTGCTGAAGGAACATAGTTAGTCAGGCCGCATCTATGGAGAGAAAGAACACGGGGTGTTTCAGGTCAACTGCCTTCTTCAGACTAGTTGCAGTGGGAAGGGGGAGAGGGAGAGAACGCTGGAAAAGAGGTGGGGTGTGAGAAGGCCTGGCGTGCTAGGTTGATACAGATGTGGAAGGATTGATTTGCAGATGGATGGAGTAAGTGACAAAATGACTGGAGGTGAAAAGGAGACAAAGGGTGTCTGAGAACACCCTTCACAAAGGTTACAATGACAGGACAGGTTTAGAGAGATATGCGCCAAATGCAGGCAAGTGGGACTAGTGTAGATGGGACATGTTGGGCTAAAGGGCCTGTTTCCATGCTGTATGACTCTATGACTAAGACTCTATGAGGAGAGAAGAGGCGTGGAATGTAAAGGCAGTAGGAGGGATATGTGCAGAAGAGGACAGCCATAAAAGATGGAAAATTCTTATGTATTGAGAACTAAACTTGCTTGCGTCGGCATTCATTTAGAGATTTAGTTTTGGTTTTAGAGATACAGCGTGGAAGCAGGCCCTTCTGCACACCAAGTCCGCGCCAACCAGCAATCACTCCATACATAATTCACTTACAGACAAGGGACAATTTATAGAAACCAATTAACCTACAAACCTGCACGTCTTTGGAATGTGGCAGGAAACCCACACGGTCACAGGGAGAACGTACAAACTCTGTGCGGACAACACCCGTAGTCAGGATCGAACTACACTGGCGCAGTAAGGCAGGAACTCTACTGCTGCACCACTGTGCTCCTTAATGCAAATATGTACTGTCCAAAAATGAAATTCCGATTACTGCAACTCATTCTAAAGAATGGTGATCATTATTTTACCCAAAATATGGAACAATACAAAATCATGGACAATTAAATGAGGTGGCTTTTACTGCAGTTTCCTCTGGTTCACTGATCACTTAACAAAGCATGCTAAATGAATTGCAGTGTGTTAGTTATTATGATTGTATATCTTAAAACAGTAGGGTTAATAATAAACCTTTGAATGCAAATAAGGACACCCAGATTACCAAAACTCTGATAAGGTAATGGAATGAAAACGGAATGATTGAATAGTTTTCCATATTTGGCTATTTGTAGCTCCTGTTACATACATAGTCAACACTGAATTCCTTCTCACAAGCAATGGACCGCCAGGCTGATGTGGCAAACCCCGCAGAGTAACTGCTCCGTTATAATTGCCCAGTGTTTTTATATAGCTGTCTGCATGTACTTGTGTTAGTTTCTACACTAGAAAACATGTTAAATGTGTTACCTCAACAAAACAATGCAATGTACACAAAAAGTTGCAGTCCTCCCAAATAACATAGTTGCAGTAACTTTCATGCCGTGTCTCAACTTCCACCAACTTATTTAAAAGATCTGCAAGATATCAAATCACCCGCAGAGTAACTCAGTATGACATCCACTGGCACTTGTTATGGTTTAAATGGTCTGCTTCTTATGTTGGATGATCAGTGATCCTGAACAGCTATTACTCAATGTTGGCTGACTGATACCAATCCAAGGAAGATTTTAACCCCAAAGTGAATGATGAAAGATATTTAAATTCTCAAACCTTGTCCCGTCTCCGAAGAAGGGTCTCAACCCGAAAAGTCACCTATTCCTTCTCTCCAGAGATGCTGCCTGACCCGCTGAGTTACTCCAGCTTTTTGTGTCTATCTTTAGTGTAAACCAGCAACTGCCGTTCTTTCCTACACTGTTCTCTAACCTGCCTGCTGACCTGTTTACAACTGGGTCAAGAGGTGGATGGGCAAAATTGGATGGAAAGGCTGGTTGGGAAGCAAAATTCATGAATGCTTCTGTTTTTAAAATATTTTATTTTAGTTTGCAGAATGCCAAGGCAGCAGGGCTTTGAAATTCCAGCAGGTAGAAGGATACTATCCTCATTGCATTATCTTGCACTAAATGTATTCTTTATCATTTATCTGTACACTGTGGATGACTTAGAAACATAGAAACATAGAAATTAGGTGCAGGAGTAGGCCATTCAGCCCTTCGAGCCTGCACCGCCATTCAATATGATCATGGCTGATCATCCAACTCAGTATCCCGTACCTGCCTTCTCTCCATACCCTCTGATCCCCTTAGCCACAAGGGCCACATCCAACTCACTCTTAAATATAGCCAATGAACTGGCCTCAACTACCCTCTGTGGCAGAGAGTTCCAGAGACTCACCACTCTCTGTGTGAAGAAAGTCTTTCTCATCTCGGTCTTAAAGGATTTCCCCCTTATCCTTAAGCTGTGACCCCTTGTCCTGGACTTCCCCAACATCGGGAACAATCTTCCTGCATCTAGCCTGTCCAACCCCTTAAGAATTTTGTAAGTTTCTATAAGATCCCCTCTTAATCTCCTAAATTCCAGAGAGTATAAACCGAGTCTATCCAGTCTTTCTTCATAAGACAGTCCTGACATCCCAGGAATCAGTCTGGTGAACCTTCTCTGCACTCCCTCTATGGCAATAATGTCCTTCCTCAGATTTGGAGACCAAAACTGCACGCAATACTCCAGGTGTGGTCTCACCAAGACCCTGTACAACTGAAGTAGAACCTCCCTGCTCCTGTACTCAAATCCTTTTGCTATGAAAGCTAACATACCATTCGCTTTTTTCACTGCCTGCTGCACCTGCATGCCTACTTTCAATGACTGGTGTACCATGACACCCAGGTCTCGCTGCATCTCCCCATTTCCTAATCGGCCACCATTTAAATAATAGTCTGCTTTCCTGTTTTTGCCACCAAAGTGGATAACCTCACATTTATCCACATTATACTGCATCTGCCAAACATTTGCCCACTCACCCAGCCTATCCATGTCACCTTGCAGTCTCCTAGCATCCTCCTCACAGCGAACACTGCCCCCCAGCTTAGTGTCATCCGCAAACTTGGAGAAATTGCCTTCAATTCCCTCATCCAGATCATTAATATATATTGTAAATAGCTGGGGTCCCAGCACTGAGCCCTGCGGTACCCCACTAGTTACTGCCTGCCATTGTGAAAAGGACCCGTTTACTCCTACTCTTTGCTTCCTGTTTGCCAGCCAGTTCTCTATCCACATCAATACTGAACCCCTAATACCGTATGCTTTAAGTTTGTATACTAATCTCTTATGTGGGACCTTGTCGAAAGCCTTCTGGAAGTCCAGATATACCACATCCACTGGTTCTCCCTTATCCACGCTACTAGTTACATCCTCGAAAAATTCCACAAGATTCGTCAGACATGATTTACCTTTTGTAAATCCATGCTGACTTTGTCCAATGATTTCACCACTTTCCAAATGTGCTGCTATCCCATCTTTAATAACTGACTCTAGCAGTTTCCCCACTACCGATGTTAAACTAACTGGTCTGTAATTCCCCGTTTTCTCTCCTCCCTCCCTTCTTAAAAAGAGGGGTTACTTGATTGAAATTATGTATTGTCTTTTCTTTGACTGAATAACACGTATCAAAATCTTTTCACTGTATTTGGTACACATGACAATAATAAACTAAACATGTTAAATAGACTCAAAATGCTGGAGTAACTCAGCTGGACAGCATTTCTGGAGAAAAGGAATGGGTGATTTTTTGGGTCGACCTCAAACATCGATCTGAAGATGGGTCTCGACCCGAAACGTCACCCATTCCTTCTCCCCAGAGATGCTGCTGATTTGCTTACTCCAGCTTTTTGCGTCTATCTTCAGTGTAAAACAACATCTGCAGTTCCTTCTAAAACTGAGCATGTATATTACACAGTGAAATATCCCAAAGCAATTCATGGGAGCAGTTCTGTGAATTGCTTGCACATTGGAGACATCTACAGTTTTTGCACTGAACTAGCTCGCCCTCTGTTCACATCTTGCCACTTCTCTTTCACACCACATGTACAGTGCAAAGTAGATCCCTCCAACTCAAGACAGACTTGAGTAAACCAGGAAACGGCAAGGAGTCTACAACTAATGGCAAAACAAGAATAATAGCCACAGGAAACCACGAATGGGTCATCTTTAATGGAGTAAAGTATTTCAACATGCTTCTCTAGAACATTATCTGGCCAACAAATTGAAATATTTCTAATGTTTCATTCACAGAAAATAGCAGATAAAGACAAAGTTCTTAGCTTGGTTGTACTGGTTAACTCATTGAATTTTATATTGCAGCTACTTTTATGTAATTACCGAGGCGTTGCTCGATTGGAGATGGTGAGTTTGCAGGCCATGCAAAACAAGACGGGTTACTTTCCTTCTTTCAGTCAGGAGAAGGGTCCCGACCCGAAACATCAGCCATCCTGTCTCTCTGCCACATGCTACCTGACCCGCTGAGGTACTCCAGCACCTTGTGTCTATCTAGGACAGTTTACTACTTCAATCACATTTCCTCTTTCCTCACGTGCACAGACCTGGCCACATCCTGGACGTGCTCCATGCCGTTGCATGTTTGCAGGTGTTTACGCCTTGTACACCATGCCCATTGTGGATCATATTCTTGCATTCAATATATTAACATTTACTGCCCCATGGATGAGATGGCAAGGCATTCCAGAAGATGCGGCAACATTTGTAATCAGCTTGCCAAGAATCAGTACCCAAATTCAGCACAGAAACCCAGGAGTAACAGAGAGTTGGGGAAGGCATTCATAGTGTACAGGTGAAATGGATTTGAAGGGAAAGGATTCTCAAAGGGGAATTCCACTCAGGTCTGAATCTGCCCAAAAAATTGCAAATGTACATTTAAGATACAACCTTTGAAAGAGAGATCGCTCAGTACTGATGCAAGGATGGGTCGACTGGGCTCGTATGATGAAAGAATGCATCGATTGGGCTTGTATTCACTGGAATTTAGGATGAAAGGGGACCTTATAGAAACATGTACAATTCTTAAGAGATTGGACAAGCTAGATGCAGGAAAAATGGTGTCGATGTTGGGGGGGTGGGGGCGTCCAGAACCAGGGGTCACAGTTTAAGAATAAGAGGTAGGCCATTTAGAAACGTAGAAAAATAGGTGCAGGAGTAGGCCATTCAGCCCTTCGCGCCAGCACCACCATTCAATAGGATCATGGATGATCATTTAAAATCAGTATCCCGTTCCTGCTTTCCCCCCATATCCCTTAATTCCTTTAGCACTAAGAGCTAAATCTAACTCTCTCTTGAAAACATCTAGTGAATTGGCCACCACTGCCTTCTGTGGCAGAGAATTCCACAGATTCACAATTCTCTGGGTGAAGAGGTTTCTTGCCACCAAAGTGGATAACTTCACATTTATCCACATTATACTGCATCTGCCATGCATCTGCCCACTCACCCAACCTATCCAAGTCACCCTGCAGCCTCATTGCAGCTCACACTACCACCCAGCTTTGTGCCATCCGCAAACTTGGGGATGTCACATTTAATTCCCTTATCTAAATCATTGATATATGTTGCATGTAACTGGGGTCCCAGCACCGAGCCTTGCAGGCACCCCACTAGTCACTACCTGTCATTCTGAAAATAACCCGTTAATTTCTGTCTGCCAACCAGTTCTCTTTCCATGTCAATACCCTACCTCCAATACCATGTAAATGCTCTAAATTTGCACACCAATCTCTTGTGTGGGACTTTTTGGTTTTTTGAAAGTCCAGATGCACCACATCCATTGGCTCTCCCTTATCCATTCTATTTGTTACATACTCAAAAAATTTCGGAAGATTAGTCAAACATGATTTCCACTTCATAAATCCATGGACCTTTTTTCCAAATGCGCTGCTATAACATCTTTAACAATCGACTCAAGCATCTTCCCCACTACCGATATAAGGCTAACTGGTCTATAATTCCTCGTTTCCTCTCTCCCTCCTTTCTTAAAAGCGGGGTTACATTGGCTACCCTCCAGTCCACAGGAACTGATCCAGAGTCAAGAGAATATTGGAAAATGATCATCAATGCATCCACGATTTCCAGAGCCACCTGCTTGAGTACTCTGAGATGCAGACCATCAGGACATGGGGATTTATCTGCTTTCAGTCCCAATAGTTCACCCAACGCCGTTTCCTGACTAATGTAGATTCCCTTCAGTTCCCTCCTCCCACTAAATCCTCGGTCCCCTAGTATTTCTGGGAGATTGTTTGTGTCTTCCTTAGTGAAGACAGAACCAAAGTACTTGTTTAACTGTTCTGCCATTTCCTCGTTTCCCATTAACAATTCACCTGTCTCTGCTTGTAAGGGACCTACATTTGTCTTCACTAATCTTTTCCTTTTTACATATCTGAAGAAGCTTTTAGAGTCAGTTTTTATATTCCCCCAAGTTTTCTTTCATGCTCTTTTTTCCCTCGTGTTAATTAACCCCTTTGTCTTCCTCTGTTGAGTTCAAAATTTCTCCCAGTCCTCCAGTTTGCTGCTCTGGCCAATATATATGCCTTTTCCTTAGATTTAACACTATCCTTGATTTCTCTTATTAGCCATGGTTGAGCCGCCTTCCCCGTTTTATTATTTCACCAGACAGGGATGAGCAATTTTTGGAGTTAATCTATGCGATCTTTAAATCTTTGCCATTGCATCTCCACCGTCAACCCTTTAAGTATAATTTGCCAGTCTATCCTAGCCAATTCCCGTCTCATACCTTCAAAGTCTCCTTTCTTTAAGTTCAGGACCCTAACCTCTGAATTAACCGTGTAATTTTCCATCCTAATGCAGAATTCCGCCATATTAAATGGTGGTGCTGGCTCAAAGGGCCGATTGGCGTACTCCAGCACCTATTTTCTATGTTTCTAAGAAGCACAGAATCAAAATCCTGGTCTACAATGTATTCAGTGGCCACAATAGCCTCCCTTGTCGGGAATCTGATACGACCATTATTTACTCTAAGTGTAAGTTCATCATTCTGTCCTTGGCCTCCACCTCCTGAAAGCAGCCAATATAATCCAAGACCACTTGCACCCCATCGTTCCATCTTCTCGCCTCTCTCTTTGGGAAGAAGATACGAAAGCTTGAAAACAACCATCACCTGGTTCAGGAAGAGCTTCCTCCCGCTGATATCATACAATTGAATGGACCTCTGATAAACCAAGGGTGTGGTCCTGATCTCATATTGCAGGTTTTATGGAATGCATTAAAATATTTTTTGGGGAGTATTAATTTGATTGTTATAGTAGCCAATCCTACAGTCCAATAGCAGACATATGTTATTGCAGTGTGAATACCTGTGAGAGATGTTCTAGCTCATCAAATTGGGGGAGTGATGCGGAACGAGAAAAGTTTAGCTGAGATGACAGCCAATTAGCTGCTTTCAATTAATTCTGCTTTACCATTCACTGAATGGCAATGTTGCAGCTCAGCGGGTCAGGCAGCATTTCTGGAGAACATGAATAGGTGATGGTTCAGGATAGGACCCTTCTTGTGTTTAGCTTTGGTCACCCTGCTCTTGGAAAGATGCCATTAAGCTGGGGAACAGAGAAGATTTATGAGGGCTTGAGGCCCTGAGCTATCGGGAGAGGTCAGGCTGACTAGGACTTTATTCATTGCGTGTAGGAGGATGAGGGGTGATCATATTGAGGTGTATAAAATCATAAGGGAAATACGATAGAACGTTATTTATCCCAGGAGGGAAATTGGTCTGCCAATAGTCGTAAAACACAAAATACATGAAACATGAAATTAAAGCGACAAGTGGAAAAGATTGGGGATGTGCAAAGATTGGGGAGGGAAGTCAGTCAGGCTACCCCACGACAGAAGGGGAGGAGTTGCACAGTTTGATAGCCACGGGGAAGAAGGACCTCCTGTGGCGTTCTGCCCTGCATTTTGGAGGAACCAATCTGGTGCTGAATGTACTTCTCAGGTTAACCAGTGTGTCATGGAGGGGGTGAGCTGTATTGTCCAAGATGCTCCGCAGATAGGGTGTCATGCATAATCTTTTATTCAGAGTGGTGGAAGCAAGTACCAAAGGGCAGAGATTTAAAGTAAGAAGGAAATTTAGAGGAATCCAAAGGGCAACTATTTCACACAGAGGTTGATGTATATCTCGAACGAGCTGCCAGATGAAGTACTTGAGGCAGGTACAATATCAACGTTTAAAAGATATTTGGACAGGTACGCGGAGAGGCAAGGTTTAGAGGGATACTAGACTAAGTGGGACCCGTTGGGTCCCATGTTCACACAGGAGCTGGTCCCCCGACGCAATGTTCCACCTCTCCACCAATTCCAAAATTGGAGGCCAGTGTGGGGGCTTTCTGGAGCACTTGTATGGGTTCTTGGGGTGGCAGCTCAGTCCCTCAAGCCTGATGTGCTGACAACTCACTCACGGCTGGTGGGCTGGCAGTTGTCTCATGGCTATTCCTTGAAATTCCATTTCAAGCAGGGTGCAAGGCCACCAAATTCAATCAATTTTCCTACCATTTCAAACAGGGTGCAAGGCCACCAAATTCAAGTGCAGTTTCTTACCACTTGAAGCAGGGTGCAAGGCCACCAAATTCAAGTGCAGTTTCCAACCACTTCAAGCAGGGTGCAAGGCCACCAAATTCAAGTGCAGTTTCATACCATTTCAACCAGGGTGAAACCACCATAAAACCACACAAAACACCAAACTCACAGTTCAGTAGACATTCAGTGTGTTCAGTTGATTCACAGCTCAGACAGAGTCGTGAACTCTCCCTCCCCCATCATACAGAGACTGAGCCGCACCCACACCTCCAGGTTTTATAACCCCTCCCCCTCCCACCGGAAAAGGTTTGGCCTTCATGGCGTGATTGACAGGAGAGAGATTCTCAACATTTTTTAAACACTAATAACACTTTTATTTTTCATTGATGGGAAGAATCTTCTGCACCTGCTGAGTGGAGGGGGACTGAGTAAGATGGCCAAAAATCACAGCCGTAAGTGATAGCGTTTTATCTAAAATCAATATACAGTGCAAACAGGAAGTAACCCAAAGCACCCAAGCCACCATTTGCAGTAGTGCCTTTTAACTTCAACCCAAAGCACCCAAGCCACCATTTGCAGTAGTGCCTTTTAACTGCAACCCAAAGCACCCAAACAACTATTTGCAGGCAGTGCCTTTTTACTTCAAACCAACCATAGTTTCATTTCCAAACCACATTGAGCCCTGTGCCTAATGCCCACTGCTAATTGCCCAAGATGATAACATGCATTTACAAGCAGTCTCTCCCAACATTTCCAGAGAGATGGCGGCAGAGACGGACAGAGGAGACCAGTGCCCGTGAGCATCTTGTGGGCTCACCGCCTGCTGCCTCGAAAATGCTCCAAAGGTTCCTGCAGCAGGAAGCGCCCTGGCTGCGGGATGCGAGATGGTTCGAGGTGTTGATGGAGTGAGCCCGGCGGGGATCGCGTGGATCAGGTGCTGTTGGAGGCTCCACAGAGGTCTGACCAGCGCGCAGATTGAAAGCAACCTGCAGCAGTACGGAGCAACGGTGAAGGGCACACACAGCCTCACCAGTCCAGTGCTGCCAGGACAATGGGCTTTTAAGGCCCACATAAGACGGGATATTTTTAAGAACTTGATACTTAAGATTGTACTCGCAACGAGAAGACTGCATGGGTGCTACCTCAAAATAAATATACTATTGCTACACTACAATCATTGTACTCTTGTATTTGTGTGCCATTGTACAATATTATTTTACTAGATTGTATACAAAACTATAAACCATTGTTGGTACACAAAATGCTGGAGAAACTCAGCGGGTGCAGCAGCATCTACGGAGGGAAGGAGATAGGTAACGTTTCGTGCCGAAACCCTTCTTCAGACTGATGGGGGGTGGGGGGTGGGGGAAGGCGGGGGGGAAGAAAGGAAAAAGGAGGAGGAGGAGCCCGAGGGCTGAGGGAGAGGTAGGAAGGGGAGGAGACAGCAAGGGTCAACGGAATTGAGAGAATTCAATGTCCATGCCAAGAAGATGCAGACTCCCCAAGCGGAATATGAGGTGCTGTTCCTCCAATTTGCGGTGTTGCTCACTCTGGCCGTGGAGGAGGCCCAGGACAGAGAGGTCGGATACGGAATGGGAGGGGCAGTTGAAGTGCTGAGCCACCGGGAGGTCGGGTTGGTTATTGCGGAGCGAGCGGAGGTGTTCGGCGAAACAATCGCCAAGCCTCCGCTGGGTCTCACCGATATAGATCAGCTGGCATCTAGAGCATCGGATGCAATAGGTGAGGTTGGAGGAGGTGCAGGTGAACCTCTGTCGGACCTGGAAGGACTGCTTGGGTCCTTGAAAGGAGTGGAGGGGGGAGGTGAAGGGACAAGTGTAGCATCTCTTGCGGTTGCAAGGGAAAGTGCCCGGGGACGGGGTGGAGCGGGAGGGAAGGGAAGAATTGACAAGGGAGTTGCGGAGGGAGCGGTCTTTGCAGAAGGCAGACAGGGGGGCAGATGTGAAGATGTGGCGAGTGGAGGGGTCACGTTGGAGGTGGCGAAACTGGCGGAGGACTGTGTGTTGTATGTGCCGGCTGGTGGGGTGAAAGGTGAGGACCAGGGGGACTCTGCCCTTGTTACGAGTGGAGGAATGGGGAGAGAGGGCAGTGTTGCGGGGTATGGAGGAGACCCTGGTGCGAGCCTCAACTATAGTGGGGGAAGGGAATCCCCATTCTCTGAAGAATGAGTACATTTGTGATGCCCTGGTGTGGAACACCTCATCCTGGGAGCAGATGCGGTATAGACGGAGGAATTGGGAATAGGGGATGGAGTCCTTACAGGAAGCAGGATGGGAGGAAGAGTAGTCCAGGTAGCTGTGGTAGTCAGTGGGTTTATAATGGATGTCGGTCAGGAGTGCATCCCCTGTGATGGAGATGGTGAGGTCAAGGAATGGTAGGGAAGTGTCGGAAATGGTCCAAGTGTATTTGAGTGCCGGATGGAAGTTGGTGGTGAAACAGATGAAGTCAGTCAGTTGTGTGTGGGTGCAGGAGGTGACACCAAAGCAGTCGTCGATGTAACGGAGGTAGAGGTCGGGGATGGGGCCCTGGTACGCCGCGAACAAGGATTGTTTGACGTACCCGACAAAGAGGCAAGCGTAGCTGGGGCCCATGCGTGTGCCCATAGCTACGCCTTGTATTTGGAGGAAATGGGAGGAGTCAAAAGAGAAGTATTTGAGGGTAAGGACCAACTTCACTATGCAGAGGTGAGTGTCAGTGGACGGGTATGGGTTGCTCCTCTGGTCGAGGAAGAACCGGAGGCTTTGAGACCATCCTGGTGGGGGATGGAGGTGTAGAGTGATTGGACGTCCATGGTGAAGATGAGAGGATGGGGGCCTGGAGAATAGAATGCGCGGAGCCGACGGAGAGTGTCTGAACATAGGTGGGGAGGGATTTAACCAGGGGGATAGGATGGAGTCAAGGTATGTGGAAATGAGTTCCGTGGGGCACAAACAGGCCGAGACAATGGGTCTGCCGGGGCAGTCAGGTTTGTGGATTTTGGGGAGAAGGTAAAATCGGGCCGTGTGGGGCTGGGGAATGATGAGGTTGGAGGCTCGGAGGGGCAGGGAGCCGGAGTCGATGAAGTCGGTGATGGTGCTCGAGATGGTGGCCTGGTGCTCGTCAGTGGGGTCATGGTCCAGGGGTAAATAAGAGGAGGTGTTTGAGAGTTGGCGCGTGGCCTCAGCTTTGTAGAGATCAACACGCCAGACTACCACGGCACCTCCCTTGTCGGCGGGTTTGATAACCCAGTCTGGGCTGTTGCGGTATAAACCATTGTTAACTATTAATTTATCTACTGTAGTGCATGTACTGAAGATAGTCCCAGTGATGTTGGCATGGATTTCAGGATCCATACCCAGTGCCAATGAAGGACTTGTGGTGTACAATGTATTTATCAGGTGTGACTTGATGTTATGGGACTTGGTGTTCCCATACCCTTGCTGCCCTGGTTCTTCCCATTGATATACTGTAGGTCAATTGCTGGTGAGGGGATCCAAAGTTACCTCGGCAGGTGTTGAATTGGTGGTAAATCAAGCAGTTGTGTTATCAAACTTCCTGTCAATGTATTGGAGCCTAAAAAGGTGAGTCACTTGCAGCAGGATGCCCAGCCTCCAACCTGCTCCTGAAACCATTGTATTTACATCAGGTTAACTCATGGTGAAGATATCAGGCCCTTGGACAAATATCGAGCAATTTTGGGGTCTCTGCCAACAAAAGTCTCTGCTTTCGTTGTCAGTCTGAAGAAGGTTCCTGACTAGCTAAGGTCACCTATCCATGTTCTCCAATTACTGCCTGACCCAGTTACTCCAGCACTTTGTGTCTTATTAAAAGTCTACTGCTCACTTCTTTCAAGCAGTTAACAACTCTAATCAAAGGGGTATCGTGTTCACGTCTGACTCTTGCACCAATTTTAACATTCCAAAAAAGCAAAATCAAAATCAACTTCACTGTAAAATCTTTTCTCCAACAGGAACGGGAACCACTGCTATCAATTCACTGAATCTCCCTTTCTTATCTGCAGATGGCAGTGTTTAACTATATTGTCATCTCAATATGAACTTTGACCAGAATATACGTAATACAATATGTCAGTTCCATATCTCCCGTCAACATTTGGAATGGTACTAATAATAGACCAAATATGTTTGCAGAAGCCAGATAGTTTTTATTTAACGGGAAGAAAAATAAATGACGTGATGTAATGATTAAATTACTAAATAATGGATTAATCTGATATTCATGACTCACAGGAAGGGATTTTGCTGACCTTGCTACATTGTACAATTGTGATGATGTAAATCATCGTTTGGCAGTGTGCCATCCTGTAGCCAACAACACTGGAGCAACCAAGCACATTCTTGCAAAGCAATAATTTGCTTAAAATTGGCAGGCCACAGGTGCTTGAACAGACTAGTTAATGGCACAGATGCAGCCACAATGGGGTTTCCAATATTCACGCTGGTGTGAAGATAAAGAAAAAGGCATAGAAATTGAACAATAGATTTCCACTTATATGCCTCAAAAAATATTCTTTTGCATTGGCAAATCATTTACAAAATGATCTGAATGGTCCATCGAGCTCCAAATCTATCTCTGGTCCCTGAATCTTTCAACATGCTTCAGATTTATGATTTTTATTTGTTCCCCCCAATGGCTGACATGTGATGGAATGGACACCAAGAAATAACCACATTGCAGGCGTCAGAATTTGTGGGTCCATGACAAGAATAATATCAGAGTGCAATAGGTCACTTCTTCAGATGTAGCATGATAACAACACACATAAAACATCTTAATTGGTAAGTGGGGTAGGAACGTTGCAATTAAAATCATCAAATCATTTCAATTCATTAAACACGATGCACAGGTTGACAGTGAAATAGAACAATGGATTGAATGAAAACTATATTTGTGCTCACTTGGTTAAAAACAACACCCAAGTTAAACTCTTGACAATGTAGGTCACTTAATTAGTTGGCGGTCTCAGCAATTCCTAAGTACATTTAGCAGCCAGCAACCAGGGGCATCTATCATGCTAAGGATATTTGACGTTTACCTTTAACTTCCAACTAAATTATTTCAGTAACATTAGAACCCTGTAATTTTCTCTGATATTTGCAATGGTGTCCCTTTCCCCCCCAGACTGGGAACCACATTAATGAGCTGCATTTTTCTTTGGTTTCTTCTCACAGATTTATCTCAAGAAACCTGATTGTATTATTGGTGCTTGACCTTTTAATTAGCAGTAAAGGTTGGTTATTATGAAACTGCAAGAGATGGACATCAAAAACTTGATTGCACTTTTACCCTTACCTTCTGAGATGACACTGGAGCTTCCATAAAGTGCACACATCCAGACCTTAAAGCCCTCTCCCACGGTACGAGTTCGTTCCAAGAGCTCTCCCGAGTTTAAAAAAAAAATCAAACTTGTGGCAAGCACGGAGAATGAATGTAGCGGGTACGTCGGAGCTCGGGGACGTCTCTTAGAGCTAACGGCAGGTACTCGGGAAGACTCGCTAACGGCAGGTAAGCATGGGAAGACTGGTGAAGATTTTTCAACATGATGAAAAATGTCCATGAGAGCCACGAGTACCGACGAGTGGCCATTACCGTAAATCTCCGAGTTCGAATCAGGGCAAACTCGGGAGAGATCTTGGAATGAACTAGCACCGTGGGACAGGGCTATAAGAATAGCTTCTTCCTCCTCTGCTATCAGACACTTGAACCAATCGCCTCTTTCATAAGATCTTCCCAAACGTGTGGCCCACTTACTGTTTACCTCACTCGGTTTTTCAGTTATTGTACATTTGTTTTTTTTTGCACAACTTCAGATTGCACTGCAATCTTTGCACCATTCTACACCTTTGCATTTGTTGCTGTATGTTTTGCTGCATCTATCATTGCCATATATTATTGCACTCTGGTTATATGACAATAAACTAATTTAATCTAAATAAAATTAAACCAATACATTTTTAAAAGGTGTGAAAGTTACTTGGGTAAAACACAATTTGCGTATAATCTTTAGTGATTGATTCTTTTCCCTGAACAATTGTTTTTTTTCTGAGCAAAACAGTTCCAAAGGTCCTGAACAGGAATGATCAAAATGCACCTACCTGATTAAAACTGTTCATAAATGATTTTATTTTATTTTAACAACATTTAGACCAGTTTAAGATTTTGCTTTTCTCCCAGGATAAACCAAAGACAATAAAATGTATTTATCAGGAGAAAAGCAATATTGAAATATGTCAGGCCTAATATACGACAAAGGAGGAAATTTCTATTCTCTTCTGGAGGGCATTTGGCCTGTTTAGTAAATACTGGTTCTCAGAGCAGTGCAATCAATCCCTTTCCTGCCCCTGATTCTCCTGTCACTCACTGACAGGAGGGGTATTTTTAGGAGGCGTTTAGCAGGTTTTGGGGATATGTGTGGAACAGCAGCTTCTATGGCAAAAAACAAACAATTGTAACAGGGATAATGAAAATAAAGTGTAGGACAGTATTCAATTTCCAATTTGAGGTCCTTTCAGACCCTTAAATAATTGACAACATTCAATAACTTTTCACACATTACATATGAATTTTTTTTTTCTAATTTCAATCCGAACATCTAATTTCAATCCGATCATTTAGGCAGTCCCTCTCATTATTTATGGAGGTGATGGAATTAAATGTCTTTCAATTGGCATTTTGATTTCTCCAGGGAATCAGTTGCTAGAGAATCCCTGGGGATATTCCAGGCACAATAGCAGTGATGTGCCAGATTACATGCATGCTAAATTGCTTTCCTACATGCTGGGAGATACTGATAGCAAAACTAACATCTGTGAAAAATAGAAGCAACAACACAAATGTACAGTCAAAACACAATCTGAAAGTGGCTACATTGAAAGGGGATAAAGTGCCCAATGTGGCGCAATAACTAAGCCTCACCACTATTTTTGGACCCATCCTACTCCAGGGACTTGAACACAAAAATCTGGACTGACGCTCCAGGAGATAACTTTCCTATGTCCTTTTCCCTCAATCAGGTAATTCCATTTGGTCAGAAAACATGTCTAACTCACAACAAGCTCCAATTAATAATCTCTGTTTTACTTCGGAGTCACGTGATTGACTACGTGAAGAAGACCCGCCAGGCGCACGCGCGTCATTACGTCCGTGCATGTCGCACTGAACGGGCTGGAGGGCACAGAGGTAAGTAGGAACTTCTAAGGTAAGTGTTCTTACAAACTTTCCTTAGAAGTATTTCCACTCCGTAAAGCTGGCTCGAGCAGTCAGTAGGAGTGGGCAGTTAGAGCTGTTATTTCTGAAGATCCGTCTTAGCGTGGGTCCAGGGATTCACCAATTTGATCGGGTCGGGAGATAAGCGCGGCAACGCCGGCTCGGATGCCGGGTGCCGTTTTACCAGCAGCAGTTCAAATAGCGCGCTAATTTTCCCCACTAGCTCCATTCACAAAAGGCAGGCCAACTGGAATTTGATTCAGAATGAGCCTGGTCCATCTATTTATATCCAAGGGTACTAAGCAGACTGAGGCTGCTCCTAGCCATGAAAAGGTAAATATAAAGTCACAGACCTGGGTTCTCTGACAACAATAGTTACTCTTCCCCATATCATACAAGACTGTGGGGGTGGTTGGGAACATGCAGCTGATGCTCCAACCTTCATTACATAAGGGCCAAGGGCCAGTAATGTCCAAGAGGGCCATACCAAGACCAAGATATGGAGGGTTCATTATTGGGGTTCCTTCCAGCGCCTTGTTTAGGACTGGAGGATGCCTCCCTACTATATGATGGGTTCAGCAGGGGCAGGCCAGTGGGGCAACGAGGGTACCCACTGAGACAGACCGGCTACAATTCCAATATGAGCAGACAACAGCTTTACAGGTCAACTGTAGAGGTACATGGACTTTTCTTAACGATAAAGTTCTGGTGGCCAATCTCCTATTGGAGGTTGATTACAAATATTTTCTAATGAATGATGCTGCATAATGTATGATATGTTTATACTAAATACTGTCTAAAGTCTCCCATTGAGTTTATCTCAGGGATAGATCCACCTCAACAGCACAAGCCTAATAAAAAGTGGGTGTTTTCTGCTCCAGAGCCTGAACATATAGATAATGGTCATTGATAAAGCCATTAATCATCCTCCACAATTGTTTCTAATATTTCCCCAGATCTCAAAAAGATGGGTGTTGTAGACTAATTCTCAATCACTTAAATTCATTACTGCTTAACACCTGCTATCTCAGGGCTGTTATGTGGCAACTATTTGTTTGCAACATGTGTATTATTCACTGCCAATTCATGCTCATTATTGCAGGACTTGAAATTTAATTGGATGGCACAGCTGTGGCAATACAAAGCATTGACTCCTAGATTACGTTCAGCACCCAGGCTATTTATTAAATTGTTAAAACCTGTGCTGGGGCTATTCAGCCCATCATCACATTGTAATGGGTTATTTAGCTGATATCTTAATTATCAGCAACACTAATGAGTCAGCTGAAGAATTGGTGCTTGAGTCATTAGGGGTTGCTCCATCCAACTAAGTTCAAGTTACAGCCAACCCAAAATATTGAGTATTTGGGGTTTCTTATTAATTCCATTGCTATAACAGTAACATTACCAACAGCCAAGGTTGTCGATGATGATGATGTCTGTACTTGCCTCCCACAAATCTTTATCCCTCCATCTGAGAAGACGCTAAGGACATTGGTAAATGGGGAGCAGGTTCCTGCAGTACATTCGGGCCTTTGCATTATCAACATTTGCAGAGAGCACGTGAACTAGCACTAAAATTGAATGCAGGCCATTTTCATCGGGTTATCCAGTTACCAACCACAGCTCTCGCAGAATCCAGTGGTGCATTGTTAATGTTAATCTAGCTACCAATAACATTTTGGGTACTAGACCCTTCACTAATCTTCCAGACTGATGTCAGCGCTCTCGGATGGGGGGGGGGGGGGGCTACGGACTCCGAGTCCAGCTGTGGGGGTCGCTGGTATGAACACAAAGGGTTGATTCGCCTCACACACAGGATAAATTATTTTGCATTCTTGGGGGCATTTTATGGGTAAAGGCATATTGCTCCTCAATGAAGGATTTCCACATTCAACTCCAGATTGATAACACCACAGCAGTGCAATATATTAATCATATGGGAGGAGCACGGTCATTATCATGTGTTAACTGGGTACCGTCATGCGGCATTGGGGTGTCAAGGCATATCTGCGTTTCAGCCATTTATTCACCACCTATAGCTAATGTGGTGGCCGACCATAGGTCGAGTACGTTTCATGCCAATATAGAGTGGATGTTCAATTCTAAACTTTGTCACACAATTGTCACTCGATTTGGGTTGCCAGCCATTGATCTGTTCCATCCAGATTACATCACCAGTTGCCTAAATATGTTTCATGAGAGCCAGATCCAGGTGCAGTTGCCGTGGATGCAGTCTCGTTACATTGGGGGCACTAAAATCTTATGCAATTCCTCCATTTTTTCATCCTGAACTGTCTCACCACAATAGAGCGAGACTCTGCCACAGGTGTTTTGGTGGTCCCAGATTGGCCAACACAACTATGGTTCCCCTTAGTGTTTTCAATGATGGTTCAGTCATTCATGATGATTCCCAGCTGCAGTAATTCTTGGCACATTCAGTTACAGGAGAAAGTCACCCTTTACATGACCATATTAATTGTTGGTCTGCAGGTTCTGACCAGACAATTCCAAGGACTTGGATTGTTGAACAGGGCCATGGAGGTTCTCACTGCAGGCTGGCGAAATAGCACTCAAAACACACTATATGGTTCACATAAAGAAATGGGAACTGTTTCTGTGTACAATCCAATATGTCTTATCATAATGCAAGCATATGTGATGTGTTGGAGTTCCTTGCTAAGTTGCATTTTGATGAGCACCTGCGTTATAGTGACATTACCAGCACTCGGAGTGCGTTGTCCTCTTATTGCGTGCAGTCTTCAGAACAACATCCTATAGGGTCTCATCCGTTAGTATCCCGATTTATGAGGAATTTTAATAAAAATCCTCTCAAACCTCGCTATACAGAAATCTGGAACATCACTCCTGTTCTCACAATGCTTCGGCAATGGGCTTTAATTACTCCATTATTTACGAAGAGATTAACTCTTGCTGTGGTTATGCTAATAGCGCTGGTTTCAGCACATCGTGTACAAACATTCAAATTCTTACGAATACCTTGTATGCATTGTCTCAATGACATTAACTTCTACGTTTATGATTTAATCAAACAAAGCAGGCCCGGTCTGGCTGGAATCAAGGAGACGTTTAAAGCCTATCTTCTTGACCAAATGTTATATGTAGTTACGCCATATAACTTAAGCCAATATATTAAGGTAACAAGGAGTCTCTGAGGTTCTGAGACAGGACTGATCATTAGTCACAAAAATACATATAAAAGAGTGTCAGCACAAACTATTTCTACGTGGTTGAAACAGGTTCTCAATTATGCTGGAGTCGACATTCCTGTCTTTAACTTTCACTCCACCAGGGCGGCATCAATCTCCACGGCGAAGGCTCAGGACGTGCCGCTAGACCAAATCTTCGAGGCCGCAGGATGGTCTAGAGAAGCAACATTTTCTCAATTTTCTGACAAACTGTACAGACCGTGCCACAATTTGGGCATGCAGTTTTGGGTCACATTTAATTCATTTGCTTTGTTTTCTATCATTGTTTGTTATTCCTGGCTTTTTTATAGTTAACAATAGTTATTAAATAATTCGAAGCAATGTTCAATATATTATTTATTCCCTACTGTGTCAACTGAAGCAGATTGTCGTATGGTGTGCATCTACGGCATGAAAATACAGAGCTTTGAAATCTTCACGTAGTCACTCACGTGACTCCGAAGTAAGATAGTAAGATTAAACGAGAATTTTTCGAATTAAGAATTAAACGAGTCTTCTTCACATAATCCCTCAACGTCGCTCCTCATAAAATAAGGATCAAACTTCGAACTGGTAAGTTCTCATTTAATCTTACTATTCTATTTGATAAACTTAACACCAGTTCCAAGGTGGTTCAACACCATTACATTTTGCTTTACAGATGTTAAAATGAGAGTCCACTTATTCAATCAAGAAACGCTCTCATGAAAATACACAAGTGCTGGAGTAACTCTGAGTCAAGCAGCATCTCTGGAAAAAATGGATAGGTGACGTTTCGGGTCAGATCCCTTCATTAGTGTGCAATCTTTAGAGTGGATCCAAAACGCAGCCTATCCATGTTCTCCAGAGATTCCGCATGACCCGATGAGTTATTCCAGCATTGTCTTTTTTTGTAAACCAGCATCTGCAGTTCCTGATGTCTAACTTTCAACACTCTCAGGATCCTGTAATGAAAAATTGTAACATTTACCCCTCAATCATCATCACAAAAATGATTTATTATTTGATATTAATGTGCATCTTTGATGTTTGCTGTGTGAATATTGGATACTGAACTCCAACATTAATTAACTACTTTAAAAAATACTTCATTTGTTGTAGAGTTTTGGACATTCTGATTAGAGAAAGCCAGTGCACCAATTAGGCTCTCTTTGAAAGAGGCAGAAAACAAAATCATTTGAAAGATTCAATTCACAAAACCAGACACCATATAGATTCGGGACAAAAAAAAACTTCTGGTGAAATACCGGTGATAACAAAACATAAATTCACCAAATAGAACAAAGATTGTTAATTGGAGCTTGGAAATTGTGGTGGGAATTAGGCACATATTCTGACCAATTGAACTTTTACTGAGGCCAAATGACAGCAAATTTATCACAATTGAAATGTTAAATGGGTTTCCAGATTCAAATAATGAGTAGATGGCAGACCCATAAGGGACTGGCAATGACCCCTTGGAAATGAAGAACACCTCGTGTATCCCAGGCAGTTCAGCAGCACAAAATCAAGGTGCAGCATCGACGATGGAACGCCTACTGATTCTCAGGACTACTTTCAAAGGAACAAGCTTTAGGAGTGGGGTCTATCCATTGTTCGTGCCGAGGCAGAGGTTTGGGGGCTGCAGGGAAATGGCGTGGGAGGCTCTGAAGCAAAAAGGTGGTGCCATTCTTTTTAAACTTGATAATTTAGATCAGCCTTTAGAAGGATACGGTGACAGGTAGCATAGTATTAACTGTTATCATTCCCCCGACTGACTCCCGACTACATAAGCTCCTTGTTTTCCTGGCAATAAGATGCCTGTTTATCAGAATGATGCAGCTGGTGCTCGGGGAGATGGGGAGCAGCAACACTGGAAAACAAAAGATCAGCAATGCTGCTTTAAAACAAGGTCATTGAATTCAGCAAAGCTCCAAATTCATCTGGCATGAGAGGTCGTTTTTTTACAAAGCAGCTCCAATTGGGTGCGCTTTACCACCTTTCGCCCCATTTGTTTGCAACAGTCCAGAGCCGTGGCTCTTTAAGACTTTTTAAAAACACAGAAAATGTGCATGCCTTTAAAGGCATTTTTTATTAAAAAAAGCTTTTAAATCAAAAGAAAATAAGGCAACAACCTGAGCTGTAATATTTAGCTGTATTATCTAATTCCCAGATTAAACTATTTCAGAGGCATTCCCCACCACGTTTCCATCACTGAGAATTTCCAGTTGAAGAATTCATGCCAATCTAAAGCTAAACAAATCTGATTCCGTTTCACACACAGCAATCACATCGGAAAAATGTTACCATTCTTCCCTGAAATTCATGGCAAAAAAATCTCTCCCACTTCAGTCTGTTCACCATAGAATATTGCTCCATAATGTTGTGGAAAATCATAACAGAGCAGCTTCAGCCTAAGTCATGCAAACAGATTTTGCTGCATCTTCCCAAGAGAAACTGTTAAATGGGTCCACAATTAACAGAGATGCATTTTACCCATCAGCTGATGCTTCTTTCAGTGCAATCCACTAGTTCTCGAGGTGCCCCCCAACTTTGTTATGTTGGATGACGGATTCCGAAGGCAAAGACTAGACATATTAAGGCAGAAGATCTCAGCAAGGCTGTTCAGATGTGATGACTGTCAGATGCAAGTTCCCAACTCCCAGGCTTCAAAGTTATACACTGCAGTCATAGATATAATCTTCTTCCACTATATTATGTAGTATGTTCCTTTATAAATACCACAGGTGCCCATTGTTTGACATGGCATGCCAAATGGCCTCCTTCCATTGGTAAAAATATACTTTTAATGAATTTCTTTCTGTGATAGAAAATATAGAAAATCGGTGCATGACTGCATCTGTACTGCCGTTCATTGTGATCATAGTTGATCATCCACAATCAGTAATCCGTGCCTGCCCTCTCCCCATATCCCTTGATTTGCCCATAGAGCTCTATCTAACTCCCTTTTAAATACATCCAGTGAATTTGCCTCTACTGCCTTCTGCGGTAGAGAATTCCACAAATTCACAACTCTAGTTGAAAACGTTTTTTCTCATCTCAGTTTTAAATGGCCTCCCCTTTATTTCCTAGCCTGTGGCCCCTGGTTCTGGACCCCCATCATTGGGAACATTTTTCCTGCTTCTAGCTTGTTCAGTCCTTTTTAATTTTTATAAGTTTCTATAACATCCCCTCTCATCCTAAATTCCAATGAATACAAGCCCAGTCTTTCAAATCTTTCCTCATATGATAGTCCCACCATCCTGGGGATTAACCTCGTGAACCTACGCTGCACTGTCTCAATAGCAAGGATGTCCTTCCTCAAATTAGGAGATCAAAACTGCACACAATATGGTGGCACTCTGAATCCGAATGAAGACAAAACATTTCTCTATATCCATCTTTATTCAGATTTTTAGGAAAAACTCTTATTTACATTCAAAGGGAAATCTAACACTCTGTATTTGGTACACATTCTTATGCCCAAGACTGAAGTAAATTAAACATCAATAGGGTGTGGAACATTGCTAAAATTGCAGTCGGGCTTTTTAAAACACTAGTTGAGATTTGAAATGGTGTCAATTATATGCCAGAGTGAACAGTTAAAATGTATGAAAATAACTTCCAGTGCCAACAAAATCCAGAAATAATGTAATACATCACATTGCAGTCACAATGAAGTGAACTGTCAAAACAGATAGTTATACATTTAAATCTGTACAATTTGAAATAGCTAGATTTATATACATATATTAATTGCATTGTTTGTTACCAAGTGCCTCAAACCTTATCAAATTCATGAAAGAGTTCTCAGCTCAACTACCACACCCCATAAAGGGGATATTTCACAATTAATTATTTCAAAAGTAACTGTGCAAATATTCAATTATTGCAGCATTTAATTCTTCACACTACCAAAATAAATCTTCATCTGCATGATGAATCACATCTATAAAAATGCATTGTATGATGAGAGTACTGCACACAAAAAACTGAAGATGAAGTAGACTAACGAGTACCAGTTAAAGACATTTTACACAAGTGCAAATTTGTTACTCTGTTAACAGAGTGCTGATATGATATTTACATCCCCTAGAGCAATCAACAGCTAAGGACTGGATAGTTCATTTTTGCAAAAGCCATTGGGATGATTATCTTATGAAGTGGTCAACACTGGCCAGAGCTTTCCACAGCATAAATGCAGTTATTAATGTGACGTAACTGCTGAATGTACACAATACCAGAATAAAATACATTCACAACCATTGTAATCTTACATTTATTTTGATTCATTGTATTTTAAAATGGAAAAATGAGGAATCTCTTTCTGTAATCAAATTATGTTTTCAAAAACTGTAACAGCATGAACATTCGACATCCCAAGTTGAAGGGTAATTGATCTTCAAAGGGATGCTGTTTCCATTGTACACTTGATCTTTAGAGACATTTCACACATCAATGCACTCAGGAGCACGCACAACAATCATACAAAATGGAATAAGCTAGAACACCACTGTTATATAATTTGGTACTATTGTCAGTCCCTATTCCAAAGAAAAAATTCAAATCACGCACAAACATTTTCTGGTCCTGGAGACATTCCATCTCTGCTTATAAACCTCAGAACAACCAATCGTGAGATAAAGTTGGAACAATGTTTGAGGTTAAGTGGAAATTAATATATTGGAAGTGTTTTACAAGTTGACCTAATATCCCTGAAATCAGCCTAATTTGACAGATTGGATTAAAATCCAAATACAATTTTCAGTTCAAATATTTGGTGCTAGTTCTATCAAATGAGGATGTTACTCAGCAACTATCCTGATAAACAAATTGCACATCA
Organism: Okamejei kenojei; assembly: GCA_035221665.1. NCBI lineage: Eukaryota > Metazoa > Chordata > Chondrichthyes > Rajiformes > Rajidae > Okamejei > Okamejei kenojei. The sequence continues at coordinate 45,331,572 of CM069131.1, forward strand.
CCAATTCAGTAACTTGCTGCAACATCAACAATGGTAACAAATTCCAGTATCAAAGATTCAGTAGAATCAAGGCTGAAATCAGAACTGCCTTTGATTACTTTTTGTTGTCCAGTTATCTAATTGTCAATGGAAACTTGTGTTTGTTGAATAGATTCCAGAATTCTAGATTCAAACAATTGCTTGCATAGAATCAGCTTTCTCTGCAGGCTGGTGGTGGGGCTGCTACAGCTGGATATGGAAACATGAAGAAAAGCGCTTAGCACTCCAAATAGACCCAGCTGAGATCCCAGAATGGATAATGTGCATAGGACTGAATGGTAATGATGTGCAGTGATAGAAAAGCCACCCTGGGTTAAAGCTCAAGATGAAAAGTGTGCACGTGTATGCACAGCGCCAAGTTGATTGTAACCAAACTCCAAAATTCCCAAGTTTTATATCATATTCTTATTTTTCCAAAAGGGTGATATGAAAGTACAAGTATTAGGACATGAATTGTACATGAGATCCAAGCAGCTATGAAAAAGTAAGTTTACATTTTAGCCTCTTTTTGAACTTCTGGTGGTTGATGAAGCTATTTACTTTCACAGAGAAAAATGCCCTGAGCTAAAGATTACCAAGAAATATATCACACATTTATACGTACACAGACACCGAGTTCCCTCTTCTGCCTGCAAACAGCAATTCCTCCTTACTATAAAGACAGTGTTCAACCCATCGACAAATGCCCACCTTTAATTGCCATCTTCACTGATGACAATACAGCAATGCCAGAGTTATTGTGAAAATGTTATAACGAAGTAGAAATTGTATTACATTTTGTTGTCTATAAACTTATTTTGCTGCTGAGATCATATTGTTCTATTACTCTTATATCTGCACAGGTAGCACCAAAATGACCGCAGCTCTACTTCAAATGCAAAGCTAATGAGAGCACAAATAGTGGTATTATTCTAAACCGCTTGTGATGAATGGATGCAGCCATGGTGCTGTCGCATTTACAAGTCAAGAACAGCAGTTAGGTCAAATATAAGGAAGCATACAATTCTGCAATTATATGCAAAATAAGATGTAATTTTGGTGTATGCAAAGGGAAAACTGCAAAAGTGTTAAAAAAACAACAACAAAAACTAGCCTGAAATTGGATGCATCAGTTATATTAAGCATTAATTAAATGTGTTGGAAACAAGGTTTGTGGTTTAAGTTTAATGTTACCTAGATTTTTAGAATAAGTGGTATGAAAAAAAAAGGCAGCAAAGATGAAAGATAGAGTAGACTGCCACATTTAGTGATCATTTCCATTGTTTGGACTTGGAAGATTTAGATATCACATTTGACAAATATGAGAATATACTTAACAGTATATTGTGAATTAGGTATAGTTGACATGCAATAAATATTTTATTTAGAAATATTATTGGGATTAAAATAAAACAACTGCCTATGATACATAGGAGAAGAGGCTGTGCAAAAATTTTAAGGCTGCATCCATAATTTCAATTATATAAGAACATTCTTTTAAGGCTTACTCCAGTGTTAGTATCAAATAACACAATGTTGTAAATCACAGTAAGAAACCCATCACTGTGATGTACAGTCTTATTTCCATTTTTGGAGCCTAACGCTCAATTGACTACAACATGGCTTCAAACATTCAGATATGCAGGTCATCGCTTCATAGCAGGACTTCCTTTATCCAGCTCCCTTGTATCTTTTTGCAGTGCTGAGAGTATCTGAAAATGCAAGAAAACATTTAGTTAGACATGAAAAACAAATCAATATATCACAATTTTGATTAAGGTTAGATCTTGACACATAGGGCAACAAAGGGCGGCATGGTGGCGCAGCGCCAGAGACCCGGGTTGGATCCTGACCACTGGTCGGCACGGAGTTCGTATGCTCTCCCCCTAACCTGCGTGGTTTTCTCCGGGATTTCCGGTTTCCTCTCACACACCAACAACATAAGGCTAATTGACGTGGTGAAATTGTCCCCAGTATCTGTAGCATTGTATTAATGTGCGGGGATTGTTGGTCAGCATGGACTCGGTGGGCCAAAGTGCTTGTTTCCACCTTGTTTCTCTAAGTTAAACTACACGGAAGCCTGCAAATAAGAATGAGAATTTTGCCAGAAGAACAGATATTTCATGCATATTTACTGCAAAAGTAAAGTGACCAAATGTGATAAAACCATATTGTGCAATGATAAAACCTGGAACAGTCGTACAGATGTACCAATTAATATCACTACAAGAATCAGTACATTTCCACTGACTAAAGCTTTCTCAGGATCTTGAAAGTCAATATACATTTTTACCATAGGGGCCAGTTAGGTGTCCTTATCAGCATACCGATTCCCAGTTAAATCTTTGGCAGCATTCTGAACTTCAAGTCAAAACACAAAGATAACCCATTTAAAAAAGTAACACAAATCTGTTCACAGACAGCAAGTGATTCTGTGTCCTTTACTCCCGTATGCTTTAATCTCAAACTCCAACAAGCGTTTCCTGTGTTTCTCTTTCCACCCAATGCGTTCATGAATTTACTGCGCTGGATAAGTAGGAGGAAGAGGCCTTTCGCCATCAAGGCTGTTCTGCCACTCATTAACATCGAGACTCATCTTCTACCTCAGTGCCATCTTTCAGCTCGATACCCACATCCCCAGAAACCCCCAATGATCAAAAAATCTATCAACATGTGTTTTGAATGAAAATAACGACAAGCCCCTATTATATTTCTCTTCATTTTTAAAGTTGTGCCTCTCCAACTATTTCCAGTGAAGATGAATAATTTGAAGCAATAGTTGTTTCTCTCTTTACATATGCTTGACTCAGTATTTCAAGTATTTAAAAAAAGTTCAGATCACCAGCATCCGCAATATTTTCTTACCTATCAACATTCAAGTTAAACCCAATTAAATCACGTACAAAAGCAAAAAAAGTAAACATTTACAGTGTCTTAAACACTGCTAAAGAATAAAAATCAATTGCTAATATTGTAATAATTACATTTCTATGACTTCGTAGGGTAAAAAAAAAAAATCACTTGGCATCAATACATTGTATTGTTCATCTTCCTTAAGATAAGAGGGATTTACCTGAGCCCATTTTTTACTTCTACTCTGCATTTGAATGGCTGTTATGGTTCCAAATAGATCCTCGGCTAACATCTCCTCAGGGAGCTTGGTCAGGAACTGTGCCATGTGAATAAAGTCCATTTGGGTCAAAATATCCTCATAAAGCTTCAAGATTCCCAGAGCAGTTCTGAAAAGAAATTCTTCTCCATCACGACAGAATACATCCCAGACACGACAAGCAAGGTCCAGAGGAAAAGATTTACTGTACAGCGTGAATATCCTGAAGAAAATACAGTAATTTAATGTAAGAATGGCATATTCATATAATTACATATTAACATATGTATAATATAAATGAGTACAAATTAATATAATTTCATATTAATATTATGACAAATCAAATCACATGCTGTCCTGTCAACAAAGTCAGTAAAACAAAAGAGCTAGGCACGCACTTCAGTTGTGGTATGGAGTCGGCATCAACAGTGGTGAAATGGAGATGGTTAAGAGCTTCAAGTTCCTAGATGTATATATCACCAGCCATACAATGGCTATGAGAGCACACCAGCATCTCTGCATCGTAAGACTAATTAAGTTTGGCATATCTCCAAAAAATCTTAACAACTTCTATAGATACACCTTAGAAAGCATGCTATCAAGATGCATCTCAACTTGGAATGGCAACTGCTCTGCGCAATAAACTGCAGTTATGAATGTCGCCAGTCCACTTTACAAACCGACCAAGCTTCTCCTTTACATGCTTTTAATGTTAAGAATATATACAGCTGTGACAGTTTGCAAAACGTTCCAGTGTGCATGGGAGTACGGCTTTGGTTGCCTTTCGAGACTTCACTGCTGCTCAGGTCAAGCTGCTGGAATCAGAGACTCAAGATATACCCTCTGTAACCAAACCAGACACCCTTCACTTTGGGAAGAGGTGCATCCCAGCAAGATCTGGCCCAATGTGTTACCTGCAAAGTCTTGATCATTAAATCAATCCAGACAGCTTTCCCTATCTATGTGTCAAATTCATGCATGTCTAAACATAGCCATTGAACTGTTACGTACAAGAAGTAGGACCTCCATTTCCTTATTCAACATGTGGAATCTTTGTATATTTTAAAGGGACATAGGGTTAAGGTTGCAACTTGTATTTCTCTTTCAAATAGGAAAACCAATGAAGGGTGTCAGTTTGCTATTATGATTAGGGCTGAAAGTGGTAAAAGTGCGATAGCAGAATTTAGCCCTGACTATATTTTCATGGGGAGAAATTTGTGTATGCACAAAATAACCGATGCAAATTATCAATAACTGTACAATGCCATGAAATGAGTATGCATTCCTCAGAACTGGGCTTATGATTTTTGTCAAGAAGACACTGACATTTTACAAAAGATATTCAGAAAAGAAATCTTCATACAATGAAATTTGAAATAATGTTAAGAGATTCTTCTTCAAGTCAGTTTGCACCCACATAAAGTAACTTAGGAAATATTCTTAAATTTTAATGGCATTAAATCTATTGAATGTTTAACTTGTGTCAAGATGAGAAGAGTCTAAAACAGAAACGTGTAGTGCTTAATGCAAGCAACTCCACAATAGTTGGAAAGTTGAGAAGTTAACCAATGCCTTTCCAAGAGACTAGCACACAATTAAAAAAAAACATAGCTCAATTGTCTGTTACTTATTACAGGGGGAATACAAAATGACACTCATGTGGAAGTTCAGTCTAATTAATGGAAGCTCTGCCTGTCCAACATCCATTGGTCACAGGGTTGGCGCACCCTGCAGAACATTGGCCAAAGTTCAAGCGATGCCAGGGAATGAGAACCACCACATAAAATTAGCAAAGTCCCAATTTTATAAAATTGAAGTTAAAGTTTCATGACAGGCATACTTTTCAGAAGCTTTAGATGCAATCAATCGGTGGAGGGTGTAAATTTCTGCTTCAGCAATAAGGAACCTTTTTATTATAAATTTAAAAACCAATTTCAAAAGTTGTTTTGAGAAAAACTTGTTTTGAGAAAATACAGGATGCAAATTAATATTATGAAAAAAACAGCCAAAGATACAAGAATCTTAAGGAAAAGAACAATGGCAAAGTGAGACAAATAGTCAGAAATGCAATTACACAGTCCTAGAAGCAATTAAAATGGCCTATTAAGAAATAGTTAATAAAGTGTTGTTACCAGTCAATTAAATAAATATCTGGGGTAAGGTTGTTTTTCTTGAAGTGTGTAAACAACCCTGGTAAATTTTCCTCAAAGAACACCTCAAAGGCGGCAAAATATTTCAATATCTACATGGAGGAATAACAAAGCATTAAGTTATTAAATTCTTAATCCCATTAATGAGAAAAAAACACTAAGCCTGGCAATATTTTAACCACAATTTCAGAGTAACTAGTCACTGAATCTTTCATGGGTAGTAGTTAAAGCAGTAAATTTTGCAATAATATTTCACATAAAACACAAAACAAGCACTTTTTCCATTGTATGCACCAGTTAAAAATTATGAACAGATTCTCATTTATACTTCAGCAAAAAGTTTCTGTAAGCATTAAATCAATTTGGATTTTCTCAACTCGAAGCGTCAACTATTCCTTTTCTCCAGAGATACTGTCTGACCCACTGAGTTATTTCAGCTCTGTGTCCATCTTTGGATTTTCTGATTACTTTGATACATAAGCATAATACATACATGTCAGTATTGTCTGCGTGAAGGTCAAGGGTTAAATGTTTGCAAATATATAAATGTTGTAATATTCTTGAAGTTTAGTCAGAAAGCTAAATCCTTTCTTATAGTCTTCCATGAAACAAAAACAACTTGATTGCCTTTATAGTCTGGATTTTAAAATAAATTCTGTGTTATCCTTATAGACAATAATCAGCCCTTCTATCCCCAGTCCTGTTATCTTTCCCTTAGGTTGCAAACTATGGAGTTAGATCAATCTTAATCCAAGCCGCTGCTTCTAAATGCCTTCCCACCAGCCATGCGGCCACACAAACATCCTGCAGCTGCAGCGTTTTAAAGTCACATTGGCAACATTGTCGCCATCAATCCGCTTGCAGAAAAAAACTGATTCACTGTGGGCGTTGGAAAGAAAGGCCCCACAGGCTGTCCTGATGTGTATTAACTATCCTGATGTTCACATTGTCAGAAAGTCTAACTGATTGAGATCAGAGATGTTTGAGATGAAATTAAAACCTACTTAATTAATAATTCAATATTAACAACTAAATTCACAAAATCACGGATAGCAATGAACTCATGTTAACAATGTCTAAAAGCTGTGCATTAATAGTTTTAACTTTATAATAATTTCTATACCTGCCCTAATGCTAGTAATTTTATCAAATGAATTCAAAGAATCATTGGTTGTCCCACTGAATTGATTCAGGAACTTTCATAATAGTACACTAATGTACTAACATACTCACAAGGCTGTGGTCCACACGAAAAAATGCCATTTGACATGGTTTGTTCAATAAATTAGCAAAGGCAATGAAGGCATCTGCAGTGTCCAGGTTCAGAATTAGCACGGCAGCAATGAAAGACATTCCTTGCACCTTTTGAGGAAGAAAATGTAGTTACCATTCAATGTCTATAATTTAATCACCTGAATGTACAGCACAGTGGTACAGCTAATAAAGTAACTGCCTCACAGCATTTGGAGCCTGGGTTTAATTCTGACCTCGGGGACTGTGAGTGTGGAATTTAAACATTCTCCTTGCAATCTTGTAAGTTTCTCTCCAGGTACTGGTTTCCTCACATTTCCTAAGGACATGCAAGTTGGTAGATTAATTGGCTACTGTAAATTAGGCCTAGCATGTAGGCGGGTGGTAGAATCTGGGTGGGAGTTGACAAGAATGTGGGGCAATACAACGTTGGCTACAAAGAATTTAACTTTCACAGATAAAAGCACCCATTTAATGTACAAAGAATACATGCATTGTTGCAGTACCTGTACAGAGAAAATATTTGGTTTGCTCTAACGAAAGCATCAGACCTAAATTGGTAATTTTGTTGTACAGGCTTTAATAAATCTTCAGTTATTTTAACCATTTCAGAATTTAATCATTTGGAAATTATTAAACTCTGAAACATTACATCCTTGTGTTCACCTCATATTCCTTCTTCCCCATTTTCTATAATCAGCTTCAAATATTTCCAAAAGTACAACATACACTTAAGAGTTCTCGCAATATTAACAATGAGACATGGAAATATTAGATTGATTCACAAGTTCCAAAAGCAAAATACCGATTTGCTGGAAATTTTAAGATAGAAAATGCTAAAATATTGGGGAGGAAATGTTATCACACTGAAGCACACTGTTTTCTCTCGGCACACTTTCCACCCAAACTAAACATCTCCAGCACTGCCTCAGGTTAAACTGGTTGTCAATTATGGAAACACACTTCATCCTTACATTAGATAAGCAGGATGGATTTTTCTAAGCTCATCACTAAAAGATAAAAAATAAATACTTGTAACTGTAATTAATTTAATTTTGAAACGCCTTACATTTATTTCATGTTATGAATTGCTAAATGTTTATCGTGCTGTTCTTCACATAAAAATAACAGCTTTAACCATTTGGGGGTACATAAAATGCTGGAGAAACTCAGCGGGTGCAGCAGCACCTATGGAGCGAAGGGGATAGGTAACGTTTCGGGCCAAAACCCTTCTTCAGACTGATGGGGGGGGGGAAGAGACGAAAAAGGAGGAGGAGCCCGAGGGCTGAGGGAGAGGTAGGAAGGGGAGGAGACAGCAAGGGTCAACAGAATTGAGAGAATTCAATGTTCATGCCAAGAGGATGCAGACTCCCCAAGCGGAATATGAGGTGCTCTTCCTCCAATTTGCGGTGTTGCTCACTCTGGCCGTGGAGGAGGCCCAGGACAGAGAGGTCGGATACGGAATGGGGGGGGGGGGAGGGGGAGTTGAAGTGCTGAGCCACCAGGAGGTCGGGTTGGTTATTTCGGAGCGAGCGGAGGTGTTCGGCGAAACGATCGGCAAGCCTCCGCTTGGTCTCACCGATATAGATCAGCTGGCATCTAGAGCAGCGGATGCAATAGATGAGGTTGGAGGAGGTACAGGTGAACCTCTGTCGGACCTGGAAGGACTGCTTGGGTCCTTGAAAGGAGTGGAGGGGGAAGGTAAAGGGACAAGTGTAGCATCTCTTGCGGTTGCAAGGGAAAGTGCCCGGGGAAGGGGTGGAGCGGGAGGGAAGAATTGCGAAGGGAGTTGCAGAGGGAGCGGTCTTTGCGGAAGGCAGACAGGGGGGGAGATGGGAAGATGTGGCGAGTGGTGGAGTCACGTTGGAGGTGGCGAAACTGGCGGAGGACTATGTGTTGTATGTGCCGGCTGGTGGGGTGAAAGGTGAGGACCAGGGGGACTCTGCCCTTGTTGCGAGTCGGGGGGATGGGGAGAGAGGGCAGTGTTGCGGGGTACAGAGGAGACCCTGGTGCGAGCCTCATCTAAAGTGGGGGAGGGGAATCCCCATTCTCTGAAGAATGAGGACATTTGTGATGCCCTGGTGTGGAACACCTCATCCTGGGAGCAGATGCGGCGTAGATGGAGGAATTGGGAATAGGGGATGGAGTCCTTACAGGAAGCAGAGTGGGAGAAAGAGTAGTCCAGGTAGCTGTGGTAGTCAGTGGGTTTATAATGGATGTCGGTCAGGAGTGTATCCCCTGTGATGGAGATGGTGAGGTCAAGGAATGGTAGGGAAGTGTCGGAAATGGTCCAAGTGTATTTGAGTGTCGGATGGAAGTTGGTGGTGAAACGGATGAAGTCAGTCAGTTATGTGTGGGTGCAGGAGGTGACGCCAAAGCAGTCGTCGATGTAACGGAGGTAGAGGTCGGGGATGGGGCCCTGGTACGCCTCGAACAAGGATTGTTTGACGTACCCGACAAAGAGGCAGGCGTAGCTGGGGCCCATGCGTGTGCCCATAGCTACGCCTTGTATTTGGAGGAAATGGGAGGAGTCAAAAGAGAAGTCATTGAGGGTAAGGACCAACTCCGCTAGGCGGAGGAGAGTGTCAGTGGACGGGTATGGGTTGCTCCTCTGGCCGAGGAAGAACCGGAGGGCTTTGAGACCATCCTGGTGGGTGATGGAGGTGTAGAGTGATTGGACGTCCATGGTGAAGATGAGAGGATGGGGGCCTGGAGAATAGAATGCGCGGAGACGACGGAGAGTGTCTGAGGTGTCTTGAACATAGGTGGGGAGGGATTTAATCAAGGGGTATAGGATGGAGTGTGGAAAGGTATGTCAGCTTTAACCATTTAACAGGTGACTAAAATATTGCTGAGAGATACGTTTTAAGCAGCATTCTAAAGGGTAAAAGAGGGCACTGCTTTAGGATACATATGCAGGTAACTTACATATCCTACATCGGGTCTGTAACAGGTGTATGCTCCTAGAATGCTGTGCAGTATATCATAATAAGGACCTCCCTGTGGAAATAGTAGATAACAGTTTTGTCCAGTGTAATACAGAAGCACTACAAAATATAATTCTACATTACTTTTTAACATGACTACCCTGAAGGCAAAAGCAGTACACTATTCCAGTGAAGCTGCTACAGCATGTAGAAATGTAGACCATTTATAAAAAAAATGTTACATTGATGTTGGACTGTGAGAAAAGATCATCATACTTTTTAATGATCTTGTAAAGAGCTGAACAATAGTGCACAAATCGTTGATGTTTCTCAATTTAATGCAGTAGAAGTGTACATATATTGATTATGTATATTTCAAGCTGTATAATAACCTACTTTTAACTCCAATATTTATATAATTTTGTAATGATGAAAAAGTGGCTTACAATCACATTCATTTACCTTAAAATAGATATATTTAGAGAATTGCATTAATGTAGTATTGTGGACATTTGTTTAGCTTACGTGTTATTGTTACGTGTACTGAGGTACAGTGAAAAGCTTTTGTTCCGTGCGAACGAGTTAGTGGAAAGACAATACATGATTATAATCGAGCCATTCACAGTGTACAGATACATAATGGAATAATATTAATTGTGAGATAAAGCCAGTAGAGTCCACTCAAAGATAATCAGATGGTCACCTATGAGGTAGATAGCAGTCCAGGACTGCTCCCTGGTTGTGGTAGGATGGTTCGGATGCCTGATAACAAATGGGAAGAAACTGTCCACGAATCTGGAGGTGTGTGTTTTCACACTTATAGACCTTTGCCCAATGGGAGAGGGGAGTAGGGGGAGTGGCAGGGGTCCGATTTGTCCTTTATTATGCTGCTGACCTTGCCAAGGCAGCATTTGTGTCTTCATCTCAAAAAACTAAATTTGGAAATGACTAAGTTTTGAGATGTGCACTCATTCAAAAAAACATTCAACTAGTTAACATTCTGATCCATTTTCAGTTCAAGTTAATAGTTAGTCAGGGTAATGATTAGCTACAAAGATTTCCAGAGCCAGTAGTTATACACAATTGAATATATTTATAAAATCATCCCAATAGATGTTTTAGCTTCTAGTGCAGGAAATAATGTCTCAGTTCCATGCTTACCTGCTGAAATATGCAAAAGTTAGGAAATGTACGAGAAATGTCCAATTTTATGAGTTCCAGACTGGCTTCCCTGTCTGCTGCAGATAATCCTTGATCTGGAAAGTATAAGATATACATTAATTAATAGATTATAGTAAATAGTTACAGCACAAGGACAGCAGATGCTGAAACCCTGCGGAGAACACAAAGTGCTGGAGTAACTCAGCCAATCAGGGTGCATCTTTGGGGAACCTGGATCAGGGACATTTTGGATCAGGGATCCTTCTTCAGACCCCAATAAATGATTAGGAAGGAGCAGCAGATGCTGGTTTAAGCCAAAGATAGACACAAAATGCTGGTGTAACTTTGATTGAGTGATGTTTCAGGTCGAAACCCTTCTTCAGATGCTACCTGTCCCGCTGAATTATTCCAGCATTTTGTGTCTATCCCAATAAATGGTTACTTTGTTTAATTCGTGTTGCTGGAAACGAGAACCTTAAGTAAGCAAATATCGAATTCTTTGCAATACCTGGAAGAATGCAATTTTCTTCATGCCATTCGACGACTTCATGGTATCAGCTCCCGCAAAAGTAGAGTGAATTTCTACCACATTTTTTCAAAAAGAAATAAAACACAGCTTGACAATTACCAATTTGATTTTTGTTAACCTTGAGGGTTGTATCAGTTTGTTTTTGTTAAGTGGAAGAAGCACAGGGTTAGGTTTATAATCAATCAATGATTGTGCCCGGACATCAAATCCAAGCAAATCTGCAGGCCATAATTCCGCACTCTCGGTCAGCCTACAAGAAGTATGGAAGCTGAAACTATTTTCAATAAAGGTACTTGAAAATCTCCAGAAAAATAAGGCTTGAAATCAGGACCTCTTGCTTCCTATCGAAAGGTTGAAATAATGGCAAGAATTTATATTAAAAAGAAACCTCAATATAAGTGATTTTAGTTACATGATTTTTGTTACATCATTATCAAGCACTGGTCACATGTTATTGAATGTATGTAAACTGTGTAATTATGGATTTAAATACTATTACTACCATTCCCCAAACATTACACATGGATAACTCCAGACAAACCCTAACAACATTTGCAGATGTTTAATTGCAGTTATAAAACGGTTTGAAGAAATATTGATATGGTTAAATGCAAAAGAAAACTCATGTTAGTTCTACTCAAACCTCTCTATTAGCACCAACCTAACATTTCAAAATAAGTACCTTCATTGTCTATGTCCGAGTGTGCTGTACTGAGAGATCTGCATTTGTCTTTAGCTCGCGTCAAGCAAATTTCATATAGTTCTGAAAGACAACATTTGAAAAGTACATTTCTAGTACATCAAAATAATAAGTAACTAAAATAAAAGTCAAAGTGCATCAGTTTCTAGTGCAACAATTTAAGTCAAGTAAAATTAAGCATGTCACTTTCAAGTATCTTACGAAGATTTATCTTATATTACATTGATCCAATTTTGTTCCTGCATAGGTTCTTATCTCACAAGTTCACCACCATTATGAATAGATGTTTGTAGAACAGAAAGTCAACATATAAATTGACAGCACCAGAGATACTTTTAGAGGATAAACCAGGTGGTTAATAAAAGGTTATAAATAAACATTACGTCAAACTTTCAGTAATATTTTTCACTATCAGGAAATTGTGTTGAGGATTTAACTGTAGTCAAGGCAGTATAGCCTAGATCTTAGCTTGAAACTGTGATGGACAATGCAATTTGTACAATGCAATTTCAAAAACAAGAGAGAAATTTGATACATTTTGCAATAAAAGGCAGAGATAAATATCACAGTTAGATTAAAAAGATATCACAAGGAAAGTGAATTCATTGTAGAATCGGAAAATTTCTCAACAGTCCATCACAATTTTTAATCCAAACAAGGAGATAAACATAACCTGGCAAACAAGATAGCCACTAAATAAGCACAGAAAGATGACAAAAATTTTGCAGCAATTAGGGTAACCATATGGTATTTATAGAAAAGACACCCGTAGAAGACGTTTGGGATGGGAAAGAAATGAGGTTAGTAATATCTTGGATTTGACTGCACTTACCTAAAATATTTGGTACAAAATTCACCTCCTTCCACTTAATTCCATTGAAAAAAAAATAACTTACCAGTTGCCAATTTGAAGCATAGCAAACAAATTTCCAACTTCTGAAAACTATGCAGAGAAATTCACTGACTTGTACTTGCAACAAACTTTAGATTAATTATGCAGCAATACTTCTAATTTGTAAAATCATTGAAGCTGGTTAGCTATAGGGACTTACCATGAGTTATGTTTAAATCATTTCCTATTGCCAAGCTCCACACCTTCCCTCTTACACTTGGAGGAATTCCTTGCCACCAGAGATCGCGAACTTTACGAGAATTGCACCTTCACAGTTATAGACAATAAAAGTATGTAACTATAAATACACATACCAGATGCATTAATTAAAAAAGTTCTTTACTTTAAATTCCAATAGTGGGAAACACACTTGTTAGCTCACTTTTCTGATTTTGACATAGGATCATTGACCTAAAAACTCAAGTGTCTCTCACCGTGATTGCTGTCAAATTTAATATACTATACTCATGAAGCAATTTGTACTTTACATGTTCTTTGCCTTTCACATTGGGCTGCACTTTTAATTCTTTCTACAAAGTAACAAACCCCTCAATGCCTATGCTTAGAAATCAGTCTCCTCAAATTCGTTCCGGGATTCGGCCTGAACAGCCATTGATGAAAACTCCACAGGTTCACCACCAACTCAGTGAAGACATTTCTCATCTCAGCCCTAAATCTCTTGCCCTGTAAAATTTGATCAGTGACCCATGTCCCAGACACCCAGAGCCATGGTGGCTTTCAAATTTGTTGAAGATCACATACGGCTCATTTTACCGTCTTACACTGAACCAAACACCACTAATTTTCCAGTCTCACACAATGGTCAAATGCAGCCATTAAGGTGCGCCTGACGACAGCTTAATTCATTCAGACAGGGGGCAAAATTCACGATAAAGAAATGAACATCCAGCGGCTTGTGCATTGCTGACATCATCATTATCGCGTGATGGTAAATACTTTGCAGAAAATCCCACAGCCAATATGTATTACATCAGTCCAATACAATGAGCTTCAAGTTCAAGTGAGTTTATTATCATGTGTCCCTGATAGGACAATGAAATTCTTGCTTTGCTTCAGCACAACAGAACATAAATAAACTGATAAAGTGCAAATAACAGATAATGGGCTATTAATGTTCAGCGTTTTGTCCGAGCCGAGCTTAGAAAATAAGAACAAAAAAGTGCCTTTATATAAGGTAGTATTGTTTTGTTTCTCTCACTCACATAGTCTCCCAGTTGGGTAGTACTTCATTGTTCCAAGTCATCACAGCATTACCAATGCTATCCTCCAGTTTACACCTGTCTTCCAATAGCTTCCTTCGTCTCTGGGCATCTTTTTGTTCTACAATGAAACACACCCACCCAAGTTGAATGTGAACGTGTGATTTTAAGTTGTGACTTTCTTAATGCTCAGATGAAGTAGTGCTCCATATTTGTATCTCCCTGCATTTTGTCTTTCCCCTCCAATTCAAACCTCACCACCAATAACGTTTGATCCTGACCTCAGGTGATGTCGGTGTGGAGTTTGCACCACACCAGTCTGCGTGACTGCATAAGTTTGGTTTCACCCACATCCCAAAGACGTGCGAGCAAGTTAATTGGCCTCCGAAGCTTGCCCTGTGTGATGGGGGTGATGAGAAAGTGGGATAACAGATCCAGCGTTAACGGGTGGCCATGGTTGGCATGGACTTGGTGGGTCGAGGTGCCCGTTTCCAGTTGTATCTCCAAACTAAACAAGACCCACAAAACTATATTTTTATTTCATAAATATTATCTACCATATACAATACCATACATTAAAATTCCAAATAATATAGTGGTAACCTCGTCTTTTCACTTGTGCCACCATCTCCGCATACTGCTGCCTATGTTTCTGAGCTTCTTCAGCTGGTTTTGCTGGGAGATTTCTGAAAATAAATTGAAGGATTAGTTATTCAAGCCTGTCAATTTTTTCATATTGGACCACTCAAAACTACTAAATAATTCAACACATTGAATCTTTCTAGGTCCAAAAAACCTGTAAAATGGTACAACCAATTCAGCAAATGCTGGCCATTTGAACATTCTGCAGCACACAAAATTGCACTTTAAATGCAATACTCCTGTATCATTCTCAAGAAGAATTTTATAGAATGTTATAGATTATGCAGGAATGAATGTGGTGGCAGTGATTATGAAAGTTGTTACATAACTAAAATGAAATAAAAAATTAGCTTAGGAAATTCAATGCAGTCAAACAATTAATGAAATAATTTGGTGAGGTGAGGGGAGGAGGCAGGCTTTGAGTAATACCTAAAGGATAGTGATCACCAAATACAGCTGAACTAAAGAAGAGAAAAAGATTTGCCTTTATCAACCACCCACACTATCTCAGCATTTCAAAAAAGGACTCCAAGTACTGGAGCAACTCAGCGGGTCAGGGAGCATTGCTGAACAACATGGATAGGTGACGTTTTGGGACCGGATTCTTCTCCAGACAGATTAGTAACCTTCTGAGTTACTCCAGCACTGCAAGTCTTTCTTCGTAAACCAGCAACTGCAATGTCCTGTTATTCTCAGCATTTCAGTTTTCTTTATGCTGTTGATGAATTTGTGCAGTTCTGTGGTAATGTGGTAAATATGACAATGCCATAATACAGCATACTTTCACAGAGAAGTGATAGTTACCTGCACTTCTTACGATGTTGAAGGAAATATTGGTCAGGGAACCAGGACAACTTTCATATTCTTTTAAAATATCTCAGAATATTTGGCATCCACTTGGGACAGTTCAAAGGACCTTAATCTCACATCACATTTGAAACGTGGCACTCTAGGGCCTGTCCCACTATGCGATTTTTTTTGGCGACTTGCCGGCACTCGTCATAGTTGCAGCAGGTCGCCCAAATTTTTCAAAATTTTCATGTTGAAAATCCAGCAGCGACCAGAAAAAGGTACGACTCTTTGGGCCACTACTCACGACCAAACAGGCGTCACCCCGTGACATGTCGCCGAAAAAATGGCGAAGTGGGACAGGCCCTTAACATCCCTTTGTCCTGTACGTGGAGAATCTGCCAAGACGTTTAAATTGTGATGATCTCCTGCATGTGACTTGAACAAGCAACCTTCTTAAGCAAGTGAGCCAGAGTTGAAGTGTGTTAAATGAAGCATTCAATGCCCATTACCTCACACAAGAGTAAAATATTGCAGATGGTGGAAATCGGAAAGAAATAAACAAAATGCTGTAGGCACTCAGCTCAGGCTGTATATGAAGTGAGAGAAAATTGGTTAATATTTCAGGTTGATGATTTAAAAAATGATTTGTTTTTTTTAAAAATCAGAACCAGGCCAGCAATTCCCATCTTGCATTGTGGACTGCTGCTCTTGTCTTCAAGTCAAGTCAAGTCACATTTATTTATATAGCACATTTAAAAAACAACTCTCATTGACCAAAGTGCTTTTCATTTGTTATAAGAGTAGTATACACAAGCAGGCTACATACATATATACAAATAGCCTTCACTCAGAGGACGTCAGACTTCACAATCGATCTGGAGTCTTTTCCCCAACCTCTCACCCACTTTACATCCTACCAGAATTTCTGGCATGACACGGACTACCCAGCCCAATATATCCATTACACTTGCTCTAATTGATCTTGTAAACCTTCATCCTATTCACATTAGACCATTGTTATTAAACCTGTAGACAAAGGCAGCATTATTGGTGAAACAACCTGCATTTTTTAAGGGTAATTGGCAGCTCTGCACAATCTCCTCATATCTCCACAGGAATCGAATGCCACACCACTGTTCTCCAGTCACTCGCCACGTCGATCTTTTCCCTCTGCAGCCTCAATCCTCTGCTTCCCAGCTGCATGGACCCCACTTTCACCCACTCCTCAAGAACCAGAAGCTGGATTTCCCAGGTAGATATGACCTATACTAGTCCCACACAATTCATTTTAAACTTAACATAACTACCATAGTGTTTCCTTATCCAATGTCTTTCCACCTCCATCCAAACAACTATACTGCTGCCTGCTGCTATTTTAGGGCCCGAGCCCCAACCACCAGTACAAAAAAGAAAAATCAAATTAAAGTGTTAGTTTTTCCTCTCTCCAGAAATCATCAATTCACCTGATGGATATTTCCAGCATGTTCATGATTTTGTTTTATTCCAGCTTACTTACATGCTCTGATATCAACCATTAGCAATCCCTCCCTGAACCTTTGACCAACCCATTTAATTGCTCTCGAGATTCCCCAAAGAATTTTATGGCAATAATTACTTTTAAATTGCAAGCATCATTATCTTGACATAAGCTGCACATTCATGAATATAGACACAAGATCCATGTTCATAATGAAAACACATTTGGAGGTTAATTGAACAAGGCAACAAAGTCCATCTAGGACTTTATTTTACATCTCTTAAAATCAACCGAGCATTCAAACTTCTTCAATTGTGAATCCTCAAATAGCAACCTGTAAATGGTGTTCAATTTATAAAGTAACCATTTCCCCATCCTCTTCTCCTCGTCCCCATCCTTCAAATCTTCAAAATGTTTCTTTCCAGCAACCACAATGCCTGATACACTTTAGATCACCTGCATATCTTCCATATCCTTTCCAAATTTAGACAGAAGCCATTGTTGAATTAGTCTGAACCCATTCCAGTAGATTCAGGCAATCTTTTAAAGTCATTTACAAATATTTCCTCTTCGATATCTGATGCTGCTCAAGTAATTTAGCAAAAGCATAGGAATATACCATAGCTTTAACAACCAAAAAAAACAAAATTTCCAATTTAAGCCAGCTATTTTGCTTGCAGGACTGTTTTGAAAGAGAAACATTAATACATTTTTAATTGCACTGTACATTTCTATGCATCTTTCATCGAGAAAATTCAATAACGTACGACCCAAGTAATTATAAATAATCCAACATAAGTGGGTTACATATGTTAACTTGTGTAAATAAGGCTAGATGCAAGAAACAAAGGGTTATAAAGATACATCAATATAACTTTAGTACTGCTCACACAATTCTCCTCACACCATCCCACTTCCTTCCAAATGCATTCTTCACACAGTTGTGGGATCTCAACTGCCATTCAAAAGTTAGTGAACGTCACACACACCAGCCATCAAATTTATTGTTTTATTGATCATAATTGCATATACTATTTACTCCATGAGTTTCATGGGAACAAGGAATTTCAATGCACCCTGGTGTATATGATAATAAACTCGTCTGAACCTGAATTTGAACTGCTCTTATTCTGTATGGATCGGTGCCATCTAAACCACAATTTACCCATCAAGTTACTTAGAATAAAGTGATGGGGAACAGGCCTGCATAATTATCACATGCATTTTCCTTACATCTACTGTTAACATTTTTGAGCCCAAATAACATAGACTTCCACTGGAAACTAACAAAATTGAATGAATGGATTGAAAGACACAGCAGGGTAACAGGCCCTCCTGCCCACTGAGTCTACCCCTCCCCCTCCCATTCCACATCCGACCTCTCGGTCCTGGGCCTCCTCCACGGCCAGAGTGAGCAACACCGCAAGCTGGAGGAACAGCACCTCATATTCCGCTTGGGGAGTCTGCATCCTTTGGGCTTGAATATTGAATTTTCTCAATTCTGTTAACCCTTGCTGTCTCCCCTTCCCACCTCTCCCTCAGCCCTCGGGCCCTGGCATTCCCTCTATCTCTATCTCCCTCCCCCACCCCAGTCGCACCAGCTTCTCATTTTCACACCACAAACAGCTTACAATGGCTTGTTCCCTTTATCACCGATACTTTTTTGCATATCTTTCACTCATTGTTCCTTATCTCTCCACATCGCCGTCTATATCTCTCGTTTCCCTGATCCCTGACCAGTCTGAAGAAGGGTCTCGACCCGAAACGTCGCCTATCTCCTTCGCTCCTTAGATGCTGCTGCACCCGCTGAGTTTCTCCAGCTTTTTGTGTACCCACTGAGTCTACGCTGGCTTTTAAAGAAGGAACTGCAGATGCTGGAGAATCAAGGGTACACAAAAAGCTGGAGAAACTCAGATAGGCGACATTGGCCATCGATCACTCGTTCACAAATGTTCTATGTTATCCTGCTTTACAGAGTATTTTTGATGTGTTACCGAATCAGAGAACAGCTGTTGCACAGGGGACAGCTATTTAGCCGATTGTGTCCAAGTCAGTTCTCTATGAGAGCAACTTCCATCCAACCAGCTATTTGCTCGCAAAGAGGGGCAAATCCATAACCTTGTAAGTTTTTCTTCACAAATTAATTATCCAAGCCTTTAAGGCCACAATGGAACTTACTCCCACTACATCTGCATATAGCACGTACCAAGATTCCAAGCTCACACAACATAGATATAATAGGTGCAGGAGGCGGCCATTTGGCCCTTCTAGCCAGCACCACCATTCAATGTGATCATGGTGGATCATCCACAATCAGTAACCCGTTCCTGCCTTCTCCCCATATCCCTCGATTCCACTAGCCCTAAGAGCTCTATCTAACTCTCTTTTGAATGCATCCAGTGAATCAGCCTCCACTGCCTTCTGAGGAAGAGAATTCCACAAATTCAGATCTGTGTGTGAAAATCTGTGTGTTCCTCAGCTCAGTTCTAAATAGCCTGCCCCTTATTCTTAAACTGTGGCCCCTGGCTCAGGACTCCAACATCGGGAACACGTTTCCTGCATCTAGCGTGTCCAATCCCTTAATAATTTTATGTTTCTATAAGATCCCTTCTCATCCTTGTAAATTCCATTGAATAACAATGTAAAGAAAATCCTCACATCATTCTTTATGTACTTTATGCCCATCTTTTATGTATTTTACATCCATGACCTCAAGACCTTGACCCCCCCCCTCCACAAACCACCTTCCCACTATTTATCATTTCCATTGGTTCCATCAAATCTCCCCTCAGCCTTTTTCACACTAGAATCATGGCTTTACTAATCTATCCTTGTAAGTGTAAACTCTGATGAATATACTCAGGACATGGGACCATTACAGGTAAACCTATTTTGACCACCCCAACATACTGGCTTTATATAACCCAAGTTAATGTACTGTTAATGTATTTCAAGTTATTGTTTTGTAGGTTTGTCCATTCAGTCAATAATCACTGTAGAATATAACAAATTAGAGGTTCACTCGTGTAGTTTTAGATTCAGATGCATCCATTTTCTATGGCAGCATAAAAATGTAACTTAATCTCAAGGAACAACTTTCATCTCACGCCCAAGATTTTAAAAAAGCAGATCACTCATGTTTCCCAACTACATTAAAAACAGATTGGCTTTATGCAAATAAAAGCTTATATAAAAAGTAATTTAGCACAATTCCGAAGATATGAATATTATTTAATTCTAATTATACTAGGCATTAATGCAGAGATGGGAGTTTGCAGGAAAACTAAATACTTTATGATGTACAAACTTGCTTACGACAGACAAGGTTATGGGATTAAGAAATTAGTTGTTTTGCACTTACGCTGGCCTGTCCTCAAGAATGAGGGCTGTTGTGGAGAGAGGTTCGAAGTCTAGATTTTTCCTTACACATTGATTCGGAGAGGGGGATTTCTGAGCTCTCCCAGATCCTTCTTCATATTCCTGTAAGAATAGATAATTTACTTGTATTTCCAAAGCTACGGCTAAATAATTCAAAAGACAATGAAACACATACAAGCTCAATTTTTGGCTTCTGCATCCTTACTACTGTCCCAGACTCTTACTGTTGGAAGCTCCTCCCCAAACTTACACATACCATTGGTTCCTATTAGACAAGGTACATTGAGCACACGAGAGCAATTGAAAGGGCAAAGTAAAACTCAAGATTTTACAATATTGGACTTTTGCTCAACCCTGGACTTTGTTCATTCCACACAATTGGCCGAGTTGCAGCTGCAAAGCACTTGGATCAGTAGAAACAGGAACCACAGACACCGCTTTATAAAAAGAGACACCGTGTAACTCAGCTGGTCAGGCAGCATCCCTAGAGAACATGCATGGGTGATGGCTCAAGCTCGGACCCTTCTTCAGGCCGATTGTTGGGGGGGGGGGGGGGGGAAGAGGAGGAGGAGAAGAGGGGGAAGAAAGGGCAGGACAAAGCGTGAAAGTTCATAGGCGAGAGGGGGGTTTAATAGGCAGTTGGTTGGACAGTCTATGATAAAAGTCATGAGACAAAGGTTTGAAGATTTGCACATTGTGAAGCAAGAGGAAGGAAGTGGAGTGGAGGGGAGAAATAGGTGTGAGTTCAGGTTGGGGGGGGGGGCGGGGAAAGGAATGTTGTTAGAGGTTGCCTACAATTGTAGAATTCAATGTTCATACCATTGGGTTAAGCTACCCAAGCACTTCAATCAGCAAGTTAGTGGGCTACTGACCAAGTGCTGGTAAATGGGATTAGTTCATCGGTGCTTAATGGACACCATAGACTTACTGGGGTAAAGGACCTTTTCTATGCTGGATAACTGATCAGAGATAAACACCCTTTGACATACTGGTCTTTCTGCATATCACCATTGTCACTGCATCAAATGTAGTTTGCTGTACAAGTTAGCATTCGATGATATCAAATTATCCGAACAAGAAGTTTCTTCCTCTTATTTTTAATCCATAATCACTCTATCTATTTGTTCTAAATCTAAAATGAATTTAACTTTCTTTTCCATCTTCATTCACTATAAATGTATGTTTCTCCCCCACAGAGCTCCAAATAACTTATTGAGTCATAGAGTCATACAGCGTGGAAACGGGTGTGGATAAATACATTTGTTAGCCCATGAGTAACGGACAAGACTTCAGCGTGCACTGGAATTAACAATTAAGAAAAAATCTCAATGCTATCCCTGGATTCAAGAAAGACCAAATGGTTGGCAACAGTCTGATTTCCTACAAAGCTTATGAAGTATGTTTATCAGCAATGGACCAACATAAACATTAGAGTCAGATTAGACGTTGCAATTTAACAAGCAACAGGAAACAAAATACAGAAGCAGCAAAAGATGAAACTAAAGAATGAGGCAAGGTTTTTGTAAGAAAAGACAAGAGCAATAGAGTTAGCAGTCTGAATTTTCAAAGGTGATTAAACTTAATGAATTCTTAGTTTTAAAGAGAACAGAATAGGGACAGATTTCTTGTTGAGTAGAACATTTAAATTGTGTTATATATTAGCAAATCTGATTGATATTTTGTCAGTAGTTGGAGAAAGAGATTCACTGCACGAGAATGCAGCATCTCTTTGACCGGATTACACCAAAATGGTAGTGTTGCTTTAGCTAGAGTAATAAACCACAGTAGACATGTGCTGAAGTGTATGGACTGAAATAACAGGTAATATAATAATGGGAGATGCAACGTACAGTAAACAAATAGTGAGATTTGTGGGTAGGGGGGCATCGGTGGGGGGGGCGGTCAATGACTCTGGGTGGGCGGAGGGACCAGACTGTTCCCAATTCTGCTGCAGCTGACAAGGATGTTGACGGGTTTTCGTCCCCGTGTATCCACTGCCCGGACCCGCGGCCCTGCTCCACCCGGCCCCGTGTATCCGCTGCCGACCCACAGCCCATGAAAGTGCGGCCTCACAGGGGGAGACGGGGGCGGAGGGCGGCCGTGGCCGGACAGCGGTGACCATGGGTGGAGAGCGGGAGCTGTCCTGAGGGATGCGCTCCTTCGGCCGCTTACACCTTGGTGCTCGGGTTCAGAGCAAAGATACTAGAGCATTGGGTTCAGAGTGCCCAGTCACCCTCCAGCCCTGGGCTGTCGTGGGCAGGGACTTGCCCGCAATCCGCAGGCACGCTGCTCTTTCGCAAGTCAGTGATCAGCAGTAATTCCGGCGGTTTTCACTCGTGGTTACCCCTATTTCCACAATTTTTTACAGCACAAAAATTTACCATTTTGCCGTTTTTTTAACGGGTTAGAACGCATGTTTTGCGTGTTTCTAGTGTATGCCGGAAGCTGCCTTGTACTCCAGAATGATTGAGCTACTCCGTGCATCACGCCCTTTGACCTGATGACCTTATGTGCAACCTCCCTATAAACCGAAAAAAATGCTCTTTTCTGCTGATTTCCACAGAAATGCTGTCTAATTGGCTACTGTTACTCAGGCACCTTGTATTTTTTTAAATAAATGTTAATGGATCAGCAATTTAGATTCTGTAAATAGGCTTTAACACTATTCCATAGTTTGCATCCTGAATAGTAGTTTAAACATGGTAATGTTATTCCTGCTAATAAAATTTAAAAAACTCTCCAAACGATGAATTTGAATTTGGCACGATAAAACTGACACAAAGGCAGAGATTCTTCGAAGTTTCTGGAGAATTTCTGAGAATTAGCTCCTTGGTTTGTATCTATGCCTACAAATTATAACGTTGGTCTATTTGGATTGTCTGTTGCAATAGTGCTGTAACAAGCTTAAATTGTATGAACCGTCAATGATATTGAACATTGTTAATTTAATAGATGCCATCACATGACCAAGTTTTCTGACAATGGACATTTCTGAACTAAGAGATATTATCATCCTCTACTATTTCCAAATGCACCCTTCATGCCTACTGCTTTCTTCCTTTTAATCAATTGCCTTGCTCTCTACACATACTTAATCCAGTGCATTTAACCTGTCTAACATATATGATCTCATGAGATTTTTTCATGCAAGCATCCAGGCTTTTCCATTGTGCTGGTTACTTCCAGGCATGCCTTATAGAAACTGTATTTAACCACTTGGAGACGGGGAATAAAGATTTACGTGACTGGTCTGTTGTACTACAAACAGTCAATTTGCTCAGAAAGTAGAACTGATAGAGACGATGATTGAAACAAATCACGTCAAAATGCCCAAATAAAAATAAGGTAGCGTGTTCATAAGGAATATAGTAAGTGGAGATGGGTTACAAATGTTGCGCATAAACTATTTCTCAACATTCAGAGCAGTGCAGTTATTAGGCTTCATGGCAGAAGAGTTAACCAATTATTGCTTCAGGGAACAGAACTGTACACCATTCAGCCATCAACTGAGTAAAGAGAATTTACTAAGTTTGGGTGTAGGTTAAAAAACAGGACCTAGAGGATTGTAATATGAGCATTTCTACCCATGCCTCAATCTAGTGAGGCAAGAAATTGAAAGACCGCGGTTAAATACGTGGTTAAGAGCTGATGCACAAAGGAGGGCGTCATATTTAGGGATCGTTGGCCGCTCTTTCAGGGCAGGTGGGACCAATACAAAAATTACCAGGTTGCACTGAACTGGAGATTCACTTGTGCTACTCAGGAGGGTACTGGTCCCTTTAGAGGGAAACAAACCGTCAGGCAAGTGGTATTTCAGTGGAAGAGCATGTTGTGAAGTGATTGCAACTCCTTAAGTTTTAAGAAGGTTATAAATAACAATAAATCTGGACCTTTGGAGAAATTACCAATTTCAGGGAAGTCAAAATAAAACATTATTAGTTACTAGCTAGAGAGAGAAAATAAGGAGCAGCTGTCAACTGACTTGTGGTAGCAGATTAAAGACATGGTGATCAAAGTTTGATTACAAAGTTTAGTCAAGTCACTTTTATTTATATAGCACATTTAAAAAACAACTCTCGTTGGCCAAAGTGCTTTACATCAGTATAAGAATAGTATAACAAACAACAGTGGTTCATAGATTAAATACAAACAACACTACATACATATAGCCCTCGCTCAGAGGACATCAAGAAATGCTTGGGAGTAGAGATGCGTTTTCAGTCTCGACTTAAAGGAGTCGATGGAGGGGGCAGTTCTGATGGGAAGAGGGATGCTGTTCCACAGTCTAGGACCTGCAACCACAAAGGTGCGGTCGCCCCTGAGCTTATGCCTAGAATGCGGGATGTTCAACAACACCCAGTCGGCCGATCTGAGGGACTTGGAGGTGGTGTGATGGGTGAGCAGACTTTTAATGTAGGTGGGGGCAAGCCCATTGAGGGCTTTGTAGACATAAAGGAGGATCTTGAAATTTATTTGGAACCGCACAGGGAGCCAGTGGAGAGAGGCCAGGATCGGGGTGATGTGGTCCCTTTTTTGGGTGCCCGTCAGGAGTCTCGCTGCGACGTTTTGGACCAGTTGCAGGATCAATAAGGAAGCCAAGGGAAGAGACTTTTAGATGATAGTTTAAATATAAATGTGGACAACAAGAACAAGGATGCAGATTTTAGATTTATGAAGATGAAAAAGGACAGGGCCTTTGAGGAATATAAAGAAGCATAAAAGAATTGTAACAGGGAATTCAGAGGACCAGAAGGGGCTATAAATGTCAAGCAAACGTTGGCAAGTTGGGTTAATATGGATCCCCCAACATTTTATACATACCGTGCCCTCCATAATGTTTGGGACAAAGACCCATATTTATTTGCCTCTGCACTCCACAATTTGAGATTTGTAATAGAGAAAAAAAAAATCACATGTGATTAAAGTGCACTTTGTCAGATTTTATTAAAGGGCATTTCTATACATTTTGGTTTCACCATGTAGAAATTACAGCTGTGTTTATACATAGTTCCCCCATTTCAGGGCACCATAATGTTTGGGACACATGGCTTCACGGGCGTTTGTAATTACTCAGGTGTGTTTAATCGCCTCCTTAATGCAGGCATAAGAGAGCTCTCAGCACCCAGTCTTTCCATCACCTTTGGAAACTTCTATTGCTGTTTATCAACAAGAGGGCCAAATGCTAATGAAAGTCAAATAAGCCATTGTGAGACTGAGAAACAAGAATAAAACTGTTAGAGACATCAGCCAAACCTCAGGCTTACCAAAATGAACTGTTTGGAACATAATTAAGAAGAAAGAGCACTGCTGAGCTTACTAATCGCAAAGGGACTGGCAGGCCAAGGAAGACCTCCACCAGCTGATGACAGAAGAATTCTCTCTATAATAAAGAAAAATCCCCAAACACCTGTCTGACAGATCAGAAACACTCTTCAGGTGTGGATTTGTCAATGACCACTGTCCGCAGAAGACTTCATGAACAGAAATAGAGGCTACACTGCAAGATACAAATCACTGGCTAACTGCAAAAATAGGATGGCCAGGTTACGGTTTGCCAAGAAGTAGTTAAAAGAGCAACCAGAGTTCTGGAAAAAGGTCTTGTAGACAGGTGAGGCGAAGATTAACTTACGTCAGAATGATCGTAAGACCAAAGTATGGAGGAGAGAAGGACCTGCCCAAAGATGCAAAGCATACCACCTCATCTGTGAAAGACGGTGGTGGGGATGTTATGGCCTGGGCTGTATGGCTGCTGAAGGTAGGGGCTTACTAATCTTCATTGATGAAACAACTGCTGATGGTAGCATAATGAATTTGAACTGTATAGACACATCCTATCTGCTCAAGTTCAAACAAATGCCTCATTGGCCGGCGGTTCATTCTACAGCAAGACAATGGTCGCAAGCATACTACTAAAGCAAGAAAGGAGTTTTTTCAAAGCTAAACGGTCAATTCTTGAGTGGCCAAGTCAATCACCCGATCTGAACCCAATTGAGCATGCCTTTTATCTGCTGAAGAGAAAAATGAAGGGGACTAACCCTCTAAACAAGCATAAACTAAAGATGGCTGCAATACAGGCTGGCAGAGCATCACCAGAGAAGACACCCCGCAACTGGTGATGTCCATGACACGCAGACTTCCAGCAGTCATTGCATGCAAAGGATATGCAACAAAATACTAAACATGACTACTTTTATTTACATGACATTGCTGTGACCCAATCATTATGGTGCCTTGAAATGGGGGGACTATGTATAAACACTGCTGTAATTTCTACATGGTGAAACCAAAATGTATAAAAATGGCCTTTATTAAAATCTGACAATGAGCACTTTAACCACGTGTGATTTTTTTTCTATTACAAATCTCAAATTGTGGAGTACAGTCAAATAAATAAATGATGGGTCTTTGAACCAAACATTATGGAAGGCACTGTAAATTTAAAAACAAGGATCGGACTACTCAAAGATAAAAGCAGGAATTTATTCCTGAAGTGGAGGGACATCGGCAAGGTACTAAACCAATATTTTATATTGGTCTGCACCAAGGAGGACAGTGAAAATAATGAGATTTATGTGGGTATTGTGATATGCTAGGACATTTTGAGATCAAAGTGCTGGTGTTGGGTCTCTTAAATTGTATTAAGTAATAAATCCCCTGGACCTGATAGGATCTAACCCACATTCCTAAGGGGGGGGGGGCAAAAGAGCAATTGGTTGAGGCATGACGTAGATCTCTGTATCCCCTCCAGCCACAGGCAAGGTCCCAGAGGACTGGAATCCAGCCAATGCTATTCCTTTATAAGAATAATCCAGGAGAGTTACAAGCAAGTGAGCCTCACATCAATGGCTGGAAAGTTATTGGAGAGGATTCTTAAGAATATGACTTACATTTGAAAAATAATGGGTTAATTTGGGACAGTGAGCATTAGGGTAGGCCATGTCTTACAAACCTGACAGTTTTTTTGTGGAGGTGACGAGGATGAATGATGAGTGGAGGGCAGTGGATGTTGTTTACATGAACTTCAGTAAAGCATTTGACAGCAAGGCTTTTTTAACTGCCCTCCAACTGTAATGCTATAAAGCTGTTACACTGTATGCTGCCCTCTGGTATCTTTTGCACTGAATGGCTTAATTGTACTTGTCTATAGCATGATTTGACTGAATAGCAAATCTTTTCACTATAACTCGGAATGCATGCCAATAATAAATACAGACAACATAATAAGGTCCCTCATTTAGGCAGATCCAGTAGTTTACAATGTATGGGATCCATGGTGACTTGGTAGTTTGGATTCAGAACACGTTTACTTAGGAGGCATAGCGTAATGGTTGAACGGCGTCATTCTGGCTAAAGGTCTCTGACCAGTGTTGTTCTCAAGGATCAGTGCTGGAATCTCAGTTGTTTGTGATATGTTGGCACTTTAATCTGGGCAAATACAAGGTGTTGCACTTTGGGAAGTCGAATAGAGTCATAGGCCTATATAGCACGGAAACAGGCCCTTCAGCCAACTTGTCCAAGTTGGCACACTAGGCGAGTCCCAATTGCCTGTATTTGCTCATAGCTTCTTGCACCCTCCCATCCATATATCTGTCTAAATGCAAGAAGAGTATACAATTAATGGCACGACCCATAACAGCACAGTACAAAGTGATCTTGAGGTCAACATTCATAGTGCCCTGAAAGTAGCAACATAAGTAGATCAAGTGGTAAAGAGGGCATATGATATGCTTGCTTTCATCAGTCAGTTAATTGAGTTTTCAGAGTCAGGAAGCCATGGTATAGCTTAATATATACATTTACAGTAGTTAGGCTGCATTTGGAATATTGTGTGCAGCTCTGGTTGCCCCATTACAAGAAGGATGTGGAACAAAAAGGGGTTTTCCAGGATACTGCCTGGATTAGAGATTTAACTACAAGGAGAGATTAGACAAACTCAGATTGTTTTTTATTGGAAACAGAGACTAAGGGGCAATCTGACACTAAATCATCAAAATTATCAAAAGCATAGACAGAGAGTCAGAACACCCCCCCCCCCCCCCCGTCCCCGTCCCCGAGTGGAAGTGTCAAATACTAGAGGTCACAGCTTCAAGGTGAGAGGGAAAAAATAAAGGAGATGTGAGATAAGGGAATGGTTAAAAGAGATATACGGGGAAAGTTATTTTCATTACACAGAGTGTAAAATATGTCTGGAACATAATCCAAGGGGTGGTGGTAAAAGCCAATACAATAGCAGCATTTAAAAATCTTCTAGCTAGGCACATGAATATGGAGGGCTATAGATCACACACAAGCAGAAGGGATTAGTTTAATTTGGCTTCATGTTTGGCACAGATGCCACAGGCCAAAGGTCCTGTTTCTGTGATGTACAGCGCTCTGTGGCAACAAATTTATTTTACTGGGAACTTGACAATTTGGATTACATTGGTGAATTTAGGTGGCAAGGAATGGATTCTTCATCTTTCAGAGAATAGCCTAAAATTTACATTGTAAGATTTATCTTAATGTTTATTGATACATGTTTAACTGAAATAGCATGAAATCTTGTGCTTTAGCAAGGTTTTGTTTTAAATGTGGCTGCAGGCTAAAGTTATAAATAGCTTACAAGTGATACACAAATTATGTGAACGATGCTATATTGTCAGCATTCTGATCAGTTCTTACATTTGCACTTAAGAGGACAATGCCAAAACCAAAAGAATGCCTAGAAGTAATTTAATTTGGTAATACATATTCAGATGACACAAGAATGAAAGAAAAATAGTTCCCAATCGAATTAGTTCAAATGCCCACAATTATCCTTTGGACCGATGGAATAGTCCACCACTCTTAACTCAGGCACTGAAGCCAATTATGAGCTGTTCATTGTTTACAAATTACCTCAATACAGGAATCCAGGACCTTCTGCACCATTAACCTCATCACATAATCTTTACATACTCAGCCATTACGCAATCTTAGTGGCTGCAGCTGTGTGCATCTGCCAATGCACCTGTAAAGCTGCATACAGCAATCTACAGAATGTTCTTGAAAACAAATAAAGTTCAATCTAATTCCCATTCTATAAACTGAGTACCTAGAACAGTGTATTAGGCACATCTATTTCAAAATAGTGTACATTTCAGCAATTTAAAAAAAAATTAATCTCCCAACCATGTATCGGTACCAATCAAGATATTTTGTTCATATTTATATAGTGGGCAATTAGAATAGAGACAGCGCTAATAGAAACATGCCAATCAAATAACAATGTATTCAATCAAAATTGTTTAAATGTTAAATTGAGTTAATATTTATGTCAGATCAGTTTTATCCCATGTAATAAAACATGACGTTTTCCCTTTAGCTGTATATTTTTAGTACTTTCTTATTACTTAACAGTTACAAATATGTACTGATAATTGCAAATAATTAAATAATGCACTCCGTCATCTGCCAGATAGAACTGCACGTGACATCTACTTCAGTCAACTCAAGGACTTGAGGGCATAGTTTAAAGGTGAGAGGGCTAAACTTTAAAGGAGGGGTGAAGGGAATTCCACCCCCTCCCCTAACCACCAGAGTGGTGGGTGCCTGGAACGCCCATCTGGAGATGGTGGTGGAGGCATATACGATAGTTGGCATTTGAGGCTTTTAGATAAACATGGATATGCAAGAACTGGAGGGATATCAATCACGTGCAGGCAGAGGATATTAGTTTAACTTGGCATCGTGTTCGGCACAGACAATGTACTGTTCTATATTTTAGATTCCATTCTCCCTTTTGTGGTTCCCAAATATATTTAAAGCATAAACTGTCTTTTTGATTCATCTCCCTTTATTTTCTCACTCATAATATTGCTCCAAGGACGTAAACAATATCCCTTTATACCCTCCCTCGGATCCATCCAGGAACCCATCAGGTCCTTCTTGACGAGACAAAGATTCACATGTACTTCCTTTAAGCTCATCTACTGCATTCGATGTTCCTTTTGTGGCCTCTTTTAAATCGGCAAGACCAAGCGTAAACAAGGTGACCTTTCACCAAACACAAGCGCTCAGTACACCAATGCCTGCTGGATCTCCTCGGATGCTAACCATTTTTGATCGTCTTCTCATACTGACCTCTGTCCTGGGCATCCTCAATTGCCAGAGTGGGGCCAAATGCAAACTGGAGAAACAGCACCTCATATTCCGCATGGGTATTCCATTTCCTGTGCCCCATCTAGATTTGCACCTACTTTACCCCTATCCCTGTCCCCTCACACCTATTCCTTCTTCTAGCTTCATAATTCTCACTCACATGTCTGGCCTTTATTCAACGATTTGCCTAACAAAAACCTTCTTCACCTGTATTGTTCTATCACTTGCCAAGCTTTGTTCCCTCCCCCCCTCCCCCCCACTACAATCATTCTGAAGTAGATCCCCGACCCAAAATTTCACCTATCCATGCTTTCTAAAGATGCTGCCTGACCCACTGAGTTACTGCAACGCTGTCTGAGGTTCCTTCTGTCTCTCTAAACAATGTCAATGATGTGATTTGTGAACAAAGATAGACTCAAAATGCTGGTGTAACTCAGTGGGCCAGGCAGCATCCCAGGAGAAAAAGGATAAGGGACATTTTGGATCAGTAGCCATTTGACAAAAACTGACATTTTTGAACTAGGCCACGGAGGCCGAAGCTGGTTGATATAAAAGCCTTTATTCATCAAGAGGAACATACAGTGCATTCAGAAAGTATTCAGACCCCTTCACGTTTTCCGCATTTTATGTTACAGCCTTATTTTAAAATGGATTATTTATTTTTTATCATCAATCTACACACAATACCCCAGATTGAAGAAGCGAAAACAGGTGTTTAGAATTTTTTGCAAAGTAATTAAAAAGAAATAACTGAAATATCACATTTACATAAGTATTCAGACCCTTTGCTATGACACTCAAAATTGAGCTTAGGTTCATCCTGTTCCCATTGATTATCCTTGAGATGTTTCTACAATTTGATTGGAGTCCACCAGTGGTAAATTAAATTGACTGGACATGGTTTGGAAAGGCACACACCTCTCTATATAAAGTCCCACAGTTGACAGTGAATGTTAGAGCAAAAACCAAGCCATGAAGATAAAGGAATTATCCTTAAATTGACCTCCAAGACAGGATTGTGTCGAGACACAGATCTGGGGAAGGCCAAGCTGAGCAATCGGGTGGGGGGGAGAGAGAACCTTCCAGAAGGACAACTATATCTGCAGCACTCCACCAATCAGACCTTTATGGTAGAGTGGCCAGACGGAAACCACTCCTCAGTAAAAGGCACATGACAGGCCTCTTGGATTTTTCCAAAAGGCATGAAAAACAAGATTCTCTCGTCTGATGAAACCAAGATTGAACTCTTTGGCCTGAATGCCAAGCCTCATGTCTGGAGGAAACCAGGCACCGCTCAACACCTGGCCAATACCATACCTACGGTGAGGCATGATGGTGGCAGCATCATGCTGTGGGATGTTTTTCAGTGGCAGGAACTGGGAGACTAGTCAGGATCGAGGGAAAGATGAACGGAGCAAAGTACAGAGAGATCCTTGATGAAAACCTGCTCCAGAGTGTTCTGGACCTCAGACTGGGGCAGAGGTTCACCTTCCAACAGGACAACGACCTGAAGCACACAGCTAAGACAACACGGGAGTGGCGTTGTGACAAGTCTGTGAATGCCCTTGAGTGGCCCAGCCAGAGCCCGGACTTGAACTTGATCGAACATCTCTGGAGGGACCTGAAAATAGCTGTGCATCAACGCCCCCCATCCAACCTGACAGAGCTTGAGAGGATCTGTAGAGAAGAGTGGGAGAAATTACCCAAATACAGGTGTGCCAAGCTTGTAGCGTCAGACCCGAGAAGACTTGAGGCTGCATTCGGTGCCAAAGGTGCCTCAACAAAGTACTGAGTAAAGGGTCTGAATACTTATGTAAATGTGATATTTCAGTTATTTCTTTTTAATTACTTTGCAAACATTTCTAAACACCGTTTTCACTTTATTATGGGGTATTGTGTGTAGATTGATGATTTTAAAAAATGAATTGAATCCATTTTAGAATGTAAAATGGATTCAATTCATTTTGACTGTAACATAACAAAATGTGGAAAACATGAAAGGGTCTGCATACTCTCTGAATGCACTGTACATGCTCTTGGAGATCCGTTTGGTGGAATCTCCCAACCCTAAAGTACATCGAGTTTTTATACTCTTGTCAAATATAACAGCAGGTGATTCAATACAACTTCAATAGCTAGTGATACTGTTTATTTCGATAGTTTGAGTCTGACAAAAGGTTCCTTTTACAATGTAGCTGACGGGGAAACAGCCTCGTTCCAACATCTTTGTTGGTTGAAAGTAATTCATATAGCTGATCGAAAAGCTCTAAAAACACAAAACCCAAGCACCTAGTATTAATGTTGTATCGACTCTCTTCAGTACAGGAATACAATTATTGATAGACAGATAAATATGCCTATGACCATGCATGATGTGCCACGTTACAAATGAGACTGGTCTGGAAGCTCCTTCATCTCTATTACTATGGTGTGAAATAACTTAAGCTGAAGATTTCTGGTTTGATCGAAGCCAATTAACATACCCCACTGTCTAACATTCAGCTCATGTATACGAGAACAGACAGCTTGTCTATTTGCAAAGCTGTCCTTTTAATTTCAAACTGATTACTGTTGCCATGTATAAGAAAGAACTGCAGATGCTGAAAAAATCAAAGGTAGACAAAAATGCTGGAGAAACTCAACGGATAAGGCAGCATCTATGGAGCGAAGGAATAGGTGACGTTTCAGGTCTGAAGAAGGGTCTCGACCCGAAATGTCACCTATTCCTTCGCTCCATAGATGCTGCCTCACCCGCTGAGTTTCTCCAGCATTTTTGTCTACTGATGCCATGTATTTCAGAATATTCTGAAGACTGGTTCTTGTTAATGGCTACTACATTCACGTAATTTTAAAACTCCTGAATAACCCCCAGCAGACAACATGTCGATTAAAGTGACCAGATCCCTCCTCTAGACAGCAAATTTATTTTGCTAACTGAAGCATGGGAATAAATATTCAGGAAAGATTTATATTTTTCAAAATTGTTTTCAGCAATGTGGAAATTGTGTTTTTTTTTCTAAAGTTGAATATATGATACAAAGTAAGATGGTGAAGCAACATGTACACTCGAGTAATGTCAAGCTTTCAATACAAAGAAAGTGCACAGTACCCTGCAGAGAACATTTGGAATTAAATGCAGAACTGCATCTCCGCAAAATTTGATCGTGATCTTTCAGCTTAACAATTTCCCCAAGTATTTGACCAGTTTATTTAAGCAATATAAAGACTCCTTTCCTTCAGGAAGCCTAATCAAGGTACAGATTATTCAGAAATTAGGCTGAAAGCAGAATACTAGTGTTACAGCATGATTCATCTTCGCATTGTGTGCCAAGCAGAACAAAAGAAAGGCAGCATCAATAAAATGCACTGAGGTATCAAACATATTATAAATATATACTTAATAATGCAAATCTGAATAAGATGAATAAATAGGCATTTTAATCTCACATCTTTAAGGTGTGTTCTTACCATGAAAGCTGCCCTTACAATAATCCAACCGAGAACAAGAATGAAAAGCCTTCATCGTATCTTAAAGCTCAAGCTGCTGCTTCAACAATACTACAGCACTTGCTAAATTCATTTGTTATGACCTTCTCTCTCTCTTCAAGTCCTTACTACAGCATACAGAATATCACTGAGGTCTGCAGTTAACCACCGTCAGTGAAGAAAAGGGCTGCAGCCATATGAATCATCTGCAGAGTGGAAACATCCAATCATTTTCTCAGACTCCCCTATTATGCCTTAGCAGCAAATCACTGACAAGGATGGGCAGAAGCTGAGTTTCAAATTAAATTAGTCATGGCCTCCTAGGTTTATAAACAATTACTCAAGTTGGATTGCAGCACGG
This sequence comes from Okamejei kenojei, assembly GCA_035221665.1. Classification (NCBI taxonomy): domain Eukaryota; kingdom Metazoa; phylum Chordata; class Chondrichthyes; order Rajiformes; family Rajidae; genus Okamejei; species Okamejei kenojei. The sequence continues at coordinate 45,365,784 of CM069131.1, forward strand.
CAAAGGATGAAGCTAAAATCCCCACTCTTAAAGGATGAAACAGCTAAATAATCAGATTAAATAATAATTTTGGAATGTTTATATTTAAACATTTCTGGTCTCTGAAATGTATACAGTTTTTATACAGGTTGGTACAGGCAATGCTTAAATCATTAATTGGGTCTCCAAATGTTAATATAATGACATGAGGTTAATACCAAAGATTGCTGCCAACCATTGGGAGTGATAAACTCATCTCAAGCGAGTTTAATCGGTGGGTTACCAAAAACATTTTGATTTTTCACTGCAAATATTTTATTTGGGTTTTATACCAAACGTAAACACCTTTAAGTAAGAGCTCTATCTCTTAAAACAATTTCTTAAAAAAACATTATGAATGTAACAGGGATATAAAAATCAAAACAATAAGAGATTGCTCAGTCTACTGCTTCGATATTTAATTAGAATTACTTCTTACATTTTACTTGAACTACTTCGACATCCATTACTGAAATGAAATACATCAAAAATCACTTCTAAGATTAATGACCCCTTCACCGAAACAATTTGTCCCTCAATATTTTTTCTATTCAATTAGAATCATACATCCGCATCACTAAGACCTCTATTGCATTGCTTGACTTTACAAGAACTTAACATCTGTGATCTGATTTTCAGAGTTCTGGATTTGATTATTCCCATGCATTCTTGACGGTATGTACCAACTCCCACCGTTCCAGCTCTCCAGCATTTTAAATGTCAACACTCCTCTAAACATAGCATTGTGCACTTCCTCCAACAATGGTGGACTTATGATTCTCAACTGTGGAATGCCTTCCCATAAATTTTGCTTTCAATTTTCATTCCTGTTTCTACCCCAACATTCAGACCAAAAAGTTTGCTATCTTGTCATATGATTAAAAATTATTTCATGACACGAGGGTCATTTTATTACAATGCATATATGCATTAAAGCAGTACCCATTTTAAAACCGTTGACAACCATAAGCTTTATTTAAAGCATCACTCAACCAATATGTTGAAAGATTTCAGTTTTACCCTATTATCCCCTTATATTCAAGCAGTAATCTAGTTGTGAACCTACTTTGATATCCTTTCCTAAATTAGGCTATTAAACTTACCCTAAAGCTTATTAGGCTTCTGTTCCATCTTCAATAGAAGACAGAGTAGCACAACTTCAGAATTGAATATAGATTTTAAATTAAATGCACGAGACATGCAAAATAGTTCATACCATTCCAAGAATCAATAATGTTATTTAATATTAGAGGCAGTTCTTCTATAACACAGTAGTTGCTTTCCTAAGAAACCTCATTACAGAAAATCACATCATAATCTTGTCAATGGGGAAAGGGGGTTTAAGGGGCTGTCCCACTTAGGCGACCTAATTGGCGAGTTTAGAAGAGTTAAAAAAAAAATGTCATGTTGAAGACCTCCTTCGACTATGTTGAAGACTAGCTTTGACTAGCTACAAGTAACTTCGGGAAAATTGGACACCGAATAGTGGAAAGTGAAGACGACCTCCTTCGATCTCCTTCGACCTCCCTTCGACTATGATGAAGACTATCTATGACTACCTTCGACTACCCTCGATTACCGACAACTAACATGCCGACCTACTACGACTAAACCTACAAGTAAAAAAAAGTATCGATTTTTTCTATGGTGACCTTTTTTTATTTGCGGGTATTTTTCAACATTTGGGAAAGGATATCAAAATATCTGAGGCCTCGAGTACATGGGGACTACTCTCGAGCATGAAGGAGAGTTACAAATACCTCCTACGACCTCGTGTCGACCATGCTGCGAGTACGAGTCGAAGGCAAACTTGCCAGAACTCGCGGATTAGGTCGCCCAAGTGGGACAGCCCCTTAAAAGGACTATAGAGTTTCAGATTCACAGCATCAAAGGCCACTCCCCTGAAGACCCCTGCCCCACCACCAGGATTTTCAAAAGTTTCAATAGCAATGTCTATTTTTATAGCTGCAGGCTAAAGTACTGAAGGCTGCAAGTTACATTGCTTATAATATATATAGTATCCTAACACTAATGTCAATAGAAGTCATTGCTTGTCAATTTCAATGATCATCTACAATTGAAGGAGCAGCTATGCTCTTAAGAAACAATGGTGTCCGATTACTGTGGGGAGGTTAAATATAAACATGTTTTTGTCCCCTTTACTGTTTAAATCAGACTGCTTTTTTCCCTGCTTGACAATTGCCAAAGTAACTATTCAGTGGTTCTCATTCCGGATCAATATCCCATTATAACTCAGTCTGCACAAGGCAAATAGTGTTCCCTAATTTATCGCTATGTTATGGAATAGTATTATGAAAATGTGCATTAGAGCAGAACTGCCTGTATTAAGTCTAGAGACCCAACCACATTGGATCTACCTACCAATTTATTTGTTCACATTCATTTTTGGAAAATTGTCTCGCCCATCACCTTTTACAATCTCGAATCACCATTTTTTGTAAAGAATGGAAATCGAGACTACTCCAACTAACACTTTCCCTTCCTCCTTCCTACCTTTGGTTCTCCTGCAGTGTGGAGTATACTTCCACTGATAAAATCCATAACAAGTCTATTGTGGAAAGTTGTATGCATCATCTTCTATTACCTATAATGTCCTTTCATTGAGCATTTCAACCATTTATCCCACTTTTAAAAGAGTTGTGATTCAGATCACAAGGCTGATGTATCATGGAACATGGATAGTATTGAATGGAAAGAGACCAGCCCAGTAGGACACCTTTTAGTCATCCTATAACTGATGAGCAATCACAAATTAATTAAAAACAAACCCATGATATTACAAAAACATGATGGTATGTTTTTGGGAACCATTGTTGGAAAGGTCACTTTAATCTTCCAAGCCTGACATACTTAGTCTATACTTTTCTTTAAAACTGACTAATTTAGAATAATTATTTTATTTTCAGAATTAGGGATTTTGCTGCCTAAAACTGAAACTCTCCCAAAATTATAGCAAACAATCAAAGTCAGCCCTGTATGAAGCTTTTGAAGATTGTAAAGTACAAAGATAAAAAGTAGAAGGGTTTTTGATATTTGGAAATTCTACAAACAGGGGGCAGATGATATTCACCGTAGAGAAATTGATTGTGTTGCACTTAAGGCCACAAATCCAGGAAGGGTGTATTTCTTATCAGGGTCCCAGCATTTTCATTTTCTGTGCACAAAATAATGGTATAGGGAACATGAAATAAATGTGGGGACACTGACAATAAATAAAATCTTCCACAATATCAATCACTAGTAATAGGTGAAGCACATCAACATTTGCGAATAATCTGATGTGCTATTATTGTCTCAAAATTGAGTACATGTTGTAATTTTACAATTATTAGTGTCACACCTAGAAATCAGTGTTGCATTTCTGGATGTAAAATGAAAGAGTAATTGTGGTATGGATGCTGAATTGAGCAATTAGGAAAAGGCTGTTTGGGTTGTGTTAAGCAAGTAAACAAATCAAATTGAACAACAGCATATAATTCTCCAACATTTTTGCCACCTCCAACGGGATCCCACTGCTGGCCACATCTTCCCATCTCCACCCCTTTCTGCTTTCCGCACAGATCGTGCCCTGCGCAACTCCCTGATCAACTCATCCCTTCCCACCCGAGCCACCCCCTCCCCAGATACTTTCCTCTGCAACCGCAGGAGATGCAAGACCTGTTCCCTTTACCTCTCCCTTCGACCCCATCCAAGGACACCCTTTTCAGGTGAGGCAGAGGTTCACTTGCACCTCCTCCAACCTCATCTATTGTATCCGCAGTTCCAGGTGTCAACTTCTGTATAACGGCGAGACCAAGCGCAGGCTCGGCGATCGTTTCGCTGAGCACCTCCGCTCAGTCTGCCTTAACCTACCTGATATCCCGGCTGCTCCGTACTTTAACTTCCCCCTCCCATTCCCAATCTGTCCTGGGCCTCCTCCATTGTCAGAGTGAGCCCCAGCACAAATTGGAGGAACAGCACCCAATATTTTGCTTGGGTAGCTTACACCCCAGGGGTATGAACATTGACTTCTCTAACTTCACATAGCTCTTGCTTTCCCTCTCTCTCCATCCCCTCCCCCTTCCCAGTTCTCCCACCAGTCTTACTGTCTCCGACTACATTCTATCTGTCCCGCCCACTCCCGACATCAGTCTGAAGAAGTCTCGACCCGAAACGTCATCCATTCCTTCTCTCCAGCGATGCTGCCTGTCATGCTGAATTACTCCAGCATTTTGTGTCTACCTTTGGTGTGAATTTAAACCAGCATCTGCAGTTCTTTCCTACACAAATTGAATATAGAGATATGGTAGGGACAAGTGTGAGTGTTGCATTCAAGACTGAAAGGATTTGATAATGCAGGCAAACCACAAATAGTTCCCTCAATTCGGCATTCCGATTACAGAAATTAGCCGCTGCAGAATTCACAGATCATAATACAAAGACTTCAATGGTTAGCATTGTTTGCCAAGGACTGCTGTATTTTCCAGTTGCTAACCACTTTAATTCCCCTTCCCATACTCACCTTGCCATCCTGGGTCTCCTCCATTACCAGTGACACCATTTATGAACTGGAAGAACAGCACCTCATATTCTGCTTGAGTACCTTACCACCCAATTATATGAACATTGAATTCTCCAATTTTAGGTAACACCCCTCCCTCCTTTCCTGTGGCCATTCTCACCCCACTGTGCACCCATTTCTCCTGCTATCCCACTGCCTCCATCCCTATCCACAATTATCACTTCCTCTCGTGTTATATTTCAAGGGCCTGCACCACATAAGCGTCCTTAGCTCGCAAATTACGCGACCTCGTGGTCGCTTGAGGCGTACGGGCACCGTGTGGCCGTGCGGGGCCGGTCCCACTTAGAAGCGCGGAGGGGTATGTAGTTGTGCGGGGCCAGTCCCGACATCACGCGGGGCTCCGAAATTCTTGCAGTGAACGAAATCTTCGCGCGCCAACTGCCTGTCGCGGAACTGACGGCCAAAGTGGGACAGGCCCAAGACCCTGGCGCGACGCAAGGTCTCACCTTCAACAGCAGCAGAAGCAGGCAAACAATCGCCGAACTCGGCCTGGAGCTCACGGCCGTTGCGGTCCAGATCCGTCCCCAGTCCTACTCCCAGAGCGGGGCCAAGAAAATTGAAGATAGACACAAAAGGCAGGAGTAACTCAGCGGGACCGGCAGCAACTCTGGAGAGAAGGAATGGGTGACGTTTCGGGTCAAGACCCTTCTTTTCAGACTGAAGAGCCTCGACACGAAACATCACCCATTCCTTCTCTCCAGAGATGCTGCCGGTCCCGCTGAGTTACTCCAGCGTTGTGTCCATCTTCAAATGACGTCCCGCACTCCAGACGGTTGTGCGTACGCACGTAATCGCGCCCAACCTTCGCTCGACCGTCTCGGCTCAACGCGACCATGAGGTCGCATAATTTGCATGCCAAGGACACGCAAGTGGGACCGGCACTTCACTCTTCTGCTTATGTCCACCCTTGTCTCATTGTCTCCATCCATACCCGTTACATCATTAGCTTTTATCCATCCATCTGCCAAGGGAACCCTCCTCTCCTGTACCCACTTATCACTTGCCAGGCTTAGTCTCCTCCCAGCCTCTTTTCCAGCTTTCTCCCCCCTTCTACAATCAGTCTGAAGAATGGTCCCGACCCAAAATATCACCAACCCATGACCTCGAGAGATGCTGCCTTGCCTGTTGAGTTACTCCAGCACAGTGTCATATTAATTTTCTTGTCAAGCTACCAACTGTACCAGTGATACAAATAGAATGCATGCATTTTATTGCCTTCGCATACCAGAATGCCTCAGGCTCAAGCATTTCAGCACTCAGTTACTGAGTTCAATATGGACGCTTCAATACAAAAAATGTATTTGGAGTACAAATCAATGAGAATGGATTTCAAAAAAACTATACCATTCACAATGTGATCTGGATTTATTTGGGAAAAATCTTGCCAAAAATTAGTGGGGCTGCATAGATTTGGCTTTGCCCAACTACTCTTTAGCCCAAGTGTCTTTCACTGCAGTTTTAAAAACTGTAATAAACATTGAAATATCAATTAGTTTCAACTAGAGACATTAACTATATAGCCATTACCAGAACTTAGAAATTAAAATTCATGGAGTACTTTAAAATAATAACATCACCGTTAATCAGATTTCAGACTAGAAATAGAGCACCGCACTAATTTATTGACATTTACTCAATATAAAATATCCTGAAAAACGTCACTTCATTAAAAATGACAAACAATTATCACCAATAACAGGTCAATGTATGTTTCAATGTAATTGCTTTAAAAACATTTTTTTTCCAGTTTTATGTCCGTTTGGTTTCATGCAATTTATTATTAAAGTAGGGAAAACACTATGATTATGAGTATCACCAATACCTGCTGCATTCTCTCGGAATCTTTGAGAGTGCTTTCCTTGGCTGGCATCTTCCCAAACAATTTCCAGCCTGGAGTATTCTGTTCTAATGGTATGGAATCTTTTAGTTTCTTAGCAAACAAATTCCTGAAAAGTAGAAGCAGAAAGCTATTATCTGGAATTCATCCAATTTTAAATAGATGGCTAGCAAATGAACATTAGCACCCCAGAGAGGATGAAAACATTTTTTTTTCATTACACCAATTTATCTGAAGTTCTGTATATTAAATAAGGTGGCCCTGCTGCTTGTGAACAGTGGCAAATCTATTCAAAATCTGTTGCCCATGATTCACAATGCAATAAATTCAAGCAAGCTGCTGATGCAAAAATTCAGAAATCAAAGTCGTAAAAATGCACACCAGTTCATAAGACCATAAGTAATCCGATCAGAATTAAGCCATTCGGCCCATCAAGTCTACCGTGCCATTCAATCATGGCTGATGTATCTCCCCCTCCAAACCCCATTCTCCTGCATTCTCCCATTACACCCATAAAAACCCATTTATTCAACACCCCAGAGAGAAGTCCGATTAAAATTCTAACATTAACATAATTAACATAAGACTTGTAAGATAAAGTGCTGGAAATATTCAGCAGGTCAAGCAGCAACCACAGAGAAACAGAGTTAGCAGGTCAATGACCCTGAAACATATCTCCACGGAGGCTGCCTGACCTGCTGAATATTTCCAGCACATTGTTTAATGATTTTCAAATTACCAAAGATTTCATTAACTTCATCAAATAGAAATATTTATGAATCACACAGTATGATGAGAGATCGCAATTGCTAAAAGTCAAACTAACCCTGCTGGCATTGGCCATTTTGGATTATTCAGACTGTGGGTCTGTTCAGTTTGTTTCAATCAACTATCCCTATTTTCTACTCAGTACAAACGTGAGAAAAGATTCACAATCAGCAATGCCAGGAGAATTTACAACAATATAATCAATGCATGTATTTGTGCATGTTTCATTGATCATTTAGTGGTCAGAAAAAATGATATAGATTGCAATATAGACTATTATCTAAATGGTGGCCGATTAGGAAAAGGGGAAATGCAGCGAGACCTGGATGTCATGGTACACCAGTCATTGAAAGTAGGCATGGTATACCAGTCATTGAAAGGTGCAGCAGGCAGTGAAGAAAGCGAATGGTATGTTAGCTTTCATAGCAAAAGGATTTGAGTATAGGAGCAGGGAGGTTCTACTTCAGGGAGAATCAGTTGTATAGGGTCTTGGTGAGACCACACCTGGAGTATTGCGTACAGTTCTGGTCTCCAAATCTGAGGAAGGACATTATTGTCATAGAGGGAATGCAGAGAAGGTTCACCAGACTGATTCCTGGGATGTCAGGACTGTCTTACGAAGAAAGACTGGATAGACTCGGTTTACTCTCTCTCGAATTTAGGAGATTGAGAGGGGATCTTATAGAAACTCACAAAATTCTTAAGGGGTTGGACAGGCTAGATGTAGGAAGATTGTTCCCGATGTTGGGGCGGTCCAGGACAAGGGGTCACAGCTTAAGGATAAGGGGGAAATCCTTTAAGACCGAGATGAGAAAGACTTTTTTCACACACAAAGTGGTGAGTCTCTGGAACTCTCTGCCACAGAGGGTAGTTGAGGCCAGTTCATTGGCTATATTTAAGAGGGAGTTAGATGTGGCCCTTGTGGCTAAAAGGATCAGAGGGTATGGAGAGAAGGCAGGTATGGGATACTGAGTTGGATGATCAGCCATGATCATATTGAATGGCGGTGCAGGCTCGAAGGGCCGAATGGCCTACTCCTGCACCTAATTTCTATGTTTCTATGCTTCAATTCATTACAAATCACTTCTCTTTTTAAAAGGATGTATGAAGTAGTTTATGTCTTCTTTTGCTTAAGTTGCAACATCTTTCACCTGTCATATGTCATGTGTATTTCAGCAGTTAACATTTCACCAGCAAATAGGATGATACTGGATTGTACTCAATTTTGCTTGCATTACATATTGCGACTCAGTGACATTTCCTGCGTTTTGTTAGAAATTTTTCTGAATACTATTTAATGACTATTAGCAGATTAAATTATTTAAAGGATAAAGGTGCCGATTACCATTGGGGGGGAAAAAAAGGTTTCACTTCTGCCAGAGAGTATTTTTTTTTTATTGCAATATTATATTAATAAAGAGAACATTAAATAAAATCAAAGTATATTGCTAAATTATAATAAAGACCCAATGAAAGCTGTATTCAAAAGCACAAATCTGGCTTATTTATTCTGTTATCTCTAATTTATCTTTATTGTTAAATTTATTGCTATGGTTGAAGAAATTAGTTCTGCTATAATAGAAAATAGGTGCAGGAGGAGGCCATTCGGCCCTTCGAGCCAGCACCGCCATTCATTGTGATCATGGCTGATCGTCCGCTATCAATAACCTGTGCCTGCCTTCTCCCCATATCCCTTGACTCCACTAGCCCCTAGAGCTCTATCCAACTCTCTCTTAAATCCATCCAGTGATTTGGCCTCCACTGCCCTCTGTGGCAGGGAATTCCATAAATTCACAACTCTCTGGGTAAAAACATTTTTTCTCGCCTCAGTCTTAAATGACCTCCCCTTTATTCTAAGACTGTGGCCCCTGGTTCTGGACTCACCCAACATTGGGAAAAAAATTCTTGCATCTAGCTTGTCCAGTCCTTTTATAATTTTATATGTTTCTATAAGATATCCCCTCATCCTTCTAAACTCCAGTGAATACATGCCTAGTCTTTTCAATCTTTCCTCATATGACAGTCCCACCATCCCAGGGATCAATCTCGTGAACCTACGCTGCACTGCCTCAATCACAAGGATGTCCTTCCTTAAATTAGGAGACCAAAACTGTACACAATACTCCAGATGTGGTTTCACCAGAGCCCTATACAACTGCATGTGATAGTTGTGTTCCTATGAAAACTTTCAATGTAGAAAGCCTTGTTATAGAGGGGGGAAATGTGTGTTTTTTGGAGGGTTGGGGAGAAAGAGAACCAAGGATTTTTGACACAATGACCAAGGATTTTCAAAAATAAGTCTTTGTAATAGGTGCCAGTTATTTTTTGTGAATGCAAGCTAAAAATTGTAAAGGATTCATGTCACATTGTTTAACAGCACTTTTGCACAGGTATCAAAATAAGTTATTGCTTGTCAATTTCAATGTCCACTTGCAGTTAAATTTTTAAGCATGATGTCTGATTACTGCAAGAAAGTTACTTCGAAGTATTTTCCCCCCAAGATTGCTACTTTTGTTTATCAATAACTTAAGTGGTTCTCTAGTTCCTGATCCAAATCGCTACAACCAATTTGGCCAGGTTAATACAGTGTTCACCATCAATCACGTTATGTCTAATTCTCATTCTGGAAACACGCATTAAAGCCGAACTCCTTGTTCATATTACCCAGAAAGCTCGTATATAGTGGTGAGGAAGGCAAATTGCATGCTTGCCTTCATCAGTCAAAGTATGGAGTACAAGAATTGTGACTTCATGCTACAGCTCAGATTCCTTTATTGTCATTCAGACCTTTCGGTCTGAACGAAATTTCGTTACCTTGCAGTCATAACATGTAATAAATTAAAACAAAACACACAATAAACACATAATTTAACATCCACCACAGTGAGTTCACCAAGCACCTCCTCACTGTGGTGGAAGGCAAAAGTCTTAAGGTCTTTGTCATTTTCCCCTACTTGATCCCCCTCTGTACTGAGGCAATCCAGGCCTTCGATGTCATCGTCCACCAGGCCCGCGGCCGAGCCTCCGAAGCCAGGCCGCCACCGCCGCCGCCGCCAGAACGCCGGAACACCACCACAGCTCCCAGTCAGGATCGACCACGGGAACGCTGGAGCCGCCGGAGCTCTGAAGCCGGGCCGCCGCTGGAGCACCTGCTGGAGAGCCGCTGGAGAGCCGCCGGAGTCGCCGGAGCGCCGAAGACGGGCCGCCGCCGGCACACCCGCCGGAGAGCCGCTGGAGAGCCGCCGGAGCCGCCGGAGCGCCAATGCCGGGCCGCTGCTGGAGCACCGCTGGAGAGCCGCCGGAGAGCCGCCGGAGTCGCCGGAGCGCCGAAGACGGGCCGCCGCCGGGACACCCGCTGGAGCCGCTAGAGCGCCAATGCCGGGCCGCTGCTGGAACACCCGCCGGAGAGCCGCTGGAGAGCCGCCGGAGTCGCCGGAGCGCCGAAGACGGGCCGCCGCCGGGACACCCGCTGGAGAGCCGCCGGAGCGCCAATGCCGGGCCGCTGCTGGAACACCCGCTGGAGCCGCTAGAGCGCCAATGCCGGGCCGCTGCTGGAACACCCGCTGGAGCAACTGCTGGAGCGCTGAAGCCGGGCCGCCGCCGCCGCCGCCGCTGGAACACCGGAGCTCTGAACGCTCGCCACAGCTCCGAGGCCACCAGCTCCGCCATTAGGCCTCAGCACAGACGGAGACGGTGACGGGGGACACGACAAGAAAAGGTCGCATCCCCCCGAAGGGAGAGACTAAAACCTTGTTTCTCCCACCCTCCCCCCCCCCCCACACAAACACAGCCTAATAAACCAAAAATTCTAACTAAAAAAGACACAAAAGGACAAAAAAAAAACAAAACATTACAATGTACAAAACATTGATTAGGCTAAACTGAAAAGTATGGCGTTAGTACAGTTTGTTACATTGCAGGAAAGATGTGATCAAGCTAGAAAGGAGGTAGAAAAAATTCACGATGATGTTGCCTGGATTGGAAGATTTAAATTATCAGAAGAAATTAGATTGGCGAGTTCTTTATACTCTGGAGCAAAGGGTGTTGAGAGGTGACGATCAAAGTATATCAAATTATGAGAGGTATAGATGGGGTGGATAACCAGTGTCCAAGTGAGGGGCTTAAAGGGGATTTGAGTATATTTTGCCCCACCCCACAAAGAGTAGTTGGTATCTGGAAAGAACTGCCAGAGTTGGTTTTGGAGACAGGTACAGTAACAATATCGAAGAGACATCTTGATCGATACTTAAAGTAAAGTGGGATTAGTAAAGGTAGGCATGATGGTCATCATAGATGTTGTGGGCTGAAGGGCCTGTTGCTCTCCTGTAAAAACCCTTTGGCCGTCGACCAATTTTACAGCAAGCTGCATCTGTTATCAAAGAAAGGCAAGTTCAAGGCCTCCAGTGTGCAATGTTATCCAGTTGGCCAATTCTTACACACTCCACAACAGGAAACATAAACAAATTCTTAAGTTACACAGCATGTTAAAAAATAATCGGAAAACGTGATTAAGATACAGGCTAAAATATCAACACTCTCAACTATTATATCTTACTCTAAAGTAAATGACAAACAATGCAAAATATGCAAATATTAGAATTTGTGAGATTTATTTTGCTGAAAAGACACGACAACTTATTATGTCACGACAATCGACTTAGATTGCTTGCAATTAAACAAGACTTTCACCAAATTTGAAAGTAAAACAAATGCATATATAGGTTAAATACACATCAATGCAGGCAATTTCCCTTTGCCATATTGGAGTGAGTTACAAACACCAGGGGGTGAAGAGCTGAGAAGCTTTGGAAATTCTGTGTTCATGTGGTACGTTAGAGCGGCAATCAGTACTGCTGCCTTGTTTGATCCTGACCTTGGATGCTACTTGTGTGGAGTTTACACGCAGTAACTAGTCCCCAAAGACAGGCTGGCAATTTACCGTAAATTACCCATTCGTGTTCGTGGTGGAAAAAAGAATCAAAGAAGAGTTAATGGACAGTTAAACGAGTTGCAGGGATAGATATGGAAAGCATTTTATCGGGATGCACCACCGCATCGTTTGGGAACAGCTCCATCCAAGACCACACAAAATTACAGGGAATTATGGATGCTGCCCAGACTATCACCTAAAGCAACCTCCTTTCCATTGACTCCATTTACACCACGCTGCCTCAGCAAGGCCACCAGCAAAATCAAGGAAAAGTCTCACCCTGGTCACTTCCTCTTCTCCCCTCTCCCATCAAATCAAGACATACAGAAGTGTGAAAACTTCCAGATTCATGGATAGTTTCTTCCCAGCTGTTATCAGACAACTGAACCATCCTATCAACAACTAGAGAGCAGTCCTGAGCTACAATCTGCATAATTGGGACTGAACTCTATACTGTACTGGACTTTATCTTGCACAAAACATTATTCCTTTTACCATGTACCTATGTACTACGTACACTCTGGACGGCTCGATTGTGATCATGTATAGTTTTTCCGCTGACTGGTTAACATGCAAAGGTTTTTACTGTACCTCGGTACACGTGAGAATAAACAAAACCAAGAGATAAATAAGGGGTGCAAGTCAGGAAAAATCTAAGGGATTGGGTGACTTGTAAGCTTGCTCAGACCAGATGGGCCAGCTTCTTGAAGTGTCATTTAAGCACGAGTTCGTATATCCCCAGGATCTGTGAACAGCACAAACAAATGAAAATTAACTTTGATAATTTTGACTCCATTACTGTGTGAGAACTGTGTGTTGGCAAGTCACTTGGGGGAATGCCCATGTGCTTCTCTGAACAGAGACATGGGATCTAATGCTCACCCAACAGCATTTCTGACCTATATTCCAGACCTCGCCCAAATGATTCTCACATATAACTGTAGACAAAATTTGTCTCCTCTTATCACATTTGGTTGTAATAAATGACCACAACGTAGTTTGTACAAGAATGGCTACGTGAAATTAAAATTTTAATCACATAATAGCATCTCTGCCATATTTTCTAATGTTCTGTTTCATCACAAGTGAATCATTAATAAGTGCATTAAAATTAAGGAACATTTTCAAACCTTCCAGTGTTTGCGAATTGAAAAGTACACTTATTATTCTTTCAGCTATATTTAAACAGGAGGAAAAATAAATATACTTTAAGAACAGGCACAATCTCATATGACAAAAGAATCTTTGTGGAACAAAGCAATAACCGATTTACATTCAAGGGGGCAGTTCAGCGTGTGTGCGTATGCGTGTGTATGTACACACACTGAACTTGTTTTCCCCTACTCTCTCATTTATCATATTGTTTAGAGTGTACAATGTTTACATATTCTGTTGTGCTGCAGCAAGTAAGAATTTAATTGTTCTATCTGGGGCATATGACAATAAAACACTCTTGAATCTTGATTAATGAAAAAAGCATCTAGCTATGTACAACGTAACATAAGGTTTCAAAATGATACAAGTTAGCATTTTCCATTTATAAACTTCCCAATTCTTATTTCAATTCTGCCAGATAGAAAAAGACTTCCTTGCCCAATTAAATAACTCAAATATGCATTTATATGCTATTTATAGAATTGTGGATGATCAGCCATGATCACATTGAATGGCAGTGCTGGCCCGAAGGCCAAAATGGCCTACTCCTGTATATATTATCTATTTTTAGTCCTTGGCCAATGTCAATCCTACTGCTATTCCATCAAGTTCAATGGGGAAATATGCATCATGTATTCACAGAAATATTACTGCTAACAAGGCATTATATATTTACAATGAACACCTTACCTGTCGGAACAGAAGAGCAGTAGCCGTAATTTCAAATAATCAAAGTCTCGAATAAAATATCAGAGGCAGCAATTGCTCCATGTTGGATTCACTTCTGTAGTTTGTCACCTTTATTCTCGTCACAAGCAGTAACAAGTGCACTGTTGGACTTAAAATATTAATCTAGGTCACGCCCTGCCAGCTATTCAATACAGTACTAACACAGAAGAGAACTGAAAATGCATACCTCAAGGAGGGGACAGGTTGCAATTAGACCTGCCCACTGAAAGTCATTTTAAAATAAAAGCAATTCTTAGGTATTAAACTGCAAGCAGGGGTTCCACAAGTACCGTAAATCCTTCACCATCAATCTCAATTAATGGAAGAATGGAGGCTTTTTATATGCATTTCAATACCCTAAATAGGGAAGTTGTGATTTCTATGGCCCAAAAAGCAAAAGTTCACAATAACAGAAATAAAAGCTGAGCATAGTAACAGCTGCCAAAACAAACCCCCTACAATACTTGCAGTGAATCAGGAAGTCGCATAATAAATTAACTTCCTGAAAACCCTTTATCGTAACAGCACAGTTATACAAATACCACATGTGGTCGACTCTAAAAAGGCAACAGGACGCGTCATTTTATGTACCAGAATGAACAGTGGTCCATTTATGAAGGCAAAGTTTCGGACTACACTCACAAAGCAGTACTAAAAATGTCTCAATCTAGTTTGGCTTGGATCATTGTCACGTGCACTGTGATACAGAGAGAAACTTTGTTTTGTGTGGTATCCAGACAAATCATTTTATTCACGACGAGTACATTAGGCAAAAGAGAAATATAAACAGTGCAGAATAAAGTGTTACAGCTACAGTGAAAATGCAGATAAAAGAAAAAAAGAGCTGCAAAAGTGGATTTGTTATATACTGCAATCGCAGCTTTGTTTCTGATACCAGTGCTGCTGTATATTTACATTAACCCTCTTTATACATTACAAGTGCAACTGCAAAGATAAATTGAAAACTAACATAGCAACATAGACATTAGGTGCAGGAGTAGGCCATTCGGCTCTTCTAGCCAGCACCGCCATTCAATGTGACCATGGCTGATCATCCACAATCAGTTCCCTGACCTGCCTTCTCCCCATATCACTTGATTCCGCTAGCCCTAACAGCTCTATTTAACTCTCTTTTGAATGCATCCAGTGAATCGGAATCCACTGCCTTCTGAGGCAGAGAATTCCACAAGAACACAACTCTCTGGGTGAAAATGTTTTTCCTCATCTCAGTTCTCAATGGCCTACCCCTTATTCTTAAACTGTGGCCCCTGGCTCTGGACTTCCCCAACATCGGGAACATGTTTCCTGCATCTAGCTTGCCCAATCCCGTAATAATTGTATATGTTTCTACAAGATCCCCGCTCATCCTTCTAAATTCCAGTGTCGTTCCATTCTTTCATCTTATGTCAGTCCCGCCAAACCAGGAATTAACATTGTGAACCTACGCTGCACTCCCTCAATCGCAAGAATGTCCTTCCTCAAATTAGGAGACCAGAACTGCACACAGTACTCTAGGTGTGATCTCACCAGGGCCCTGCACAACTGCAGAAGGACCTCTTTGCTCCTATACTCAAATCCTCTCATTAAGAATGCCAACATGCCATTAGCTTTCTTCACTGCCTGCTGTATCTGCATGCTTACTTTCAGTGACTGATGTACAAGGACACCCAGGTCTTGTTGCACTTCCCCTTTTCCTGGTCTGACACCATTCAATAATAATATGCCTTCTTGTTCTTGCCACCGAAGTGGATAACCTCACATTTATCCTCATTACACTGCATCTGCCATGCATCGGCCCACTCACCCAACCTATACAAGTCACCCTGCATCCTCATAGCATCCTCTTCACAGTTCACACTGCCACCCAACTTTGTGTCATCTGCAAATTTGCTAATGTTACTTTTAATTCCTTCATCTAAATCATTTATATTGTAAATAGCTGCGGTCCCCGCAGCGAGCCTTGCAGCACCCCACTAGTCACTGCCTGCCATTCTGAGTTTTAATTTTAATTTTAATTTGAAAAATTCAGCTGCACAAGAGAGGTATTTAAAATTATTTTGGACTGTCCTTTGATAACAAGCATGCTCCATTTGCACAGACATTTGGCTCATTTTGTTAGTCAGAAAATAGAGATACATCATTTGAGATGGTAAACAAACCTCAATGGTATTGCAACGAGTGGCATCAAAAACACTCGAGGCTGATCAGAACTATTAAAAGTGGAAAGGGGAAATGAGTTCTGCCATTCATAGGAATGATGTACAAATGTTGGACTTTTGAATTTAATAAATGGGAGGTTGCTCCTAAATTGAGGTCTCCATAATCCCAGTGATGACTTAAGCAACAAAACAAGTTCAGAGTTTTAGAATATTAAGTCATGATCACAAGATTCAAAAGTGGAAGGATCAGTCACACGATAAAGAAAGGAGCCAATTGGCACCTAGAACCTGCTCTGTAAAAATCTAGATTACCACCAAAACTTAAATCCCCACAGTGGTCAAGAAGGGAATTTGAATTGTCTTATCTGAATTGTCCGTCAAGGTATTACGTTACTAGTCTAGTAAATTACCACCACTATAACTTTATGCTATTATCACCATAACCAGAGAGCAAGAAAAACTTTATAACGACTGGAGACATTGGAATTCTATGTTTAGTGATTGAAGAAAAGCTTAAGCAATCAAAATTGTGCCTACTACTACTACTACTAACTGAAGGAAAAACAACAGAGGAACAAAGATTAGATTCATTAATTCAGTTTATGACAAATCCCGACTGACTAAATGCGATGCTTCCATAATAAAATCTGCGTCTTTAAAAGCTTCAACCAAAAGCATCAAGTAATCCCAAGGTTTAGTTTAAGAGCACCAGAATTAATTGCAGTTCTTCTAAAACAATGATGTTTTTTGCATAAGAATAGCATTGCAGTAGACCACGGATGGGGAACCTTTTCATGTTGGAATGCCGCATTAAGTTAGCTGTAATCTAATAAGGCCGCATCCAAGAGGCTTCAATTAGATATACTTCAAAATATACATTATTTTGTAATAATCTAACTACTATGTACTAACTTCAAGAAAATGAAAAAAAAAGTTAGTTCTAAACCTTTTAATGACTTTGTTGTGTGCTTTTTGTGGGAAAGCATTTGAATATCTGGTTGCAACATGGAGGTACGCAGTTTCAGCTGATCTTGTAGATGGGTATCCGTCATTTGTGACCTTAAGAACGTCTTGATTTGGGTTAAGTTGGAGAATGTAGTTTTGCAGCAATAAGTGGTTGAAAAGCAAGAAAGCACTTTTTGTGCATGTTGTGGAAGACGTGGGTATTCTATTGCATTTTATCTAGACCTTTCTTAGCATCAAATAAGGACTTTAAAATGTCATCTTCTGATAGCTCAATCAATTCCATCTGTAGTTCTTTAGGAGCCTTGTAGACATCAACTAGGTGAGGCTGAAATGCTAATTTGAGTGTGATTGCATGATTCTCAAAAGTGAACCTTTCATTGTATTCTTTAATTAATAAGTCTATAACAGCTGCGTATTCTTCAAATGAGTTGTATGAATCCTCCTGCTCATCAATGACCTTCTCTAACAGGGGAAAATGTTCATCTGAAATTTCATTTTGAAGAAGAATTTTGAAAAAAAGAGCTTTTTTCAAAATGCTTGGATATTTTGCCACATCACATATAGACTTTGTTTTACCTTAAATATAAATATTCAAGTCATTTTGCTGTGACATGATATCACACGGAAATGCAGTACTTCTATAGAAATCTTCTTTCAATAATTCACATTGCTGATTCTGTTCTTCATGAAATTTAACTATCTGTTCTCGCAAAGATAAACATTTTGCTAACACCTGTCCCTGCGATAGCCAACGCACTTTACAATGATACGGCAAATCCACACTGAATACCTCATCGTCCAACTTTAGCATATTACGAAACTGACGATGCCGTGTTGCAGTATGAATATAGTTAACAATACTTATAACTTGTTGATAAGTGGTACTTAAAATAGAAGATTTAGCACAGAGACTTTGCTGATGTAAGAGACAATGAAAATAAATGAGAGCATATCTGGATCTGATAATACCTTTATCTGTGCAATAAACCCTTCACGTTTTCCTGTCATGGCAGGTGCACCGTCTGTACATACACTCATTTGTCGGGGAGGATTATTTTGTTGAATCTACTTTAACTCTTTGGTATTTTAAATACGTTAATTTTAAGATTAAAATAAAAATTAATGACGAACAAAAACATTAATTAAAAAAAAGGATTTATTCTACAAAATTTTGATTCAGTCAAAAGGCCACACTTAATGGCCTAGAAGGCCGCAGGTTCTCCACCTCTGCCTTACACTATACTGTTTTACTAATAGAGGATATACGAGCCAATATATAAACATTCACCTATGGAGCAGCGGATACAGTAGATGAGGTTGTAGGAGGTGCATGTAAATCTCTGCCTAACCTGAAAGGACTGTTGGGGTCCTTGGAAGGAGTCGAGGGAGGCGGTATAGGGACAGGTGTTGCACCTCCTGTGGTTGCAAGGACACCAAGGAAGGGGTAGTTTGGGATGAGTTAACCAGGGAGTTATGGAGGGAACGGTCTCTGCGGAAAGCAGAAAGGGTGGAGATGGGAAGATGTGGCTACTGGTGGAATCCCACTGGAGCTGGCAAAAACAGAGGAGGATTATATGCAGTATGTGACAGCTGATGGGGTGAAAGGAGAAGACTAGGGGGGAGTAGGAGCAAGAGAGGAGCTGCAGGACACCGGGACCAGTGTAAGGGCCTCATCTATGATGGAAGAGGGGAACCCCCGTCTCCTAAAGAATGATGACATCTCAAATGTCCTGGCATGGAACACCTTATCTTAGGCGCAGATGTGGCGTAGGAGGAATTGGGAGTAGGAGATAGAGGCTTTACAGCAGGCACGTGCCGTCAGGGTAGGCAAGGTAGGCAGTGCCTACCCTGACTAAAATTATAAAATAGTAATTATAAATATAAATATAAATATAATATATAATTATATATAAAACATAGATAAAATGGTCATAAATAGTAAAGTAACGGGAGAATTAAGCCTCCCTAAGAGATCAATCAAGGGGGGAGGGAGGGGGGAGGGAGGGGGGAGGGAGGGGGGAGGGAGGGGGGGGAGGGAGGGGGGAGGGAAGGGGGAAGGGAGGGGGACCTCGCCACCGCCTCCCCTCCTCCGCCAGCCAACAGGAAGGTGCGGGTCCAAGTGGTGCAGGTGCTTCAGACGGCGGAAGGGGCCCTCCTCCTCCCTTCTCCCGGCCTCGGCGTGCGGGAGGGTTTGTTTTGAAAGTGGTTAACGCTGTTGGCGGCAAAGATCCTATCGAGCTCGGGATCTTTGCTGGCAAACAGCGGCCGCTATCAGGATGGGTGGGGTGCGGGTGGAGCCGCTGTCGTTGTTGCTGTGCGGGGCCCGTCATTCGCTCCGACCCTCCGGCACCTAGTATCTTTGCCCCCACTACAGCCGCTGCCGACACGAAACGTCACGTTCCTTTTCTCCAGATTTGCTGCCTGACCCGCTGAGTTACTCTAGGTCTTTGTATCTATCTTCGGTATAAACCAGTATCTGCTGTGCCAAGCCGGACAAAATGACTTGGCACTTTGGATGGCCATTGGCACCCGGGCAACAGCTAATTTCGAGCCCTGTGCAGTCATCAAAGTAGCGGAGATAGGGTTTGGGGATAGGGCCAGTGTATGCCAGGAGCAGGGATCGTTCAATGTATTTTACAAAAAGGCAGGCATAGTTGGGGCCCATACAAATGTCCATGACTACACCTTAGATTTGGAGGAAGGAGGAGTGAAGGAGAAATTGTTGAGATTATTTTGGAAAATTAAGAAAACAATTACTTCATGTAGCATGTTAACGGCAAATAAAAACTCTCACGGAGAGCTTAGAAGTCCCAGTCCCAGTAACATTACATAGGTCATCCATCATTAATAGAGATTAATTGATCCTAACTGCAAGAAAATAGAATGTCAGTTTTTAAAGTTTCATATTGTGTGTGGGTGTGTGGTGTGTGTATATATATATTTTTGACCTTTGATTCCTTGGTCCGCCAAAAGCACACGGAAAAAATGCCCAGATTTTTTTTTCCATTTCACTAGCGATTTCCCTTTTACATTCGCAGATCCACTCATTACATTTAGACATTTTTACGTACTCATTTTGTAATAAAATCCTTCCCCCCCCACTCATTTTAAAATCTAAACGGGACTCACGAGCCGCTGACGTCACAATCCCACATGCCGACCAATCCAAGCCGCTTCTCTCTCTCCCTTAATTTGGCAGCCCGGCTCTCCTCCCCCCCCCCCCCACGAACTACGCACGCGCCTCCCGCAGCTGGACTCGCCCGCGCGCCCACCCGCCCACAAAATGCTCTGCCGATCGGGAGATAAGGCGTAAGTTCTGTTGAACTCACAGCTGGCGCAGCTCGCGTAGCCCCGCCCGCGCGCCCCTCCCATCCCCTGCGCGCTCCAGAGAGTCAGAAGCCCACAGCTCCACTCCCACGCCGCCGCCCCCCACTTCTCAAAATGCTCTGCCGATCGGGAGAAGAGATAAGGCGACGGATGGGCGGGGTAAAGGCCGGATGCTGTCACCACACTTTCAATTCCACCTGCCCACTCAACCACCCCCAGTTCTCAAAATGTTCTGCAGATCGGGATAAGAGATAAGTCAGAAGCCCACAGCTCCACTCCCACCCGCTCCAACCCCCCCCCCCCCCCCCCACCTCACGTTCTTAAAATACTCCGCAGGGGGGAGGAGGGGAGGGGGAGGGGGAGGGGGAGGAGGGGGAGGGGGAGGGGGAGGAGGGGGAGGAGGGGAGGGGGAGGAGGGGGAGGGGAGGAGGGGGAGGGGAGGAGGAGGGGGAGGAGGGGAGGGGGGAGAGGGGGAGGGGGAGGAGGGGGAGGGGAGGAGGGGGAGGAGGGGGAGGGGGAGGAGGGGGAGGGGGAGGGGAGGGGGGGAGGAGGGGGAGGGGGAGGAGGGGGAGGGGGAGGAGGGGGAGGGGGAGGAGGGGGGAGGGGGGAGGAGGGGGAGGGGGGAGGAGGGGAGGGGGGGAGGGGGGAGGGGGAGGAGGGGGAGGGGGAGGAGGGGGAGGGGGAGGAGGAGGGGGAGGGGAGGGGGAGGGGGAGGAGGGGGAGGGGGAGGAGGGGAGGGGGAGGAGGGAGGGGGAGGAGGGGGAGGGGGAGGAGGGGGGGAGGGGGAGGAGGGGGAGGGGGAGGAGGGGAGGGGGGAGGGGGAGGGGAGGGGGGGAGGGGGAGGGGGAGAGGGGGAGGAGGGGAGGGGGAGGAGGGGGAGGGGGAGGAGGGGAGGGGGAGGGAGGGGGAGGGGAGGGGGGGAGGGAGGGGAGGGGGGAGGGGGAGGAGGGGAGGGGGGAGGGGAGGGGGAGGGGGAGGGGGGAGGGGGGGGGAGGAGGGGGGAGGGGGAGGGGAGGGGGAGGGGGGGAGGAGGGGAGGAGGGGAGGGGGAGGAGGGGGGAGGAGGGGGGAGGGGAGGAGGGGAGGAGGGGAGGGGAGGAGGGGGAGGAGGGGAGGGGGAGGAGGGGAGGGGGAGGAGGGGAGGGGGGAGGAGGGGAGGGGGAGGAGGGGAGGGGAGGGGGAGGAGGGGAGGGGGAGGAGGGGAGGGGGAGGAGGGGAGGGGGAGGAGGGGAGGGGGGGAGGGGGGAGGGGAGGGGGGAGGGGGAGGAGGGGAGGGGGGAGGGGAGGGGAGGGGGAGGAGGGGAGGGGGGAGGGGAGGGGAGGGGGGAGGAGGGGAGGGGGGGGGGAGGAGGGGAGGGGGAGGAGGGGGAGGGGGAGGGGGGAGGGGAGGAGGGGAGGGGGAGGAGGGGAAGGGGGAGGAGGGGAGGGGAGGAGGGGAAGGGGAGGAGGGGAGGGGGGAGGGAGGGGGGGGAGGGGAGGAGGGGGGGGAGGAGGGGAGGGGGAGGAGGGGAGGGGGAGGAGGGGAGGGGAGGGGGGGGGGAGGAGGGGAGGGGGAGGAGGGGAGGGGGAGGAGGGGAGGGGGAGGAGGGGAGGGGAGGGGGGAGGGGGGAGGGGGAGGAGGGGAGGGGGGAGGGGGGGGGAGGGGGGGGGGGAGGAGGGGAGGGGAGGAGGGGAGGGGGAGGAGGGGAGGGGGAGGAGGGGAGGGGGAGGAGGGGAAGGGGGAGGGGAGGGGAGGAGGGGAAGGGGAGGAGGGGAGGGGGGAGGGGAGGGGAGGAGGGGAGGGGAGGAGGGGAAGGGGGAGGAGGGGGAGGGGAGGGGAGGGGAGGGGGGAAGGGGAGGAGGGGAAGGGGAGGAGGGGAAGGGGAGGAGGGGAGGGGAGGAGGGGAGGAGGGGAGGGGAGGGGAGGGGGGAGGGGAGGAGGGGAAGGGGAGGAGGGGAAGGGGAGGAGGGGAAGGGGAGGAGGGGGGGGGAAGGGGAGGAGGGGAAGGGGAGGAGGGGAAGGGGAGGAGGGGAAGGGGAGGAGGGGAAGGGGAGGAGGGGAAGGGGAGGAGGGGAAGGGGAGGAGGGGGAAGGGGAGGAGGGGAAGGGGAGGGGGGAAGGGGAGGAGGGGAAGGGGAGGAGGGGGAAGGGGAGGAGGGGAAGGGGAGGGGAGGGGAAGGGGAGGAGGGGGGGGGAAGGGGAGGAGGGGAAGGGGAGGAGGGGAAGGGGAGGAGGAGGGGAAGGGGAGGAGGGGAGGGGGGAGGGGAGGGGAGGGGAAGGGGAGGAGGGGAAGGGGAGGAGGGGAAGGGGAGGAGGGGAAGGGGAGGAGGGGAAGGGGAGGAGGGGAAGGGGAGGAGGGGAAGGGGAGGAGGGGAAGGGGAGGAGGGGAAGGGGAGGGGAGGGGGAGGGGAGGGGAAGGGGAAGGGGAGGGGAAGGGAGGGGAGGAGGGAGAGTGGGGAATAGATGGACTGCCTCCACCCCTCCCCTCCCTACTCTTCCCCCTCTCTCCCCCATACCCCTCCCTCCACACTCTTCCCCCTTTCTCCCTTACGCATCTCCCTCCACCCCATCCCCTCCCCAACCTCCCTCGCGCCTCCCATGGATCTCACCCCTCCTCTCTCACCCTCCCCTCCACCCCTCTGCCCCTTTCTCTTTGTCTGCCCCCATTCTCTCTGCTCTCACTCTCTACCCCCCTCTCTTTCCCCTTCCTCTCCCCTACCCACCCCTAAACTCCCTTCCCCCCCTCCCCTCCACCCTCCCCCACCTCCCTTCTCACCCCATCTACCTCCCCTCCTCCCTTCTCTCTCCCCTCCTCCCACATCCCTCCACCGCCCCCTCTCCCCCTGTCTCTTGCCCTTCTGTCTCTGCCTCTCACTGTCTCTCCCCATTCTCTCACTGCCCTCACTCTGTACCCCCCCTCTCCCTCTCTAGACACGCCTGCGAGTTGGCGGCTATGCGTCAGTGGCTAGGGTGGTTATGGGGTAAAAGGATCCAATTAATAATATTAATATAATATCAAGGGGGTAGTTAGTTTTGGGCTGGTTAGTGTGTCATGCTGCCCCCCCCCCCCCCCCCCGCAAACGCGGTGTGTGTGTGTGTGCGTGTCATTTTACCTTTGAAAGGTATTTTCGTGAAAACCGGACACAAATACGCTGAGATTTTTACATATTTCGGTAGCGATTTAACTTATTTTGTAAATAGATTTTTAATAAAGTTGTTCACAACTGTGAGGACCCAGCGATAACCGGCTGGCTCCGGGGGTACAGAGAGGATGCAAGGCCAAGGATCGATATCTATCGACCCCTCTCCCCCACTCGCGCTCGACCGACCCCTCGACCTCCCCTCTTGCTCGACCGACCCCTCTCGCTCGACCGACCCCTCGACCCCCCTCTCGCTCGACCGACCCCTCCTCCCCTCTCGCTCGACTGACCTCCCCCCCTCTCGCTCGATCGATCTCTCTCCCTCGCTCGATCACCCTCCTTCGATCTCTCTCCCTCTCGCTCGATCGATCTCCCTCCCGCTCAATCTCCCTCCCTCTCGCTCGATCTCTCGATCTCGCTCTCTCTCCCCCGCGATCGATCGAGCTCTCTCTCCCGCGATCAATCTCGATCGAGCTCTCTCTCACTCGATCGATTATCAATCACGCTCTCTCTCTCTCTCTTTCGATCGATCTCGATCGCGCTCTCTCTCGATCGATCTCGATCGCGCTCTCTCTCTCTCCCCCCCTCTCGATCGATCTCGATTGCGCTCTCTCTCCCTCCCTCGATCTCTCTCACACACACACACAATCGGGGTGGGGGGGGGGGGGGGGGGGTAGTTAGCATGTGTGTGGGGGTGGTTAGAGTGTGCGATTCCATATGCTGCCTCCCCAGCACCCCCCCCCCCCCCCCCCACCGCAACCGGGTGCTGGAGGAACAGACCCAACGGGTCTGCACTTGGTCTAGTATTCTTTAAATATACACAATGTCGTAAAAGTTGGGGTGTCCTCAATTTTACATACTATTTAGAAAAACAGTAACAGTAATGACAACAGTTACATTTGAAAGCATTCTCCCCGGAATGCTAGGGTTCCTCAAGAGGTCGCTCGGGCTTCTGAGAGTAATAGTGTCAAATCATACATAAATGCATTTGAGTCATTTTTGTGTTTAATTTCAAATTCGTAATTTTATTATACACGTACGGCATATTTAGCGACGTCTATACAGCGCCAATATGAAACTGCCTTTAGTGGTCAGTGGATAGGAGCTGTACATGACAGATTAGTGCATCATCGAGTGACTCACTCTAGTACAGACGCATGCATGGTCTCCAACAGTCCTGTCTGTGCTTCCTTGCGTGCAGGTACAGTCCCTTATTCACCCACGTACTTTTTACTCATCATTTAGCGATGTTATATGAAGTAAAAAAAATGCAAGTATGTTTATTTTTCTTAATTTTCTTAATTTATCAAAAGCTTATTTATGTATGTTATTATTAGTTTATGCTCTCTCTTTTTTATTTTGCATCAGTTTTGAACAAAGCAGTTTGATTTCAGTCATTTTTTGGCATGTCAATAAACTTGAGAAAAACTTAAGTTATTTTTTGCTTAAACCAGTTATCAAAAATATATATTATGTTTGCCTTATGAACTTGAAGTTTATGAAAGAGAAAGAGATTAAGATATATAATAATTTTTATGTAGGGGTTCCCTGAGACATGAAAATTATTTCAAGGGAGCGGCAAGGGCGAAAAGGTTGAGAAGCGGTCCGCAGACTTTGCTCATCTTGTACAAAAAAAAACATCCCCAGAGCTATCAGAAGATAATAAATGTCAGACAGAAAACCAAAACTTTTACATTTAAGGGAGTTGGTTTCCAATGGTAGTGCATAAAGCTCATTATTCAGCAAGTGTTTATACACATTTGTGGTTAAAAGAGAAAGTGCCAAAAGAAAGCCAAAAGAGAATCGGGTACAATCAAACCACAGCCCAACCATCCAAACCAAAGATACCAACGTTTAGTTTCCATTGGCTGTGGTCGGGTCACACATTAATTTTGCATCTCATCAGGCCTCTAAAGTAAACGGTCAGTGAGGAACCTTGAGGCACTTCTGCACCCTCTGGTGGCAGTTTTAATATTTCTTTGTTATAGTGATCTTCTGTGCCTTGCTTTCACGTCCCTGTTTAAATGTCACTGAATTGTTATACTCATCTGTGATACCAGCACCGTGTTTTCAACAAGCAGCAAGTTCCTAAAAATCAACCACAGGTAAAACTCATTCATCTTACCGCCATGTTCTCTCGTTTTAGATGGCCCTGCCTTTGGTTTAAAAAAACTCTATTTATGTACCTCTGTTAGGTTATCCCCGTCTCCATGCTCCAGGAAAAATTACTCGGTCTATCCAATCTCCCCTTAACTAAAATCCTTCAATCCACAAGAGCACAAACAAAAGTTTGCCATTGTCTATGTGACTCCTAACTACACACAATACTTCAAGTGCAGTATAACCAGTGTCAAGTTTATCATATGCATAAGTACTGTGAAGTGAAGTTCCAGCATAACATCTTAATCTTTACATTCTATACGCTGACCTACAAAGGCAAGCATGCCATACGTCTTCTTCACCACATGTGTTGCCACTTTCAGGTACTCTAAGCTGAACCCCAGACTCTTTAAATCAACATTCCTCTGTACTTCATTGCCAAAATGCATCACCTACTTGTCAGGACTATATTTGATCCACCACAGCTCTGCTTTCTATCTAACTTGTATCCTGCTGTTGCCTTAGACAATCTTCCCTGCTATTCGTAACGCCAACATTCACATCCAAGTCTATATCACAAACAAGATGTCCCATCACCAATCTCTGTGGTATGCCACTAGTCAGCCATACAGCACAGAAATATGACGTTTAGCCCAAGTTGTCCATGCCAACCAAGAAACCCCATCTATGCTAGTCCCACCTGCCCTCTTCTGGCCCATATCCCTCTAAACCTTTCTTATCCATGTAACTATCCAAATGTTGTTTAAATGTTGCGATAGTACCTGCTTCAACTACCCCTACTGGCAGCATGTTCCATATACCCACAACCTCTGAAAAGGTTGCCCCTCAGGTTCCTATTAAATCTTTCTCATACCTTAAACCTGTGTCCTCTTTTTCTGATGTCCCGACTGGATAAAAGACTCACCCTATCTATTCCCCTTATGATTTTACACAGCTCTAAAATCTCCCACAGCCTCCTGCACTCCAAGGCATAAAGACCTAGCGTGCTCAACCTCTCCGTGGAGCTCAGGCCTAGTCCTGGCGACATTCGTGGCTGCACTCTTTCCAGATTAACAACATTCTTCCTATAGCAGGATGGCCAAAACTGAACACAATACTCGGCATGCGACCTCACTAACATGTTGTACAACTGTAACATAACATCCCAACATCTATACTCAATAACCTGATTGACGAAGGCCAAAGTATCGAAAGGCTTCTTGACCTGTCATCTATCTACCATCGAAATCCTATCTACCTGCCATGCCACTTACAAGGAACTATGTACCAGCACTCCAAGAACCCTCTGCTACACAATGCTCCACAGGGCCCTGCCATTCAATGTGAAAGCCCTGCCCTGGTTTGACTTCCAAAATTGCAGCATCTCTAACTTTATTGCACTAAACTCCATCAGACATTCCTCACTCCAATCGCTCAGCTGGATGAAGATCATGGCTTAATTATTGAAAATTGTCTTCACTATCTATGATACCACCCACTTTTGCGTCATCTGCAAACTTACTAATCATGCATTGTACAATCTCATCCACTGGTCCATTGGTCACAGACTTGCAACCAGAAAAATATTCTTCCTCACCTTGCCACCTAATACAAGCCAATTTTGGAACCAATTAGCCAGCTCGTCTTCTATTTGTATGCGAGATATTAGTAAATGCCCTACCAACGTCCAGATATAGCTTTACTGTTCTGCATTCAATCTTCTCAGTTACTGCCTTTAAAAAAAAATATTTTCCCCACACAAAGTCATACTGACTATCCCTGATCAGCCCCTAGCTTTCCTTATATACACTATCCTATCCTTGGGATTCTCCATTAATTTCCCCACCACTGAGCCAAGGCTCACCGATCTGTTGTCATCAGGCTTCTCCCTACTGCCCTAATTAAAGGTATATCGTTAGCTATTTGGCATGTCATTTAATTTTTGAAAGGTATCAGATTTTGCCTCTTATGTTTGCCTCCATCTTGATGACTTGACCAAATCAATCTGGGAACTGTATTCACCCAAGCAACAGGTTATAAGTAATAATATTCTGAAAATTAAGCATTAAGTGAAGACCAACACAGACAACCTCAATAGTTCCATAATATCCTTACATACGTCCCAACTTTTAATCCGCTGTGTATACATTTCTCCTAATATAACCCTCTGGCTCTTCACATAACAAAAACTCTTTCCACTACTTATTCAATATTGAACACCTTTCATTTCCATTACCCTGAAAGCAGAGTTAACCTTTCTTCTGCAGCTTCCTAATCAACATTCCATAATTCAGGCCAGCTGATTTTTAAGTTGAATTAGAAGACTGCAGGTGCCTTTACTTTAGAAGAAAATTGGGATTTGTATTTTAGTGATTCAATGAAGTAGAAGATGGTTGAGAAAGATAATAACCAATATAGAATCACAAGCAAACAAAGTAATATGTAGATGCAAGGAACTGCCGATGCTGTAGTACTCGTACCGTTACATTTCAAATGTTTCAGCAATATCTCTCTAATGAGTGAGAAAACAATGCTCCACAGGGCCCTGCCATTCACTGGGAATTCACTGCATCCAATTATAAGAAATTGCATAAGCACCCCAATAAGAAACAATGTATGACAAAAGTAAGCCTTGGTTATTTTTTGGATTGGGGTGGAGAGATCAGAAGATTGAAATAAGAAATAGATTTCAGTTCATCGACAGTCACTCAAAACCATTTTGACTGTCCTCTCATGGAGGACGCGCCTGTGCGTGACTTTAACGTGGGGAGACTGGTGCACAGACAGCCACCGCACGGTCCTTGACAGATCTGGGTCAGAATCCAGTGGCACGGAATCCAAGACGACCGGGGACTCTTTTCTGCTGCAGCCTTCATCCGCCTTCCCAGCCGTTGTGACGCTCCACTAAAGTCAGCCATCATCCTTCGCCTGTTCCACTGTTGAGGTCTTGGTTAGATTGCTCTTTGTCAGAGACCTCCCCTTCGACCTTACCACCATGGGTGACCCTACCAGGAGCATAGCTCCAGACGGCATCACTCCTAGGATTTCAGGACCACACAAGCTTCTACAACACGACAATGTGAAACAAAGTTTTCCACTTTATACATGACAATAAACTAAAATAAACTGTGGCAGATCAAAGCAAACAATGGTGGGAATGGAGGAAAATAACCAAGAGAATAAACTACACGGCAGTTTAACAACATTCAAGAGATATTTTGGATGTGTGCAAATACAACTATATTTGCATTGTTATATTTAGAGAGAGAGTGCTTTATCTCACCACAAAGCAAGCACGTGTTCTGCCCAAGTTCTGTGAAATAGAGAACTGACTCAAAGGTAACAAAACAAGACTGTTCAACAAATAGACAGAGCTTTGCGCAACAGAGATACATGTCAGCGCAATTAATTAAAAGGAGTTATGTAAAATGTTCAGGGTTGTTGACTGAAAAATACTGGAATTTGAGACCGAACTATAGTACACCTATAGTCCAAGAGTAATACAATGATCTTATTGAATGCCACTCAAGGGGCCACTTGGCCTGCCTTTACTATTTCTTAGATTCTTAATGACAATCAAAAGAAATGCCTTGTGAACATCAGTTTACACTGTACACGTTGCTACAAATTATAAAAATATGCCACTATAAAAGCCACTGGGCTGCCGACATTAGCAGGATATTCAACACTGCCAGTTACTGCACCATCCACCTACACATTGTCAACACACTAAAGGAAAGAGCCTATACACACTGCTTGAACACAATCAAGCAACGTGTATTTAACAACAACCTTGTCAAGTGTTCACGTTGGGTTCCAACGTTACAACTCCACTGTCATCGTTGCAGCCTCCTTCCAAACATGAACATAGGAAATGTATACTCGAGGTGAAGTGAAAGTGATTAACCTCAAGACAAAAAGTCAGTCCTTGAGGTTATGGAGCATTTGACAGAATGTAGAACCAAGGAACCAGAGCATGGCTTAAGTATGTAATACCAAGGGAAAATAACTCTTAAATGACAAGTTTATTTAAAATTGCTATGGATCAATCATTTGAAATGCTGAGAAACTGGCGAAGGTGGTCATTAGACCATGTCAGCCCCACCATCTTCAGCAGCAATGACCTTCATTTCAACACAAGGTCAAACACAAAGCTATTTGTTGATGAATGGAGCCAAATAATTAAACCAATATCAACTTAGAACAGCACAGGAACTTCAACCCACAATATCTGTACCAGACAAGATGCCAAATTAAACTGATCCCATCTGCCCATGTGATCGATATCCCTCCATTCCCTGCATATTAATCTCTGGAGAAAAGGAATAGGCGATGTTTCAGGTCGACACCCTTCTCCAGAGATGCTGCCTGACCCACTGAGTTACTCCAACATTTTATGTCTATCTTTGGTATAAACCATCATCTGCAGCTCCTTGCTACACATCCTGCATATTCATGTTGCCTATCTAAAAGCCTCTTAAACCACAATCATATCTACTTCCTCCACCACCACCCCCGACAGCATGGTCTAGGCACCTACAAATGCGGCAGTGTCACAGATGTAAAGTTTCTGCCTAACAGTGCCAGGGACACGGGTTTAATCCGGACTACAGGTAGTATCTGTGCCATGTGGTTTTCCTCCAGGTGCTCTGGTTCCCTCCCATATGCCAAAGATGTGTAGGCTTGTAGGTCAATTGGCTTCTGTAAATTGTTCCTGTGTAGGACAAACTAAATGTACGGGTGATCGCTGGTCAGCGTGGACTCAGTGGGCCGAAAGGTCTGTTTCAACGCTGTATCTAAATTAAACCCGAGTTAAAGATTGGTCCATGCACATCCTTTAAACTTTACCTCTTGCACTTTAAAGCTATGCCATCTAGTATTTGACATTTCCACCCTGGACAAAAAGGGTTTGAACATCTCACCAATCTATAACCCTCATAATTTTAAATTATGTTTCGACTCTCCCCTTAGCTTCTGACTTCCCAGACAAAACAAACCAAGTATGTCCAACCTCTCCTCATAGCTAGTGCCCTCTAATCCAGACAGGAATCTGGCAAACCTCTTCTGCACCCGCACTAAAGCCTCCTCATCCTTCCTGTATTGGGGTGACCAAAAATATACATAATACTGCAAAAGCAGTCCAACAAAAGTTTTATAAAGCTGCAGTGAAACAATCTTAAGCATACCCAACAGACTTAATTACATTACATCGTAATTATATTAAATCTCCACCACCAATATCCTGGAAATTATCAATTAAAAAGTAGAGGATTTTTCACCAAAATGTTCAAGCAGCTAAATCAAAAAAGTAAATTGCAGTAAGTCACCCTCAACTCTCCATCTGAAATGCAATGACACACAGACACTGTTCTTATGTATAAACATGGGAAAATAAGAGGATTTGGCCCGATGAGCACATTCTACCATTCAATATGATCATGGATGACCGTGTTTTTTTAAACACAAAATTCCCAAATCTCTTCTCATATTTCTTGATACATTTGTGTCCAAAAGTCTATTTCACAAAATATATTCAGCAGGTTTACTCCACCGTGCTTCTGAGAGAAATGATTTCTCATCTATCTCTTGCATTTTCATCCCACTGCTGATGGCAGACTGGCCTATCTGTGGTTCTGAGATTTCAATCTCCTTCCTTTTTTTAAATGGAGAATTACATTTGCTGCCCTCCAGTCTGCATGAACCATTTCAAAACCCACTTCATGACTCACCATTTCCATGGCCATCTCTTTCAGTGCTCTGGTTGCCGATTATTAACCCCTGAGCATTTATCAGCTTTCAGTCCCATTCATTTTCCAAGCACACTTTTAAAAACGGAAAATTAATTTCAACCTTTTTATCAGATTCTTGGTACACTTCCATCATCTCTGTAGGAACCAAAGTATTTGTCTGCATGCTCTGTTATAGTTTTCCCAATTTTGATTGTGAAGGACTTGCATTTATCTTATAAATTTTAGATATTTGTAGAAATGTTTACAGTCTGCTTATGTTCCTTGCAATCTTATTCTGATAATCTATTTTCAAATTTCAGCAATCACTTAGTCTTTTTGCAGAGTTCTAATGGCTCAGAATCCTCTGGCTGGCAACTACATCTGGCTGCACTGCATCACCTTCTACTTCTAATACCATGCCCAATTTATTTTATTACCCATTCTTCAGTTGCTTTTCCTTTTGTGTTTCTGTGCTGGGAAGGAACAATAACTATTGCAACCCTATGTTCATTCCTCAAATGTTAGCCATTGCCTCTACCATTGGGGCCTTTCAATGAACCTCTCCATTCTCTACTAGCCATTCTACTCCTCACTTCCTCGGCTTTCCATTTAGATTCAGAATCTAAGATGCTGTTTGAATTCCACCACTTTCTATCTTAATGGTCTATCATAATTATGATAATTCTTTCACAAATTACACGGTACAGAAAAATCATAAAATCAGTACACACCACAGAAAGAGGCCAATTAGTTCCTTGCGTGCATGTCAGCTCATATTTTATACTTCATCATTGCACCAAAATTATGTCCCTCAACATCATAATTACTAAAGAGAGAAAAAATGCTTTAGTAACTCAGCAGGTCAGGCAGCATCTCTGGAGAAAGTGGATAGGTGATGTTTCGGGTCGGGATTCTTCAGCCTGAATATAGCGGAGTGGGGATGAGTGATGAACTGGAAGTCCAGGACAAATCAGGGCTGGCAAAAGATTACCTCAAGCAGCATGTTTCCGATAGGCCAAATGTTGACCTGGAACTGTGTGATCCCAAGAGGAATATATTGTTGTGAACGGAACTGGTTAACCGACTTAGTGGGGGGGGGGGGAAAGAAGAGAGAGGTTCATGGATAAGTTAGTTAAAATTAGAAAATTCAACGTTCACACCACAGGGCTGTCAACTACCCAAGCAAAATATGAGGTGCTGTCCCTCCAATTTGCATATGGCCTCACTCTGGCAATGGAGGTGGCCCAGAACTGAAAGAACAGTACAGGAATGGGAAAGGGAGTTAAAATGGTTAGCAAAAGAGATCCAGTGGGCCTTGGTAGACCGAGCGGAAGTGTTCAGTGACACGGTCGCCGAGTCTACACTTAGTCTCTCCGATGTACAGGATCCTACATCGGGAGCACTGGTTAATTTTCAACCGGTTAATTTTAATCACTAACCTGATATGTATGGTACTCATCATTGCCTATCAATGCTTCCCACTCGTTGCTATTTCTTACTTCAAACAAAATTGATGTTAACTCCATGTCATGATCAGCCCAGTCAAAACAATTTCTTATTACTGCTCTGGTATCCCTTATCAATGCCAATGCAGACACAACTTTTGTTTCTGCCTGTTCTTCCCAAATATCAAACGTTCGGTTCCCTGCTGCCTTATTTCCACGATCAAAATTAGATCAGTACCATTTATTTTAATTTGTACCATTAATTTGCTAATTGCAAATGTTGCAAACATTTAAATATTGCACTTTTAGATTTGCCACTTTAACATTTGACTGAATAGTGCAAGAATACAGAACACCTTTCGCATGGCTATTGACACAAGATCAGAAGAAAAATACTCATATGAACATACCACCTTCACCCCTGCTCAAACTGAAAACGTAATGTTTTAAAAGACAAATAGTGCATTGTACCTGGTAAAAAAACTGGCAAGGGTACCAAATTTTTTGTATTTGGTCTCGTGTTCTGAAGAACCATCAGCTTGCATGGAAGTGTCTCTGAAAGAATTTAGACTGATGTCAGTGAACTGTGCCTCATCAGTTTCCAGAGTTACAATTGCACTGGAATCACTGGTCACCAGACTATCTAAAATATCCTCATTGCTTACAGACAGAGTTGTGGATAGTTCCGTACTCAGGCTTGAAATACTGCTTACAGATATCTCATCAGCTTTGTTTACTCCTCTGGCAGATGGACTGTACAGCTTCACATTATCATAACCAGAGCGAGGGAACGTTGAGGATTTTCGTAATGCACTGTCGGTCTCCAGTCGTATAGCCGGTGAGCACACACCAGGTGGGAGACTACCTGAACCTTGTCCGTGTTTGTCGTGTGAATATCCAGCACATCGGGATGAGTCAATATTGTTTGTTCTGACGTTTAACACACCACAATGGATGGGTTCTGGATTTCCAACTTCTAGCGTGGGAATACCAGAGTCTTCAGAATTAAGGCTATTACTGTCTTCATATCTGGAACAGTGCAAATTGTGCTTGTATGTTGGAACGGACAAGACCACATAGTTTTCACTTCACAGTTTTGAACATTTACAACTTCACAACTGTCAACACACTGCCCAGCAGGAGTCATGACGTTGGTCCATACAATGTCCTCCAATATCTTAGGTGTGCTGCTTTGTGAACCTAAAAAAAAAAAAAGAATATAACACTGAATGTTGGACATCGAACAAAAATCAGAGAACTAAAAACTATGATACAATGTTAACAAACACTTAAATTGTAGAAACACCTTTTCATACCAAACTGAGAAAGCATGATCATTGCACAAAAACCATTAAGTCAAGCTGCTAATCAAAACAATCATTGTCATTCTTATTCCGGAAAATAAATGTCTGGGTTTGAACCAAATAATTTGAACAAAATAAAAGTGACATTTTATTTGCTTCAAATGACAACATTAAGCACAAAAGCTTTAGAAAGTTATTACGATTGATGCATTAAGAGAAAAAACAAGTGGAGCGTATTCTCAGACGATTGAGACAACATTATCAGGCATTATCAAAATAAGACCATGTCTATCAAGTTGAAAAAGTCCCAACGCAGTTGTCGGCATGAAAATCATCCATTTTAGGGGAAGATGATAAGAAATCAGTGCAAAAACAAATGAAATTAATTCAAAACGTCATCTTCCCAGATTACTACCAATATTTATTACATAAATTGTAGTAACTTTGAGATTAACATGCAAACAAAGAACCCCAAATCGACTAAGTTTCTTGTGGTATTTTTCATTGACAAAAGCTCCCTGTGGAGTACAGTGATAGAGCATGGGTGTGGCAGATGGAGTACAATAACAGAGCATTTGTGTGGCAGACGCCCAGCCGTTAAGCTGGGAATTTCATTCACGGTACTAAACCTAACACAGCAATTGCATTGCCACAGATCCAAAGAGTTGGCTGCAAGGAACAAAAGCAAGTTTCAGTTCATTTATACTATTAAAATTGTTTTGGCTTATTTAAAGGTTTAAATGCATGTCTGTACGTTTTTACATGGAATCAAGGGGTATGGGGAGAAGGCAGGATCATTATGGGCCTTACCAGCATGATCACATTGAATGGCAGTGCTGGCTCAAAGGGCCAAATGGCCCACTCCTGCATCGATTGTCTATGTATCGAAGTGCATTTTATTGTTTTAATGTCAAAGTTAATTTTCAGGTGGTTTAGTTTTGATGCATCACTGGAAGACATTCATACAAACAACCAAATCGGCAAGTGGTAAACAGTGGTGGATTCCAACTTGTAGGCAATTCTTGGCAGACTAATTGGTACCACGTTTTGCACGTGGCTAAGCCACAGCCAATGAGAAAGGCTGAATATGGATTGTCAGTAGAAAGATGTGCAAGAAGGAATTGCAGATTTTGGTTTAAACCAAAGATAGACAGAAAAAGCTGGAGTAACTGAGCGGGACAGGCAGCATCTCTGGAGAGAAGAAATTGGTGACGTTTCAGGTCGAGACCCTTCCTCAGTAGAAATTTGTTCTGTTTGCTCATCTTGATGATAATGTACTAAAAGTATCCTTATGCAAATAATTCATCTTAAATATTGATTCCAAATATAATGAACGTCAGTTTATGAGAAACATGACGAGCCATTTGAATTTGTTTTACCCTAAAAAGTCACTAATCATTTTCACTACTCCAAACTCCCTCTTTGGCTGCACAATACTCTAGATCTTGATTGCAAAGTACTTCCTCTATTTCTGTATCAATGAGGAACTTTGCCCCATGACTGTTATTTCCTTCCTTCCTGTTGAATTTGTACAAGAGTTTGATGACCTACTGTTGACATTGAATGGCATTAATATCCTTGGGGAATTCCACTGACCAGAACTAAAGTAGACAAGCCACCTAAATACAGTGATTGCAAGAGCAGGCCATAGGATGGGTATCTTTGCCAAGTGACTTATCTCCTAACACCCCAAAGCCTTTCAGCAAGGCACATCAGCAGCATGGTGGGGTGGAAGATTGCAACCTTCACGTGGTCCGCCCTGTTTCGACTAATGCAATCAACTCGACAGGCACAAATGGAAGATCATATAGAACAAATTGTCCAACAACTTTAGGCTGTGCACGCCACACAAAAGCAGCAGCAGCATGGTGTTATTCTCTCCACTTATCTTGGATGAGTGCAGTTTAAACATTATTCAAAAAGTTTAATATTCTCCAAAGTAAAACACTCCCTTGGGTCCCCATCAATCACCCTAAACACCATTCCTTCCACCTCCAGTGCATTGTGACTGCAGCACGTTCCATTTACAAAATGCATTGCAGTCATGAGCCAAGGTTACTTGGACCACATCTTCCCAAATTTTGATCATGATCAAGAGCAGCAGATGCAGGGGAAGGCCACCACCTGCAGGTCCCCATTAAAGTTGCACACTCTCCTGACTTGGAAACATGTCACCAGTCCTTAATCGCTGCTGGACCTGAAGCAGGAATCAAGTTCTCCCAGCACGAGTAGGAAGGAACCGCAGATGTTGGTGTAAACCGAAGAGATTCACAAAATGCTAGAGTAACTCAGCGGGACAGATAGCATCCCTGGAGAGAAGGAATGGGTGACGTTTCAGGTAGAGACCCTTCTTCAAGGGTCTCGACCCAAAACATCACCCATTCCTTCTCTCCAGAGATGCTGCCGATCCCTCCGAGTTACTCCAGCTTTTTGTGTCCATCTTCTCCCAACATGAGATTTCCTTCACAAGAAGGTGGTTCAAGGCAGTATCCCACCACCACTTTCTCAAGGGCAATTAGAAATGTGTGTAAGAGAGGATAAATTGCATGATTGCAGGTACTATCCAGCATGGAACTAATTGGCCTGTCCCACTTAGGCGATTTTCTAGGCAATCACAGGCCACTAGTTTGTCGCCACATGTTCGCCGGGAGTAGTCTCCTCAGTCACACAAAAAGTCGTAGTGTCTTTCTGGTCGCCGCTAAATTTTCAACATGTTGGAAATTCTTCGCAGACAGTGGTTTGGTGCCAATGAGCGTAACTTGACCTCCTGGCGTAGGTGCTGCAGTAGGTTGTCGCCAGGATGACATAGATTGTCGCCGTTCTTTTGACGACCTGCTACAACTATGAAAATCGCCGCCAGTTGCCCCAAATTTTTTTTTTTTAAATGCCTAGCGGGACAGGCCCATAATGATCCCAATGGCATCTTTCTAAGTTGTAATAAGTAAGAAATGCATGCCATGTCAATAAAGCCCAGATCCTCTAGGTGAATGAATAATAGGTTCGATAGGGATCACAAGTGGCCTCAAGTTTTAAAGGCCATGACTGAGCGGAGTTGAAGTATATAGAAATGCGTTATTAAATTAATTGGACATGGAGATAATCTCTGAAAATAAAGGAATTCCTTCATTGGACAAGTCATCTGGTTCCAACAGCAGTCACAAACGAATGTTCACAAATCTGTGAACTCCTTACATATATATTTAATATATGTAAGGAGTTCACATATATATTTCATATATATTTAATATATGTAAGGTGCAGGTGAACCTCTGTCGTCCCAGGTCCGACAGAGGTTCACCTGCACCTCCTCCAACCTCATCTACTGCATCCGCTGCTCCAGATGCCAGATGATCTATATCGGTGAGACCAAGCGGAGGCTTGGCGATCGCTTCGCCGAACACCTCCGCTCGGTCCGCAATAACCAACCCGACCTCCCGGTGGCTCAGCACTTCAACTCCCCCTCCCATTCCACATCCGACCTCTCGGTCCTGGGCCTCCTCCACGGCCAGAGTGAGCAACACACGCAAGGCTGGAGGAACAGCACCTCATATTCCGCTTGGGAGTCTGCATCCTTTGGGCTTGAATATTGAATTTTCTCAATTCTGTTCGTTAACCCTTGCTGTCTCCTCCCCTTCCCACCTCTCCCTCAGCCCTCGGGCCCTGGCATTCCCTCTATCTCTATCTCCCTCCCCCACCCTAGTCGCACTAGCTTCTCATTTTCACACCACAAACAGCTTACAATGGCTTGTTCCCTTTATCATCGATACTTTTTTGCATATCTTTCACTCATTGTTCCTTATCTCTCCACATCACCGTCTATATCTCTCGTTTCCCTGATCCCTGACCAGTCTGAAGAAGGGTCTCGACCCGAAACGTCGCCTATCTCCTTCGCTCCTTAGATTGCTGCTGCACCCGCTGAGTTTCTCCAGCCTTTTGTGTACCCTGCTGGATAACACCGGGACAGGCAGTCCTGGAAGAAGGAATGGGTGACGTTGGCATACCGGTTATTACTTTGTTGAAACAGCAGGAAGCCTCCAGTGCCAAACCAATGCAAAAAGTGGTGATGCAGAGCAACCGAGCAACAGTTTATGTAGACAAACACAAAAGGCTGCAGTAACTCAATGGGTCGGGCAGCACTGGTGGCGGCTCTGATCTGTTCTGAACCTTTCCATATCTCTAGTTTCCCTCTCCCTGACATCAGTCTGAAGGATGGTCTCGACCCGAAACGTCACTCATTCCTTCTCTCCAGAGATACTGCCTGTCCCGCTGAGTTACTCTAGCATTTTGAGACTATCTTCGTTGTAAACCGGCATCTGCTGTTCCTTCCCACAAAAGGGCATTTTATTGTCATACTAAACCAACTGACCAATGGGACCTAGGTCCATCCAGTTTGTTACACCTGTCCAGTTTTGTGTCAGAGGTAGCCTTTAGCATCAACTCAGATCATCGCTCACAACAGTTCTTGTCCACCTGCTAGATATTAATATTCTCTCAAATTTCAAAATTTCCAGACTGTAGAGCGTGAGCGAGTCCTCTTGCCAGACACATTCTCCCTGGGACCATGTGGCAAATGCTAGGTTTCCCAGCCAGACATGCAGCTTGTAGTTATTGTCAATATGGAGAATGCTCTTGAAGGATTGACACATCTTACTGCTAAATAATTTCCAAATGCTCTATTGAATCAGAAAATGCTGAGAAGAAAAAATCAAACAAACAAACAAACAAAAAAACTGCTAATTGGAACACCATAAGAATTTGCTTTTTTACGTAGATTCTACCTCATTGCAAATATGTAATTCTCTTGAAAATGTCTTTCTGCTTGAAACTTTATTGAATTGAAGTGAACACAAGTGCAATAATGGAAATTGTGTTTGACCACCTGGAAAGTGATTCAAAATTTTCATTCTGTAACAGTAAAACATGTACCAAGTAATTGAAACAGATACCAGGCGGGAGCAAGGAAGTGAACTAAATATATGTTCGGGGTAGCAGGGGAGGACCAGTGCAGAACTTGAGGTCATAGGGCAAGCTGCAATTGCAATTATTTATGACTGGTGAGCTTTAACTGAAAAGAACTATTGGCAATAATTGCAACACAGTTCATGGAAAGAGGTACTTTGTTAGTCACCCAAATTTGTTCCTCATTGGATCACAGGCAGATTAATGCTCTAATACACTTTTGACAAGGTCAACTCATAGCAGAAACAAGGAACTGCAGATGCTGGTTTACCAAGGAAAGATACTAACTACTGGAGTAACTCAGTGGGTCGGGCAGCAACATGGATAGCTGATGTTTCAAGACATTAGTGACTCGAAATGTCACCTATCAATGTTCTCCAGGGATGCTGCCTGGCCCACTGAGTTACTCCTGCATTTTGTGTCAGGTTGTAGCATAAAGGGGCAGAGAGAGGCAATAAATATCTCATTGCAACAGTGGTGATAACTAAATTATAATTTTTCAACATTCAAGTGAAGGTTTCC
This sequence comes from Okamejei kenojei, assembly GCA_035221665.1. NCBI lineage: Eukaryota > Metazoa > Chordata > Chondrichthyes > Rajiformes > Rajidae > Okamejei > Okamejei kenojei. Next base: position 45,405,432 of record CM069131.1, read on the forward strand.
ACCACAGAATAGTGAATTCCATTTAATAGGGAAATATCCTCAGGTGCCTGGTGATAATAGTTAGACAACTTAATCAGGTTTCACGAATTCATGATGCAGTGCTTCCAGTTGATCTGGTGCAGCATATGTCTTGCAGTGACGCCAGTGGTTTAAGCATAGAACATGAAAGAAACACCAGCTGATCTAGCTAAACAAGATATTCTAGTCTCACCAGCAACACTGACTGCTTGGACCAGTTCAATTTGAGTAATATCCAAGATGGAGGGACACTGTTTATACTTAGTTACTCATGTCTTGAGCAAAGCTATTAATATGCGCTATTACCAACTGCCTACAATGGAAGATAGACACAAAAAGCCGGAGTAACTCAGCGGGTCAGGTAACATCTCTGGAGAAAAGAAATGGGTGACTTTTCAGGTCAAGACCCGTCTTCCTAATTTTATTTACTTGGACATTGTTTAGTTTCGAGTTACAGCGCAAAAACAGGTCGTTCAGTCCACCCAGACCGCACCAACCAGTGATCTCCACACACACACTAGCGACAATTTACATTTATACCAAGCCAATCAACTGGTTGGTGATGGGTGGATCCAGATGAGTTGAGGGGTGGGGAATAATGGTCTGATGGAAGTAGTTGGGCAGGTGGGGCGTGGGAGGGTATGGAAACAGTGAATAGCGGGAGAGGATACCTAGATGCACGGTGTGTGGGGGACACTGGGGATGTGGGTTACCTAAAATTGGAAATTTCAATGATCATTCAATAATATTGGGTTCGAAGCTAAACCAAACAGAATCTGAGCTGTGGTTCTTCCAATTTGCCTTTGGCCTCTCCACAGCAATGGAGAAGGCTGAGAACACAGGAGTGTATGAGTGGGAAGGAGAGTGAACATCATACGTAGGTGGTCATTGCAAATAGCGCAAGTCCTATGCAAAACAGCCGTCTAATCTGCGCTTGGTTTCTGCAGTGTAAGGAATTCCCCAAAAGCAGGTGACCAGGTTGGAAGAGGTGCAGGTGAAGTCTGCCACAGTTGGATGTATTGTTTAGATCCCTGGATGATAGTGAGAGCAAATAAACATGACAATCCCAAAGAGAGGGAATTGGTCTCCAACAATTCTTTCAGATATTATGCTTCGTATTATCACAAAGTACAGAGGTGATGGGGTAAACATTGACAATTTGAAAGGAAATGGTGGGCAGGCCTGATCATCCTGTATGGACTGGGTTAAATAATTTGTTTGATCACTAGAATAGGTTGTTTTCCAACTCAAGTTAGAATTACTGGGAAGTTGAAGTTACAACTACTGTTAAGAATTTAAAATTATGTGTAAAATGACCCGTATATAAAAAAGACTGTCAGTGCATGGTATTTTTTGTATGTTGATATTATTTTATATCAAATAATTCTTAAGTAGTTTCTTGTAGTATTTACATATTAAATTTTGTACAGTTTTATATGCTGTCAGTTGCAGTGGTGATTAGTTTTAACATCTTTACATTTCTGGATCAAGATTCAAGAGACATTTATTGTCACATGCACCAATTGGTACAGTGAAATTTGTGGTCACCATTACAGCCATACGAATAAAAAAAGAACACAGCACACGATAGACTTTAACATAAACATCCCCACACAGCGGAATCAAAAGTTTCCCACTGTGAGGGAAGGCACCAAAGTTCAGTCATCCACCTCTTTGTTGTTCACCCGTGGTCGGGGCCTCCCGAGCCCCCGCGCAGTCGCCGCTACGGGCGGCCTGATGTTCAGGCCCTCTCGCCGGGATGATGGAACTCTGACGTCGGAACGGAAGAACATTCTCAGCCGCTTGGACTTCCGAATTGGCCACTACTGCTGCGTGAATTTGAGCTAGTTTTACACCAGGCTAAACAGGAACACACAAGAAACTGCAAATGCTGGAATCTTGAGCAAAACACAAAGTGCTGGAGGAACTCAGTGGGCCATGCAGCATCTCTGGAGGAATGGGCAGGCGATATCTTGGGTTGGAATCCTTCTTCAGGCTGAACAGATGTTGCCTGTCCATTCCCTCCACAGATGCTGCCTGACCTGCTGAGTTACATTTTGTGTCTATCTTTGGTGTGCCATTACTGTTTGTTGTAAAGAAAACATAACTCGGCAATATGCTGTGGGATCCGTGGTAAATCCCATTGTATGAATTGGATACATTTTGCTTTTTTTTTAAAGTTCTAATTATAGATTATAATTATTAGTTCTAATTAGTTCTAATTATAGCTTAGTATTTCTTTGAACTGGGCTGACAAAAGGATGTTCTAATTTAAGTGATTAAGATGATCAAACAGACTGATTGATGGATGCTCTTTGCTCTGGCCTGTGGCTCAGGTAAACTTAAATTTGAGGGTGCATTTGAAGGCACACAAAGGACCATGGAAATCTTAAACTCCCTTTCTTCAAAAGGTTATTGAGGTTAGTTCATTTGAAATTTGGCAAAAAGTCACGATGTAATTTTTCTGAGGAAAGAACATTAATTGGTAAGTAACTAAGTCAGGTACATGGAGTTAAGTTACAAATGAGCCACAATTTAATTAAACGGCAGAACAAGTTTGAAGTGCTGAATTGTCTCAACCCATTCAAGATTCAAGAGAGTTTATTGCCATGCCGGATAGGACAATTAAATTTTTGCTTTACTTCAGCACAACAGAATATTGTAAGCATAAATAAATACAGAACAGATCAGTGTGTCCATATACCATTGAATATATATATATATATATATATATATATATATATATATATATATATATATATATATATATATATATATATATATATATATATATATATATATATATATATATATACACACACATAAATAAGCAGATAAAGTGCAAATGAGTTGTGGGACATATCACTGATGAGGATGTGTCAGAGTATAGAAGAGAGATCGAGCGACTGTCCATTTGGTGCCAGCACAATAACCTGGCCCTCAACACCAGCAAAACCAAGGAACTGATTGTGGACTTTGGAAGGGATAGGATTGTGACCCACAGTCCTGTTTATATCAACGGGTCGATGGTTGAAAGGGTCAAGAGCTTCAAATTCCTGGGCGTGCACATCTCTGAAGATCTCTCCTGGTCCGAGAACACTGATGCAATCATTAAGAAAGCACATCAGTGCCTCTACTTCCTGAGAAGATTACGGAGAGTCGGTTTGTCAAGGAGGACTCTCTCTAACTTCTACAGGTGCACAGTAGAGAGCATGCTGACTGGTTGCATCGTGGCTTGGTTCGTCCTCCTTGACATTCCGACTCTCCGTAATCTTAGAGGCACTGATGTGCTTTCTTTATAATTGCATCAGTGTTCTGGGACCAGGAGAGATCTTCAGAAATATGCACGCCCAGGAATTTGAAGCTCTTGACCCTTTCCACCATCGACCCGTTGATATAAACGGGACTGTGGGTCCTCATCCTACCCCTTCCAAAGTCCACAATCAGTTCCTTAGTTTTGTTGGTGTTGAGAGCCAGGTTATTGTGCTGGAACCATTTGGTCAATCGGTCGATCTCACTTCTATACTCTGACTCGTCTCCATCAGTGATACGTCCCACAACAGTGGTGTCGTCGGCGAACTTGATGATGGTGTTCGCACTATGACTGGCTATGCAGTCATGAGTATAGAGTGAGTACAGCGGGGGGCTGAGCACGCAGCCTTGAGGTGCTGCCGTGCTGATTGTTATCAAGGCTGACACATTTCCACCAATACGAACAGACGGTGGTCTGTGAATGAGGAAGTCGAGGATCCAATTGCACAGGGATGCGCAGAGACCTAGTTCTGAGAGCTTGGTAACCAGCTTGGAGGGGATGATTGTATTAAATGCCGAGCTGTAGTCAATGAATAACAGCCTGACGTATGAGTATTTGTTGTCCAAGTGGACCAGCGCGGAGTGGAGAGCCAGCGAGATCGCATCCACCGTTGATCTTTTGTGGCGGTAAGCGAATTGCAGTGGGCCCAGGTTTTTGTCGAGGTATGAGTTGATTTGCGCCATGATCAGCCTCTCAAAGCACTTCATCACCACAGATGTTAGTGCCACTGGTCGATAGTCATTGAGGCACGTCACCTTGCTCTTCTTGGGCACTGGTATAATTGATACCTTTATTGTTGCAGATTTATTGCATTACGTGTGAACTAAAGGTGAGCACATACGAGTGTCCATTTTTAGCTCATCACGTTGCAACAGAAACTAACAAAGAGATCGTGGTGCCCCTGAGCTTCCTGCCCTTGAAGAATAGAATGTGAAGTCAATGTGCACATACTGTATGTGCAAAGCAAGCAAAATATCAATCAAATAAAGACTTGCATTATTTTAAAGTTGCATGTTGAGCTCAGAAATTTGAGAAAGTACTTCAAATGAATCATGTCAGTGTTAAAATGTTCCAATTGTTTATTTGGTGAACATATTTTTGACGTGTTTGATATGAATAATTAAACAGTCTCTCTTGATACAAAGTTTGGCTGGTTAGCAATCTTGGTTTTAAAATGTTAATTTCCAGATTTGATGCCAATTATTTTCCCAATGTATTGCCCAACCCCCTTCTCTCCATAACTCCCTTTTCTACTTACCCATGCAGGAGGGCGCTAAGACCAATTGTCAAAGTTGAATGATTGCCCAGTTGAACTCCGATTGTGCTGACTTAGCTCTGTATTACTCCCATGTTTCACATTAATGGTCAATGCCAAAATGTCTGCTATGAATATAAATTAGAGATTGCACAGTAAACTCATGCAGAAGCATTTATTCAGGAGGTTTAGAATATGTGAAATAGTACTCCTTCCCAAGCCTGACATAGGGACAACTTTGTCTCATTGTGCCTATGTTTATATCAGAAATCAAAATAATTATTTAAGGAATTCTAAAATGTTCTTATTGACCCAACACAATCGGTTTTCAACTTGAACGTCTCCAGCAATTATAATTCTAAAAGATAGTGACCCTACCATAATTCTAAATATCTTGTGAGGACTAAGGAAATGATATTATGTATGAGCATATTCAGTATATGCTCTTGTTTTGTTACTTCCAAATAAGGAAAAAACTATTTATTTGATATTCTTTCTATTAATGACATTGGGCATCCAATTGCAATTCTGCTCATACTTCTTTGAATGGATAAATTTGAATTTTGATGGAAAAAGGTAATAAGTTGGATACATTTAGGTTATGTACATATTCCCCTGGCAAGTAGCTGTGAATTATTGTGGCTCTTCTACAACAAGGGTTTCTTAAAACTTAACATTAGGTCACTGAATACAATCGGCACACTCTACCCTCTCAACAATCTCAGTATTGTTATTTTTCATTAGTCTTAACAACCTTTTTGGGGAATAGGTCAGATTTCCAACGTGAGGACTTGCTGAACTCCACTTAAGGTTACTCCCTTTTGTTCGATATCTACAACCAGAAGAGCTGTTCCCTCTGCACTGTCAAATCCATAAATATCTCAAGGAAATACCAAATTTTAAACATCATCATACTTAAGAAGGAAGTCTCCAAGTATTAGTTTAGTTTAGAGATACAGCGTGGAAACAAGGCTTTCGACCCACCGAGTCTGCACTGACCAGCAATCAGGGATAATGGGGAGAAGACAGAGTATGGGGCTAGGAGAGAGAGGTAGATCAGCCATGATTGAATGGCGGAGTGGACTTGATGAGTCGAATGGCCTAATTCTGCTCTGATCACTTATGACATTATGATCCCCACTCATTAACACTATCCTACACTTGGGACAATGTTTACACTTATTCCAAGCCAATTAACCTTCAAACCTGTATGTCTTTGGAGTGTTGGAGGAACCCGAAGATTCTCGGAGAAAACCCATGCGGTCACAGGGGAAAATGTACTAACACCGTACAGACAGGCATCCGTAGTCAGGATAGAACCTGGGTCTCTGGCGCTGTAATTGCTGTAAGGCAGCAACTCTACCGCTGTGCCACCATGCCGCCCCATATTATTGGAAGTTCATTGTCTTGTCCCAATGGCAACATCTTGTTTTGTATTTGGTGCACCAACATCTCAATTGTGTCTTCGTAAACATGTTTATGATTTTGCTCTATCATGTGCATAAAGGAAATATTTCTCCAGAGATTATAATAATAAAAGAGTGTAAATAGGTTTGGATATTCATATTGGTAACTGCATTCAAAAATATGAAGGAGATACTAGCCCGGAAACTGGTTTGCATAGCATTATTCCCTCAAACTGATCTAATTTTGAGTTTACTCAGACATTTTGTTGGAAATAATTTTCAAGCAAAATCCTGCCACATAAAAAATTGTTTCGGGCCCCAACATGCGCTATTCACGTCAGGCATGCATCTAATGACATTATTGTTTGTGTTATATACAATACCACCCTGGAAATAAAGACATTTTTCCATACATTGGACCATGTTCTGGAACAATTGAAACACACTCTGTTGTTGCTTCATTTTGCTACACGAACGGACATTCATGATGAAATGAGAGTCTGATTTTTGGAAGTGACAGCAAGTTGCTCACAAGCCTTTTGAAGTTAATGGTCTGGGCTACCAGTAACAGGGAGGACATTTCCAGTAGGTGTCAACTGGTGTCTTTGTGGTGACAACGCCAGCAGCTCCCCATTAGAGTCATAGTCCGGTTGCACGGAAAGGGTTTTTCAGCCCAACTTGCCCATGCCAGCCAAGGTGCAACATCTGTGTTCGTCCCATCTGCCTGCATTTAGCCTATAGTCATACCTTTCCTATATAAATGTCTTTGAAATGTTGTTATAAGATCTGCATCAACGACCTGCACTGGCAGCTCCGTGTTGTGTGAAAAAGTTGCCCCTCAGGTTCCGACTACATTTTCCCCTCTCACCTTATGTTCTGTTTTCTCATTTCCTACTCTGGATTACACACTGGTCATAAACCCTAACTATCCCCCTCATGATTTTATACACCTCTATAAAATCATCCCTCTGTCTCCTGCGCTCCAAGAAATAAGGTTCTAGGCTGCCCAACCTCTCTCTCTATAACTCAGGTCCTCGAGTCCTGGCAAATCCTCGTAATTATGCGCAGAAGTGGACCCCCTAACAGTTGCCTAATACAGGGACAATGTGCTCCTCCAGCAGTTCCCTGGGTCACACAATGACGCAAACCTCGATATGTGGGCATATGGATCATATACAGACAGAGGTAATTAATTTATCTTGGCATCTTGCTTGGCAGGGTCATGTGTGTCGAAAAGCCTGTTCCTGTGCTATACTGTTCTATGATTACTGCTGGAAGATTATAAGTTTGATGAAAAACACCTTCCGGTCTACGTCAAACGTGGTACATCTCAAGGTCCAAGAAAATATGTAGATATACTGAAGCCTACAGCAGCTGCTAGAGAAAGGAAACAGTTGAATATAGTTTAATAATAGGATGCCAAAACGTCATCTATTGAAGTTGTCCAGAGATGCTGCCTGACTTGCTGAGTCACTCCAGTTAACGGCCTTTTGTGTAAACCAGCATCTGCAGTTCCTTCTTTCTACAGTTTAATATACATTAGTCATAGCACAGCGAGGGTCTTGAAGTTATGAAATTACTGGCAATTTTCATTCATGGAACGTGAAAGAGAAACTGATGTCATGCTGAAAAATATTATATTTTTAATAATAAGATTGACATGGTTTCACTGTGATGTGTTATATCGTACTATTTATTTTTTTTAAAATAAATTTCACAAATAAAGAATATTTTTGCCAAAAGATGACGAGGGTAGGAAATAAATGTTGGCTTTGACAGCAGCATTCCCATCCCATGAACAAATATTCTTGTCTTCAGCATCCCATCTACTTCCTACTTTACTTCATCGCAACTCATTCAGATCAGACAATAGACAATAGGTGCAGGAGTAGGCCATTCAATCCTTCAAGCCAGCACCGCCATTCAATGTGATCATGGCTGATCATCCACAATCAGAACCCCATTCCTGCCTTCTCCCCATATCCCGACTCCGCTATCTAAGAACCACATGACAGAATCCTTCTGTTTTTAAAGCAATCAGCAAACATTTTAAGAGCAAAGTTTCTAATGGAGTTTTGAAAGTTAAATTTTCTAAAAGTCTTTTCTCAATGTGAGTGAAAGACCTGGGATGCATAGCTGACCATTTTTCAGATACCATTTTTTTTCTTAGTTCATTGTTGCTTCGCCTTTTTGCAACAAGGGCATTGCAAATAATAAGATTAGATGTTATAAGATTAAATTGCAACTAAGTCTTATCTACTCCACACATTAAAAGGCTCTAACTGGGCACATTTTAAAACCATTATTAAGAGAGTGTAAAGTAACAGGAAATAAGAAGGACATTTTTTATGGTAGAATCTTACACAATGTTGCAAATGTGTGGCAGGCACAACACTGTTCAGACTTTTGCAACTTGGAACATAACCTCACATAATTGTAGAGCAGTATTGTTGTGTTGATTTTAGCAACGTCCAATATTCATCCTGTGAAATGTTGGGTCCTGAGCATCATTTGAAATGCTGTCCTCCAAACTCCAAAGTGCAAACTCAGTAAATGCCCTTATGACAGCAAAATATCCATGAGTTGGTGTGTGATCACTGCAGAGTCAAAGATAGCAAAGCAGTGAGTAAAACAGTTGATTGAATATCATGCGAATTACTGCATACAAAGCTAAGCAGTCACCAGCTCTTGAGACTCCATATCTAGTGGATAGACACAAAATGCTGGAGTAAAGGGGCTGTCCCACTGCGGTGACCTAATCCTCGAGTTCAGAAGAGTGTCTTCGACCTTCAAGCTCGAGGGCACTCGCCTGAAAAACCGTGAGCTGGGGGGGTGGGGGGAAGAGAGAGAAGGGGAGAGAAGGATAGAGAAGGGGGGGAAGAAGGAGTGGAGATACTTTTAAGAAGCCAAACAATGTTTAATAAAGTTTAGCAGGCATTTTACCTACCGGTCAGTTTTCCTTGGTCCTGAAAACTCCAATGAGCCAATTAAAATGCCCGGTCAGCGAAGGAGATTGCCTACGGCAGCCCTCGACTGCCTGTAACTAAATAGCGACCCCACTCCACTGCACTGCGAGTTCAAAAGAACCATGCCGGGGTGGAAGATTGCAACCTTCACGTGGTCCGCCCTGTTTCGACTAATGCAATCAACTCGTCGTGCACACACAGAAGATCAAATAGAACAAGTTGTCCTACAACTTTAGGCTGTGCCCGCCACACAAAAGAAGAAGAAAAGAACCATGCCGACCAATTTTTACTCGCCGAAAAACTTTCAACGTGCTGAAATTTTCCGCGACCTAGCTGAGGCCACGAGTATGCGGGAACTTCCCTCGAGCATGAAGGAGAGTTCCAGTGACCTCATAGGACCATGTGTCGACCATGCTCCAATTTTTTAGTCGAGGGCAAACTCTTCTAACCTTACAGATTGGATCGCCGCAGTGGGACAGCCCCTTTACTCAGCAGGACAGGCAGCATCTCTGGAGAAAATGGGTGACGTTTCGGGTCGAGACCCTTCTTCAGTCTATCTTTGGTTTAAATCTGCAGTTCTTTCCGACCTCAATATCTAGTGGTCTTTCATAACTTCAAACAGCTGAACGGCAGGGGCAGAAATGTCCCTTGTCAACATGATTAAAAGGGATCAACCTTTATTTGCAGATTAATTGTTGGTTAATGTTTCAGATGGTTGCTATAATTCTGCAAGCAGGTGGCTTTTTTTCAATTGTTTTGGAAGTTTTGAAGATTTGCAAGGAGTGTTGTGACAGGTGCCAAAGGGCTTTTCACTGACTTCAGTTGTCCCATACGTGAGTGCTTATATGTATTGCGTTTGAAACACATAATGGCTGGGACAATGAATAAAAGTCATGCAAGGAGAAGGCAAGGAGAAGAGACTTTGGGAGGATGCCGCATAGAGCTAAAGTGGTCAGGGAGCAATTTTATTTGTATTGGGGACATTTTCACTGAAATCTAACCCCCACTGCATGGACAGAGCAGAGCAAAGACCCATGATTATAGGTCGTTAAGAAGATCATGGCAACAATGTTGTTCTCCTGGACCACCCATATTGAAGCAACGACCAAGAAAGCACACCAATGCCCCTACTTCCTAAGAATCCAACAACCCTCGCTAACTTCTACAAATGCGCCGCAGAAAGCATTTTATCGGAATGCATCACAGCTTGGTTTGGAACAGCTTCATCCAATACCGCAAGAAATTGCAGCAAATTGTGGACGCAGTCCAGACCATCACAAACCAACCTCCCTTCCATTGACACCATTTACACGTCACACTGCCTGTGCAAGGCCAGCAGCATAATCAAGGACATGTCGCACCCTGGCCACTCCCTCTTCTCCCCTCTCCAATCATGCAAAAGGAATAGAAGTATGAAAACACACATCCTCCAGATTCTGGGGCAGTTTTTTTACATCTTTTATCAGGCAACTGAACCATCCTACCGCAACTAGAGAGCAGTCCTGAACTGCTACCTACCTCAGACTACCTTTGATCGGATTTTAGTGGCTTTACCTTGCACTAAACGTTATTCCCTTTATGTATCTGTATACTGTGAATGGCTCGATTGTAATCATGTATTGTCTTTCTGCTGGCTGGTTAGCATGCAACTAAAGCTTTACACTGTACCTCGCTACATGTGACAATAAACTAAATTATTGGAGAGGTGCAGATATTAAGATGTAGGGCACAAAACAAGACCACTAAGACAAACTAATCCATTTGCGCTACATGTCACTTTTCCTCACGAACATCTGGCAGAATAGCCCTCTATTCCTTTATCCATTCATACACTTGACATGCCTCACCTTACGTGTATCCATAATTTTTGCCTCGGGAAGTTCCTGGAGCAGTGAGTTCCACAAACACACCACTCACTTGATCCATTTGGGTTTCTTGTAAGTTCTCAATTTAGACGATTCAGCGAACCAACGCCTTTTTATAAATATATATATATTTTTTTAATGATCATGAACACACCAAAGTCGTTTAATGTGAAGAGTTGTATGGTTCATCTGCATCTAGGGGGACGGGGGTAAAACACATTGACTTTGACACAGCAACAGACTGAGCATTAATGCTTCCAAAGGCTTTTGGGGTCAAATTGAGATTTGGAAGAGACTGGGTTACCACTTTGAGGATCTGTAAGTCCTGTGGACAGCCTGACCACAAGGATTCAGTGAATGAAACAGAGTTACACTTCAATAAAGTCATGTCCTGCTGCCTCTGCACGCATAACTTCACCACCATTTCCATCTGCGCATAACACGTTTTAATAGGTACGTGAAAATCCTTCTGGTTTCTTGTGCTATATTGGGATATGAAGCTTGGTCAATTTGTCTTATTGGTCTTATTGATAGTTTACCTTGAATTATATACATTTTTGTTTTGGGCTTGACTGTAATGTGTTTACAATCTAGTAGGGGATGGGTAATTGAGCGTAGGTGTAACATTTTGTGTATGCCTCAACATCCATTTCATTTTGGTTAATGTTTTTTAAAGAATTAAAATACACCACTAAGGAGCACAGAAACAAATAACCGTGCAGAATATATTTCTCAGCATTGTAGCGCAGCAGTTCCCGACAGATGGATAGTAAGAATCTCTTCTTTATGGTGGGAATGTCTAAGAAGACAGAGGTTTAAGATGTGCAATTGTAAATTCAATGGGGATCTGACGGGGATTTTTTTCATACAGATAGGGATTGTAATCTGGAAATGCATTGCTTTATGGAGGTGGTAAGGTAGATAGTCTAACAACATCAATGATATCAACATGATAAGATCAAGGAATATAGAGTATAACTTTTCATCTGATCCTGAGTCTAAGTTTCAGTTAGGTTCCCCTGCCGAACCAATCTACCCTTTCAAATAATCGATGAAAGAAGACCATATTCTAACAAAAAGTTCTTGTTTTTCCATTAAGGCAAATCTGATTCTTTCCAGGTGTAGGGTCTCCAACATTTCCATAATCCACATTTTATTTACATCACCCGGTGCGGTCACAACATCGGAGGCCCGGGTTGCCTCAGCGCAGAGGAAGAGGATGAACAAGAAGGGAAGAGACAAAGACAAGATTTTTGCCTTCCATCACAGTGAGGAGGTGTCTGGTGAACTCACTGTGGTGAATGTTAAATATGTGTTTATTGTGTGTTTTGTTATTTACTATATGTATGACTGCAGGCAACAAAATTTAGTTCAGACCGCAAGGTCTGAATGACAATAAAGTTTTCCATGAATTGTGGGGGTTATAGGACCTTTCCAAAATTTTAATATTAATTTCTTCCCGATTATTATACTGTAATCTGGGAAATTTCTTTGGCTTGTTGTAAGTGTAAAACGTTGTTCTGACATTCCAAGTATTATTAGTTTTGAGTCCGGATCCAGTTTAGTATTAATAACTTCAGAAGTTATTCTAAAAATATCAATCCAGAAATGTTTAATTTTTATACAATTTGCAAAAATATGTGTTAAGTTAGCCTCTAGATGCTGACATTTATCGTAGATAGGAGAGACATGTGGAAAAATTCTCAGTTTTACTTTACAGTAATGTAATCTGTGTAATACTTTAAATTGTATTAAAGCATGTCTGGCATTTAAGGAGCATTGATGTATATATTGTAAACTTTTGTCCCAAATATCTTTCGTTATGGGTTAGCTTAATTCATTTTCCCATGTATGTCTATGTGATTCCGTCGATGGGATCTCGCTATCTAAAAGGATATTATAAATATAAGTTGTTAGTTTTTCTGTATTAGGATGCTTATTCAAACATTCATCAAGGATTTCTGGTTCCCTATTCCTATAATCTTGTGTATTTGATTTAACATAATCTCTAAGTTGTAGATATCGAAAAAAAATATTTGAGTGTAATCCATAAATCTGTTGTAACTCCTGAAATAAAAGAAAAGTGCCTTTCTTATAAAGATGTTCCATCTTTTTAATTCCATAATTTTTCCATTGTGTGAAACCTTTATCCAGCATGGAAGGTTTGAATAAGGGATTGTTTACAATTGGGAGACAGTGGTATATTATCCAATTTTAAGGCATTTTTTAATTGTTTCCAGATTCGTATACCACTATGTATTATAGGGTTTTCCCTATAGGTTTTTTTGTGCAATTTTGTCGGTGCAAACATAATCAAACCGATTTCAAAAGGTAAACAGTCCTCCTTTTCCATCCTTAACCAGTCTGATTGTTGATCCATTTCTTCCAGCCAAAAATTCATGTTTTTGTCATGCCCAAAAATAAAACAGAAAATTTGGTAGAGCTAAACCTCCATTAATCTTTGATTTACATAAATGTTTTTTACTTATTCTATGATTCTTATAATCCCAGATGAAACTTGTAACAATAGAGTCGACTTTAAAAAAAAAAGATTTTGGAATATATATCGGGATTGACTGGAATAAGTACAATAATTGCGGCAAAAAGATCATTTTTATAGCATTAATTCTACCAAACATTGAGATGGTAAGCGTTTTCCAATATTGAATATTCTTGTTTAGTTTATTCAGTAAAGGTGGGAAATTTGATTTAAATAAAAAAGTATACGTCTTAGTTACATAAATACCTAAATATTTAAATTTTTCCTCAACTATTTTAAAAGGTGATTGTTGTAGTGTATGTAAATTGAGTTTCGTTATTGGCATGATTTTGCTTTTATTCCAATTAATTCTATATCCTGAAAACGGACCAAATTGAGTTATTAGATATAATAAATTTGGAATACTAGTTTCTGGCTTTGTAATATATATTAATACATCATCTGCATGTAAAGAGATTTTATTCATTGGGTCTTTAGTATTGTACCTATGTAAAATAACCTTGTTGTATTCAGTGTGAAGTTCAAAAGTTACCACGGGTAAATAATTTGTATTTTTTTAAATTGGATCTTGAAAAGGACCATACTAAAATGTTATTTTTAGAATATGGATATCTGGAACTGCGAGCCAAATTAGCAGGCAGTGATGCAATGACAATCTTTTACCACTTGATGTTGCTAACAAGCAAAATAATGTCAGTATTTATTGCAGGTGGCATAGTAAGTACAGTAAATGCCATGGAAATCAGTTATTCACAAAATTGATGGCAATATTAGACCCGCAGGACAGACAAGATTCATGCCCTAATTATTTCCAAAATCACTTCTTAAACATCTTCTCATCATTTGCTTTGAGCACCAAATTTCTACCTTGCACACATGGTTTTTATACATATTCATCCCGATGAACTGCAGTCACCTGATGTTCTAAAGCCACAGCTAAAGTCATGTTAACACAATCCATCTCTCCTTTCATGACCGTTCAGTGGCCGTTACAAACATGCTTTTGAACAAAGGCGGAATGACAAATACACATCTGTGACACCGATGTTTTAATTAATTTCATCCATTTTCAATTTGTGACTGTTTCAAAAATATAAATAATGTGAAAGTGAGAAAGTTTTTCATTCAGGGTCATACTCTATTTGGTGCAATGCATTTTGTAATTGTGTGTTACAGTGTCATTAGAATCAGATAATTCCTTTAGCGAGGCCATCAACTCCTTAAAACAAGTGCAACTTTCTACAATAGCAGTTCATTCACATTTCCCCAGTCTTGCCATTTTATGACCTTAGATTCTCGAGTTCCGCGACTTCCGGTGGCGCTATGGAGGGCTAGAGGACATCGCCAGCCAGCTCCGTGAAAAAAACGGGAAAAAACGGGGGATTAACGGACCTACCTGCTGCCTGCTGCTTGCTGCCTGCCGTTTCTGCACTGATTGTTGTGAGTGGCATTATCAGGCGTGTGACTAGTTATGTCTACAACACGCAGCCCTACCGATAAACAGAAAAGTCGACCAACCCGGCAGAGACTGGCAGAAGGCCCAACTGAAGCCTCGGACTCAGGTAGGACCTCATCCCAGGAAGATGTATCGAAAAGAACAGGGAAAAAAGCGGAAAGTGAAGAATTGAAAACTTTCATTTCTCGCGAGATTGCTGGTTTAAGGGAAGAAATAAACCAGTTGAATACTCAAATGAAAGAATTTCAACAGGAAACAAATTCAAATATTAATAATAAGACCAAGAAAATATCAGAAGATTTGAAGAAGGAAATTACAGAAATGATGAACGAAATGAGAAAGGAGATGGATAATAAAATTGAAAAGGTCAAAAATGACTTTGAAAAAAGGCTGAAGCCTATGGAAGAGGTACTGGAACAACAGACGGTCGGTATAAAAGGCCTTGAAGAACTAGCTGCTACCAGTGCTATGACTACAACAAAGCTGATTACAGAAAACGAACGTCTAACGAACTTACTGACTAAAATATCTGAGAAATGTACTGAGCTGGAAGGTCCCCAGAGAAGACAAAACCTAAGAATTGCAGGTATTCCTGAAGGACGAGAGAAAGATGAAGATCCTCGAGAATTTACTGCGAACTTATTACAACATGTTTTATCTCTGGAACAAAAGCCTTTATTAGCCCGTGCTCACAGAGTCAGAAGACGTCAGACAAGAGCAAATGCCCCTCCAAGACAAATGATTATAAAGCTACAATACGACTTTGTCTTGGATGAGATAATGCGGAAATCCTCGAGAAATAGAAATCTGGAATTTGAAGGTCACAGGATCAGTATCTACCGAGATTATCCTGCAGAGGTTTCCAGGAAACGGAAAGCATTCAACGAGGCTAAAAGTCTTATCAGAGGAGTGGCACACCTGAAATACAGCCTGAATTAACCAGCTATTCTAAGAGTTACCTTCAAAAACGAGGAGCATTTCTTTTCCAACCCAGCAGCAGCAATGGACTTTGCGCGCCAGATCCAGACCTGAGAAGCAGCTACTTTCAAATATATTGACTCTTAAGAATGCTACAAGAATCTCCAAAACTTCGCAAGACTCCACAAAACAATGCAGGACTGGACTGAACTGGGCAACGTTGGATGGAAGTCGGGGAAAGAAGTGGATTGGAAAACTTCACTTGGATACTAATAACTAACATCATTACACTATTAATATAAATAACTAACACATATTACAGACACACCGCAGTATTTTTACTAACACCATTTTTACTAACACCATTTTTACTAATTAATATTAATCACTATTACTAATAATTAATGATTTTCTATGTTGGAATGAATAGAGTTAAAATTAGGGATTGATTTCATTTGGAGATTTTTTCTTTTTTGCCAGCAATTTTTTATTTTCATTCTTAATTTCTGTTTTCTTTTTGTTGGATGGATTTTTTTTTCTTTTTTCTTTTTATCTTTTTTTTTGTGTTCTTTCTGTTTAAAATTGTTAGATTTTTAATTAAGTTCTAAATATGTATTTTGATATGTTCTTTTTTTGTTCCTCTTGTTTATAATAATTAGATTTTTAAATAAGTCTTAAATTGTATTTCTATACCTTTAATTGTTATAATTTAAATATGCCTTTACTAAATAAGTCTTTATTTTTATCCCTCTTTTTTCCCTTTCCTTTTTTTTTTCTGATGCTACACCCCCGGTAAAATATTTTTATGGAATAACAATTCCAAAAACCTGGGAGCTGGTTAAGTTACCAACATCAACGACGGAAGTCGGTAGATGGTTAGCCATGTTAGTATGGCTAGCACTAACTACAGCAACTCTAGATGTAGTTTTTCCTTTCTTTTTGCACATTACTAACCTCTTAATCTATCCTTTGTTCTTTTCTTATATAATCTATTATGTTTTTTTTTCAATTAGAATGGTTATATACTGGATCAATGGAGATATATACGTGAGAGACATGCACGAGACTTAAAATTTGTCTATTCGATGTTCGGGTGTAAGGTCGGGTCTGATGTGCTGAACCATAGACTCTATTGCAGACCTCCATAGTCATAAGATGCAAGACCCAAAAATAAATATAGGGAATGAGGGAATAACTTTTTGTAGTTGGAACGTTAAAGGTATTAATGAACCGATTAAGAGAGGAAAAGTTTTTGCACATTTAAAGGCAAATAAAGCTGATGTGATTTTTATTCAAGAAACACATCTAAAAAAAGATGCTGAACATAGATTGAAAGCTGGATAGATAAAACGTATCACTCTTCTTTTACACATAAATCAAGAGGTGTAGCAATATTATTTCGTAAAGGTATTTTATTTAAACATACATCAACTATAACTGATAAAGATGGAAGATATATTATCGTCATAGGAGAATTAAATACACAAAAAAATGATTTTCGTTAATGTATATGGACCAAATTTTGATAGCCCATTGTTTTTTAAGAAGGTATTTAATAATATTCCAGAATTAGCACAACATAATCTAATAATTGGAGGTGACTTTAATTGTACACTAGATCCATACTTAGATAGATCTACAAGGCAAAGGAAAGTTAAATCACACTCTAGTGATTTATTAAATGCATATATGGAAACTACTAATATCAAAGATGTTTGGAGAATTGAAAACCCTACTGGACGAGAATACTCTTTTTACTCGTCAGTACATAAAACTTACTCAAGAATAGATTATTTTTTGGTGGACGCTAAACTTATCTCGCTTACTTATAAATCCCAATATCATAATATCATAATTTCTGATCATGCACCATTAACATTCAAGATCAAAATAAATGGTAAACTACAAAAATCAGAACAGTGGAGATTTAACCCACAAATATTAGAAAATAAAATTACCCAGGAATATATTACAGAACAAATTAAGATTTTTTTCGAAATAAATGATAAACCGGAAATATCTTGTTCCTTATTATGGGAACCATTTAAAGCATACCTCCGGGGAATCATGATTTCATCTCAAGTATTTTATAATAAAAAGAAACGTAAGGAGCAGCAAGATTTGGAAAAGGAGATTAAACATATAGATATACAGAATGCAATGAATCCAACTACTATATTACATAATAAAATTGCAGCATTGAAATATAAATTAAACAAAATATTTACAGACCAAGTCGTTTAAATTTTATCAACATACTAAACAATTACAGTTTGAATTCGGTGATAAACCTCAAAAATTACTGGCTCGTCAACTAAGGAAAATGGAAGCTGAAAAAATAATTCATAGGATTAAATCACATAAAGGCGAACTGTTAACACAGCCTAAAGATATTAATGAACGATTTATGCAATATTATAAAAACTTATACACTGCGAAAACAACAGATAATAAAATAGGAATTGAAGCATTTAAAAAAAAAAATGTAACTTGAAAGGATTGGATTCACAAAATATAGAGTTATTGAATGCCGATATTACGATAAAAGAAATCCAAGAATCTATCAGATTACTAAAAAAGGGTAAAACACCGGGACCAGACGGCATTGGCTCGGAATTTTATAAAGTATTTTATGATCAGATTGTACCACGTTTGAAATTACTATATGATCATATATATACACAGCAAAAACTACCAGAAACATTAAATGAATCTATTATAACACTTTTACCCAAAATAAACAAAGACTTGGATGAACCAGGATCATTTGGAGCAATAGCTCTTCTAAATACCGATCAAAAGATATTAACTAAAATATTAGCACAAAGGTTAAGTTTAGTTGTTACTAAATTAGTTCACCCTGATCAAAGAGGATTTATACCAAAACGATACTCTTCGTATAATTTGAGACGGTTATTCAATATTATATACTCGAAAAGAGATATTAATAAAGACCTAGTAGTTATTTTGTTAGATGCAGAGAAAGCCTTTGATCAAGTGGAATGGCCGCACTTGTTCTCGGTTATGGAAGCTTTTAAACTGGGAGAAAAGTTTATTAACTGGATCAAATTGCTATATACAAATCCGACAGCTCGAATAATAACAAATCAAATGTTATCACCTAAATTCAATTTATCTCGTGGATGCAGCCAAGGTTGTCCTTTATCCCCTTTATTGTTTGCATTGGCAATAGAACCGTTAGCCCTGATGGTGAGATCACATCCGGAAATATATGGATACGATACTAGAGACACTAAAAATAAAATCTCTCTATATGCGGATGATGTGCTACTTTACATCACAAAACCAGAAACTAGTATCCGTAATTTGTTAAAATTAATAACTGAATTTGGATCCTATTCAGGATATAGTATTAACTGGAATAAAAGTGAACTATGCCAATAACGGTAAACAATTTACATATATTACAACAATTCCCCTTTAAGATAACAAATGAAAAATTTAAATATCTTGGAATCTTTGTAACAAAAAGTTTTGACTCCTTATTTAAAGCTAACTTTCCACTATTATTGAACAAATTAAATAAGAATATTATATATTGGAAAACTTTACCTATATCGATGATAGGCAAAATTAATATAATAAAAATGGTGTTTCTTCCACAATTATTATACCTTTTCCAATCAATCCCGATATATCTCCCTAAAAATCTCTTTAAAAAGGTGGACTCCTTAGTCACTAACTTCATTTGGGATTAAAAAGTGCCATAGAATAAATAAAAAAACATTTATGTAAATCAAAAATAAATGGAGGTCTAGCTCTACCAAATTTTATGTTTTATTACTGGGCAGTTAACATTAAAAATATGAATTTTTGGTTAGAAGAAATAGATAATCAACCAACTTGGTTAAATATGGAAAAAGAAGATTGTTCTCCTTTTGAAATTAGTTCTATAATATTCGCGAATACTAATTTAGCTAAGAAAACATATAGTGATAACCCAATAATAGGAAGTGGAATACGTATTTGGAAACAAATAAAGAAAACATTAAAATTAAAATCTATACCACTATCTCTTAGCATTGTAAATAATGTTACGTTTAAACCTTCAATGATTGATAAAGCTTTTTCACAATGGAAAAATAATGGAATTATTAAGATTGGGGATCTCTATAGGGAAAACTCCTTCCTTTCATTTCAAGACATACAACAAATGTATGGACTACAATCTAAAGAGTACTTTAGATACTTACAAATTAGAGATTATGTTAAAGCAAATACGCAAGAACTCAGAAATAGAAAGATAGAAATATTAGATGAATGTTTGAATAAACATCCGAATACAGAAAAAATTATTTCATATATATATAACATCTTATTGGAAGGTGATGTTCCATCAACAGAAATACATAGACAATCGTGGGAAAATGAATTATGTCAAACTATCAGACCAGAAATATGGGATGATAGTTTACAACATATACATCATTGTTCGCTAAATGCTAAACACTCTCTTATATAGTTTAAAGTATTACATAGATTATATTATTCAAAAACCAAATTACATAATATGTTCCCAAAAGTATCTCCTATATGTGATAAATGTCAACATTTAGAAGCCAATCTGGCACACTCATTTACAACTTGTATAAAAATTACAAAATTCTGGATTGAAATATTTAGGATAATTTTGAATGTTGTTAATATATCTTTGACACCCGATTCAAAGCTAATAATACTAGGAATATTGGAAACAGAACAAATAGTAACAACAAACCAGAGAATTTTTATTGATTATGGGTTAATAATTGGGAAAAAATTAATATTAAAATTTTGGAAAGGCCCTACATCCCCTACAATCAAAATGTGGAATACAGAAATGTTGGAGACTCTTCATCTGGAGAGATTGAGGCTTGTCTTAATGGACAGGTTAGATCTCTTCAGAGGGATATGGTCTCCATATATTGAATATTTACAGAGTCATAATGGATCGGTACGAGGGCTTGACTGAGGCCTGAATATTAGAATGGATGAAGAAAGAAATATAATAAATCATGCCTATATCTCCAATGACGGAATAACGATTAATACTCCATTCGTTTTCATATTTTTTTCATTATTTATCTCTATCTTTTCTTACTTTATAAAAAATAATTTAAAAAGCGTATAGAAGCATATAGTCCTAAATCTCAATATTAGTAATAATATTAATATTATTACTATTATGAAAGTATTTAATGATGTATTTTCGTTTATGTAAAATATTGCAATTTTCATACATATGTTTCTATAATAAAAAATATTCATCAAAAAAAAAAAAAAAAAAAGATTCTCGAGTTCCCTTTTGGGTAAAGGGTATGGAGAGAAGGCAGGTACAGGATACTGAGTTGGATGATCAGCCATGATCATATTGAATGGCGGTGCAGGCTCGAAGGGTCGAATGGCCTACTCCTGCACCTATTTTCTATGTTTCTATGTCTATGAAAACGGACACTAAACTGTTCCCCTTCAAAAGTGATGACTGAAGCTGCCTCCACCACTCCTTCATGTAGTCAATTCCTGATCACGAATACTCACTGCAGAGTAAAGTTAACGTCAAGTCACGCCAGATTTTTAAATCTTTGTTCATTGCTTTTCAACGTTTCGGTCAATCTCTTCTTTCATTACGTTAGGACCCTTTGTGATTTTGAAAGTTTAATATTCTAACATACAACATTATATTGGACTAATTGGCTATAGGACCTGAAAATTATCACCCCAGAAACTGAGAATAAAAGCAGCTTGAGGCAAAGTTGGCCTTATACAGAAGAGTTAATTTTGATTTTGTGCACCAAGGTTTTGACATCGGAGATAAGAAAAACTTAATTGCTGGCAAAGTTAAAAAATGTAGGTCAATGGAAAGCATGGACGTTTATTGCCCACAACGTACACTCTGCTGTTGAAGCAGCATCACTGTGTAATAACTGGTGATAACAATGTTAAAACATGACCACAGGAGTGCAGAGAGAAAAAAAAACGTTATATTAACTTCATCCCAATGTGTGTTTGCATGAACAAAGTCAGCTTTTCTTTTCTAATCACAGTCTATTTGAAAAGTGCATTTACAATGTTGATGGATTCCTCACAACTTTTAGAGAGGATTTTTTTGGTCATTTAGATTTATCTTGTGACCAAAATGTGACCATTCATGAAGTAAGATTGTTCAAAATTCATTTTAAGGATCTGGACATCACCGGCAAGACCAGCATTCATCACCCATCCCCCGATTGCCCTTGAAAACACAATGCATGTCCTTGTTCTAAATTCCATACTGCCTCTGGTTAATGTACTCCCAACATGTTCCAGAATTTAGATCCAGCAATCATGAGTGATTGCTGATATATTTTTCAAGTTAGTGTGACAAGGAGGGGAAGCTTCAAATGGTTGTATTCCCATGTATCTGCTGCTTTTGTCCTTCTTGGTGATAGAAGATGGGAGGTTGGAAGGTGCTATTGAGGGTAGGAAGGATGAGCAGGTTTGATAAGAGTGCCAATCAAGCAGGCTGGTTTCTCTTGGATGGTGCCAACCTTCTTGAGAGTTGTTGCTGCAAACATCACAAATGGCAGTGGATATTTCTATGTGGTGATGGAAATTACAAATATTACTATATATTGAATGGAGAACAGGATTACCTTATGTGGCAGTCATTTTGCTGCTCCTCATAAAGAATGGATACTAGAGTGAAACAGCAGACAAATGCTGCTATCCTTCGAACAGTAACCCAGCATAGATCAAACTTAAGTGAAATACAGAAATTGGGGCACAATATTAATGGTCCATGGAATACCTTTGAGAATGTTTGTGACTTTAACTCTTAGACAATGGTTAATATAGATTTGTACTTGCTGATATGACATTGTAATTGAGATTTTTTTGCAATTATTAAAAAGGGGCTTTGCGCTATGTCCTTTCGAGTATGATACTGTTCAAGATTATTTCTCAGTACGTGCATATGTGCATGTCCTTGACCTACTAATCCTTTGAAATATGGTCCAGATTTTGCATTGGTTTACCAGCCATTCTACATGGAAGCATGGCATTTACTTTCAGAAAAGGAGTTTCATGGAACAACCACGTCTGTCACAATGGGATTCCACCACCATTCTGGGCATCATTGCTTCATTCCAAGATAATGTTTAGAACAACATATTTATATATGTGAACATTGTAAATGTGACATCAAAGCTGAGGAAGTGAATCTCACTCAATAGATCACGACCATTTATTAAAAATACATTTTTATGCAATCAGTGTAAATAAACCAAAATACTGATAAACTAAATTTTACTTTTGAGTCTTTATTTAGGTGTAAAGTAATTCCACAATGAAACAAAATCAGTTACTCTGGTGTACATGAAATCAGAGAACAATACAACCACTTTAAGCAAAAATTAGAAAAAGGCTAACAACTGAGAAATGGGGAACTCAGGTTTCAGTACTATGGTGTATACTATTCTACAACATGTTCTATGTTCTCATTTCAACCTGCTTGTAGTAGATGACAAATATAACACCCTCCCCTACATTTCCTCGATAAATCACTCAGTTATGACCATAAGAAACTTGAAATCACATTTCTCAAACTATCCCAATTGAGTGCTGCTTTTACGTTTTTTTAATTATACGAGTATGGAAACTACTTCAGGTGACATTTAAATGTTTCATTATTCCCTAATCCACTTCTTAAGCCTTTTTATCTTTATCTATCTAAAGATGACTTAACATTATAATATTCTTTTTGACAAGCTCATGCATCACCTGACATAGTCCTTATCTGTCTGTGTAAGCAGCTCTAAAAAGAAATCATAACTTTATATGATTTGGAGAAGGCTTTCAATTCTCTGCTCTTGTTAGCATCCATGGCCATTCAAAAATTCTATAACTTTATTTAAACATAATGGTTATGAATTTCTTAAAGCTGCACCATTTGTTTTTGCTTGCTCACGTACTGTTGCTATTAGAATAACCCTCAATCAAAAAAATTCACAGAAAGGGCTGTGATAAATGTTTTGTAAAGTTTAAAATTTTAATGTTTAATGGTTAAAACTATTTCACTGAGCAATAGTAGCTATCTCTGACAAACTTGCGTGCAAACTATTATTTTTACGATTGGCTCACACGTACAAAAAAAATGTTGCAGCTCTAAAGTTCTGGATGCTGAATTTATCAGTAAGATAATTCAATTCAATCTTTCCACTTTCTTAATATACTATCAATTATCACCATGATAGGTTCTGTGGTTACTCTGTTCCTAATACAAATTCAAGTTGAGGAAAATTTAACTCGAATTTTTGATCTACATTGTAACCAGCGATTACTGTCATGGGATCCAGGTAGCCAATCATGAAGTTGAACAACTCATGGCTGGCTGTGTACCTGGTGACCAGAATATTGTTCCCTTGGCTTTTTAATTTTGCAGATTTATCGCACAAGGGTGTGACAGATATTCAACAATAATGTTACGATGTCAAAGTGATGTTTATGACACCAGCATTTTTTTTTAAAAGGAAAAAAAAAACCTCAAAGTAAGTCACATGAAGAAACAATAATTACTGCAGTCACACATGTTAATGAGATGCTTATGTTTTAAGTCTTCACTTGGTTCTTGCAGTCAACAAAAGTAAAATGTCAGAATGGTTCCTCACACCCTTCCAAAACACAAAATGAATTCTGCTAAGATCTATAAAATCACAGTCACAACATGGATTAACTGTAATTTGCTCAGGATTTTGCACACAACCACAGTATACAGATTTATCACTCCTCTGCCTAATACTGATGCCTAAAGACAGTGTAAGAATCTGTTTCATCAACCCAATCCTTCACACTGAAATCTTTCCCAAACCATGTCAAATCCTGGCTGTTCACAGTTTGCATTTCACAAGCCATACTCACTAAATTTATCTCAATTTTATGAAAACATATTTAGAATCATTCAGGGAAAAAAAGTTTTTATACTTATTCTGATTCTAAAGCACAACCATGTTGTTCCTACTTTGAAGTGAGATAACAGGTTTCAATTAGACGATTTAAGTCCTGCATTCAAAAAGGCACTGATCTAATTATGTGAAAAGTTTACTTGAAGTATTTATCTCCCAATTCTTTTACAACAAAGCATTATAACTGTGCCATATGCTAAGAGCCTCCGAATAGCAGAAGTTGTAATTCACAGAGTAGTCCTAATGAGAACAGTAGTTCTACAATAGTAATGGAAGCGGTCGTAATTAATCAGCAAAATAAGCATTGATGCTAGTAAGATAGACACATGCACAATCATTCTTTGACAAACACAACCTATACTAGTTGAAAAAGCCAAGGTTTCGATAAACTATTATTGTTATAGTTTTCCTGTCATGGAATTGCAGTCAATGCCTAACAGTGAAACCTACAAGAAGAGAAAGATAAATCCTATCTAAAGGAGTTAAATGAAAAGAAAACTAAAGTTTTTTTTCAAAGAGCAATAAGTTCTCAGCAAGAGAGTTGTGAACTTATTAAAAGAGCAGTTGCTTCCCAGCTGGAAAGAGCTGAGCAGAATTAAAGATGTGTGCGAGAAAAAAGCTCTTCATCTGGAGGGTCATCCCAGTCACTTCCGTCTTCTGAAGCAGTTTCGTCCGAGCTTGAACAGTCGCTGGAGAAAAGCTTTCTGCGGATGACAGCTGACCTCCCTCTAGTGTCATGCTCTACTCTGCAATTCACCTCACAGGCTGCTGTAGTCTGCTGAGAGAGTAATGTGTTATAGCTTTAATTTTTTGTGACAATTATACATTTAATATTGTTTTGTTCTTCACTGAACAATTAATTAAAGTGAAAATATACCTTCTTCTCCACAATTACATTTAAAACAATAAAAGGGTGATCATTTTAATGCCAAGTATTTGATTTATCCCTTTCATGGTTGCTCATGCTTACTCATCTCCTTGGTAACTTATTCCTGTCATGAATAAGACTTGTCTCTCAAAATATAAAACATAAACCTTGCAGCTCATTAAAACCTATCCAGATAATGGGAACATTTGTGTCCTTTCTGATTGAAAATGTGATTGGTGAAACCCCAAACAAGAGAAATACTATATTCTGTACGGTCTATTGATGATCAGAGGAATGGTCTTCAATGGACTCCACAAAATACAAATTGTAAAATTTCAGAGCTTAAAAAATGTTTTTTAAAAATTCCCATTCTTTATATATACATATTAAAAGACGTTCACCAAATCACAATAGAAGTGTTTTAAAGTGACAAAGTGTATATATAAATACCACATTGAGTTGGTCCACTGTTAAATCTTTACCAAATGAATCCAAAATGTATTATTTACAAAAATCAAAAGCAATTGTTATTTGTACATCTGCTAAAACTATTGGAATGCACAGAACAAATCAGTTTTGAAAATATGCAAAGAAAATATGCTGTTATTTGCAAACTACATAATTTCTATATTTATCGCTCTCTTTGGCCAAACTTATAGTAAAAGCTCACTGTGTAATATTATAGACACAAAATGCTGGAGTAACTCAGCAGGACAGGCAGCATGTCTGGAGAGAAGGAATGGGTGACATTTCGGGTCGAGACCCTACTTCAATGTAAAGGAGATAGAGTTCGGGGACAGGGCCAGTGTATGCCTGGAACAGGGATTGTTCAACGCTCATCTACTGTATCCGCTGTTCCAAATGTGGACACCACTATATCAGCAAAACCAAGCGCAGGCTCGGCGATTGTTTCGCTGAACACTTTCGCTCAGTCCGCCTAAACCTACCTGATCTCCCGGTTGCTAAACACTTTAACTCCCCCTCCCATTCCCACACTGACCTTTCTTTCCTGGACCTCCTCTATTGTCAGAGTGAGGCCCAGCTTAAATTGGAGGAACATATTTCGCTTGGGTAGCTTCCACCCCAGCGGTATGAACATTGACTGCTCTAACTTCAAGTAGCCCTTGCTTTCCCTCTCTCTCCATCCTTCCCCGTTCTCCGACCAGTCTTACTGTCTCCGACTACATTTTATCTCTGTTTGTTTTGTTGTTACCTTCTTCCGTGCTAACAAATATCTATTCTATATTTTCCTTGATCCCTATTTCCTTTGTCCTGTTTTCACACCTTACACTTCCTTATCTATGTATCTCCCTCTCCCCTGACATCAGTCTGAAGAAGGATCTCGACCCGAAACGTCATCCATTCCTTCTCTCCAGAGATGTTTGCCTGTCCTGCTGAGATACTCCATTATGTGTCTATCTTCGGTCTGAACTAACATCTGCAGCTCCTTCCTACACTGTGCAACATTATGTTCACGAGGGGTTAAAATAAAAACAACTTGTTAAGCCTTTGTCTTGTACTAATTATGGTGCAGTGCTTTTGAGGGTTGGAGGTGGGATGAAGTGATAATGCCCCGTACTACTATTTACCTTCGTTCATACATAATAAATGCTATCCCTTTTCTACTCCAGCAATTCAAACCAATCAAGCCAACTATCAGTTTCTGAACCAATTAAGTCACCATTTCACATAAATGACCCTCTTCTGGTCCATCTTTGATCCCCTGACTGTGATTATCTTTTAAGAAAGTGTCAACGTTATTGGTAAATAGGTGGCCATATTTAAAATAGAATTCTTTGAAGAAGTAACATACATTGTGTGAGAAGGGGGACCAATGGATGTACTGAACACAGATTTCCAGAATGCATTTGGTAGGATATCACATCAAAGATTATGGCTGAAAATAAAAACACATGTTCAAGGGAGGTAACATATTACTGTGGATACAAAAATTGGCCAGCTAAAAATGCAGAAAGTAGTATCAATGGGTAATTTTCCAGTTATCAAGATGTTACAAATGATATCCACAATAATTAATAGGAAGGAACTACAGATGCTGGTTTAAACCGAATATAGATACAAAAATCTGGAGTAACTCAGCGGGTCAGACAGCATTTTTGGAGAAAAGGAACAGGTGACATTTCGGGTTGAGACCCTTCTTCAGACTGAGTCAGGGGAAAGGGTAACGAGAGATATAGATGGTGATATAGAGAGATATAGAACGAATGAAAGATATACAAAAAAGTAATGATGATAAAGGAAACAGGTCATTGTTAGCTGTGGGCTAGGTGAAAGCAAGTAACAATGAGACTCAAAAGACGACTTTGAACCTAGTACAGCGACTTGGATGGGGGGAGGGTCTCAGAGAGACGGGATGCAAGCATTACTTGAAGTTAGTGAAATCAATATTCATACCGCTGGGTTGCAAGCTGCCCAAGCGAAATATGAGGTGCTGTTAAATTCAATTTGAATTGGGCCTCACCCTGACAATAGAGTAGGCCCAGGTCAAAAAGGTCAGTGTGGGAATGGAAAGGGGAATTAAAGTGTTTGTTATATTTCCCGTGGGTGATAATGTCATCAATATATACCGTGAATGTGTATTACTTATTTACAGGTGGACTGAGCGAAGGTGTTCAGCGAAATGATCGCCCAGTTTATGTTTGTTCTCACCGATATATAAGAGTCCACACCTTGAACAATGGATACAGTAGATAAAGTTGGAGGGGGTGCACGTGAACCTCTGCCTAACCTGAAAGGACAACCCTGTTTCTTTCATCATCTAAAAAAGGATGTTTATAGGATCCAATTTAACTGAACAAATGGTTATATCCCGATTTTTTTTCCTGAAGCTGGATTTGTTAGACGTGTGAATTATACCCTGAATTAAACAGTGCACCATCTTAGTTCTATTGCTTCATTTCATTATAATTCTGGAGCAACACATAATATATACATCATATGATAATTTAATGTTTCAGAGATACAAAAACTTTCACCTCTTTTTTTTAAATACAGGTTTTATAGGCTCAAGATAGTGAAAGTAAGAATAATGTATTTGCAGCAGTATTAAAATTAGTACAGCAGAGAGAAAGGTGGATATACTAATAAATAAATAGTATTAATATGGGCCTCTAAAACATGTTATGCTTTCAGCAGATGAGAGACTGGATCAGGTAGATTAAGAAATGGATGGAATTTCAGCATTGCAAACCATGGGCCAATAAATTCCACTCAAATTATATCTCCATAAAATTTCAGTAACTCAATAGATCTTGTCTTTCTTTCCCAAGTTAACACAACATGATACTGTACATTCAGTTCTCTTGAAAAACAACTTTAAAATACTTTGTAACTGTTGCTGAATGATAAAGGATTTTAGTTTCAGTGTAAAATTGAACCTCTTAATTTCTGGTAACAGATCTTTAATATTTGATGAACTTACCAGGTCTAATGGGAGAAGACAATCTCCGTTTTGTGAATGTCCTCTTAAAATTGGACACTCATTTCCATCCTTGCCCCTGGCATCGGTGTAACATTCTTAAGATAAAAGTAAATACAATTTTAGATTTTTATTTACACCACTTATTAGGTATACAATAAAGGTTTTAAAAGAACCGTTTATTTCCAGTTGTGATCAAAAACATGCATAATAATACATAAATTATACAGTAATAGTAAGATCTTTAAAGCAAAAACCGTTTAAATGGTGGTAATCATTTTGTTTTCTGAACAAAGCATGTTGTCATGCAGCTATAATTATACACATCAATTATCAGAGACTAGAATCTGTCCTTATTGCTAAATACATTACAACATTTCAGTTACTGCAGTGAAAAAATAAATTGCTCTTGCTCATCTACTACAGTACAAAAATGACAGGTGAACCATTTATGAAGTGTGTACATAGCCAAAGATCAGGAAAAAAGACCAGGATCAGGATGTACAGCTAGGCTAACCATTCTGACCCTTCAGTTGCAAAATACAAAGTATTGGAGGAACTCAGCAGATCAGGCAGCAAATGTGGAGAGAAATGGACAAGTGGCGTTTCAGGTAGGGACGTTTCTTCAGACTGGATCTTCTAATCAGTCTGAAGAAAGATCTAGAGATACTCCTGGTCCGCTGTGTTACTCCAGCATTTTGTGTATTAACCATCATCTGCACTACTTTCTTTCAACTACATAGAATGACAATACCTTACTCAGTTATAGCAGACAATGGGCAGTAACCACACCTCCCCCCCCACGGGTACATTATAACAAGGATTTACTGTATCCTTGAGTGAATTTGGTTTTTGAAAGTAAATTTGGAAAGAATAAAGATTTTTCAGGTCAGTTTTATCTAATCTTGCAAACATCACTATTTGAAAGCAAAATACATTTGGTAGAGGTGTGATGGAACAAGAGTCATCCATCAAGTATTATGACTTTACGTGATATATTAACCTTAAGGTGCCCCAGTAAATTGTCAAATGAATGCTATCTTTTCTAATGACATAGTTGACCAGAAATTATATATATGTTTTGTGCCCATTTCCTACCCATCAGGAAAAGACACCAGGCATTTAGTCATGATTCACCCTAAGAAGCGTACCATTTCCTCATCATATTTCCCGCAGGTGATGTCATCAATATACAGTGAATGTGCATTGCTTATTTACAGTAATCAGATCTTATTGTTAAATTGCAGATCAATATGAAGCAAAGAATCATGGTAATTAGACTGTCCTGTTGTAGTATCATCTTTGCAATTTATTATTCTAACCCAGTCATTTCAATGTACTAAAAACATAATTGTTGGCAATGCTAAGGACAGACTGAAGCATCAATGTAGTGATAATGTCATTGCAGCACCGGGTATGATTGCGCCAATCCACGTGTCAGCATTTGGTGATTTCCCAGCCACTCCCTTTTCAGTAA
Source organism: Okamejei kenojei (assembly GCA_035221665.1). Lineage (NCBI taxonomy): Eukaryota > Metazoa > Chordata > Chondrichthyes > Rajiformes > Rajidae > Okamejei > Okamejei kenojei. The sequence goes on from CM069131.1 coordinate 45,435,852, forward strand.
TCCTGTCACGTTTAGTACATTCCCACCCCCTTCTTGCAGACAGGCAACACATTGGCCTTGATGATTGCTATGAAGCCACATCCAGATCATGTCATCAGCCTGATTGGGTTGCTCCACAGCATGGAGGTCCACCACTGCTGTGTCATTACGTCCTTTCTCTGCCGGAGCTCCCCTCTTCTGCTCCATTCCCTACTCTCCTACTGTTTACGCCCACAGCATCCCCATGTTTCCTCTTGTCCATGTCTGCCTGTAGACCTACCATAGAAATATTCCTATTATAGCTTTCCAGTGAGTAGCATGCCATAAAATAAAGCAGGTACAAGTGTGAATCTGCAAGCTTGATTTTAACCCTACAAACTATTTGCTCAAATAAGGATGTTCTGGTTTGGATCCTGCTGTTGGGTGATAGTACCTCAAGGGAAAACAACAGCAGCAACTAGATCCTGGCACTACATATGGTTCTGCTGTAAAAATGATGCGAGCAATAATGATATGGGATTCTATAGTCAGAGGCACAGGGGCTTCTGCGAGCGAGACTCCAGGATGATGTGCTGTCTCCCTGGTGCCATGGTCAGGAATGACTCGGAGGGGGCACAGGACATTCTGAAATGGGAAAATGAGCAGCCAGAGGCTGTGGTCCATTTTAGTACCAACAACATAGACAAGAAGACAAAGGAAGTCTTGCAAAGAGAATTTAGGGAGATATGTAGTGAGTTGAAAAGTAGGATCTCTGGGGCTGTTATCTCAGGATTACTTCCTGTGCCATGAACTAGCAAACCAAGGAACAGGAGGAAGGTATGGATAAATGCACAGCTAACGAACTAGCTCTGGGAAAAGGGCTCTTGGTAAATAGATCATTGGGCTCCTTTCCAGGGCAGTTGGAACAAAGCGAGAGGGGTGGGTGGCGCCTGATCTGGACGGGGATCTTTATCATTGTGGGGAGATTTATTAGTGCTACTCGAGTAGGTTGAATCTAGTCTGGCAAGGGGTGGTAACAGTGTGACAAATGGTCAAATAGAGCCTGACATAGATGTTAATATCAAACAATGATGAGACAGAGTACAAGAAGGAGACAGACAGCTTTGTAACCTTGTACCAAGATAACAATCTCTCCCTCAATGTTAGTAAAATGAAGGAGCTAATCATCAGGAGCGAGGTGGAGTACGCTTCCTAGTTTGTATCAAAGGTACTGAAGTGGTGATGGACAACAGCATCATATTCCTAGATGTAAACATCATGCTAAGGTCCCTCTACTTTCTCAGAAGGCTAAGGATATTTGCGATGTCTCCAATGATACCAATCACTTTCTGCAGTTGTACCATAGAAAGGATCCATCACAGGTTGGTATATCAAATATCAGTGTCAAAGCCGGCTCCAAGTTGCAACAGCACAGATGAATTATAGACGTTAAAAGAGAAAGTTATACTCAATATTCAACATCTTGTCAATGATGGCAAGCGTGCCAGATGCTTTCTTCACCAACTTGACTACTTGCTTTGCCTCAAGATCGCCAACATCTCCTCTTTCAGAATGCTCCAGGAAGTCACCATTCTCTTCACTGATTGCCCTAACTTCCTGAACTTCATTGTAAATGCAGACAAGAACTATTCATTTAAGATCTCACCAATCTCCTGTGGTTACACATGCAGCCTCAATCACCCTGAAGGGGACCTATTCTCTCCCTAGTACCTTTTTCCTGGTAATATACTTAAAGAATTGCTTAAGAGTCTGCTTTGCCTTATATGCCTTACTATATCTCCTTTACTAAATCTGCAAGGGATATCTCATGTGCACATTTTGCCCTTCTGCTTTTCTTAAGTGTACTCCCTATCTATTTTTAATATATTACTTAATCAATTGTCTTTAATTATTGACTTGCCTGCACACTCAATCCCAGTAAACGGCTGTGAGTACAGTGTTTCTCGCCACCATTCAGGTTCTTCCTTGCACTCACTCTTCCCATCTTGGGTTAAATCTGTAAAAGGAACCTGTTGTGACAACGTAAATAAATCATCAATTTGAAATGTCATTACTTTTTGTATACGCTGAAGATTTTACTGTAATTTTGATTATTACTTACAAGTATAACACAATACAAAATATTTAGTGAGGTCATTAATGCCAATGAAATGGGAAATATAAAAGGAGAATAAAACTTCAAAATCCAATATGAACTCACTTATTTCATCAATTTTGACCAAAATATTACATAAGGCATCCATCCAGAATTAATCACCATTTAATCATCATTTATTGCATCTTGTACTCAAATAAACCATATTTCCTTCCACAATTCCTAGATACGGATAATATGGACCGTGCTGCCAGTTGTAGATCGTTGAAACAGGTACAATAACAGCAATTAAAAGATACTTACATATGCACATGCATAGTAAAGGTTTAGATAGATGAGGGCCAAACATGGTCAAATGAGACTCGGTTTGATCAGGCATCTTGGTTGGCATGGACGAGTTGGGCTGAAAGGCCCGTTTCCATGCTGTATGGCTTTACAACATCAATATCCACTTCTATGGACTTTTAAGGCAGCTGAATGTTCCAAGGCACCATTACGGAAGCATTAAGGAAATAATAGGCAGATGACCAAAAACTAGGTCAAAGAGCACCCAGAAAGAAGATACAAAAATAAAGAGTTGGAAAGTTTGGTGAGAACTCCAGAGCACAAGAATCATGGTCTAATGACGTTCAGAAAAAAAAGCCAAAGGTAGATTAAAAGAGGAAAAAAAGAGAAAGAGACCCTCCAAAAAATGTATAAGATGTATAATTAAAATGAAGAGTGCAGAAGGGAATGTGGGTAGTAACACTCGACACACTTAAAAATTGTCACCTTCTGAAGGGACAAAACACGCTTTACATGTACGAAACAGCAATGGACACAACTAAATAATTCAATATCCAAAGGAGCTGATCAACGCTCTGCCCTACCAAGTTTCCCATTGATTGGTGGTAGTCAATTAAACAAACGAAAGAGAAAATCAACTCTCCAAGAACATCAACAACCTCAATATGGTTGGGCGAAAGATGTGATTGTTAAGTAAGAGACCACAGCATTTACAACTGTGTTTGCCCAAAGCAACAAGTGGATAATCCAGTTCAAATTGTTCATGTGATTCCCAGAATCACAGACACCAGTATACGCAATGTTAAAGTCCCGTAGGCTCCCCGCGGTGGAGCTCTCAAAAGTACGTTTCCAGCAAAGGGCGGCAACTCTTCGATGATAGGCTGTAGTGCGGACGGAGATGATACGGAAAAAAAACGCATCTCCGTCGAGGTAAGAGATTAGAAAAAGTTTCCCCAACCCCTCACATAAAACAAATTAAAGAACACTAAAAGCATACTATTAAAACACAAAGAATGGACAGACAGACTGTTGGCAAGGCACCCATTGCTGGCACCACCCGGTCATTCAGTTTCCTGTCAAACATCAGCAAAAATGGGTTCTTGACAGTGTTATCAAATGGCACAGTCTCCAATAACTTGACCATCTTGAGTTTCACCAGCATCATTCATCTAAAGACTTCAGTACAAACTAACCAAATAGACCAAAGGACTAAATAATACAGATAAGCCATGTGATTGTCTTTGACTGCATTTTAGTGAGTGTGTCATCAAGGAACCCAGGTCCATAATATCCCATGCAACAAGATCGAGACAGCATTCCAACATAACCAATAAATGTATCATACAAAAACAGGAATACGGATTGTTTGGAGCTAGTTTGCAATGATGGCTCTGCTAGCTCACTGCAGAGCCAAGCATTTCCAACTAACTCGTATTTTAATTGCAAATTCATGTCCAATTGTACTACAATACACCCTGACTGGAAAGAAACTGGTGTTTGTTAGCCTGTTACTGCGAAATATGTATTTGTCTTGCAAGTTCTCATCAAAATGGACTATTGAAAAATAACTAAATGGAAACTTTGATGACGCAGATTCAAGGACAAGATTTCCAGCTACTATTTGTTTGATTTTTATGACTACGAGTCAAAATAAACTAACCGCCTAATGCATTTAGGTCAATGTAAATTTTATACAGCAGTCCAATGTACTATTAAGGGACGTTTTTAGTTGACTCTCTTGACTCTTGAGATCAGATTATTCTCTGCATTTTATCCTTGTGAAGAGGCTTGTAACCAATTGTATTGAAGTCATAGAGTGATACAATGTGGTAACAGGCCCTTTGGCCCAACTTGCCCCCACCGGCCAACATGTCCCAGTTACACTAGTCCCACCTTTCGGCGTTTGATCCATATCCCTTCAAACCTGTCGTATCCATGTACCTGTCTAACTGTTTCTTAAAGGCTGGGATAGTCCCTGCCTCAGCTACCTCCTCTGACTCAATTACCTGAACTGCTACTTTTCTGAATATACATAAACAATGAATAATTTTGCCTTTTACCAAAATATTATCTGATTTTCAAAGCCTCATGAGATATGCAGACTTCTTACATAATACCTCACATAATTGGAAATATTTAATATTTGGCTGGTAGGCCAGTATCTTGGGCTTTCAGACATACACTCATTTTGGTTCATAGGGAAGCCGCCAACAGAAATGTATTGTTTAAGGAAAAAGTATTGATGTAATATGAAACTTATGTAATTAATTTATTTCCATCCATCTCCTCAGTTTATTCATGTACATTTCAAAAGCCAATCTTTTCAAAAAGACACTCTTGATCTGATATTAGCAGCCTCCACGTCTTCCCCTAAAAGGGCAACCAGAATAATATAGAATACTCCAAATGCAGCATAACCAAATTCCGGTAAAGCTGCAACTTGACTTCCTGACTCTTATGGGACTCCCGGGACTAACTGCAGTTCCCAGGTCACCTGCGAGCCCCGGGACTAGCTGACGTTCCCAAGTTCCCTGCGAGCCCCGGGACGGGCTGCAGTTCCCAGGTCGCCTGCGAGCCCCGGGACTAGCTGCCGTTCCCAAGTTGCCTGCGAGCCCCGGGTCTAGCTGCAGTTCCCAGGTCGCCTGCGAGCCCCGGGACTAGCTGCCGTTCCCAAGTTGCCTGCGAGCCCCAGGTCTAGCTGCAGTTCCCTGGTCGCCTGCGAGCCCCGGGACTAGCTGCAGTTCCCAGGTCGCCTGCGAACCCTGGGTCTAGCTGCAGTTCCGCTGTCCGGTCCTGGTGGCCGCTCGCTACTGAGTGAGTTGCTGGCATGATCCCCGACCCCCTCTTTCTCAACGCTCCTGCCCTCCCCGCAACTTTACCCCTGGCGGCCCAGCTGTGCTGACCCGGGCCAGACTCTCCATACGCTGTGGAAGGAACTCGTTCCCCCCCCCCAGTAGTGCTGTCCTTTTACAGCCGCTGTACTGAGAGATAGCCAAGTCTATCTTTCTTGGCTAAAAATCTAACCTTCGGCCTCCAAGACGCAGGTAAATTATCGGGCCTTATTTTAGGGTAAGAAATAGCGTCTTCATTGCCGGGAAATACTGTAGGTCATACCATATATATCTACATATATATCCCATGTATACTTTGACAAGCCTCCTCATTGTCGACAACTGCACCAATTTTGGCTTAGTCTGCAAATTTTGTTATTAAATCACCATTAACTTCCGACACACCACTGCCCTTTCCTCATTGATCACCTTTGTCACCTCTTTAACAAACTCATAGTAAGACATAACCTGCCGTGTACAAAACCACGATGTGGTATCTAATAAAGTCTCTAATTAGCCCATACATTTCTAAATGCAAATATATCCTATCCCAAAGAAACCTCTCTAATAGCCTCTCTACCACTGAAGCGAGGTTCACCATCATCATTTCCTGGATTAATTTAAGAATATAACTATGAGTGGCCATTGAAATTGATAATTGTTTCTATTGACACGAGTGCAATGATACTCAATCAAGCAATGTCATTTACAGCCCTTAATATTTTTTTAGTTTGTACAAACAAAAATACATTTCTTGCTATTGAAAAGATCTTTATTTTAAAAATTATGCAGGAAAAATAACTTTGTTATTGCAAGCCTGAAGTTCTCTAGTCCCTAAACCCCTTTCTCCCCCATTCATCACAATTGTCTTAATAATGCTATCTTCCATAACACAGGGTTCTTTGGAATGGAACTATCACATTATTGCAGAACTACCTGAGGTAGAATGTTTAATACTGATTTATGCTGCACTAAGCATAAAATATGTGATTTTGTTGCAAGGTCAGTTATTCAGAATTTTGATGTCACAATTAAAGTGACAAATCTCGGTACTCTTGAGATGTGAATCCCACGAAAACTGCAGATGCCAAAAGACCACAAAACAGAAAATGCCAGAATCACTCAGCAATTCAGGCAGGACCTGTTGATAGAGAAAATGCATCAACATTTCAGGTCAATGATCTCTCATCAGAGTAATCCTCAGACTTGTATTCACTAGGGTTTAGAAAAATGAGGAGAATAAACATACAGATGTCTAACAGAAATGGACAGATTACACGTGGTGAGGATACGCCTGATCGTCGAGATGTCTAAGCCCAGGGGTCACAGTCTAAGGATAAGTGGTATCCCATTGAAGACTCAGATGAAGAGTAATTTATTTTCCTGGAGAAGGGTGAATCTGCATAATTAGCTACCGCAGATTTGGCAATTTATGCTAAACCATTAAATATCTTCAAAAAGGAGTTAGATATTGTTTTTACAATTGGAGGGATTAACCTGTTCACTGCCGGGTTTTTTTCTCTTTTGGCCATAACCAAAGTATACTCGGGGGTAGCACTGAACAGGTTAAGGGAAATGGGGGTAAAAAGCTGGAACCAGATACTAAATTTGGACAGTCAACCATGCTTGATGAATCAAATGGCTTTTCCTGCTCCTATTTTCTATGTCTATTCCTCACACTACATGAATGGCTTGGCAGGCGTGTACTCGTGTGATTTGGCTATCAGAGGATATGAATTCTTGCCAATTCATTAATCTGGATTTTGTGTGTTAATATATAAAATAAAAATGGAAATGACTTTTTGGCCCATTTCCAATTTCACATCCTCCTTCACTTGTGTAAATTAGTTCCAGCATCCCATAGTTTTATAAGTATCTGTCATGCCAAGAGATGCAAGTAAGTTATTGGAAATGTAACAGGAAAAAGAACAGTAAACTCTTCCCAGTAATTGCTATTAGATGCTATTTTTTTCCCTCCGCAATCTATGAATAATTTCTTCAAAATTAATTGACTATCAAATGATCTTGTACTTGAAGCAGGCAAATCCGATTAAAAAAGTCAGAAAGTCAAAGCACTTTCACAACCTCAGGATGTTTTCAGCTGCTTTACCATTAATCAACTATGTATTGAAGTGTGGGCATGCTGGTGTTTTGCAAGCATGAATTTGCAATGAATTAAAGTTAAACAGTAATCAGGGAATAACTGACATGTTATTCATTCACAACAAAAAATATGTTTTTAACTTAAGGAGATTTAAACAGAAGTTTGCTTGTATGGATAATTATAAGTATTTAAATCAACAAATGACATAGTATTTGATACATCAATTCAGTTCCTTCCACAAGCTTACAGCTTAAAATCCTCTTCAAATCAATTTACAATATATCCATGTTTAAAACCATGGTATAAAATAGTTTTAGACATCAAACAGTAGCTTTGGAGGGAATTTTGTGTTCATCCTGTACCCTGTAGTGGCTCAGATAGGGACAGACGCAAGAACATCTTGCCTATCAGTTTATTCAAGGCCGTAACAGTACGCACTGGAAGAGTGTTTCCCAGTACGTACTGTTAAGGCCTTGAAGAAAGTGACTTGTTTGAGAAACTCACCACTGCTCTACGAGATGTTCTTTGTGCCTGTCCCTAACTGAGTCTTAATTAAGAGGCCATCTGGGCCCCATGAGAAGCCAGATACAAGGTACAAGTTAAATCCCTTGTTCTTGGAGCGGCAAAGTGAACAAAATTACTGAATCTTCAATGCAAAACTTCACTGTGCAAGGCAAACAACTTAATTATCCGAGCAAAATTCTCAACAGATTCTTTCCAAACTTTTTTAGTGGTAATGTACAGGCTCGTTCTTTTCATGGAAGGCCCGATACCACTTTTGTGACCCATTACCTCTGATTTGCTGTGGTCAATTCAACAAGAGGTTCACCGATAGTACAAAGCTATGAACTTGACGTTGATCGACTTGGACTTGAATGTGTCCAATATTCCAATGGGATAATTATTACTTTCCCTTTTATTATAATACATTAAAATGTTTAAAGCAGTGGAAGATGGAACTTTTTGCAACGATGTAGAACGTGAATGTAAATAAACTTATCAAGTACCAAAAGCTCTTACCTCTTGTAGTGATGCAGCTGTGACACATGTTCCCTCGCTAAATCCAGGAAAGCTCCTGCTTATTGTACGATTCTGGAACATTTCCAATTTATCACTCGGTACCTTCAACTTAAAATCTATTTCGCAACTATTCACACTGGTGCATCCCATTGATGCCTGTAAATGGCATTCCGGGCACTGCTGTTCTGACAATAAAAGGCCCCCAGATCCTTCATGAGAATCTAATGACGTCTGAGCACTCTTTTCCATTCCAGCTTTTTTTAATCGTGGCAAGAATTTACCCGATTCCAGCTCTGATTTTCCATAATAATGTCCTTCCCGCTCAGCATCTTCTTCCAAAGGCTTTAAATCTGCCTGTGGATCCTCAAATAAATCTGTCTGTGACAGAATAGGTATGGTAACTTCCTCTTTTTCAGATTCAAATTCGGATTCACTTCCTCCGCCTGGTGAAAGTTCAGAAGCAGGTATAGGTCGGAAATGAGTCCGTGGTGAGATTCGAATTGCCCTATACTGTGTTTTGTCAATACTATATATTTTAGGATGGAACGTTTCACTTTCTGAGTCTGAACACAGTATAGATTTGGGTTTAAAGCTTGGGCTAAATGTTGCAAGCCTTTCAGGTTCAAATGAACATTCCACATGAAGAACTTGTGAGAAAGGATTGTTCAGGTCAAAGGAGGAAAAAGAATACTCAACACCAGGATCTTGACTCTGATAATTACTACAATTCCCTAATAAATCTTCATGGAAGATGAAAGAGAACTCAGCATTTAACTTGTCATCTTTTCTCATCTGATCACACTGTGAGAATGAAGCACAAGATCGCCACAATGGTCTATGGCCAGGAGCAACATTACTACCTGGAGTCATGAAGACATCCGTACCTGCGATTGTCACAACATCTGAAGATGCACATTGCAACAAAGTACCTTTTGCAGGATCGGGTGGAACCACGCCCCAGTCGCCACAATTGTCAAATGTTTTCAGTTCTCCATAGACTCCACCAAGAATGAAAGCACTTTCCTTGTCAGTACCAATATCCCATGGTTTAGAGGGCGCAGTGTAGTCACCTATATCTATCTCTGCAAGCTCACCAGTGGCAATAGCTTGTGCCTCCAAGTTTTCTTTTTGACACTCCCATAAGTGATATTCAGACCTCTGTACTGCCTTTTCATGAGGCTCTTGTAGAATGTCTTGTTTAGTTGCCATCTCCAAACAACAGCAATGGCAACCATTCACCTCACCAGGAAAGAGATCCTCTTCTGGTCTCTCTACATCTAGTGTTGCTACAGCATTGTTTTCAGCTATGGATGTCCAAATATCTTTTATAACTTCTGAGTCATAGCTTTCCCCACGACTGGCTATCTGTTCCTTGAAAATTTCCACAGATGTTTCGAACTCCTTATTTTCTTCTTCTTCCAACTGAATTCCACAAACAGACTCCAACTTAGATTTCTGCTTGAAAGCCACATTTGTTACATTTCGCAAAGCTCCATCCGTTTGTGAATGAGTTTCCTCATGCAACAAGTCCAATAGATCTTCATCAAGAAGGCTGGTTGAAATGCCAGGGACTATGCAATCAATCTCATCTGCATTAAATTGAGTGGACTCCTCCATTGGAATACCAAAGGAGGTTTCATTATCTGAACGTGTTTCTTCAGAATGTGACCATGGGCTGCATGTTCGCGTTGAAAGATTTGAGCAGTGGTCATTTTCATCAAAGGCACTATTTTTGGTCCATATAAGCAAACGAGACTGTGCTTTCCCAGGCAAATCTGCCCAGCCTCCCATATCATTATTTTGATTACCCAAGCAAAGCCCATCAAAACAGAATGGCGAAGCAGGGTTATCATATTGCACTTCAAACAGTGAAAAACAAGTGGAGTTTAAACTTGACCCTTCATTTGCTTCTGAAAAGTGTTCTTCTTGATTGCCAGTACTACTGCTTGCGTCGCACACTGTATTATCTACAATAGGAGAAAGGGTAATGGGGGATTCCCCGGCTAAGCTTTCCCCCTCTGCTTCATCAGAGCTAGAGCACTCCCAAAATTGAGCTATATTTGCAAGATCATGCAAGAACAATCCTTCTGCACCAAGTGAAGGTTGTGAATCTGTCCATATTGCACTTTCCCTCGTCAATTGTAGTCCATCTAATACTATACAACAGTCTGCCTCAAAATCAATTTGCTCTGTACTTTTCCGTCGAATCATGCTTAAAATTCGACTCTCTCCTTGCAATGAATTTGAGGCACTAGGATCCAATATGGATTGATGAATGTCTACTTCATAGAAGTGAGTAAATTCTGAAAGATGCATATCATCTAAAATATCACTGTTCTTGGGATTAGAACAGTTTGAGTTCCCAGTGAGGTCATTTGCCTCATCTAATAATGCAGGCATTTCAACAAAGTGACCATCAACGAAAGCACCTGCCGCGAGGTATGTTTGAAAATTGTTATTAATACAAAGACCCCGCATCGTCTCTGAAAGCTCTTCCAAAGTCAAAGATTCACTATCATTAGCAGCTACACTATTCCGGTATGCAGTTTCCAGCTTGCTTTTTCTACTCGGAGGGAACCAATATTCTGTAATTGGTTCAGTGTACCACAATGGTTCTTCTTTAAATTCTTGTTCCCTTCCATTTTCATTGCCAAGATTTTTAGCACCACTGTTGCCATTGGTTTTCCTCCTCGTTTCTTTCATAAACTTTTTTCCTTTTTTGCACAGTTGTTTGGTAGGTCCGCTGCTGCTGCTTCCACAGGTGCTTTTATGATCATCTTTGTCGACAGATTTCAATGATAACCTAACTTGTCCATTTCGCCCCTTTTTGTTCCTTGCAGTTTCTCTCATCTTATGTCTGACTTTGACAGCTTTAGTGGAACCCTTTAACTCATACTGGTTACCACTTGAGCTTGAGCCTGCTTCACTGGAACCAGAGGACCATGAACGAGGGCGGATCTTGCCTTCTGACCTGTGTCTGATCTTCTTTCCTGTTGTGGGTTTTTCTTCTGCCATGCAGTTGTTGTGCCTATTTTCTTTTTCCTTTTTACTTCTCCTGAATGTACGATTGTTGGTTGTTGCGGAAGCCTCATTTGCTCGTTCTCTAGTACCTTCACCTTCACTGTTGCATTCTTTTGGAGAGGATGTATCAGTGCTTGTTTGTGGAGCAGCAGATGAAGAAGAAGAACCAGAAAATGAACTTGTTTTGGTCTTATTCCACACGGTCATGATTTCTTGCAGACAGATTGGCTTTTCAGAAAGAGGTGGAAATGCTTCATAATACCTAAAGCAAAAAATATATTTATATTATAATCTAGTTCACATTTGATTTATTGTCAAAATTGTTAAATGTCAATTATCATCAAATCTATTACTTTAAATTCATCAGATTAGTTATATTTTTAAAAAAAGGGTAATTTTTGCTGGAATACTGATGCAAGCAACTAATTCTAACAGATCTATACAATGCGAACATATTTTACTTTTCATAGTTAAGAACTATGCGATTATACGGTTAGTTTTTTCCCCCATAGCTTTAGCATTGTCATCATAAGGAGCCAAAGTATGTTTCAACATTTCAAATACATTTCAAATATTTTTCATACAGTACAATATTTTAAGTACTTACATTTCTACCTGATCCTTGGCGGAAGGTGATCCTATAATTTCAGGAGATTGAGATCCTTCTGCTTTCTTACTACTTTGCTTCTCTTCTGTAATTTGGGAAGACAGAAGTAAATCCAAGTCAGTTTCATTAATAGAATCTTTACTTTCTTTATTATTTTTGCTACTTTGAATGAATAAAGATAGATGAAAACTTAGTGAACAAACTTAGAAAACACACTTAGCGAACAAACTGGGTAAAATAATGTCAAGTTTAGTTTGGTGGATACATTTCAGGATTTTAGACAGTTGTTAATATTTATTACCTGTGGTAAATTACCATCAACGAGGGATTGCATGATTTCACAAAAGGTTGTGGCTTACTGAAATAAGTAGTGTGCTCAGTAGTGAGCAAGGGTAAAGGAACCTATCAATGGACTGGCTAGGTTGAGCTATTTTATTTAGCACAAAGTAAGCTATGGAAAGATTTACTCAAGGTGTATAAAATTAAGTGAAGTCAGTGTAAACATGAAGGAGCTATTTGCTTTAAAAGTTACATCAAAAAGGGCAAAGATTTAAAGTAAGGAATCATGATTTTTATCAGGACACAGGAGTTTGGAATTCACTATCCAACAGTAATGAAGACAGAACTCCTCAAATATTTGAAATTAAATGCCGTAGGTGAGAAGTGGGCTATGAGAATAACCCGATTTCTGGGTTAGCATGAATTTTGGTTAACATGGATGTGATTCAGTGAATAGCTACCGGTAGCAAGAAGTCTATGCAGACAAGTGTGAAATGAAATACTTAGGTAGGGCAAGTAAAGGACTACACAATCAATGATTGACTAATGAAGGTGGTAAAACAGGGTATCTTGGGGTGCATATCCCCAGATTTCTTCAGGACCAATCATGGAATCAGACAGAAGGGAAACAGGTCCTTTGGCCCAACTCATCCATGAAAACCAAGTTGCCCCATCTAAGCTAGTCCCATTTGCTTGCATTGGGCCCATATCCTTCCAAACATTTCCCATCCATGTACCTATTCAAGATTCCTTTGAATGCTGTTATAGTACCTGCCTCAATGACCACCTCTGACAGATTGTTCCATGTACTCACCATTCTCTAAGTGATTATGTTGCTCTTCATGTTCCTACTAAATCTTGTCCTTCACACTTTAAATCTAAGTCCTCTGGTTTGTGACTGCCCTACTCTGGGTAAAAGACAGGTGCATTCTCCCTAACTATTGCCCTCATGATTTTACAAACCTCTATCAGAACACCACTCAGTCTCCTGCGCTCCAAGGGATAAAATCCTTGCTGCCCATCTGCTCCCAAAAGTTCATGCCCTCAAATCCTAGCAACATCCTTGTAAATCTTCTCCACACTCTTTTCAGCTTAATTACATGCTTCATATCGCAGGGTGACCAAAACTGAACACAGTACTCTAAATGTGGCCTCACCGATGTATTGTACTACTGTAACATAACACAACTGTTATATTCAAGAAGACACAAAATGCTGGCTAACTCGGTCGATCAGGCAGAATCTAGAGAACATGGATAGGTTACATTTCAGATCAGAACACTTCTCAGCCTCAGTTTGTGTTCTTTGTGTAAAGCAGCTTTTTCAAGTAAATCTGCAGTTCCTTGTTTCTACACTGCTCTACTCTGAACTATGAATGCCAATGTACTGAAGTGTCCTCTTTACCACTACCTGTGAAGGCACTTTCAGGGAACCATGTACCTGTATTTATAGATCCTTCCGCTCTACAACACTCTCCAGGGCCCTAACATTCAGTGAAGGTGTTTCCTTGTTTAACTTCCCAAAAAGCAACACCTCGTACTTATCTGTATTAAACTCCATTAGCCATTCCTCAGCCCACCTGCCCAGCTGATCAAGAGTCTGCTGTAATTTTTGATAACCATTTTTGCTATCTGTGATACAACCTACTTTGATGTCATTTGCAAACTTACTAATGATGCCTTGCACATTCGCATCCAAATCGTTGATATAAACCACGAACAGCAATGGGCCCGCACCAATCCCTGAGGCAACAACTCATCACAAGTTCTCCAACCAACATTTTTTTTCTCCACAATAGAACAGAGGAGAAATACTCATCGAGGACCTCGCCCATGTCCTGTGGCTGCACACACAGATGACTACTTTTGGTTTCTGAGGTGCCACATACTATTTCTAATTACCCTCTTTCCCGAACGTATTTATTAAATCTCTTTGGATTCCCCTTATTTTTATCTACCAGAGGCATCCCCAGTTCCCTTTAAACTCTCTTGATTTCCATCTTAGCATACTCCACAGTCCCCAAACCTCCTCCGGGGTTACACTTGATCTCAGCTGCCTATACTGGCCTTTGCCGCTTCCTTTTTTGCATCCCAATTTTACCGAAATGCAGTCAATCCCTCCACTTCCAACAGCAAAAGATGCAAGGTATTCATCAATTACACAGGCAAGTTAACAATATTTAGATAAACCGAATGACATCTGTTTACACGCTGATTCTATGAATTACTTGTCATAAGTAATTTTTTAATATGTTTTAAAATACATGCCTTTTCTGCAGAGATATTGGTTAATACTCCTAAAACACAACAAAGAACATGCTTCTGAATCAATGTTTTATCTTTATTATTTCCAAGGCAACATTTTTTACTTCAGTCATGCATAGCATTAAATATGACTGGTCTCTCTGGTTTAGCTGACTAAATGGCAGAATACGCTCTCTTAAAACTTCGTATGCTCCACTGAAATCAAGCAGAATTAACAATCCCATAGGTCATGAGCCTGGTTTCTCATCAAATTGAATGATGATAATGCTGTGGCCTAAAAATCTATGAAGCGAGAATGAAATGCTCGGAGAAGACGAAAGAGGTGCAGCACACAGGCCTTGAACCTGGTTAGACGCAGGAGGAGCCCGGCCAGGATTCACCCAACAGAGCCCAGTCCCTCCACGCACTAGTCTCCCAACCCCTGTAGAGTAGTTATTAAGATGGCTGATCCGTGGGCGGTTGCTGCTGGGACGCAAGTCGGGGCCTGATCAACCCAGGCTGGGTCGCCTGGGCGAGGGTGTCTGATGTTGTGAGACCCTAAACACCCGATGACCCCAGGTCACATCACTGAGGATGTGTCCCAGCGCATCTAGAAGATGTATATTTTTCACACCAAAAGTGTTAGTGTCCCAATCTAACAATGTTCTGAGTGCTGCAAATAAGATTTTTTTTTTTTTTTAAATTTTAAAAAGCTGTCCAGAGAGAATCATCAGTTCAACACCATTTTAACAATGAGGATTCATTGTTTGACATATTACATGGCTTGTATCTGAGTGTCTATTGATAACTAAATTAACATTTCAGGGTCAGCTAAACAGATTGATGATAAAACTTCCTTTTTTGGTAAATTATATTAACATTTAAATGTAACTAATATGAAAACAACCTCTAATGTTAGTTTTGTAATGAACTTTAATGGCATTCTGGGATTCTACCGAAAGCAGATTTGTCACATGAAATGTTGGGTTCAGATATTTATTGTCTACCTTTCTGAAAGTTTATCAATAACTACGACAGTGAATAATTAAAATACATACCAATATGGTTGCACTAAACTTGGAGATAAACCATACCTTTTTGCTTATTTTGCAGTTCTTTCAATTTGGAGCAAAGTTCCTCAACTAAGGTCTCAATGCCAGAATTCTAAGAGAAGAAGAAAATAAAATGAAGTGCTTGTGTTTGTATGAAATCATTCTAACGCCTTACATCAGCCAACATGTATGAAGGAACAGGTGACAAAACTTAAATATAGTCAGGCGCAATACCTTTGTCTTTGTAAAATAAATCAGATCAAACAAATATTATTTAGATTGAAAACAGTGTCCACATTGGTCAAATGTAATATACATTTCAAATATGACCGTGTACCTAACAATCAAAGTACGGATTCCGTAGACTATAGAATATCTACTGCAATTGTAAAATTCTTTCATCTTCCATTTCCATAAATAAACACAGAAACAAATAATGAGGGAATTCACAGCAAAAAAAAAAAAATATCTGCTGGGGGAATTTGGAGGATCAGGCAGCATCGGAGGAGGAAAATGGACAGTCATTGTTTCAGGTCAACACCTTTCATCTGCCAAGTTCCTCTTTTTAGTCTTAAAAAATAAGGAGATCAGGTATTGCTGAAATGAAACAACACCCAATTAATTTGGCTCTACACTCGTGAAAGCACACTGCTCAAGGAAAATAAAACGGCAATTTCCGTCTCAGTGAACACCTCTAACTAGAAATAATTAAATTAACTTAATTTAAAAGAATAAAACAGATTACATAATAATGAAGGCACCAAGCTAAATTGGCAGATTAACTCAAAGTTCTATGGTCAAAGTAACTCGTGGTGCAGCAAAATGGGCAATGCTATCACTCTTAATTGAAAAACCAATACATAATCCTTAGTTAATGTATGCCAATTTCTTGACACTGACTGCATTTTTAAAAAAAAGGACTCCCTGCTGAAAACTACCTATTGGATCAGCAATACAATATTGCCATATCAGATGCAGAAGATGAGGCTTCCATTTCCTACCCCAGGCCTTGAACACATAACTAGGCTTATAATGTGACAGCAATATCGACAGCCACATTGTCAGAAGCTTGAAATATTAAACCAAAGGCCAAATTTGACCATTCTGGAAAATACATTTTCTAGTGCATGTTTATAAACAGTTCACACATGACCTGCATTTCTAAATTCGAATGTCATCATTCATCTTCTTGATGCTGTTTGTATAAACTTATATAACTTGCATTAATATGATTATATTAACATTGAACAACAACCACCACATTTCAAATATTCAATTGTGAGATATTCTAGTCATAAGGTACTGTTGAAACTTTCTTGGATTTACTATATCCCAAACAGTACAAGCAGACGCTTCACTTTTTTTAGTAACAGCTTTACCCAATGCATAAGATTCATTCAGATTAAGCATTCAGAATCTTTTGATGTTTGTAAAATAAATGATTTTTTTTCCTGTCCTCATGCTTTTTTATTTGGATACATGCCATTATGTTTTGCAAGACGCAACGAGTTTGCGTGCAAGAAGAAAATCTGAGTAAGTGGCTTAACCATCCAGCACGAGCCGAACACTCTGTTGCACTGTCACAGCACACAGCACCACAGGATTATCCTCACACTTGTCATGAACACTTGCTGGCAGGTCGATGGCAGACAAGTTTTACCCGGCATTTGTTTCTATTTTTGAATAGGAATCATTCTCAGGCTTGCTGCTTTGTTTCACATATTGTCTGGATGAAGCCTACCATTGTATGCTAATAAGCCTGAAAATCCAACCTGAGCCAATAAGACCCAACCAATATTTTTAAAGTTTCAATTGTTTAATTTATTGTTTGTTTTGAAGGACGCAAACAGGCCCATTTGACTCGCTGTCTGGAGGAAATCAGCAAACATTTTGGAATGAAAGGGCACCACAGAGGCATAGCTAATAGAACTACTGCCTCAGAGATCTGGGTTCAAACCTTTTCGCTGGCCATGTGGAGTTTGCACTTACTCTGTGACTGGGTGGGTTTCCTCCGAGTGCTCCAGTTTCCTCCCACACCCCAAAGACGTGAGGCTTTGCAGGTTCATTGGTCTCTGTAAATTGCCCCTAATGTGTAGGGTGTAGATGAGAAAGTGAGATAATATAGAACTAGTGCTATCGGGTGATCGATGATCATCGTGGAATCGGTGGGCCGTAAGGCTGGTTTCCATGCTGCATCTCTGAACTAAATCTCTAAACTAAATCATGTGTTGCATTTGGGTCATGTCAGTACTCAAGTCAGGATGATTAGCTTAATATTACCATCACTAGAGGGTCTGAGCTATAGGGAGAGGTTGAGTAGTCTGGGACTCTATTCCTTGGAGCGCAGGAGGATGAGGGATGATCTTATAGAGATGTATAAAATCATGAGAGGAATAGATCGAGTTGATGCACAGAGTCTCTTGCCCAGAGTAGGGGAATCGAGGACAGGTGAAAAGATTTAATATGAATCTGAGGGGTAACTTTTTCACACAGGGTGGTGGGTGTATGGAATAAGCTGCCACAGGTGTTGAGGCAGGAACTATCCACACATTTAAGAAACAGTTAGACAGGTACATGTATAGGACAGGTTTGGAAGGATATGAACCAAACGCAGGCAGATGGGACTAGCATAGCTGGGACATGTTGGCCGGTGTGGGCAAGTTGGGCCAAAAGGTCTGTTTCCACACTGTATCACTTTATGACTCCATGAAGTGTCCATTGCTCCTGATCAATAATACCTGATATTTCTATCATCATGCTATTTATCTATATGCTTGAGATTGTTATGCTCACATCAATGGACAGGTGGTCAAGAATGAAAAATATAATTGTTTCGGTTTGGGTTTAGTTGAGATTGACTGTGGCCTGGTTGAATGTTACACAAGAACAGACTACAACTAAGGAATCCAGATATTTGAAATAAATTCATGGGCATATAGGGGGCCCTTTAACATTTGACCAATGTCTCTTTAAATCAAATAATTGAAAAACCACAACAAAAATGTTTTATTCCAAGATGTGATTAATTCTGCTCATTAGTCAGATAAGAAACAGCATTACACTTAAAAACAAGTCCAGCAATTTTGTGCAGTAAATTATATTTGAAGTTAAAGTTAATTGTATATAACTTCAATAACTGAAGATGTGTGTAAACTTTCACATCACATCACATTCTTAAAAGGAAAAAAAAGTGTGAATTATAAACATAAGGCATAGAGTAGCACAGAGTGGCACCTATACAACCTTAATTAGCTGACTAGCATTGAAGTCTCATATAGGCCCAAATACAACACAATGGGCAAAGAGAAATTAACCAAAATAAATACATCAATGATATTCAGCATTTCTTTCAAACATTCACAGGACAGGAAAATAAATAATGGCATCAACAGCCTCCTTCAAACCAATAACAAGATTAAACAAATTACATATAACATGCCATTTACTTGTAAAGTTATTAAGATATCAAAAGTTTTCAGCGAGCCATATTATTTGGAATAAAAAGTGTGTTGTTCTAAAGGCAACAGATTACAATTTAAGCTACATTAGGTTACAAACTAGGAAATTGTAACACGCAGTCAAACATTCACATATCGCTCTATTGAATTTCTTAGGTACCGAGCCATACAGAATTAAATCAATGTCATCTCTAGTGTTGCATACTTGCTTAAAGATTCATTAAATTGACGGATAATTACCAATGTGTTTAAGCAAAACAAAAGAGGAGAAATTCTTAATTTACCATCCTCCTTTAGCAGGTAAAAGTTTGACGGTTCTATACACTGTATTTCCTCTTACATCATTCTCATCAGCTGACAAGCTGCGTACTGAGTCACAGCAATTTAGTACAGCCAGTTGTGCCAGAAATAGACCACAGTACAGAATGCCAAACCAATAGTTATTCCATTTTCCAATAGCAACCGGTTTAACTTGTACTCCTTAATAGGCTGTTAAAACACTTAATTTTCTGCAAATGCTGTTGTGTTGATCTGTTGACATGTTAACCATAAATGTTGAAAATTTCTAACTTATTAGTTTAGTTATTTTTTCCCCTTTCACTATATCTCCCTTCACAGAGTAAGATATGTATTACTGGCAAATCACTGGCCTCAAACCTCAAATAGAGCATACTTTCTGCTCCATATTTCTGCTATAATAGCATGCAGTTCAAGGTTTCAGCTCATGCAATTGATTTGTTGTTCCTTTAAGCAGCAGGAGCTTTTATCTGCTTATGTACCAGATCTAGGCTCCTCTGCTGGATATTATTCAAGCTACTTTTATTCCAAGTTTTATGTTTTCCAGGAATATCTACATTTTACAAACGCCAAATTCAAAAATGAGCTAGCCTATAAACTATGACAGAAGCCATACAAAACCAGAAAGTGGTGCGATTGTGCTAGAAGTACTCATTGTAGAATCCATCAGATATCTCACTCCAATCAGAAGTTTGGAGTTCTGATTGGAGTTAGCTTCCTGTGAATTCTCAACTTAATAGCAGAGAAAAAAAAACTATAGGTGCAAATGAGTAGATCAAAAGAATAAACACCCTTGGTTTTCAAAGCCGAATAAATGCCTTCAATCTAAAATATAGTACCATAGTTACCATGAGCAACGCTAAGGGCTAACTATTAATTATAATTAAATGTCCCATACATGCCATTTATTCGTTGTAGACATTAATCTATTTTTTGTTTATAATGAAAATCTCATGATAGAATGTTATAACCCACTGTTCAGGGGGTCATATTTTGCCTATTTCCATCATTTTCCGTTTCTCACAAGAACTCCTGTTATTGACCAAAGGACTGCAAGGTGAATTTTGGTGAAGCCGCCCCAATTTCCATAATTTCAATGAATTGTCTGAGCAAACTGTAATATAAATAAAATAACATTTATTCTATTTATCTACATTTTACATGGCAGTTCTAATGTCATGGTGGGCAATCAATAAATCTTTGCAGAAATTCATCAAAAGTCAATGTAAACCATTTCTTAATTTAACATGTTATACTTTCTATATGTGGTTATGAAGGCATGAGAATTGGGTTAGGAGGAAGAGATAGATCAGCCATGATTGAATGACAGAGTAGACTTGATGGGCCAAATGGCCTAATTCTGCTCCTATCACTTATGACCTGTGAATTACTTTTTAATTTCTATGGAAATAAGCAACAAACTGTTTTTAAGCCTCCAGTCATGCCTCCTATTTTTTTTATCTTCAGCATTACTAATGGCCACAGTCCTTTACCAAATAATATTCAGCTACTTACAAGTTTTCAGGATAAATTACCCTGCATTGTTTTCAGAGATGTTGCTGTTTCATCTCCCCTGAAGCATTCTGCGTTGTTCAATATACAATAATCTATTTGCTGCCACACATCCTCTGGAGGGGCAGGTGGGATGGGGAGCCAAATGACTATTGCTACAGCTCTTTAGTCTGCTTCCTGTAAATCTCTCCTGAAAGACAATTGCGTCCAGTTTTCCTTCTGAAACTGAAGAAAGATCCTGACCCGAAACGTTGGCGAATCTGAAGAAGAGTCCCCCACCTGAAACATCGACCCTCCATTCCCTCTCTAGATGCTGCCTAACCCGCTGAGTTCCTCTAGCACTTTTATGCGTTTTGCTCAAGATTCCAACTTCTGCAGTCTTGTCTCTTTCGTTTCTCTTCCAGCTTTTACCATGATTCCTAGCTCTGGTCATCTGTTCTCAGCCGGCAAGCAATTTCCCATGAAATGTCCCATACAACCTCTGCTGGCTTCCCCTACAGACCAGTCCGAGATATGTTGTGTGCCAACATAACAACTCTTCCACCAACATCTGTGGGCAAAACCACATCCAACCAAATATACACTTTAATTGGATTGGGAAAGGCGTTGAAATATCACAAACAAACATGAAATTTGATTATTTTTATTACTTAATATCGCCATATCATTACTATGCCATTAATTTTTATCACCATATCATTACAATGCCATTAAAACTTTACTTTTCCATTCCTCACCCAATATGATCCCTCTGTTGTTTGAACAAATCTCAAAGTAAGTTCAAGAAATAGGACCTTTCCTGACATTGCAAAAGCCTGAATTCAACAATTGCAGGTAAATAGCCATTCTAGTTTGTGTTGGAACGGCAGTTCTGGTGAAAGGTTTTTGATATGCAGCTTTTAACACATTTTTTATCCCTCCACGGATAGTACCCGATCTGCTGCATATTTCACGATCTCCCCTTTATTTCAGATTTCCAGCAACAGATCCAATTTTCATTGTTAAATTTTTATCCTCCACTTTGGCTGCATTCATTTATTTCTATTTATTCTCCTCCAATTTTGATAAACAAGCATTCACCACCCTCTCTTAGAAAGCCCCAACAGTGTTTGTGTCACCTAGATTCTCTTGATCTCCATACTATTACAAATAATCCCTTTGTAATAGTCTCCATGCCCCTTCCTCCTCCTCTACAACCTAAGAAAACCTATTTACTCATTTTTCCAAGTTCTGTTAAACAGTCATTGACCTGAAATTTAACTGTGTCTTTCTCTCTCTATAGATGCTGGGTATCTGTTGGGTATCTCCCATAATTTCTATTTTAATTTATGGTTGGTTTTTGGATTAGAATGTCACACATGTAGCAACAATCCCCCTAAGAAAATGAATAATTTCAAGCAGCAGAGGTTTCCAAATAATGACCCTAATTTCCACCTCTTTCTCTCATTAAAAACATTGTATTCAACCAAAAATTAGGTTGTGACATTGTTATTCATCTTGAAAACAAATAAAATAACTCTTTAAAACTAGATAACAAGTTGGAAAATATCTGAAATTATATATTTAAAAACTCATACAATTTAAAGAATCTACACCACTAACAACAGTTCCCAACATTTCACCTACGCCCCAATATAAATGCTAGAAATGCCACTTGCTTCTTCAAATACCATATTCTGCTAAATGTTAAAAATTGCAGTCACCTGTGAAAACTAAGTGATATGAATTTTATTTTGCTATTCCCAGCAATTACTGAAGGTACACATTAGAAAACCCATCCCAAGCTCAATATTTAGTCATAGTCATACATTGTGGAAACAGATCCTTCAGTCCGACTTGCCCACACCAACCAACGTGTCCCATCCACACCAGTCCCACCTACCTGCATTTGGCCCATATCCCTCTAAACCTGTCCTTTCCATGTACCTGTCCAATTGTTTCTTATTCGTTGTGATATTCCCTGCCTCAAATGCCTCCTCTGGCAGCTTGTTCCATACACCCACCACCCTTTTTGTGAAAAAGGTTACCCTTCTGGTTCTTATTAAATCTTTCCCCCTTCACCTTAAGCCTATGTTCTCTTTTTCTCAATTCCCATACTCAGGGCAAAACACACTGTGCATCTACCTGATCTATTCCTATCATGATTTTATACACCTCAATAAGATCACCCCTCATCATTTTGCATTCCAAGGATTCCCAGCCTGCTTAACCTCTCCCTCTAGCTTAGGCCCCCCAGAGTCCTGGCAACATCCTCGTAAATGATTTACTGCTTACGCAATTTTTTTAAGCAGTGATATTGCCTTCAACATAAGGATCTTCATTAAAGGAAATTGATAAAAAACCAGAGTGAAAAAAGAAAAAGAATGTCCAAAGCCAGGTAAAATAAGGGCTTTCAGTAGGCTTTTAAAAGAAGACGGCAGTAGATAGATGAAAGGTGTATCAGGTGGAAATATGAAATATGAGAAATTAACTATCTGCACGTCGATTTGAGGGGGGGGGGGGGGGGATACAATGATTCAGTCTGGCGTGAGAACCAAGATTTTAAAGTGGTTCAGGAGCAACCAAACAGGTATATAAATAATATTTATGCAGAACAAATATTAACATCAGCATTAAAAAATATCTGAGCTACTAAGCACAACCAAAATTCTTTGCATTTTTTAAATGGAAAATAAATATTCAGAGCAATTTCAAAAAATGGACGGATGTCCAATTTCAATTGGTATGTAATTCAGTAGTCAGTGTATTTCAGAAGAAATGTGGAATGGAAATAAAACCTCCATTAGGGTTATTGAAGAGAAGGAATGAGAAGATTGAAAGTTGTTTGCATGAAGCAAGATGAACTATAATACAATGAAAATCTTGCTCACAGCAGTATCACAGGCGTATATACTTAGACAACACAAAAAAAAAACCACATAAATTAAAAATAAATCGCGCACGATAGTAAAAAGAAAAAGACTGCAAAAACAAGACATTAGGGCAAAACAAGATAAGACAAGCCACTGGTGGTGCAGGAGGTGGTTTGTAGTGTTCTGTTGCCAAGGTAGGATTAGGATTGTGCAGGTCAGTTCATAGACCTTTGGGAAAGTGTGCAAGGTGAAGAGATTTGATATTTTAGGTGAGCTCAAGAATGATATAAAACAATCTATATTGAGGGAAAGGTACAGGAGGCCTAAATAAGACAATTACCTTCAGACAGTATAGACAATTTAAAGTGAACTCTATTCTAGGCTCTAGATTTTTAATATATATTTACACCCCAAATAGAAGCCACTGCTCTAGAATTGGCATTCAATTTAAATAAAAGGTTGCAATTGGTCTAGAATTGGCATTCACTTTAAATAAAATATTGCAACAACACCATTTTGAAATGAAACCAGAAAACATTGGAAACATTCAACAGTTGTGTGCAGCACTTGTAGAAAGGAAAATAATGTTAATGTTTCAAGTCAAAAACCTATCACCATGATTGGGACAAAGAAAGGTAATTTTAAGTGACTCTGGACTTCTATTGCCTACCACTTTATGTCCACTTTCCACTCATATTCCGATATCTCTGTGATTTGTGCACTGTTGCGAGTCCTAACACAAGCTCGAGGAACAACACCTCATTTTACATTTACAATTTGCAGTCTTTTGGACTCAACATCAAATTCCCCATATCCATCTAACTTCGGTAGAAACAACACGTGCTTTTTTTTGTCTATCTTGTCATTCTTTAATTGCCTGTAATTAATTTATTCAACTGTATGATTCTTGGAATACATCACCAGAACAACCTTGGCCTCAACCTATTATAGATAAGTTCCCTCTGTCCTTCCAAACTCACCTGCCATTTTCTGCGCATCATCAAATATTTTTTTAAATCTCTTTTTACTAGCACTAATGAAGGGCCTTTGACTTGAGGCATTAACTCTATCCCTGTCTACAGATGTTGCCTGATGCGCTAAGTGTTTGCAGCATTTTTTTAAAATTATATCGCCATTGTGATTTGGTATTGATCTGCCTATAGGACAAAGCTGCTCAGAAACTGTCCAACCTCAGAAATCCTAAGCAAAAGAGTTGCCTATTCTTCACAAAACTATAACAAGTGCTCATATCAACATCTTACATCATCATTCCCTGCAGCACTTTATGTTCTACATATAAAAACAAAATAAAAATATAATGTTTCACTGTAGCATTGACTTGAACGTTTAAAAAGAAAAGATCAAAACACAATAAGAGCAAAATAAATTGCGCCAGAGTGAACCAGCTTGGTTTGTGGTTACAATTAAAAGTGAATGTAATTAAGACAAATATCTTCAACCTTGTGTCCACGCAATTTGGTAAGACTGATATGTACATATCTAAGGAACTAGAGGAAAACTATTAATGTTATAACATACAAGTACATAAATGCTTAGATGGAAGAAATTACAATTGTCAATCTGCTTCTAAATCAAAAGACACGATTAACATTGTCAAACTTACCACTTTTATCAAGGCATAATTTGTGAGTTGGAAAAATCTGAGTGCTTGATTGCATGCAGTGGTGCCCTTGATCAGGAATACAACTTGTGCAGCAGGACAGATCAGTTTCTTTAATGTGAAGAATGTCACAGGCAGATTAAACAGCTGTCGTGGAGATCAGCTGCCAATCCACGTGAAGTAATTTAAAGCAGAATGATTCTCTGTGGCGGCTCTTGCTACTGAATCTTCTGCCGGAGATTTAACTCTGGTACTTTTGTTACGTATCGAAATGGCCACATGCCATATTTTACATTATGACAGTGAGCACACTTCAAAAATATTGCACAACTTGTGAAATTCTTTGGTGTGTCTTGAAGTCGCAAAATGATACATAAAATACTTATTTTTAAGGAGTCCTCAAACATGGGAAATTCAGATACATATATACATGACTTTGCAGTCCATTTGAAACTGCTCGGAACTGAAATAATCTGCGTTTCAATGCTTTAGAATTTATTAAGTTAAATGAAAAATTATTATTCAACGTCAACATTACAGGCCAGGACATGTTATTCCCAATATATTTATTGGTCTCCACAAACAAAAATGAGGAAAAAATGTCCCAGGCCAACAACGTGTCCCTGTGCAAACCAAAATAAAAACAGTTTGCACAATCATATTATTGTAGGTTTGCGGTATCTTTAACAAATATCAGTTAAAGGGCTAATCGTGTTTCAATAATAACAGTACAAGAATGAGTGGTTCCACAATTTCAAGAACGATTTCACAAATTAAGCATATATTCCAGCTTAACCTCAGTCTGAGAGACCACGGTATTGACTGAAGTGAAAATAGTTGAAAAGACAAAAGGACAAGGTGTTGAAATTCAAGAAAGCAAAACATAGCAGAGACAGAGCGAGACAAAGCTTGAGAGGGAGTGGGGGAGAGAGGGAGGGGGAGAGAGAGGGATGGAGGCAATGGGAGGAGGGGGGGGGGGGGTGGGGGGGGGGGGTAGGGAGTTTTACAACTGGACCAGCAAGAAATACTGATAAGCTATCATAGCAAGCAGTGAAACTGAATGCAATGAATCAGGTAATTTGTGAACAGATTTGTGAATAAATCAGGTAATTTCTGTACCATCATTACTATGGAAGTCTCAACAAGCAGAATCTTGCAACCAGACAAAAATGCAGGAGAAACGCAGCGGGTGAGGCAGCATCTATGGAGCGAAGGAATAGGTGAAGTTCTGGGTTGAGACTGTTCTTCAGACTATTCAGAATCTTGCAGCCTACTTTTGTTACCCAATAAAGTTGACTTTTGTTCCAGGTATTGTTTTCCCTGCAATGCCTGATGTTCTGGGGACACCGGGTAGAAGTATATAAAATTAAAAGAGGCATTGATCGAGAGACAGTTGGAACCTTTTTCCCCAGGATGGAAACATCTAATACTCGTGGGGAGAGCTTTAACGTGAGGGGGACAAAGTTTAAAGGAGATGTGCGGGGCAAGTATTTTTTCTTACACACATAGGGTGGTCAATGCCTGAAACAGACTGCTGGGGATGGGAGAGGAGGAAGACACAATAGTGGCATTTAAAAGACTTTTAGATAGGCACATGCATATGCAGAGAATGGAGCACTACAGATTATGTGCAAGCAGGTCAGAGTTGGTCTTGGCATCAAGTTCGGCACAGACATCGTGGGCCATAGGGCCTGTTCGTGTGCTGTAGTTCGATGTTCTATATTGCTAAAGTACAAAAGAGCAGAATTCAGTAAGAACATAGACTCCCATGACGCAAAGACGGATAATGTCACGGCCAGCAGAGCTACTGCCTCGCAATGCTAGAGACCTGGGTTTGATTCTGACTGGCAATATGGAGTTTGCACCTTCTCCCTGTCACTGTGTGAATTTCCTCAGGCTGATCATATTCCTTCCCTCATCCCAAAGGCGCAGGTTTGTAAGCTTAGGTGCAGGGAAAGTGGGAAAACATAGAACTAATCTGAAAAGGTGATCGATGGTCGACGGACTCAGTGGGCCAAAGTACCTATTTCCATACTGTATCTTTCAATCAATCAAAGAACAGAGAGCTGAAAAGGGCAGCACTCATGACGTTGCGAGTATTGGTGTAGAGTCTGTGAGGCTGGAGAGAGAAAGCTCAACACGAGAATTCTGCAGAGTAGCATCACAAAGAAGGCAAGTAAGTGATTGGTTGCGGATGTGCACGGCGGCTTAAACTAACGTCGCATTTAACTACATTTTTACAACTAAACAATTTTACTTAATTTAATAAACAAAATATTTTGATGAACACCTTAATTAAGTTTTTTTTTAATTTCTTTAATTAAAATTAAAAAAAAAAAATTTATTAGAAGTGAGTACATTACATTTTAATGGTACCTTTTTACAGGTTCCCAGAATTATTAAAACATTATTTGTACAACTTCCTTTTTTTTTAAAAACATTTTTTTTTAGAAAGAAATGAGAAAGAAAGAAGTAGTGAAGAATATAGTGAATGTAGAGTGAAGAAAGAAATGTGAGAAAGTAAAGCAGAAATGAGATTCTCCCACGCAACCAGTCGATGTTTTTTTTTTAATATTCTTAATCAATTTTCAGTCAAACCCAGAATTTTTAATTTTATGATGATATTACACTGCTAATACTAATTAAGTAACTAAGTAAGTAAAGTGATGAGAGGACAGGCAGTGTGTCCCTGTTGCAGTACACGGGAGCATGTGGACATTCTGTCCAGACAACTACATCAATGATAAATGTCTATGGGTCGAGAAACTTCAGCTCAGTGCTGAAGAACTGGAATCTGAG
Organism: Okamejei kenojei; assembly: GCA_035221665.1. Taxonomy (NCBI): domain Eukaryota; kingdom Metazoa; phylum Chordata; class Chondrichthyes; order Rajiformes; family Rajidae; genus Okamejei; species Okamejei kenojei. Next base: position 45,463,907 of record CM069131.1, read on the forward strand.
TAGCACACATTGTAACATATTAGGGAAGAAAGGTGCTGCCTGAATATTTGGCTTCATGAGCAGTCACGTCACTTGCGTCCTTTAGACACATAGTTAGAGATGGGTGGATGTGACTGTGAATGAGACAAGTATGAAGACCAAGGAGGGAACATTACAGGTATGACATTCTTGTAATCCTTGGGATTGTATGGATTTCAAGCAAACTGACCCCAACATCAGCATATAAGAAGAACTTCAAGTGGCGGGTTATAAAAGGTGTTTGTAACACAAGTATAGTGGGAGTGATTGCCACTGCCTTCTGCAACCAGGAGCATAAAGGGCCTGTCCAATGTGGCGATTTTTACGGCGACTGCTGGCATCATAGACTGACGCAACGTGATGACGTATAACGCGGGGTGTTTTTTCAGGCGTCGCAACATTTTTTTTGTCGCCGCTGGATTTTGAACTGTTTGGCCGAACGCACTATGGGAACTTCACTCGGCCCTCTGCAGGAACTATACATCAGGAGGTGCAACTCCAGAGCCAATAAGATCATGGGAGACCCCTTCCACCCCTGCAACGGACTATTCCTGCTGCTACGGTCAGGCAAACGCCTCCGTTGCCATGCTGTGAGAACGGAGAGGTTGAGAAGGAGTTTCTTCCCAGAGGCCATTAGGACTGCAAACTCCTATCTCACCAGGGACTAACTTTACTGTAACATTCTACTGGTTTTTTTTTAAATTGATGTTTTTGTTGTTTTTTTTCCCTTTTTCTTTCTGCCCACAATATGTAACATGTAAAAGAATATGTGATTCTGTTCATTCTGTTGTAGTTTGTTTGCTTGTTTGTTTGTTTGTTTTTTGCACAAAGTCCGCTAGCATTGCCACTTCTCATTTCACTGCACGTATGTGTATGTGACGAATAAACTTATGACGAATAGAAACTAATGACATGGGCAAGACAAGGTAAAAGGGTTTTGTCGAGATTTGGCGCAATCAGGAATAGAATTATAAAGGTAGTAATCTCCAGACTAGGTATGGACATGGTAGGAACACAGTTTGGGCAAACTGAGCAACTAAAGAGTAAACTGGCTTTAGGCTACATAAGGCAGCTGGATTGGAGGATCATTGTTGAGTGAAATCTGGAATGCTAAACAATGCAGCAAATATACTGGAGTACGGATACCTGAAATGTGTCAAGAAGGAACAGAAAACACATCAACATGTCCGGGTAAGAAAATAATGTAATAAAACAAATAGGGGCACAGGTCAAAATGCTATCTAAAAATCTAATCCTACAGCACAGTACCCAAAATACAGAAAACATTGATAGTAAGATGGATGAAAAAGCAGAGTAAATATGAATGTAATTGCTAGTAAAGGATGCAAAGCTACAAAGGCTGGAATCTAAATGTTTAAAAGTATTTAATATTTACGAAAGACATGTAAAAGAAAGGATAAAATACATAGAGTGGTGTGGTTTGGAAAGCAAGAAAGAGAGAGAAAGGACAGTGGCTTAAAATAATGAGATGTAGAATCAGTCTAATTGGCACTACTAAGCACTATGGGGCAGAAAACAATGGCGAGGGTTGACAATGAACTCCCAAACAGTAGAGGTAATGCCATTGATGACATCAATTACAAAATTAGAGATGCATGTAATAATATTCACATGTGAATATATGGAGGCTTGTATTCATTGGAATTTAGAAAGATAAGAGGGGATCTTTAAGAACCATATAAAATTCTTAAGGGATTGGATACGCTAGATGCAGGAACAATGTTCTCAATGTTGGGGGAGTCCAGAACCAGGGGTCACATGTTAAAAATAAGGGGTAGGCCATTTAGGATTGAGATGAGGAAAAACGTTTTGAACAGAGAGTTGTGAATCTGTGGAATTCTCTGCCACAGAAGGCAGTGGAGGCCAATTCACTGGATGTATTCAAGAGAGAGTTAGATATAGCTCTTCGGGCAACAGGATCAAGGGAAGTAGGGAGAAAGCAGGAACGGGGTACTGATTTTGGATGATCCGCCTAAATCATATTGAATGGCAATGCTTGTTCAAAGGGCCGAATGGTGTACTCCTGCACTTAATTTCTATGTTTCTAAAGGTATTACAGCAATATTGGGTGACTTTAATCGACACATAGACTAGCTACAGTAAATTAGCAATAATAGTACAGAGAATGAATTCTGAGTATGGGTACTATATGTTTGTTTTTATACAATTAGATGAATGAGCCAACAAGGGAACAGGCTAAGTGAAAAAGAACACAGGTTATTCTTGCCTTTATACTTTGGACAATGAAAACAGGTTAGATAACAATCAAGTGGCTTCCTTCGGGCAAGAGTGATCATAACATGATAGAATTCTAAAGTTAAGTGAAATAGTTAAATACAAAAATATAATTGTAATCACTCAATCACACTAATCAACTAAACTTTGTTGGAGCAATCACTCAAATAGGATTATATTATAGGCCACCCAAATAGCCAGCGGAAGATAGAGGATCAGATATGTAAAGATATATATATCAGATTACGGGAGGATGCAAGAACCACAGGGTTGTTGGGTAACTAACTTCCTCATAGTGAATGGGACTTATTCAGCGCAAGAGAATTAGACGGGGCAAACTTTGTTAGGTGCATCTAAGGCGGTGTATGAGTGAGGAAAGGAAAATGTCATACAGATGGAGTATCAGCTGTTGAATGAGAGAGTAGGTTCAAAGAGGTAAATGGCCTTCTCCTATTCCTATTTTCCGTTTCTATGTATGCGAATAAGACAGAAAACACACCTTAAAATTGAGCAGTGTAAGATAGAGCAAAATCATTTTTGTCAAAAAGAGGTTTTAGTTTCGATTTTGTTGATATTAAATTTACAAACTTATGCTTCCACTGCAATTTTCAGAAGATTTTTAGATGTTTAATTAATTCAACTTACTTCATCAGAGGCAGAACGCAGACACTGAACAGCAGCCTGTTTCTTCATTTCCTCAAGACTCAGATCTGAACACTTCTTTTTCCCTTTTCCCCATTTCTTGGATGTTCCTTTCTCCCAACCCAAAAAGATGTCATTTTCCTGTTTCATAAAATCAGAATGGGAGAATTAGTTTCTGGAAAAACCCATCATGTTAAAATTCCAAGTGCAGCTTGTTAATATTACAAAAAAATAAAATAAAGAGGCCTGGATGGTGGTTGCTCTGATAGTGCCTTTTCAGAGCAAAAATATTCAATTTGGATTAGGAAGTAACAAAATGCTACTTATGATTCACCAAAATATCATCTGGATACTTCCTGTTATAGAAACATAGAAAATAGGTGCAGGAGTAGGCCATTCAGCCCTCGAGCCAGCACCGCCATTCAATATGATCATGGCTGATCATCCAAAATCAGTATTTATATCTGGGCAGGATCACTTCACCACCTCCACTGACTCACTAACCATTTCTCCCTCCATGAGGACCATCTTACATCCAACCCCATAATCCCGACTAAATTCTGAGCCTACCTATCTTCAAGACTGCACCCAATTGTATACAGCATCCAACCACCATCATTTTATTCCCCACCACCACCACAATGCAATTAACTACCCCCGCCTTTATATTCAAATTCACATTTATTGTCACATGCACCAATTAAGGTACAGTGATATTTGAGTTACCATACAAGTAAAAAGAACACAATACACGATAGAGTTTAACATAAACATCCATCACAGTGGAATCAGCATTCCTCACTGTGCCGGAAGCCGATAAAATTCAGTCAATCTTCCTCATTTTGTTCACCCGTGGTCGGGGTCTTGAACCCCCCCCGCAGTCGGCGCTACAGACGGCCCGATGTACAAGCCCTCTTGTCGGGATGATCGAACCTCCGACGTCGGGACGGATCAGAACACACCCTTGGAGTTCCCGAATCGGCCGCTTCTTACCGGAGACTGCGGCATCACGTTGTTAAAACCAATGGACCAGCGGGCGGAGCACTTCTTCTGGCGATCCCCGGCGAGGGATCCCAGGCTCCATGATGGTAAGTCCGCGGCTAGAAGCTCCGAAGAACGCTGCAGTCAGCAGGCCCCCACGGTCAGAGCTCCAACCCTGGCGACCCTCGGCCAAGGATCCCAGGCTCTGCGATGGTAAAAGTCCGCGCCGCGCCTGCCGTTGAAGCTCTGGGCCCGTCTCTGGTCTGGAGAAGCCGCACCAAACCAGTTGTTAGGCCGTTAGGGGGGCAAAGATGCGACAAGGATACAAGTCCTTGCTATTTATGTTCATGTATATGTTCCTTGGGCCATCAGCACTCCACAGCAGTTAAAGCAGAAGACAATAGACAATAGGTGCAGGAGTAGGCCATTTGGCCCTTCGAGCCATTCAATGTGATCATAGCCCAATCAGTACCCCGTTCCTGCCTTCTCCCCATATATCCTGACTCCGCTATCTTTAAGAGCCCTATCTAGCTCTCTCTTGAAAGTATCCAGAGAACGGGCAGAGAATTCCACAGACTCACAAATCTCTGTGTGAAAAAGTGTTTCCTCATCTCCGTTCTAAATGGCTTACCCCTTATTCCTAAACTGTGGCCCCTGGTTCTGGACTCCCCCAACATCGGGAACATGTTTCCTGCCTCTTGGAAAGTATGCAATGACTTTTCGGCCAAGCCAAGTGAAGACTTTCCGAGCTTCCCTTTATTGCAAAGATAAGTGCACAACCTCACTGACTGTGGACCCATTGGATTAAAATGGCCTTTTAAATTACTGTGATAGTATTTTTTTTTGTAAAGACAGAATTATGAATTTTGTATGATGCATATTGGAAGGGGAGCTATTGAATTTTAAATTAACAGGGAAAACGTGCAAAGATTAAAACTAACCACGCTGGTGTACTTATTCATGAAAGTATTAATTACCATGAGAGATCACAGAGCAAGTATTGTCAAGATTAAGACCCATCTTCACACAAAGGTCACCCTTCTATCATTTTGTGCGACCCTACCATTATGCTCAGTTTAGTTTATTGTCACGTGTACTGAGGTACAAATAAAAACTTTTTGCTAAATGGGTTTGATACGTTGAACAATCCCTGTTCCAGGCGTACACTGGCCCTATCGCCGAATTCCTTCTCCGTTTCATTGATGACTGTATCAGTGTTACCTCCTGCACCCATGCAGAACTCATACACACGTGCCGCGAGTAGTCAGGGTAGGCAGTCAGTAGGCTTTTAAAAAATGTTGAAAACCGCGCATGCGCAGATTTATTTCCTCTCCGTAAGCTGTCAGTCGGCTTTTAAAAAATCTTTTAAAAACTCGTGCATGCGCAGATTGTTCTCTCCGGTAGGCAGTCAGTCGACCTTTATAAAGTAAATTGTCTTCAAAAACCTTATCTCTTAACAAAGTATTTAAAAACATATGCCGTATTTCCCGGCAATGAAGACACACCCCGATTTTGAGATGCTAAAGGCAGAAAAAATAAAAAATGAAAATAATGAAAGTAACAATTCAATTTGCCCATGTCTTCCAGATCACCTCCATTCTGAATGACTGAATGGGTGGGGGGGGTGGAGGGTGATGGCTGGTGAAGAGATGGTGGGAAAAACAGGAGCACATCGGGACGTTGAATCAGTTGTGATCTTATTGAATGACAATACTAGTTCAAGGGACCAATTGAGGTTACTCGCGCTGACACAGGAGTAAGCTCTACTGCCCGCTGTCCTGTTATCTATCGCCCGCTGACCCGCTCAGCTCTATGATCTTTGCTCTTGAGCTGGTCCCCTCACTATCCGGTCTCCGAGCCAGATCAAAAATAGGGATAACGAGAATTTCAAAACTAATACCAACTGCTTTTGTGCGCATATGTTGACAAGGCAGCAGTTCTCTCTGTTATTCTCACTTGACCGACAACCGGCACACACCTCCAAAGCCTGCGTGCCACGGGACTGGCTGTTGCGCCCTGGTCGGCTCGCTTGCCCCAGGTCTGGCTGTGACACCCAGGTCGATGGCGTGCCCCGCGAATAGCTGCCATTCCCCGGTCGGCTCGCTTGCCCCAGGTCTGGCTGCAGTTCTCAGATCGGCTCACTTGCCCCAGGTCTGGCTGCAGTTCCCAGGTTGGCTGCGTGCCCCGGGAATGGCTGCAGTTCCCAGTTAGGCTGCGTGCCACATTACTGGCTGTAGTGCTCAGGTCGGCTCGCTTGCCCCAGGTCTGGCTGTAACACCCAGGTCAGCTGTGTGCCCCGCGAATGGCTGCAGTTCCCAGGTCGGCTCACTTGGCTTCGCTTGAGTTCGGGTTACGGACAGGATCCAGGCCGTAGGTTGCCCACCCTGTGTTAGGCCTCATTGTGTCCCCCCATGTTTTAAAAAGCGATTTGGCCCAAGTCTATTGTTCTTGGCTAACAATCTAGCCTTCGATCTCCAAGATGCAGGTAAATTCTCGGGCCTTATTTTGGATAAGTAAGTATGCAGATGATACTAAGATAGGTGGTGTTGTGGATAATGAAGTAGATTTTCAAAGTCTACAGAGAGATTTGGGCCATATGGAAAAGTGGGCTGAAAGATGGCAGATGGAGTTTAATGCTGATAAGTGTGAAGTGCTACATCTTGGCAGGACAAATCAAAATAGGACAAACATGGTAAATGGTAGGGAATTGAGGAATGTTGTGGAACAGAGAGATCTAGGAATAACTGTGCATAGTTCCCTGAAGGTGGAATCGCATGTAGATGGGGTGGTAAAGAAAGCCTTTGGTGTGCTGGTCTTTATAAATCAGAGCATTGAATACAGGAGCAGGGAAGTAATGTTAAAATTGTACAAGGCATTGGTGAGACCAATTCTGGAGGATGGTGTATAATTTTGGTCGCCTAATTATAGGAAGGATGTCAACAAAATACAGAGAGTACAGAGGAGATTTACTAGAATGTTGCCTGGGATCCAGCAACTATGTTACAGAGAAAGGTTGAACAAGTTAGGTCTTTATTCTTTGGAGCACAGATGGTTAAGGGGGGGGGACTTGATTGAGGTCTTTAAAATGATGAAAGGGATAGACAGAGTTGACGCGGATAAGCTTTTTCCATTAAGGGTAGGGAAGATTCAAACAAGAGGGCATGACATGCGAATTAAGGGACGGAAGTTTAGGGGTAACGTGAGGGGGAACTTCTTTACTCAGAGGGTGGTGGCTGTGTGGAATGAGCTTCCAGCAGAAGTGGTGGAGGCAGGATCGATTTTAACATTTAAAAGTAAAGTGGATGGGTATATGGACGGGAATGGAATGGAGGGGTATGGTCTGAGTGCAGGTAGATGGGACTAGGGGAAAACAAATGGTCGGCACGGACTGGAAGGGCCGAGAGGGTTATATGGTTATATGGTTATTTTAGGGTAAAAAATACCATCTTCATTGCTGGGAAATACGGTGGCTCAAAGAAATTCTTACCACATTATTTGTACACAAACTCCATTCTTCTCTCTTTGTTCCTTAAGATACTCTTAAGATCCATGTTTGAAAAACCCGCCAAGAAACCTGCGCTGCGCAGCGCAGCACATGCATGCAGTCCACGGTGCAAAGGCAGAATTTCAGTTGCCTTTATAGACCGTTGTCATTGAAGGCTTGAAGCAGCGTCGACGGCATGCGAGTTGCACATACTTTCGCGTAATACATGTACTGCGGATGAAAGGCACGGGAGAATTATGCCAACCGAAGATTTCGATCTCTTAGGTAGGCATAATTGTCCCGTGCCTTTACTATTTATATTTAATAATTACCATTTAATAATTTTAGTCAGGGTAGGCACTGCCTACCTTGCCTCCCCTGACGGCACTTGCTAGGAACTCACGGACCATCAACTTCACCACCAATTTTCATCCTGCACACAAATTTACTTGGATGGAATGCATCACAGATTACAGTCTCCATCACAGGAAATAGATTATTGACTGGTGTCTATTACAAACCTACTGACTCCCACACCTATCTTGACTACACCTCTTCCCATCCTGCTTCCTGCAAAGACTCTATCCCCTACTCCGAGATGTCTTCATTCTTTAGGGAATTGTTTCCCTCTCCCATCATAGATGAAGCCCTCACTCACCGGCTTCCAATCAGAAAAACTCTGCACAACTATCCTTTGACTCCTTTCTCTAAGCCAAATTTGAAACCAATTGGCTAGCTCACCTTGGATTTCATATGATTGAACCTTCCAGACTAGCAATACAGCAGTGGTCTGTGGAAGCTGAGGAACTACTTCAGGACTACCTTGAGTCTATAGACTGGAACATGTTCAAGACCACTTCATCCAGCTTGAATGAGTATACCTCAGTCATCAAGCAAAGCAGGTTTTTAAACTTTAAAAATTAAGAAATGCAAGAAATAGCAATTATTAAAAAATGCATTGACAACTAGGTTTCAACAAAAACAATTAGCACCTATCCTAACCAGACACATTGGTTGAATGAGGAAACTCACGCTTCGCTAAAGTCCAGATGTGAGGCATTTAGAACAGAACAGTATAGCAAAAGAAAAGGCCCTTTGGCCCCAGGTGTTTAACACGATGTCAAATTAATCTTTTTTTGCCAGCATGTGATCTCTATCCCTCCATTCCCTGTATATTCATGTACCTCCTAATGGGCTCTTAAATGCCATCCATCTGCTTCCATCACCCACCCCTGTCAGGGTGTTCCAGGCTGTGTAAAAAGGTTGCCCCACCATTTCAACTCCCCTCCTTCCCCTTTCACGTTTGTTATTTACTGTACGCCTCTCATAACACAAGAACATGATCCTTCACTGCACAAGAAGGCAAAGTATGATTGCCACAAGGCTATCAGGGATCAAGAAAAATCTAGCCTAAACAAGCTAGAGTTTCAATTTAATCAAGTGGATGCCAGACTGGCAGGGGTCAACTATCATTACTTGCTACGAACTGAAGTTGGTGGTGACCTCTGGCAACAACGCATGTCAACCAGATGAGTAGTGTTTCTTATGCCAGGAATGAAGGGCAAACAAGGCTCCAATTAAGGGGGTATCCCCCCCACCCCCCATTGACTCCAGCCCATACATCTTGGTGGCAGCAGCAGTTCAAATCTACTTTCACATGGGCAAACTCTCAGAAAGCAGCTAGGCCACGTGGCGTCTCTGAAAAGACTCAGAATTATGCGCCAATCAACTGGTTACAGTCTTTACCAACATCTTCAAACTCTCCCTTCAGTGGTCTTCTGTCCCCATCTGCTTCAAGGAAACCACCATCATTCCAATGCCCAAGAAAAATAAAGTGGCCTATCTCAATGATTACTGGCCAATAGATCCAACATCCAACGACTATAACAAAATGCTTTGAAAGATTGGCAGTGGCCCGCATTTGCATCAGCCTTCTGAACTGTCCAGATCCTCTGCAATTCACATACAGGAAAAATAGGACTATGCTCCTGCATTACATCAATAAACTCTTGAACATTCATACCTTGTAGCACAATACACTATCATCAAGACACAAGATGACGAGTCGCACTCAGACTCCTGTCTTTTCCTTTGTTCTCCGAGTCTCTCCCTTCACGTGTTAATCTTAAATTTATTTTTTTTTGTTCATTGTTACTGAGATAGTATCACATTGATGTTTAAGAAGGAACTGCAGATGCTGGAAAATCGAAGGTAGACAAAAATGCTGCAGAAACTCAGCGGGCGAGGCAGCATCTATGGAGCGAACAAAATAGGCAACGTTTCGGGTCGAGACCCTTTCTTCAGACTCAAGAAGGGTCTGCAGAAGGGTCTCAACCCGAAACTTTGCTTATTTCCTTCGCTCCATAGATAGTACCACATTGATATTCCAATCCAAATGCAAACCTGTCCTGCTGAGTTACCCCAGCATTTTGTGTCTACCGATTTAAACCAACATCTGCAGTTCTTCCCTACACATTATGATTTATTAAATACATGAACAGTTACCATACACACCTGTTCCTGCAAGTCGTAGTCATAACTGTCATGGAGCAGAAGACTAAGGACATAGCGAGTGTAGATCATGGCGTCGATCCCACATTTCTCCAACTCTTGTCCTAGCCAGGTCTGCACTGGACCCAAAGCTTGAAAGAGAGACATTTCAGGAGCAGAATCAAGGCCTTGGCAAGCGCTTGAGGATCCCTCAGATGGTGGGCCTTCCACAACAACTGCACAGGTTGGATGCGTGAAGGTAAGTTGTTGACATTCTTAAATCTTGCAGCATTTTCCTGACTGGTATTGAAATATTATCTGGAGTTGTTCACTCCGGGTGGAATGGAAGACCAACTGCTTGGACTACCATTTATACTGGCTGCAAGTAGTCAATAGATGGAAATTTCACTCCACTGGCATGGCAGATGGCAATATAGGATCTCAAGTAGCAAAACACTCGTAGCGTGTTTGCACAATTTCAGACGCCTTTCATGGTGTTGTTGCTGTAGGGCTACTTGTGGTAGAGCCTGAAAAATATGATTAATATTGAGGTGTCATTATTAAAAAATTCCAAACGCTAGACCAATAATAATAGTAACAATTATGATACCAATTATAAATCAGCATTGAGTTGTTGGCTGAAGTGACCAAGTCCTGTGGATATTCTATGCAATGTTTAATAATCTGGAAGTATTACAGTTTTTGCCCCACATTCCATTCTTCTCCCAATTAACCTTGAAATTCAACCTCACCCTTCTTAAAGCGCCATCGCTGAAGCCCCTCACACAGAGATGCTGTTGAAATGTTCCTAAATCTGCTCCATTCAGTGTCAGGACTGTTTCTAGATTTCAACCCCACTGAATGCCTTCCTTCAATCTCAGAACATTCACTTGTAAACTTCCCTTCATCTCAGAACATTCTCTTGATTCCTAAACATTCCTGTCCAATGATGAAATTATCCATGTGCAGACTATGCTGTGCATAGGTTTGACAGTCCATGTATTAACAAATGTGTAGAAAGGAACACCGAAGATAGACCGAAGAGTAACTCAGCGGGACAGGCAGTATTTGAGAAGGAATGGGTGATGTTTCAGGTCGAGACCCTTCTTCAGACTGAGAGTCAGGGAAGAGGGATGCGTAGAGTTGAGGAACGGTGTTTTCCCCAAAGGGGACGATGATCAAGGAAAATGTAGAAATGTTAGCTGAGGGGAAGGCAACAGCAAGACGTACAAACAGTCACATTTAATCAGGGCAGTGTAACTAGTCAGAGAACTAGGATGGGGGCTACATTGCAAACTAGAATTTGCATTGAGTCTCACTGTGATAGTGGAGGAGGTGCAGGACAGAAAGGTCAGTATGGGAAGGGGAGGAGTTTAAGTGTTTAGCAACCATGAGATTACATAAGCCTAGGTGGACTGAGTGGAGGTGTTCAGCGAAACGATCATGCAGGAATTGGTCTCGCCGATACATAGGAGTCCAGGGTTTTGGAGAAGAACCAGTAAAGAATACCATGAATTTTTTGTAACAAGTGAAGCAGAGACATAAGAATTTAAAAAAAAACGCTATTTAGTGTCTGACATTCTACTTAGAGCTACCCTCTGCGGTGCTGATTTGTGATTTTCAATCTTAGAAGTCACAAATACTTACCCACTTCCTACCAGGAAGGAAGTGGGTAAGTATTCTTGCTTTAAAAAAAACATCCTCGGGGGGTAGATAGTACTGGGCTGGGAAACTGATGAAAACCCCTGCCCTCCACTGGAAAATCCCAGCAATGAATTGCTCCAATGGATTGGAGTGGACGAGTTTTAACTGTGATTGCTGTTGTTGGGAAGCTCAGGGCAAGTAGTGTGGACAATCAGCACTTAAATATGGGACTCAGCGTGCACTCCAGTTGGCATGGTGAGTACAAGCTATTGCTTGGAACTAGGAACACTTGTTCCATGTGTTGCAAGCTCATCTAGATCTTAAGGTCTCTCTCTATTGGATGTAACGGAAACTGCTATATCTCCCTCTCTGTTTGCCTGCATTGCCCACCCCTACCCAGGCTCTACAGGTAGCCTCTTCATACTGAGCTTTAGGGCAATTTGTCGTTGAACTTGCACAATGGAGGGTGGGGGAAAACGGGGGATGACAAATGAGCAGTTGTTGGGATACTTTAATTCTGTTTCCTGGCATCCTACATCGTAATGTGAATTTTAGTGCACCCCGATAAGATTGCACATATTACAGCAAAGGAGCGGGCCCTCTGTTTGTACCTCTCCTCAACTGTTCTTGTTTAATTCCTGGAGTTGAAAGATAACTAAGTTAACAAGTACAGCAAATACATTGGTAAGTGTGAGCTTTCCCCACATGCAAATAATTGTATTGGCATGCTTCCTTATTCATTTAACTTTAAAGTTTGCCTTCATCAATCAGGGAATTGAGTGCAAGAGTCAGGAAATTATGTTGCAGGTTTATAGGACTTTGGTTAGGCCACATTTGGAGTATTGCATGCAGTTCTGGTCATCCCATTACAGAAGGATGTGGAGACTTTAGAGAAAAGGTAGACCACTTTAATCAATATTCCTGCTTCAATTTAACAACCTCCTTTTCAGACTTCAGAACGAGCTTGAGAAAAATACATGTTTGTTTTTAGGTTTGTAGCATATTCTTCCAAACTATCAGGGAGAGTTTGCTAAATATGGCAAGGGCTTTCCAAATTTTCACATATAAAAAACATTCTTACAAAAATGTTCCTCAAGTCTAAATGAGTCTATAATTCAATCAAGACCAAATTGATCTGTGTTGACCAGAGTTTCAATACTCATGCAGATTTAGGTAGGATGTACTCCAGGGCCTGACAACTATTTTTATAAATACCATGGCGAACCAAGAGAATGCATCAGAAAACTTGCTCACATGAAACCGCAATTCTTCAAAAAAAGAGTACATAGGGCTTTGGAGACCCAAAACGCAGGCTAAGCTTGAACTTGTATTTGACAAATTAGCTTATTCTTTGAAGAGAAGATCCTGATTAGTGAGCTGGGTGCCATTTCCTCTTCTGTAAAATTGCCTGTTCATGAGCAAGCTGGTCCATCCTTGATTAGTTGACAAGATTAATCATTTTATTTGATGAGCAGAGAACATATTTCAAATCCAGCATGCACAGCCTTGCTTCTTCCTAGTGTCAACGCTGAACATATATATTTTATTTTCAATGGTTATTTGAATATTTGCTTTCTCCTATGAGATTCCTTGAATTGGGAGGGCACCAATTGTGCACAACCAATTTTGAAGAGGATGACATTGATGTCATTCCAGCTAACCAGGTTGAAGACCTTGCTGAAGGTCAACAGATCTCTTTTGTCATGCTTTATTCCCTCAATTTAAGTGTCTTGATATTGTGTCATGAAGCATCATTAAAAAAAAAAATTGTTAAATGTTATTTTCATACCAGTTGCTTGCCTTTTGCAACTTCCCTTCATTTCTTCTGGAGATGCATCTAGTTGATACCTTGATCATTACTGTTTGAGTCATGGCAAATATAATACTGGTCAAACAGTACATAGATTTTTTTTTTTTTTAAAGACACAAAGTGTTGGAGTAACTCTGGGCCAGGCAGCATCTCTGGAGAACGTGGATAGGTGCCATTTCAGGTCGGGCCACTTCCTCAGACTGATTGTGGGGTTGGGGGCGGTAAAGAAAGCTGGAAGAGAGTAGGGACTAGACAAAGCCTGACAGATAATAGGTTCATGCAGGTGAGGGTTTTAAAACATTTTTTTTTTAAATAGGCAGATGATGAACAAAGGCCAAAGATGAAAAGATGGAAGGTGTGAGACAAAAGATTGAAGAGTTGTGAATTGTGAGGCAGGAGGAAGGAATGTAGGTAGAAGGGAATGGGGAAGGTTGCATGGGGAGAGGGGAAGGGTTTTGTAATAACCTAAAATTCGATAATTCAATAAAGGGTTGTAAGCTTCACAAGCGGAATATGAGGGATTGTTCATCTAGTGGCCTCACTCTGGCAATGAAGGAGGTCCAGGACAGAAAGGTCAATATGGGAATGGGAAAGGCAGTTAAAATGGTTAGCAATTGGGTGATCCAGTAGGCCTTGGTGGATTGAGCGCACATGTTCGGCGAAAAGGTTGTCTATGCTTGGTCATGTCGATGTACAGGAAGCCACATTGGGATGCATTAGGTGAAGATAGAGGAGGTGCAGCTGGAAGGACTGCTGGGGTCCATGGATGGGGGAGAGTGAGCAGGTATGGGGACAGGTGTTACATCTCCTGCAGTTGCGGGGGATGGTACCCGTGGAGGAGATGGTATGGGTGGGAAGAGCTAAGTGAACCAAGGAGTGGCAGAGGGAATGGTCTCTGCAGAAGGTTGGAAAGGGCTGAGATGGGAAGATGTGACTGGTGCTGGGATCACATTGAAGGCAACGTAAATGTCAGAGGATAATATGTTGGATGCGGAAGGAGCTGCAAGGACCAGGGGAACTGTATCCTTATTCCATTTGGGAAGATGGACAGTTAGAGCAAAGCCACAAATCACAAAGGTGAGGGATCCATCTATGACAGTAGGGGAGAAACCAGGTTTACTAAACAATGAGGACATTTCAGATGTTCTAGAATGGATAGCCTCGATTGCAAATATTTCCCCTCCCCCCTACCATGCTCGTGTATGCACACACACACACACACACACAATTATCTTTGACAGCTCTCATTTTTAAATATAAACTACATATGAAAAGTAACACTGAACATATTTGCATATAATGCATTCCACAAACAAGATAGAAAGTTCAAATTCCGAATGAAAGGTACTTATATGGAATTACAGTTGCTGAGCATGTGCAGACACCAGACAACATCTTCATGGCACTAAATAATAATATTAATAATAATAATAATAATAACTTTATTACGGACTCAAGGTCCAGACAACGAGCAACATTACATTAAAAAATGCATTGCATATGAAATATCATAAATATATATAAATTCATGGTAAATCACATAAAAACATCATAATTTATATACTTAAAAAACCACAATACTTGTTAAAAATCCAGAGTAAAGGATGATCAATGTCGTACAACGAGACAAAAATACCAGTGTCTCCACAACTGGGATTCGTAGCGTGTATTGGTAACCCTTATGTTTGTCAAGGCCACAAAAAGCACATTTTTAGAGTGATTTATCCTGCAAATGAATTTATACATGTGGTGTCTTAGGATAGCTTCTAAAGTACTGATGATCATAAAAATGATCTATATATTACTGTAAATAATGTAATGATATTAGTGGATAAATGATTAACAAGGAAAAGAAGCGGGTTTCAGAGATAAAACGGGCACCAAGGAAAGAGAATGGGTTCACACCAAAATAAGCAAGTGCACTCTTTCAAAATGAGTCAGTATCATCCATCACAATAATTCATGTAGAACATGTTAAGATTCTATGATCGAGCCAGCATACATCCCAAAACCACTAGATCACTTTAACGGCCGAGTACTTGAGTTGTCAAATTGTAATTGTGGTACTGCACAAAATCATGCAAGTTATTCCACACAGCTGCCTCATAAAGAGTATCAAAGGAAAGTCTCTCAACTTTGGAACATCATGTGACTTGAGTACAATTAAAGTACTTTCAAGTTTCTTGGAATAGGCCCCTACTTACTTCCCTGTACATTTCTATGATTCCAAGAAATGTTATACCGCCTATTAATTGAACGTCATCTTGTGTTTATTTTATCTGCTTTCAATCAAATGAAACAAGCAAATGTCCTTGGCTCGTTACATAAAATGAAAGTCCGTGTGCAGTAAAATTATACTTAGGAAGAGATGTAGCAGAAAATAAAATTTCAGAGTAACACTGTTAAGAGAAATCAATAGATTTCTAATAACTAAATCTTTATGAATGAATTCAGATAAATCTCAAAGACCATGTAATTTTATTTTAAATTTGAGATTAAAATAGAATATGCTCAAAATACTCAGCAAGTAAAACAGTATCTGTGAAAAATTAAACCGAGTTCATGTTTCAGTAGAAGACTCTTACCAGAACTGGGTGAGAGAGAAAAAACAAGTTAGCTTGGGAGTACACAAAAAGCTGGAGAAACTCAGCGGGTGCAGCAGCATCTAAGGAGCGAAGGAGATAGGCGACGTTTCGGGTCGAGACCCTTCTGAAGAAGACCCTCGATTCTCCAGCATCTGCAGTTCCTTCTTTAAAAAGTTAGCTTGGGAAATGTACAGCAGAATGGGAATATGGTTTCACAGAAATGCCTCAGAGATATCTGTCCTCTTCCTGAACTTTGGCTCCCGCTCCACTACAGTTGACCCCAGCCGCACAGTTTTCATCGTATCTGCTCTAGTGATAAAACTTCCCACGCATGCTTCTGAAGTGGCTTCATTCTTTCCGAACTGTGCCTTCCCCCAAGATTTCTCCATCTCCATCCTGAGGAGTAGGTCAATACCAAATATCCACCACAAGCTAACTGACTCCCACAACTATTTCAATTAACTTACACCCAAGTCTCCTCCCAGGACTCAATTTTATTCTCCCAGTTCCTCCGCCTTTTACCATATCTGCTTAATGATGAGACCTTCAAAAGCAAGCTGCTCCAAGAAATCTTCTTTTAGCCGAGTCCAGTGATGAGCTGGAATTATGTGGTAGTAAAACTCGAGCTAGGCATTGGTGATTAGGCTTTTGTCAAATTTGCTGTTTAATAGTCCTGCTGTTAACAGCGTTCATCAGTTAAATAGATGGAGTGGCAGTTAGCTGGATTGGATTTGTCCTGCTTTTTGTGAACATGACATAGCATTTGTGCATTTTTCCACATTTTGGATCAATACTATCTTTGTAACTATACTGGAATAGTTTGGCAAGTACTGGTACGCATGTCCTGAGTGCTACAGCTGGGATGTTATCTGATCCCTTAAATCTTTGCTATATTCAGTGTTCTCTGCATTTTCTTTATATCACATGAAATGAATCAAATTGAATCAGCTTCTCTGATAATGGGGATCGCAGGGAATGCAAAGATGGACCATCTGTTCGCATATTTTCCCAAACATAGTTGGAAATACTTCAGGACTGTAGAATCCATTCGACTTACAGTTGTGTCAGTGTGAAATGTTCAAGTTCTTCCTGTGACTGTGTGGGTTTTCTTCAAGTGATCAAGTTTCCTCCGATCTCCCAACATTGTGCCTTGCAATGGTGAAGAGGCAGGATGGTGATAGATAACAATCAACATACGTGTGAGAATAGGTTACAAGGAAATGTGGGGGAAAGGGATTTATCGAAGACCTGGCAGACTTGATGGGCCCAATGGTCTCTTTCCATAATGTAAGAAAACATGGAATAAAGATGGAATATTGTTTGAGCCTTCTATCTTGGTTAGCTCTTCAACTAGCCATCAACATGCACATTGCAAAGCTTCAGTATGATCTGTTGGATGTAAGATCATTTAACCTGTTCACTGCCAAGTTTTTTTTCCCACTATTGGCCATGACCTGAGTCTACGCAGGGGTGGCACTGATCAGGTTAACCTTGTTTTTGCCGTGTAGTGTAGTTTCCATGGTCTGGCACCTCAGCATTTTAATCTATGCCTGATGCTGCTACCAGCGTGCCCCTCTGTATTTTTCATTGAACCCAGATTGATCATCTGGTTTAGTCGGCATGAGTCAAAGATAGTTTCATTGTCATATGTACTGGCAACAGAACAATGACATTCCTATGCTGCAGCTTTTGCAGCTTCATGGTTTGTGAATGTTGAGATCACCAAGAGCCGTTCACTCCCACCTGCACATCACTGTGCTGCCACTCTGGTGGATCAATCCTGCCAGTGGACAAGACATACCCAGGGACAATGATGGATTACTTTGTTCGTAAGATATGAATCTGTAAGACAAGATCAGGCTGTTGATCAACTAGTTTGTGAGACAGCTCTCTCCCAACTTAGACTCCAGCTCTCACATATTCCTGAAGAGGACTTTTCACGGATGAATGGGCTGGAAGTTGCTTTCCCCATCCGTACAGGGCGCCTAGGTAAATGCCATGTAGTCTATCTACTTTTACTTATCAGTTTGAAAGCACAGATATTGGCACAACTGAGTGGCTTGCTTGGTCACATCTGAGGGCATTTCAGAGTCGATCACTTGTGGCAAGTCTGAGGCACATGTAGGCTAGACTGGTTAAGAATGGCAGGTCAGCCTCCTGAAGGATACTATGTGAACTAGATAGGGTTTTAGTTACCATGGTTATCATTGCCAAAACTATTTCCTTTATAACAACTAGTTTTAACAGAGATTTGTAAAATGAATTTAAATTCTTCATCTACTGTGATGGGATTCAACCTTGGTTCTCTGGTTTTCTAACTTCCCTCATGTATGACTTGGGTCTGATATTTAAGATGATAATCCTTTATCCAAGTCTCTCTGGCCAGTAGAAAAAAATTATTTCTATTCGTTCCTTACAAAATCGTTAAAGCTTCCAACAATCACTTTTTAATTTTATATAGTCCAAGGGATATAAACATGGTTTATGCAATCATTCCTCCATATGTAATCTCTGAACCTAGTTGTACACCTAGGGATGCAGGGATTATGGAAACAATAATATCTTGTAAACCAACTAAAAAGTAAGTTACCAATGTTTCGTACTAAACGTCCAACAAGCGAATTCTGTGGCACAGTGAGAATCAAACATGTTATAATGTCACTTGATATGGTTCTACCGATTTACTTTTCAATTGAAGAGTGGTGTACCAAACTCCAAACGGTCATCACATTAAAGGGCCTGTCCCACTTGGTGATTTTTTCGGCGACTGTCAGCACCATTGACCGACATATCAGGTCACCGAAAAAATTGCGGCATGATGACATATGATGCGCGATGTTTTTTCAAGTGTTGCAACATTTTTTTTGTCGCCGCTGGATTTTGAAATGTTCAAAATCTTTTTGCGACACTGATATTAGGTATGTTATAAAACTTACCTTTAGCGGCGCTGCAGTTCTGCCACTGCCCGTGTGCACGACTTTGCCGCCTTTGAGAGGGGGGCAGGTTTAAAATGCGATTTTTCTTCAGACTATTCAAATCAATTTTGAACAGGCTTTTTAGTTGCTGAATAAAAATAGCTTCGACTGCCATTTTATTAAGTTTATTAAAATTAGCGCTGGAAAAATTAAAAGCATGAGTAAATTAAAAATAATCTTTTAATGCCGTCAACGCCGACAATGGGACGGATCTTACGCAGGGGACAAAAGAAGGTACAGTTTATTTTTACATAAAAACGTGCTTCTTAGGAAGCCTTTAATCAAAATTTCATGTTGCGAAAAGGTGACTAAAAAAAATATACGAACCGGCAATATTTTTCCTGCTTGGGGGTTAAATTCACCGCAAACCGCAACGTTCCAATCCATCGCATTTCACAAAAAAACACTCGCAAGTTGATTTAAATGGCCATTCATTTACGGGAATTAAACACTAAATTCCTTCAATTTGGCCTATGAATTATGGTGTGAATGTTATTTGGACACTTAGGTTTTTTTTTAAATGTTAACCTTTTCTTAAGAAATGGATAGATGTTTAGATCTAGTAATTGAATTTTGTAATTAGCTACAATTAGGTAACTAACTAATTATATGCTTTAATTTCAGGTCATCCAAGTAAGATTGTTTCATATTTGTTTCAGAATGCTTCAATCTATAATAACTGAAAATTTCATTCAGTTCCCTTAATTTTTAAGAAAGTTATGGGCTTTTGACTGTCCTTGATCACAGCTTTTGTGTTAAATCAATGGAAAAGCAATAGGGAACAAGATGCTAATTTCTGAGTATGAAAATGGCCATAACATTTTTAATACTGAAGATATGAAAGTGAATTAGGTGTCAAATTAAACTTCTTTTTATGCTTTATCTGATGGGATAAATTGCAGACTTGATTTTTTAAATCACAAAATTTTGTAACATTGCTACTGATATGATGCCGGCAGTCACCGAAAAAAAAAAATCGGCAAGTGGGACAGGCCCTTAACTAATTGGTGGGAAGATTCAGTTTATATTTTTTTATATATAGCTAAGAAATGCATCTAAAGGGGTATTATGCAATATTACTACAAATATTCTGTAAATTGTAAAGGAGTGTAAGTTAGCAATATTAAATGCAATAGATATACAACCAAGGAAATTAGAAACTTTCTTACACAAGTTGTGAAGTGGCAAAATTTATTTCCTGGGTTACCGGTTAAGGCAGAAATGTTCAAGGTTACACCAGATGAAACACAGAAATAGGGTGGATAAATGCAATTGGAACTATCATGGAGCAATATGGAGTATCTTTAATGTTGTGTCTTATCTTTATTCGTGTGCTGCAATGGCAAGTCAAATTTCACGACACCAAATGTGATAACGCCCTGGAGAGGAAAAGACTACAAAAAGTAGTAAGCACTGCCCAGTCCATCTTCGGCTCTGACCTTCCTTCCATCGAGGGGATTTACCACAGTCGTTGCCTCAAAAAAGCTGGCAGTATCATCAAAGACCCACGCCATCCTGGCCACACACTCATCTCCCTGCTACCTTCAGGTATAAGGTACAAGAGCCTGAAGACTGCAACGACCAGGTTCAGGAATAGCTACTTCCCCACAGCCATCAGGCTATTAAACCTGGCTCGGACAAAACTCTGATAACTAATAACCCATTATCTGTTATTTGCACTTTATTAGTTTATTTATTCATGTGTATATATATTTATATATGGTATATGGACACACTGATCTGTTTTGTAGTAAATGTCTTCTATGTTCTGTGTGCTGATGCAAAGCAAGAATTTCATTGTCCTATCAGGGACACATGACAATAAACTGACTTGAACTTCAATAAATGTCCTTTGTAAATGTCCTTTGTATTTGCTGAAGTAAATGATGAAGGCTGATGTAATTTGGTGTTGAATGACTAATTTCCTTATATGCAAAATAAAACTTAGCTTGCCTTTGCCTTAAGAGGCTGAGCGACACAAAAACAACAAAAGGACATAAAGTGCTGGAGTAACTCAGCGGGTCAGGCACATCTCTGGAGAACATGGATAAGTGATGTTTCAGGTCCGGACATTTCTTCAGACTGAAAGGTCCCGATCAGAAACATCACCTATCCATGTTCTCCAGCGATGCTGCCTGACCCGCTGAATTACACCAGCACATTGTGTCCATTTTTGTAAACCAGCATCTGCAGTTCCTTTGTGGCACAGCGAGGGTAGCACAATGGCTACCTTACAGCGCCAGAAACTCAGGTTCGTTCCCGACTACAAGTGCTGTTTGTACAGAGTTTGTACGCTCTCCCCGTGACATGCGTGGGTTTTCTCTAGTTTCCTCTCACGCTGAAAAGACATACTGGTTTGTAGGTTAATTGGCTTGGCATAATTGTAAATTGCCCCTAATGTGTGTGGGATAGTCTATATGGGGATCGTTGGTCAGTGAGGACCCGGTGGGCCGAAGGGCCTGTTTCCGCACTGTATTTCAAAACTAAACAAGTTCCTTCAGTTATACAAGGATTGCCATGCTCACTTGGAACAAGGTAAACCACTCTGCATACCTCAATTTAGATAGATATATGGGGTGGGAGATTGCAACCTTCACGTAGTCCACACTGTTTCGACGTACACAAACAGAAGATCAAACAGAACAAGTTGTCTTAGGGTCTGAAGAAGGGTCTCGACCCGAAACGTCGCCTATCTCCTTCGCTCCTTAGATGCTGCTGCACCCGCTGAGTTTCTCCAGCATTTTGTGTAACCCCCAAGTTGTCTTACAACTTTAGGTTGTGCACGCCATATGCAAGAAGAAGATAGATATATGTTCAACAAAGATCCAGCATCACGACAAGCAAGCTAATTGCAAAGTGACATACTTTGAAAGCATGAGTTACATTCCCTCAGGATATTTAATATTTGGAACAGCAATTACCCTTTAACATTTGTTTGCATTGAATAATCTACTTGGAACAAGTGCTGTTTGATTTAGAACAGCCTGTACACCTTGTGAATAATGCAGATTCAAAAGTCAATGCAAAATCTCAAAGACGGATGATGCCTGAAAGTTTTAAATTGTGCTCAGGCATCAATCAAAACTCAGGGCCAAAATAACAATAAATCCAATATTACAGCTTTTAAGGAACCAGAAATCAACAATTTACAAAAGCCAAAAGGAGCAATAAACTCAATTTTTGTTCAAACTATTCACAAAAAGAACCAAACTGGAACTGACAGTAACCCAGAATTGAAGATAATCCAGAAAGAGGACAACACAATACTGAAGACTATTCATTAAAATTCATAGCAATTAAAAAAATAGAACCTTTAACTAACATTGGGGCTCCAGGTGGCATTTTTAAACAAAAAAAAAATCATCTTAGCCAATAATATAAAAAATAAAGTGGATGAGTAAATCCTTGGTCAAATAACAGAAGATGTGAAAGGTAGAGCAGGAGAAGGCACATGAAAGATTACATGGCAAATTAAATTTGATGGTGTAATTAAGCTAGGATATAAAAATATAGATGTTATGTGGCAGTGCAGAAAATTACAAAGATTGTGAAAGGCAAGCCTATGGTGGGATTTGTACACAGGAATGAGATTCTTCTAAACTAGAGTGAATACAGATCTAACCGACCCAATATGGGCAGCACAGTGGCACAGCTGCTTCATCAGAGCACCTCAGCTGCTGCATCACTGCACCTGACACCCAGTTCGATCCTCAGGTGCTCTCTGTATGGAGGTTGCACACTCTTCCTGTGGCCGCATGGGTTTCCTCCGAGTGTTCTGGTTTTCTTCCCACATCCGAAAGACACCCAAGTTAATAGGCCTCTGTAAATTGTCCGTTGTGTGTAGGGAGTAGATGCAAAAGTGACATGACAGAATTAGTATGAGTAGTGATCAAAGGTCGGCATGGACTCGGTGGGCCAAACCGCCCTATATCTCAAAACTAAACTAATATCTCCCCAAACATCCTGCAATGAATGAGTCTAGTTAGATTGTTGCTACAACTTCCTTTTTGGCAAGTGTATCATTTATTATGTTAGTAGAGCATATCTGTACAAAGTGGTCTCAGCAAGGCACAATGAAACTGAATTCCACACGTTACTCATTTAGCTCCAAAAATAATATTCAATGTTGTTATTGAGATGATGAAAAATAATCAATTTGTAAACAAAAATGTCCCCGAGTCAAATAAGCCTCATTATTTTAATCTTGGTTCATTCATTCAATTTGAGCTGGTAGCCCCCCCAAGGAATTACATTAGACCTCTGGCAAAATGAACATAGGATCAGAAGGCAAAACAGGAATAACATTCCCCACCATTGCTCAACGCAATAGAAGAGTGAAACCCAAGTTGTCATCATCGGCGATAGTATTCCCAGAAAGAGTTAATACCTTCCTCAATTTTTACAAGGGGAAACGAAATAGGCTATTTTTAAAATGACACATTGTATTTTTATGTATCACAGTTTTATTCAATTGATTCTGCCCTTCCTGATATGACAACAAAGGCCAGCAGAGTTCATTCATTGATGTGCTTCCTACTCTGAATTAAAATCATTCTGTAGATCTAATTTTTAGCTTCATACCATCATAAATCAGTTTCCAGTATTAGCTGCTATTAGTACATAACTGCTAGGCTTTATAACATCCTACATAAATGGTCCTAAAGACAGGCTATAAAATGTACAACACAGGAAACAAAGGAAATTATACTGCCACTTAGGATATAATGCCCCAACAAGAAATTATGCTTTTCTGATTTAAATTCACAATCGCAAATTAAAAGCATATCTACAAGTAATCTTGTGTAAATGATAACTAATGCAGGATCAATTCAGAACAGATTTTCAAGAGGACATAGTCACATTTGTTTGACATATCACAGGCTCCATTTGCAATACCAGCACAAAAAACAATTGTCAATCTATAGTTTAATATCCCAGACTAGACTACAAATCCTATAAAAACATTGATGAAACGTTATGTTCCTATGAGCTCCATTATGAACAAAAAAAACCCGCCAAACTCAAATTTGAGCCCCAAAGAGAGAATGATCTGATCCCACAAGGTACCCAATTTCTTGCTGAGCGCAGATAATTTTCAACTTAATTGAAAAACACGGCAACAATTCAATATACTCCCTTGACATCAAACCACTGGGTTTCACCTTCACATAAATTAGAACTTAGTTATTCACCCATCTATACTTTTCCTTATCACAAATGAAAATTGCTCATCTCTTTTGATATCTGCAGCAATGAGTCATAGGTCATAGAAAGATCAATTATTATGAAGTATCTTTATTCACTGGTCACATAGCTACCAATTGTAGAGTCATCAGTGATCCATGCTGCTAAAGGTCTTTGGCTTTAGTTGCAATTACACTACTTACTTTGTCCAGCGGAAGCAAGTTACTCAAGTGACCAGGCTGCCTGAACGCAAAATAATGGATTGTAGAGAAGTGATCATAGATAATGGTTCTGGGTTCTGCAAATCTGGGTTAGCTGGTGACTGCTTTCCAACATCAGTAATACCATCAATTGTCGGTACATTCAAAGCCAAGGGAAACTCGCGTGAATCATGCCCAACAGAAACTTATTTTGGAAAAATGGCTCAAGCTCAGAGAGGCAGTGCGACTTTAAAATACCCCATTGAACGTGGCACAGTAACTTCTTGGGAGCATTTAGAAAAACTCTGGAAGCACATTTATGCATCTGAGCTTCATGTCAAATCAAAAGAGAGGCCAGTTTTGATGACTGTTGCTCCATTGACATCTTTCTTTAACAGAGAGAAGATGACAGAAATCATGTTTGAATGTCTGAATGTGCCAGCAATGTATCTGGCTATTCCTGCAACTCTGGCACTCTATGCATCAGGACGAACTCGAGGACTAGTCTTAGATAGTGGTTTTGGATTAACTGACGCCGTACCCATCTACGAAGGCTACTATTTGCCTGATGCTGTTAAAAGGCTTAAATTAGCAGGAAATGATATTACAGAAAATATCAAGAGACTCCTCTTGGAAAATGGACATAATATCCCAAGTACAATCCCGAAAGAGGTCTTTGAAAACATAAAGGAAACATTGTGCTATGTTGCTCGTGATCCTAATCAGGAAGCTAAAAATCAGATGGACAATCTACACCAGGAATACACGCTCCCTGATGGAAATCTGATTACAATCCAAAACGAGCTCTTCAAAGCACCAGAGGTTCTCTTCACAACAGCAAATGTGTGTTCGGAGGAACCTGGAATCCATAAATTGATCTACAACAGCATTTTAAGATGCGATAGATGCTTGAGAAAAGATCTATTTTGCAACATAATACTCTCTGGTGGTTCCACAATGTTCCCGGGTCTGGAAGAAAGATTACTCAAGGAAATTAAGTCTCAAGTACCCAGTGGAGTACAAGTTACTATATGTGCACCAAAAAACAGGAATTATTCTGTTTGGATAGGTGCTTCAATTTTAACTAGCTTATCAGCATTTAAGGATATGTGGGTCACTTGTAATGATTACAGAGAATACGGGCCAACCATAATTAACAAAAGGTGTTTTTAAGAATTAGTTGATTAAATTTTGCCTGCATCAAACCCATTAATAAATCATTCAAAATCAATCAATTGTGTTTAATGGTCAAATTTAAAATAAATAACTGAGTTTATTAATTAATACAATCTAACAGTAAATGCAGTTTATTTTTTAAGCAATCCAAGATATCCAGCAACCTCAGCCCCAACAAATAGCTCGAGGATTAGCAGTCCGGGTGGTGGTTTAACCAATAAGTGTAAAATTACCTTTTCTAGAACTTTCTTGAGCAAACCACTTTTCTTTGAGAATTTAGGATTATCCAAGGAGATTTCTTGGGACTGTAAACAATTCTATGACTGGGGCAAGGAGCATATCAAGAATGTTTTAATATGCACCTTTTTGAACAATCCAATAAATTAACTCATTATTCGAACCCATGTAATCTTAGTCTGTAATCAAGTCCACCAGATATAAGAATTATTGGGAAGGGGCACATGGTTGGGAGATATTGCAGCACAGCCTAAAATTACAATTCCATTATTCATATTGATTTTTTTATTACAATTAACACATAAACGCCACACCTTTTGTTCTTCCAGCCAACCAACTCATTTCCGAAATTAGGGAACACATTCTCATCTCCCATAGCTAAACTTGCCTTTCTAGAGCTCTGAACTTTTCCCCGCCAAATTTCCACCCAGAAAAAAATCAACAGAGACGATATCCTGTTTGATTGCAGTGCAACCTTCCGCCTCAATTTCCTTGAACATTCCATCATCTGAAATGTATGATCCCATCATTCTTCTCAAATGCTTTTTTCTCCCCATTATCTTGCTGAATGTGGCTATCCTTGCCTAGTTGAATTCTCTTCTATCCAGTTGTTGCCAGAGAACTCTCTACAGTGGAATTTCTTACCACTCTTACGCCACCATCGCCAAGGGGTCCTCACCCATTTTTACTTGTTTGTGTATTTCTCATTTAGGTGAGCACTCCACGGCATTCAAAAATTGTTAATTTCCACATATGTACTGACAAATATCCAGCAGATACTGAGAACCTTGATAGGAGGCTACATTTCATTATCCAACATCAAATCTTGTTCAGCTAAATGATCATCAAATGTTTAACTAGAACTATATAAAGATGAATACCATTGGATTTCAGGGGTGGATCAACAAAATCTATATATAGCTATTAATAGATCATTCCTATGAAACACTCTACATGCTTGCAAATCTTACACAAGGTAGCACAATTACCACAACATTGAACATTCAAGATTTATAAACCAAAATCCCAAATCACAATATAATGTGGAAGCATTCAAGTTCAGTTTAATTTTTTTTTTTTTTTATTTTTATTAGAAGTAATGTACAGTACAGTAGTATAAGCCAAAAATAACATAATACATTTCATGTACAACTTCTTGTTTTAAACTTTAATAATAGGAAAGTAACAGAAGGAAGAAAAAGAGAAATAGAGAAGGTTAGATAAGATAGTAAGTACGTGAGAAAGTGAAAAGAAATAGCCCGTAAAGACGTAGAACGCAAGGAAGAATTTAACTTAAAAAAAAATTTAATTAAAAAAAGGAAAATATAAGAAAATAAGATAACATAAAAGGGATGTACCTACTTCATATCTTTACACACCCCTCACCAGGTCCTGAAACCGTTTATTCCCAAAGTTATGTTGCACCCTATGCTTGTAATAAGTCGATAAATGGAGACCAAATCTTTAAGAATTGGTCTGATTTGCCTGCTAGGATGTATCTCATGTCTTTGAGGTGTAACATTTCGGACATATTTGAAATCCACATTTTTACCGTCGGTGTGGGTGCATTTTCCCAAAATTTAAGTATGGGTTTTTTGGCCATTATTATTCCATAATTAAGGAAACTCTTTTGGACGAAGTCAGCTCAAAGCCGACTTCCATTGTTCCAAAAATAATCAATTCTGCGTTCAGTTTCAATTTTATTTAAAATAATTTTGTAAACATTTCAAAGATTTCATTCCAAAATGTTTGCATTTTTATGCAAAAAACAAAGGAATGTGCTATAGTTGCTTCTTGAGATAAACATTTATCACAAGTGGGGGAAACATTTGGAAAGATTTCACTTAGTTTAGTTTTCGAATAATATAATCTGTGTAGGATTTTAAATGGGATTAGAATATGTCTTACAGTAATCGAGCATTTATGCACATATAGCAAGTGTTTATCCCAACTCTCTTT
This sequence comes from Okamejei kenojei, assembly GCA_035221665.1. Lineage (NCBI taxonomy): Eukaryota > Metazoa > Chordata > Chondrichthyes > Rajiformes > Rajidae > Okamejei > Okamejei kenojei. The sequence goes on from CM069131.1 coordinate 45,491,548, forward strand.
TGAGATTTTTATAGATAGTTCTTGTTCCCAATCTCTTCTAAATCTATCGGATGATGGTATTTCTATATTTAGAATGATATTATACAAGTATGATAGTAAGTTAGTTGAGTCCGCCTTTCTGTTCATAGTTTCATCTAGTAGGTCAAGTCAAATTTTGGTATTCTTGTGTATGTTTTTTCAAATAATCACGGATTTGAAAATATGTAAAATATTGATTACTTCTCAGATTGTATTTAAGTTGTAGCTGTTGGAATGATAAAAAAAATTCCAGTTTCATACATGATTCCAAACGTTTTAATTCCTATTATTTCCCAATGTGTAAGTGATTTATCAATAATGGATGGTTTAAACGACAGATTATTAACTATAGGAGAGAGAAGCGATAGGTTTCTTAATTTAAGGGTTAATTTTATTTGTTTCCAAATTCTAATAGTACTATGAATAATTGGATTTTTCTTGTATATTGTATTATTCAGTTTTATTGGTGAGAGAAGGATCGCTTCTATATTAAAAGGGGAACAATCCTCTCTCTCTATTACTATCCAAGCCACCCTTTGGGCAGAATTGTCCAACAGGTGAATTACATTTTTGACATTTACTGCCCAATAATAATACAAAAAATTAGGGAGTGTTAATCCACCAAATTCTTTAGGTTTACACAAGTGTCTTCTTTAAATTATATGGGATTTATAGTCCCATATAAAATTTGTGATATCAGAATCCAATTTTTTAAAAAACTTTTTAAGTAAGTATATTGGTATTGAAGTTCAGTTTAATTCAAATTCATTCCAAATGCTTCCTGAAATTTATCTCTTCCATTTTTTCCTCAGCAAATGAAAATAAAATATAAAGTTTTTAACAAAGCCCAAATATAGTCCACCTCAATATAGTTACAAAGATAGGCCCCTGAATTAAAATGTGCATTTTAATACAATTGAAAATGTATTGAAGATAAATCCTAAAATCTAGCTCTGTTAAGTTTACATTCAGATTTTTATCTGGCCAGTCAAAAATACAAAATATCTTGCAAAGGCATCTCTTCCCAGGTCTGCAATGTTACCACTGGAGTGCCACCACAGATCAGTTCTAGCTCTTGTATTTTTCATTTCATCCAGAAACACAATTTAAAAAATAATAAAAATAGGTCATCATTCCAAGTGATTTCTGAGTAAACTTTGAGATGATCCAAGATATTACAGAAGGTAACTAAATTGGCAATACGGGGAAAAAATATGAAATACAAAGGTAACCTAGCCAATAACATAAAATAGGATAGCTAGAGTTTCTTCAGTTATATTTAAGAGTAAGAAAGAGGCAAGAGTGGAAGTTGGGCCGCTGGAGAATGATGCAGGAGAAGTGACAATCGGGAATAAAGAAATGGCAGGAGAGTTGAATAACTTTTTTTGCATCAGCCTTCACAGTGGAAGACACCAGCAATGTGCCTGAAATTCAAGAGAGTCAGTGGTTGGAAGTTAGTGGAGTGGCTATTACTAGGGAGATGGTGCTTGGGAAGCAGAAAGGACTGAAGGTGGATAAGTCACCTGTACCAGATGAACTGTACCCTTGGATTCTGAAAGAGGTAGCTTTATAGATTGTGGAGGCATTGACAGTGATATTTCAAGAATCACTAGAGACAGGAGAAGTCCCAGATGATTTGAAAATTGCCAATATTACCCCGCTGCACAAAAAGGGAGCAAAGCAGAATAGTTGGAACTATAGGCCAGTTAGTCTGACTTTGGTGGTTGGTCAGATTTTAGAGTCCATTATAAAGGATGAGGTTACGGAGTGCTTAGAAGTTCACAATAAAATAGGCCGATGTCAGCATGGATTTATGAAGGGGGGGTCATGCTTGACAAATTTGCTGGAATTCTTAAAAGTAAATAGCAGGACAAAGGAAAGCAAGTAGATGGTGTTTAATTAGATTTTCAGAATGCCTTTGATAAGGTGCCACACGAGGTTGCTAAGGAAGATGAGAGCCCACATTATCAATGGGCAGATACTAGCATGGGTAGCGGACTGGCTGGATGGTAGCAGACAAAGAGTGGCAAGGAAAGGGGCTTTTTCTGGTTGGCTGCCAGTGACTAGTGGAGTTCCGCAGGGGTTGGTGCTGGGACCACTTTCTTCACATTGTATGTTAATGATTTGGACACGGGGGTTGAAGGCTTTGTGGCCAAGTTTGCGGATGATATGAAAATAGGTGGAAGGGCAGGTAGTGCTGAGAAAGCAGGGACAATGTAGAAGGACTTGGACAGGTTGGGAACAGGGTCAGAGAAGTGGCAGATGGAATATAGTGTGGAAAAGTGTGGTCATGCATTTTGGGAGTAGGAATAAAGGCGTAGACTATTTTTTAAATGGGGGGAGAATCCAGAAATTGGAAGTGCAAAGGGACTTGGGGGTACTGGTGCAGGATTTTCAAAGTGTTCATCTGCAAGTCGAATCGGTAGTAAAGAAAGCAAACTCAATGCTGGCATTTATTTCAAGAGGGCTTGTATACAAAAACAGGGGTGTAATGTTGAGGCTCTACAAGGCGCTGGTAAGGCCGCATTTGGTATATTGTGAGCAATTTTGGGCACCATATCTGAGGAAGGATGTGCTGGCTCAGGAGAGCATCCAGAGGAGGTTTACAAGCATGATCCCAGGAATGAGTAGGCTAACCTAGAAGAATAAGGGGGGACCTCATTGAATCATAGTGAAAGGTTTGGATAGAGTGGATGTAGAGAGGATGTTTCCACTAGTGGGAGAGTCTGGGACTAGAGGTCATAGCCTCACAATTAAAGGTCTTTCTTTTAGGAAGGCGATGAGGAGAAATATCTTTAGGCAGAGAGTGGTTAATCTGTGGAATTCTTTGCCACAAAAGGCCAAGTTAGTGGATATTTTTTAAGGCAGAGATAGATAGATTCTTGATTAGTTCAGGTGTCAAAGTTATGGAGGAGAGGTAGGAGAATGGGGTTAGGAGGGAGAGGTAGATCAGCCATGATTGAATGGCAGAGTAGACTTGATGGGCTGAATGGCCTAATTCTACTCCTACCACTTATGAGCTTATGATATTGTCTCTATCCCTTGCCCATGAATTTCATTTCCATTCCTGTCAATGTTAAAACTGAATCAGACTGTTCACCACTAATCTAACACTTCGGATTGACACCAAGCTAAACTTCTTGACCCATACCCTACTCATCACGAAGATCACCTATTTCCTGCTTTGTAAGGTTGCCTACCTCCATTCCTGCCTCCACCCAACAACTGCAAAAACGCTCACTACCTCATCTGTACTTTTATTATCTTCAGAATAAATTATACCAATGCTCATCCATTATTTTCCATTTTTCCACCCTCCACAAACTGAATTTGAACCAGAACTCTGGACTCATTCCACATCAAATACACACATAAGTTGCATATACCCTGCGATACTGAGCTCGCTGATGCAAAAGAAGGAAGATTCTCAGAAAAATCATGTTTGGTATGCATAATTTGTTTACTTGAGCAACATTTAAGTGAATCAATTTAGATTTTATTACCTTCGGAGTCACGTGAGTGACTACGTGAAGAAGAGCCCGCCTCACGCTTGGTAACGGCATGACGTCGACGCTGACGGCAGAAGGTGGAGCTGCAGTAAAGGAGCAGCTCCTCGCAGCGGTCGGAACGGCCCGCAGGTAAGTGAAGTTACATCGGCGCGGGTTTTTAGGTTAGCTGGATGTTCCAACAGCGAAACTAAAAGTAAAATTTAGACGTTAACGTGCTGATGAGCACAAGATAAAATTTTAACAAAAATGGAGAAATCGGGAAGGAAGGCTTCGCGGGTGAAAAGAGCCTCCCGGGGTGAAAGTAAAATATACGGGAAGCGAAAGCTAGAGTGGACCCGGTTCCGATACCGTTGGCCACTAATTTACCCGATATAGAATTTCCAGATTCTCCGGAAATTATAACCACGGAGGAAAGTGTTCCTAAGAAATGCAAAAAGAAAACTGTGAGGCCCGTGGATTCTGATGATTCTGATTTTGAAAGACCTCCAGTTAATAAAACTATGTGGCTAAAAATGGAGCATATGGAGAAAGTTACTCCAAACTATTATGAGACAAGGGTCACAGTACCCTCATGAATCCCAGAAAATCCTGAGGGGTTTCAATATGATGAATATGGGCTGTGGGCCAAGTTGGGAATATGATACTCCAGACCCACGAGTTGGGCTGGAAGAAGTCTCATGGGATAATATCCCGATGGAATTAGGGCTGCAGAAGGCAGACCCTGCTGAATTTGAAATGATTTTGAAAGCACGCCACAAAGTAAAAAGAAAAGGCTTGATCTGCCTGGGATAGCACAAAGTTTTGCTATACCTGAAGGAAGTGGTGAGGATATGGAAGAAAGCCTGGCTGCCAATATAAATTATATGGTATCTCACCAGCTTCATAGTACTGTGATGAATGAATTATCAGAATTATATAAAGCACCAGGCAATTGTGCCTCATTGGAAGTGCCTACGGTGAATCGATGGTATGGGCATCTATGACTCCAAGTATGAGAGCCCAAGAAATGAAATTTCAAAAGGTGCTAAAATTATTTTCGGCTGCCATCAACGGCATTTGGCAGGCAAATGGAGAAACTGGAAATGGACAAGATTCAAAGAGATACTTTGGGTTTAATGTGCAATTCGTTTTATGAGATCAATTGCATGAGGAAATGGCGATTCGGCCATATTTCACCCTAGATATGCAAGCCTGTGTCAAGAAAGTGGAGTTCAAGCTCCTGGATATTTGTTTGGAGAAAATCTGCCGAAACAACTGAAGCAGTTGGATGAAGAAGCTAAATATTTTTTAGCACTATTAAGCCTTTTGTCTTTGGACAAAGGAAAAGGGTTTTTCGGCCCGAAGGAGTTTTGATTTTCGTTATAGAGGCAGAAATTTGTCACCGAAGGTATTATCGTGCTACACAGGCCGCTGCTTCCCTGCATTCAGGAAAGAGGAGACCATCACGCTCCTATGGAGAGGTATTAAAGACTTCTATCCTTAAAGAAACTGTGGATGAATCTCCAGTTGGAGGGAGATTGCAAAAATTTTATAATGCCTGGCTTAATATTACTTCTGATCGGTTTATATTACAAGCAGTTTCAGGAGCTATTATTATTTTTAAAGAAGGGGTCAATCCTCCTGTACAGAATAAACCTGCTTATGCTTATGTGTTTTCTCCAGAAGAAAGAATGGAGATTGATGTGGAAATTGGCAAATTATCCGAAAAAGGGGTAATTGAAAATACTTATGAACATAAGCATCAATTTGTCTCTAATATATTTCGCAGAGATAAGAAAGATGGTGGTTGTAGATTATTCTAGACCTTACAGATCTAAATAAGTTTGTAGAATACAAACGTTTTAAGATGGAGACATTTAAAACTGCAAAATATTTGATTTCAGCAGGTTCTTATATGGCTAAGATTGATTTTAAAAGACGCCTATTATTCTGTACCAATTCATCATCTTTTTTCGGAGATACTTAAAGTTTTATTGGCAGGGGCAATTATGGCAGTTCAAAGCTTTACCAAATGGATTAAGTTCAGCTCCTAGACTCTTTACAAAACTGTTGAAACCAGTTTAGCTCAATTAAGAGCACAGAAACACATTGTAATGGCTTATCTGGATGACATTCTGATTGTTAATGATAGTCAAGAGTCAGCTGAGCACTCAATTTCAGTTACTAAAGCTTTGTTTAAAGAGCTTGGATTCTTAATTCATCCAATTAAATCCCAGCTGCAGCCAGTTCAATCAATTGATTTTCTGGGGTTTGTAATTAACTCAGTAACTATGTTAGTTACGTTGCCAGCAAAGAAGACAAATGATATTTTGCAAATGTGTAATTATCTCATTCACAAACCTTATCCCTCCATCCGAGAAGTGGCAAAAAGTCATTGGTACATTAGTGGCAGCTTTTCCGGCAGTGGAGTTTGGGCCATTACATTATCAAAATCTTCAAAGGGACAAAGTAAGGGCTCTTAAAGATAAGGCAGGTCACTTTGACAGACCTATGCAATTAACAAAGGAAGCAGTATTGGAATTGCAATGGTGGGTTGAAAATGTCCCACAAGCTGCTAAAAAGATCATGATTAAACAGCCTGAAATGGTTTTGCAAACAGATGCTAGTGCTCTCGGATGGGGGGCCACAGATTTATCTACCAGTTGTGGAGGTAGATGGAAAACTGAAGAGCAAGTGTTGCTCCAACAGTATGGTATTAACTATTTGGAGTTATTGGGGGCCTTTTATGGGCTTAAAGCATATTGTTCTGCTAAACAATGTCTGCATGTATTAATACAATTAGACAATAAAACGGCTGTGGTTTACATTAATCACATGGGGGGAGTTAGATCAGTATCATGTGATTGTCTGGTCAATGAGATATGGCAATGGTGTATTGATCGGCAGATATGGATTTCAGCAAGCTATATTCCAGGTAAAGACAATGTGGTAGCAGATGGAAGGTCCAGGATTTTTAAAGATAATACGGAATGGATGCTTAAGCCAGCAATATTTAAGAATATTGTTTAAACAATTTGGCTTGCCAGAAATTGATTTGTTTGCATCCAGGCTTAATCATCAATTGCCTCATTATGTGTCTTGGGAACATGATCCGGACGCAGTTGCAGTAGATGCATTTTCATTACACTGGGGAAAAATGTTCTTTTATGCTTTTCCACCATTTGCTCTGATCCAGAGATGTTTGAAGAAAATAGAGCAAGATTCAGCTTCCGGATTGTTGGTAGTACCAATTGGCCAACTCAACCTTGGTTCCCAGTTATGCTAAATATGATTAAAGAACCATATATGCAGATTCCTAACTGTAGTGATATCTTGACTAATCCAGTAACAAATCAAGGTTACCCCATTATATGCATATATGAATTTGTTAATCTGCAGGTTTTGACCAGACCACTACAGGAACTGGGATTGTCGGACCAAACTTTGACAGTTATTGGTGCATCATGGCGACATAGTACACAGAAAACAATATATGACACATATTAAGAAATGGGAAGAATTTTGCACACAGTCAAATATTTCTGATGAATCTGTGAATGTTACTCATGTTTTGGAATTCCTTGCCAATTTGCACTTTGGGCAACATTTAAGTTACAGTGCCATTAACACTGCACGTTGTGCCTTGTCGTCCTATTTAGGACTTATGATTGGTGAGAAGTCAATTGGGTCGCATCCATTAATATCACGATTCATGAAAGGGAATTTTTCACATGAATCCGCCAAAACCTAGATATACAGAGATTTGGGATGTGAGCATAGTTCTTGCTCTACTTAGAGAATGGACGCCAATTGAAGGGTTGACATTGGATAGGTTAACATTGAAATTGGTCATGTTAATGGCACTGGTCTCAGCCCAAAGAGTGCAAACTTTACAAATGTTGCGTTTAGACTGTATGCATGTGACTACAGATAATGTTGTATTCTATGTTTACGATCTGATCAAACAAAGTAGACCAGGCAGATCTGGAACAAAGGTAACCTTTCAAGCTTTTCATGTTGAGCCTGCTTTGTGTGTGGTTAGACATTTGAACCAATATATTAAAATTACGGACACTTTTCGAGGAAACGAAAAGACATTGCTGCTTACGCACAAAAAAGCCACACACAAAAGCTTCAGTTCAAACTATCTCAAAATGGTTGAAACAGGTGTTGGTTTTAGCGGGAGTAGACACTGATGTCTTCAAATCTCACTCCACCAGGGCGGCAGCTACGTCCGCGGCGAAGGGGGCGGGACGTACCTCTCGAGCATATTTTAAAAATCGCAGGGTGGAGTAAAGAAGAAACTTTTTCAAAGTTCTACAACAAACCTGTTCACACTATGACAAGCTTTGGACACGCGGTGTTGGGAGCACTATAATCACCTGCTTTGTTTGCTATTTAATTGCTATAATCAGTTGTGTAGTCACTGATATCTTTTGTCACTTGTAATCAATTTTCCCTCAAATATAAGGAGGGTATTATATGGTCTTTCAACCATTAAAAAAATTTAATTGTGAAAAAGATCTAACTTTTGTCTGCTTTCTCATGTATGTGTTTACTTAGCCGGACTGTCGTACGGATTAATTCTACGACATAAAAAACACAGAAAGCTTTAAAAACTCTTCACGTAGTCACTCACGTGACTCCGAAGTAAAATAGTAAGATTAAACGAGAACTCACCTGTTCGAAGTTTGATCGTTATTTTTACGAGGAGTTACGATGAGGGATTACGTGCCCTCCGCTCCCACCCTCGTAAAATAAATGATCAAATGGTGGTTCTAAGTCTTTTGATGAGCCTTACTATGTTACTCCGGCTTTGGTGTTCTGTGTTTTTCATGCCGTTGCTTTGAAGTATGCCGTTACCAGCGTGAGGCGGGCTCTTCTTCACGTAATCCCTCATCGTAACTCCTCGTAAAATAACGATCAAACTTCGAACAGGTGAGTTCTCGTTTAATCTTACTATTTTATTACCTTCGGAGAGCCCAACAAAGTTTTTGGAATTATTCATCAAAATGATTTTACATTTTGTTTAGGTAGCATTTATATGAATGTGTTTTCAAAAATGGTTCAAGATACTCTTTCTGAGAGGAAACAACTTTTGCCTATCTGAGAGGAAACAACTTTTGTACAGATTGAATATCTGTTGCAGCTTTATCCAAACTACAGGAAACATACATAAACAGAGCACTGCGATGGAAAGTAACAGCATTTAGAATTTTAAGATGCCCCAAATAATATTAAAGTGGGAACAACATGTTGCATGGGATATTTTTGCACATATTCAGAAAATCACCCCATTTCTATTTACCCTTTACAGGAAGGATGGAGAAGCTTTGGAGAGTGCAAACGAGGTTTAACAGAATGCTGTCTAGATTAGAGGGTATTACAAGGGGAGGTTGGACAAACTTGGATTGTTTTCCCTGAACAACCGAGGCTGGGGAGACCTGATAGAAGCAGATAGATTATGAGACGCAATATTTAGGATAGACAATCAGAACCTTTTTCCCAGGGTGGAAATGCCAGGGACTTGAAGGCATAGCTTTAAGGTGAGAAGGGCAAAGTTCAAAGTTTAAAGGTTCCTTGAAGGTCGAGTCACTGGTAGATAAGGTGGACAAAAGGCTTTTGGCACATTGGCCTTCATCAGTCAGAGTATTGAGTATAGACGTTGGGAGGTCACGTTGCAATTGCATAAGATGTTGGTGAGATCACATTTAGAGTATTGTGTTCAGTTCTGGACACCATGTTATAGGAAAGATATTGTCAAGCTTGAAAGTGTTCAGAGAAGATTTACAAGGGTGTTGCCAGGACTAGAGGGTTTAAGCTATAGGGAGAGGTTGAGTCGGTTGGGTTTCTCTTCCTTGGAGCACAGGAGGATGATGGGTAATCTTATAGAGGTGTATAAAACCATGGGATGAGTAAATCAGCCTTTAAGAGGTATTCAGATATGCACATGGGTATGCATGGAATGGAGAGATACAGATCACAATTATTTTAATTTGGCATCATATTTGGATATTGTGGGCAGAAGGACCTGTTCCTGTGCTGTCTTGTTTTATGTTTTACAGTCATGCCATCACAGCATTCAATTGTTCACAGCATTATGAACTCATCACCTCTCAATAACCTCACCATTTTTATAATTTTGAATTATGTTACTGTGTTCAAATGGAATATGTCAACAGCACTTGTCTACAGTTCCACTTATTTTTCTAAATCACTAGGTTTATTAATGTAAATTACAAAATTAAACATTATCACCAAGCACAACACTTAAAGCAAGAGGTTACTGTTGGAATCCTGGATAAAACATCTGTTGAACAGGAACTAACTTAGATGGGGCATCTTGGTCGCATGGATGAATTGGAATGAATGGCCCATTTCTGTGCTGTATGACTATGAGACAGGAATTTCAAAACCATTGTGTTTGGTTGCAATATTCTGCTTTCATCAGTGCTCTACCTTCGTTAAATCATTTATGTTGTACTCTGCATCTTTCACACCACCAAGTAGGTGATATTGATTCTTCATTTATTATTCTCCCTACATTCTACAACACAGATCATAATAGTCACATTCAAAATACAGATCAACTTCTAGTTCTGCAGCACACCGTCAAACTCATTTCACCTCCAGAACCAAATTAAACATTTGATTTTGTACCTCAAATCAATAGATTTTTTTGCAGAGACATTATCCTCTGCAGTGCTCATGCAATCAGGATCACTATTATTTTTTTAATAAACCCCTGGTACGATTTCAGCCAGATGGCTACCGGGCCAAGGTGACCAGCAGGGAGATATCATTGGACAGATTTTATGTATAAAAAGAGGCAGATGCACTTGGATCTATCGATTTTTAAGCAATTAATAGGAAGCTCAAAATGCAAACAAACGAGTAGCTTTCTGCTCTAGTTAAGCATCAACTCTGGAATATCTACAGTATACTCTTTGTTTGGGATATCTGTCCCTTAAGAGAAGAAAATTAGCCTATTTGAAATCAGTAAGGCAAAATGTATATTCACAAGGTATCCACTGCATAATACAACCTCAATATAACATTGTTTTATTTTTAATGTGGCTAGTGATGGGATCCTGTTGGAGGTGGTGGAAATTTCGGAGGATTGTGAAGCCCTCACCCAGGTCTCCTCGGGTACCCCGCAACTCCGCCCTTGTTCCCCCTCCCCCGGTCGCGACAGAGACAGAGTCCCCCTAGTCCTCTCCTTCCACCCCATCAGCTGTCGTATACAACACATAATCCTACAAAACTTCCGCCACCTCCAACAGGATCCCACCACATTTTCCAATCTCCACCCTTTTCCGCCTTCCAGAGACTGTTCCCTCCGCAACTCCCTGGTTAACATCCCTTCCCACCCAAACCACCTCTTCCCCAATTATCTTCCCCTGCAACCGCAGAAGATTCAACACCTGTCGCTATAGCTGCAATATATGCAAATTTCCCTCAGAATATTTTATGTCTGAGGATAATCAATTTTGAAGCTTAGGTAACAGTTGAACTGCACAATTGCCAACCTAACCAACTACAAAAACATAAATAGAAAAAAACAAGTCCACAGTAATGCAAGAGGCTGGCTATGGTGGTCCACTTTCAAGGAAGGATTAGGGTTGTGTAGGTTGATTCAAAAACGTGATAGTGTCAGAAAGTAACTGTTCCTGAAAGCGTTAATGGGGTACTTCAGGCTTCTGTACCTGTTCAGACCTCTTGCCAGATGGTAGCAGTGAGAAGAGGGCTGGGCCCAGATGCTGGAATCCTTAATGATAGATACCACCTTCTTGAGGCAGCACTTCATGTAGATGCTTTCAATGCAAGAGAGGGCTGTACCTGTATGTGCCCAGGCCGAGTCCATCAATCTCTGCAGCCTCTTGGATTCCCATGCATTGAAATTGTCATACTAGGACATGAGGCAACCAGTCAGATTATTTCTACAATATTGTTTGTATAAGTTCGTTAGAGCTTTCAGAGGCATGCTGAATCTCTTTAAACCACTAAGTAAAGGCTCTGGAGCTTCTTTTTTGTGGTTGCTTTTATGTGCTGGGCCCAGAACAGTTCATCAAAGATGTCACCGCCTAGGAATTTGAAGCGACTAACTCTCCCCACCACCAACCCAGCAACAAAAACAGACGTCTGGTTTCCCAACTTCCCCTTATGAAATCAACTATCAATTTCTTGGTCTCATTAATGTTGGGCGGAAGGTTGTGGTTGCGACACCATCGAAGCAGGTTTTCCATCTCTCTCCTGTGCACCACCAGTGATTCCACCAACCACAGTGGTGTAGTCAGCAATTTTATAGATAGAATTGGAGCTGTTTAACCATGCAATCTTCAGGTGCACCTGTGTTTATAGAAACATAGAAAATAGGCGCAGGAGTAGGCCATTCAACCCTTCGAACCTGCACCGCCATTCAATGGCTGATCATTCAACTCAGTATCCTGTACCTGCCTTCTCTTCATACCCCCTGATCCCTTTAGCCACAAGGGCCACATCTAACTCCCTCTTAAATATAGCCAATGAACTGGCCTCAACTACCTTCTGTGGCAGAAAATTCCAGACTTGCCACTCTCTGTGTGAAAAATGTTTTCCTCATCTCAGTCCTAAAGGAAGTCTCCCTTATCCTTAAACTGTGACGCCTTGTTCTGGACTTCCCCAACATCGGGAACGATCTTCCTGCATCAAGCCTGACTAACCCCTTAAGAATTTTGTAAGTTTCTATAAGATCCCCCCTCAATCTTCTAAATTCTAGCGAGTACAAGCCGATTTCTGCCATTGGAATTATGGCCAATGAGGAGGAGATATTGCTACCTATCTACGCAGAGATCTGCGATAAGGAAGTCAAGGATCCAGTTGCAAATAGGCCCAGATCTTGGTGATGAGCTGATGGGAAGTTAGTGTTGGATGCCGACCTGTATTTTATGAACAGCAGCCTGACATATATGTTTCTATTATCCCAATGGTCTCGAGTAGAGTGGAGAGCCTTTGAAATAACATCAGCTAAAGATAACAGTTCCCACAGTGAAGATGTGGACCACTGAAATGACCGAGACACTTCATTTAGAAAAAATCTGACGTGTTTTGGCTGATAAAGCAGACCAATTCTTCAAAACATGGTCTCCATTCACTGAATTTATTCAACAACAGAATGGTTGAACACAAATTTAAAACCAATGCTGGGGATGGGTGAGTGGGGGGGGGGGGGAGGACAGTGGGACATATCTCCGTTTTTTTTCTCTTTTCTTCTCATTTTTGTATCTTTCTTTCTCTTCATTCTTTCCTTTTCACTCTTTTTCTCAATTTATGTATCAATTTATAAAATGTTAAAAATGAAGCTGTACGAAAATTGTATAACCGTTATGCCGATTGCTTTATTCTTGTACAATTGCTTCTAATAAAATAAACATTAAAAAAAAAACCTGTTGTGGCAATTAGCAAATTGAAGCCCATCCAGGTCATCTTTGAGGCAGGAGTCGCTTCACACCAAAACTAACCTCTCAATGTACTTCATTATGATGGAAGGCAGACAAAAATGCTGGAGAAACTGGAGAGTGGCCACAAAGTGCCTACATTCCTGACTATAATATTTGATCTATTCTTAGAACAACTATTGCCATTTCACTATTTGCCATCAAACACAATCATGGCAAATGGGATTTACCAGATCTGCACTTAACACCTCACTGGTAATCAAGACAGTGTACAAGTACTTAGTTGAGAACATAACCAGAAACGGTTAGAACTAAGTCATGCAGCACAAAAACAAGCACACTGTCTATGCTAACCATCAAGTTTCAAGTTCCAGTAATCCTTTTCTAAACCCATATTTTTCTCCATAAAATCCCATCAAGTCCCCCCAACTTTTACCACTTGCATACACACTAGGCAAATTGCAGTGGCTCTTTAGACTGCCACAAATCTTTGGGATATGGGAGAATTAGAGAGTTGTACTGCATGACCAGGTCCTTCAGCTCACTATGATTCGTTGACCATCAACCAAGCAATTAGTTAGCAATCTTGTTGTGCCAAGATTGACACAATCTTATGATGGAATTTTGCATTAAGATGGAGAGTGACAGTTAATTCAGAACGTGAATTATGTCCTGAACTATGAAGAATGGTAACTTTGATAGTATGAGATTGGAATTGGCTAAGATAGACTGGCAAATGATACTTAAAGGGTTGACGGTGGAGATGCAATGGCGAAGATTTAAAGATCTTTAAAGATATGGGGAGAAAGCAGGAACGGGGTACTGATTCTGGGTGATCAGCCATGATCATATTGAATGGCCATGATCATATTGAATGGCCTTCTTCTGCATCCATTTTCTATGTTTCTATGCAGTTACACATCACACACTAATCCCATTTTTATTCCCACCATTTCCCCCAAATATCACCATTCACCCACAGTCAGGGCAATTTAAAGAAGACACTTAATCAATAAGCTCTCGTCTCATTGGAACATTAAGTTGAAACCAAAGAATCCAGAAGAAACATGATGTGTAATTATGTATGAAATCTATGTGGCCACAAGAGATACATGCAAACTCCACATAGGCAGCACGAAGTGGGACTGAACTTGAGCCACAGGAGGCAGGAGGGAACTGCTCTGCCAACTGTGCTAGGCGTTGATCCAATCAAAAAGCTTATCAAGAACCTATTATGGTCCTGATTGCCCATTATTTAGACAGTCATATTGATTAATTCCACTGATTTGGAGTTTGCTGGATCCAAGACTTGTTAAGTTATGATTGTATAATTTCATTATTCACATCAATTTGTTTTAAAAGATTGTAAGATGTGATTTCTGATGTATAGCAGAAAGATTCACAGAAACACAGATGCAGTTAGTTGCAGGCTGATGTGCAGGATTGTACACAAAGCAAAATGAAGCACCTTGAACAGTCTCCTTGCACTATTGCTGAACTGTCAGGTTGAAGTTGCTCAAATCTTTGGTAAAATTATTCATGCCATTATTGTATTGTTGTTATAGACTCTGAATGGCCATGAACAGAACCTAATGCCAGACATCTGCTGCTTGGCATACAGCTCTTCGAGGTCTCTATTGCAATGAAATACTGTATTCCAAGAACTTCTCCCTTTAATATCACTGTACCATACAAGCAAATGTACTAATCTTGTTATCACTCGTGCTTTTGGCATTGAAAATATCTGGTATGACTGTGATTGCTGCCCCGTGGTCCCAAGAATAGATGTATACTAATGGTAAGCATGGGTTGAAAATTTGATGTTCATGACAATCTCTGGTCTGTAAAGATAGCACCTGAAGAGGGGAACCCTTCCAAAGCATGTGGCCTTATTGTAAAATTATAGGTTGCCAAATAATGAAGATATCACTTGCTTCCAGGATATCTGACAAGAGTCAGGAGGAAATTACTCTAATGGTCGACCACAAGTTAAACGAGGAAGAAAATGGAAATCTTTTAGATTGGAGTTCTGAAAGACAGCTCAAAGCACTAATCCGCATAGTGTTTTATTTTTCAAACTTTGGTGAAGCTCGCAAATCCATTTGTGGACTGAATTTCATCTGCAGTGAAGGAAAAGCATAGGAATCCTATTTCTTTGAAATAAAAATGTCCCTATTGTGAGCTGCAAATTTCAAGATATAGAACTGATTAGTGATGGCTGCCTTAAATCACCCTAAAACAAGAAAGTTAAACAAGAAATTAAAATAGACAAAAAGCTGGAGTAACTCAGCAGGATAAGCATTATCTTTGGAGAGAAGGAATGGGTGACATTTCAGGTCAAGACCGTTCTTCAGACCCAAAATTTCACCCATTCCTTCTTAACAAAGATGCTGTCTGTCCCAAATGAGTTATTCCAGCTTTTTGTGTCAATCTTCAGTTTAAACCAGCATCTGCAGTTCCTTCCTACACAAGTTAAATATAACAATGACTTTAATCTCAAATGGCAAAGCATCAAGATACAGGCACAAGATCAGATTGCAAGTGACAAATCTTTGTGAAGACTGTTTAATGACAATTAACCATTGCTCCAAAGAGGAATCGAGAAAGGAGAGTAGATCTTCTGCAAAACCCGGCACTTCTATGTCTCCTCTATCTTAGGCCCTCAATCCTGCTGATGACATGTAAACTGAACCTCCATATCATCCAACATAATCAATAATAACACCAATCTATCATCTGAATAGATCAGAGCAATAATATTCATGTCAAGAGTTGCAAAACTCTTACCAAAGTATTTTAAAAATCACGAAGGGCATTATTAAGTTTATCAAAAAACATCCAAACATACAGTACATTATGGTTATTTATGGCTTGAGCCATTATGAGTCCCAATCCTGATCAAAGGTCTTTTGTAAATTAGATTTTTATTCAGTAATGGCTGAAGTTTTATACTATTTACTTCTACACTGGAGCTACATGATATATATTAACAAATGACCTAACATTTGTTTTAAAAAACTGTAGCTCAATTGATATTGAAATTTTGATTGTTCTATCAGGATTCGTTTATATCAACAGTCAATGGTTGAAAGGGTCAAGAGCTTCAAATTCCTGGGCGTGCACATCTCTGAAGATCTTTCCTGGTCCGGGAACACTGATGCAATTATCAAGAAAGCACATCAGCGCCTTTACTTCCTGAGAAGATTACGGAGAGTCGGTTTGTCAAGGAGGACTCTCTCTACTACAGGTGCACAGTAGAGAGCTTGTTGACCGGTTGCATCGTGGCTTGGTTTGGCAACTTGAGTGCCCTGGAGAGGAAAAGATTACAAAAAGTAGTAAACACTGCCCAGTCCATCAGCGGCTCTGACCTTCCTTCCATCGAGGGGATTTATCGCAGTCGCTGCCTCAAAAAGGCTGGCAGCATCATCAAGGACCCACACCAGCCTGGCCCCACACTCATCTCCCTGCTGCCTTCAGGTAGAAGGTACAGGAGCCTGAAGACTGCAACGACCAGGTTCAGGAATAGCTACTTCCCCTCAGCCATCAGGTTATTAAACCTGGCTCGGACAAATCTCTGAACATTAATAATCCATTGTCTGTTATTTGCACTTTATCATTTTATTTATTCATGTGTGTATTTACGTATATAATGGTATACGGACACACTGATCTGTTTTGTAGTCATGCCTACTATGTTCTGTTGTGCTGAAGCAAAGCAAGAATTTCATTGTCCTATCAGGGACACATGACAATAAACTCACTTGAACTTGAGGATTCTTATTGAATGCAGGAGTTAGCAATCCATTGTCATTCATTAATTTTACTGTGGTAATCTTGTTTATACTTCATTCTAATTCACAGGATATTTAATAGAAACCTATGCTGTCTTTCAAAATGTTCCCTTAAATTATTGCTTTGCTTTTGATGCTTTTCGTGAAAGAATGATGCTTTGCAGGCAAGGCACTACGGTTTGCCATCTTTAATGGTAAATGCAAAATTGCATCATCATTCTGCCTTAAAATGACAAACTATTAATACTTACATCCTATGAATAAAGACCACTGCTGCTGAACATTGTCATAATATTCTGCACAAAGATTCAGATTCCTAACATATCAGCCAAAGACACCAAAGTCATGCTATCTAACATCCTAGACTGTGATGTCCCACACGATGCATGTTTTATGACCACTTTTCTACATTAAAACCAACATACACTCCACATCATTTCCCGAGCTACATATATTGGAGGACAGTGCGCGTCTAATGAAGTTGGACACCGACAAGTGTGTTTGTTATGCTTCTCGGTCCCATGCTCTTTAAACTTTATGAGCCACATGCAGCTTGCAAGCCTGGCTTTATAATCCCAGTATAAACATTTAAAGTGTTTAAATAAAAGTATTAGCTCAGTATGACATTTTATGGTCAATACAATTGGTAACAATTCCTCAAGTGTTGTGTAGAATATGAAAATTGTGACCAAAGTGAGAGTTTCCTTTTAAATAATAGGACTGCAGATCAGACACAAATTATGGATGCCCAAGCTGGCCAATGACCAAAGTGTTTCAGTAAACATGATCCAACTTCTACAAAATTGCTTGAAACCAACGGTGTACAAAGAATATCATTTGTTGTGCAACTGCCTCTGAAAAAATATCAATGGGATGAACTCAATTCTTGATGTGACACAAAATCTGGACTGATGCATGAACCCAAAAAATATTAACATATTTAACTCCAGAATTAATTGAACTTTATTTAAATACTGCAGCAGAAATGGTGCAAGATAACAAGATTGAGGATTCAAATCTACCATTTGGGTGCATTACAACTTCCTGGGCTTAATATTGAATTGTACAACTTTGGGTAACTTAATTTATCTATCTGCATCAGACATCCATTTGAGATATCGGCTCGGCCTACTTGTTTCACCCATCCCCTCCCCCCCCCATGTTTGTTTGTTCTACTCTCTAATGCTCTCACTTACTCAGACTAGATAACACTTACTCAGACTTACTCACTTGCTGACAGCTTATTCCCATGGTCACCGTAGTTTTATCATTTCAGATTCCTACTATCCCACCATCCCTGCAGCTGAACATTCTTTTGTCTCCTTTGGAGTCCTGATGAAAGGTCTTTGACCCGAAATGTTACTTTTCCCACAAATGCAGCCTGACTTACTGAGTATTTTAGAATTCCAGCAACTACAGTTTTTGTTGATTCTCACTTAGTTATTTCACAAACTGGATGGCCTAACCTGAAACGTGGTTGGATGGAAGCAATAATATAATAAGTAAACATTAAAAAAAAAGTTCAATCTAACCCAACCAGCAAATATGTGAGCAAATCAAAGAAGTACATATGCTGGTTTACAAAAAAAGACTCAAAGTGCTGGAGTAACTTCGCGGGTCAGGCAGCATCTCTGGAGAACATGGATAGGTGACATTTCGGGTAAACCCAAAATGTCAACGGTCCATGTTCTCCAGAGATGCTACCTGACCGGCTGAATTATTCCAGCTCTTTAAAACTTAAAAAAACATATATTGGATGTATTTTTAACCATGTAGGAAATATGACAAAGTAATTGTTACAAATTATTTGCATTTTTTTACATGCCTTATTTATAAAAGCCAAAATAATCACATATTTTGATCTATCACGTCCATGGCAAGAATTTATAAAGTGAGATTGTGGTTTAATTGGTGGACGTTTCAAAGTAGAAAATAAATACCAATTTCTAAATTTCAAGATACCTTCACAATACACAACAATGTGATCTAATCTCATAAGTAACAAATAATGAAACATTTCATCTCATTAAAAAAAAAATTGGATTAATGCAATTCTTTTCATGTCTTCAGTTTCATTAAATGTTTTCATTTACTTTACTTCTAACTGAACCAAAATACTTAACTAACCCAAAAATATCACCCATTCATATCCTGCTTGACCACTCAATTACTCCAGCATTTTGTGTCTATTTTTTGTACGCCAGCACTTGCAATTCCTTGCAACTATATTTGAAGCGCATCGTAGATGCTGGCCAATTTATGCATGAGGGAAAGATTACTCAAAAATTGTTGTATTATTGGCACTGGCTAATGTTTAGCCAAGTTATTGGTAAAATCTCCTCATTTTGAACAGTGCTTTACGATTACACTATCCGAGAAGGAAGACATGGTTAAATTACATCTCACCTCATACAATAAAAACATTCCCTCGGCATAGTAATTATTTGTCAAAATAGATTCATTGCTTCCTTCTGTACTGGCTTTTGAATTAGTAATGCTGTACCTTGGATTTTTTTTTAAAATGACAGAAGGTGTACAGCATATCCTTTGGGGATGACAATTATGATCAAAATCTGAAAATTCTTTCAGCAGACAAAACTACCCCATAATTAACAATACATAGCACAATGACCACTTGTAATTTCTACATTAGAAATATGCAGCCATTTGATTAAGTATTTACAATAATCAGTTCCATGGGTCCATCCACAAGTTTGCAGACTGTTGTGGGCCAGATCACAAACAATGACTAGACTAGAGCACAGGAAGAAGATAAGAGAACTTAGTAACATGGTGACAGGACAATAATCTCTCCCTCAATGTCAGCAAGATGAAGTTTGATGTTTTGCAAGTTGGGGAGACATTGTATGATAGCTAGGCCGTTATACAAGAAGTTAAAAAGGTATATTAGCTGTAAGGAGAAGGCCTATAAAGTTATCCGAAAAGTACAAAGTCTGAAGATTGGGAGCTGTTGTAATTACATAAAAAGGAAATTATTAAAAGACAAGTGGGGGAAAATTTGGCTCCCTTACAGTTGAAGGATAGAAAATTGAGAATTGGAAAATGGCAGAGGAATTAAACAAGTAGGGAGAGGCTAAATAGATTGTGACTTTGGATAAAGTGAACATGGATAAAGTGAATCCTCAGTCTTTTCCACAGGATAGAGGATTCAAAAACGAGAGAGCATAGGCTCAAGGTGACAGGGAAAATATTTAAGAAAGACCTCAGGGCAACTTTTTCACTCAGAGAGTGGTCTGTGTTTGGGACAGGCTGCCTGAGGAAGACATAGAAACATTACAACGATAACCTTCAAAAGTAATTTAGCCAAATATACAGGGCTCTCACTTAACTTTTTTTCCCTGTTGTCAGCCGGATAGTTTTTTAGATTGCCAAATGACAGTTTAGGTGCCATTTAAGACGGCTTGCATGATGCGTGCGAGAATGTGTTCGGAGGAAGTGCGTAGTTACCAGTCAGAATTATGCTCAATGAAGCATTCACATATTATTTCTGCTTCAAATAAAGTCACACACTAAACATGTTCACCAATCAAGACATGAGATATGAAATATACCACAATGACATGCAGCAAAATGATAATACAGTATCTCAACTCTTTTTACACGTTGCAATGAATGCAATTTCTATTATTTCTTCTCACTTCCAAACAAAAACGTGGTTGGATTATTCAGCGTATGATCAACCTGTGTCAATAAAACCTGGACCATGGCAACATATATGCTTAAACATGCACACTACAGATTGATGCAAGCATGTTTTCTGTGAAGGACTGAAAATGATCATGACATGGCCATAGCATGCGTCGTTATTGCATTTGGTATAGAAACACTCTCGCTTCCCACATAATTTATCCACAACAAAAATACAGGTTGCAAGGAAACTTCGAAAGGCATTTTATGATAATAGCTGTTAAAAATGACGATACCCATCTGACAGGTTAAACATTACACTAACTGACAAGAGATGGCCAAAGGACATAACTGCAGCAAATGTTCTTTTGGCAATATGTTTAAAGGTGTCAAAACGCCTCATTACCGGACATTCAGATTAGATGTATGTGTTGTGAACAGCAATGAAGAAACCCAGCTTGTACACACAAGATGTTTTTTTTAAATTATTGATTAACGCTGTTTCCATCATTCCCACTTCATAATTAACGTTAAAATTTCAACTGAAATATCTCCTGACCAAATTTGTGATGTATATGACCGACTGTAGAAGTAAAACCTGGATAAATCCAACGTATAGTTGTGAATGTTGCTCATTAAATAACTACAGTACTGATACTCCATATTAAAGGGCCTGTCCCACTGTACGAGGTAATTCAAGAGTCCTCCCGAGTTTTCCCGATTCGAACTCGGAGAATGTCCGTAGCCGGTCCGTAGGAGTTTGTGGATGTCTCGTAGCGGCCCGTACGAGTAAAAAGTAAAAATGTTTTTCATCACAAGTATTTTTTTACTCGTGGACACTGATTCATGATTTTTTTTTTTACTGTGCGGGATGGATAGATGGCGGGGGGGGGGGGGGGGGGGTTGAGAAGGGAATCGGTGCAGAATAGATGGATTGAGGCAGGGGAATTAGTGCATGTTAGTTGGAGTAGGTAAAACAGTGAGGGGAGAGCGCGGGGATAAAAGTGGGGGGGGATCAGTACAGGATGGATGGGGGGGGATCAGTACAGGATGGATGGGTGGGATCAGTGCAGGATGAATGGGGGGTGATCAGTACAGGATGGATGGGGGGGGGATCAGTGCAGGATGAATGGAGGGGAATCAGTGCAGGATGAATGAGGGGTTTCAGTACAGGATGGATGGGGGGGATCAGTGCAGGATGGATGGGGGGATCAGTGCAGGATGGATGGGGGGATCAGTGCAGGATGGATGGGGGATCAGTGCAGGATGGATGGGGGATCAGTACAGGATGGATGGGGGGGGTTAAGTGCAGGATGAATGGGAGGATCAGTGCATGATGAATAGGTGGGGGGATCAGTGCAGGATGAATGGGGTGGATCAGTGCAGGATGAATGGGGGGGGGGGGGGGAATCAGTACAATGTGGATCGGGGAATCAGTGCAGGATTAATGCGGGGGGGTTTGTTTTGAAAGCGGTTATCGCCATTGGCGGAGTGGCACGCAGCGGCCGTTATGAGGGCGGGCAAGGTGCGGGAAGAGGAGGTGGAGCCATTGCCGCCGCAGTGCTGGGCCTGTTATTCGCTCCGACCCTCCATCACCCCGCACACAGCCGTCGCCGCCACGAAATGTCACTTATTCCTTTTCTGCAGAGATGCTGCCTGACCTGCT
Source organism: Okamejei kenojei (assembly GCA_035221665.1). Lineage (NCBI taxonomy): Eukaryota > Metazoa > Chordata > Chondrichthyes > Rajiformes > Rajidae > Okamejei > Okamejei kenojei. Next base: position 45,513,596 of record CM069131.1, read on the forward strand.
GTTATACCAGTTTTTTGTGTCTATCTTCGGTATAAAACCAGTACCTGCAGTGTCAAGCCAGGCAAAATGAGGTTTTAGGTTGCCCGGTGGGACTTTAGGTGGTCATTGGCAACCAGGCAACCATTAATTTTGTGCCCTGATATATCGATAGGAAGGTTTATAGGGAAGTGTGCAAATGCAGGCAAATGGGACGAGTCCAAAATGCCAACTTCATCTGCATGGATAACTTCATCCGCATGGACAGGTTCGACCGGGAGGATGGTTCCATGACTCTCATAGTCCCACAGCCTTATGGCATAGAAACTGTTTCTTCAGCCCAACTCATCTGTCCTGACCAAGATGTTAGTCCATTTGCATGCATTTGACCCATATCAATTCCATTCCATTCCATCTTCGTGTTAACGCATTTTGATCAATGCTTAAGATCCCATTTTCTCAGCAGTACTAAAGGGCCTGTCCCACTTGGCCATTATTTGCGCATAATTTACGCGACATCATTTACGCGTCACGACGCATGCATGTTGCACGTTACGCACGCATGGTGCATGATGACATAGGCAGTGATGCGCAAATGACGGCCAAGTGGGACAGGCCCTTAAATATGACCAACACGAGTTTTGAGCATGGGATTTCACAAAGTCCAATGGGAATTTATGTTTGATGGCTCAACCAATTGTGAAGCAGATATTGAAAAATTCAGATATTGAAAAAATGAGAGATTCGATATGAATACAAGGAGTATTTTCGAGGCAACACATTTAATGCACAATGAACAAGGGAAATCCATTAAAATGGAGAGATGGAATGGGTGACGTTTCAGGTCGAGAACCTTCTTCAGAATAGTTAGGGATAAGGGAAACAAGAGATATAGATGATGATGTGGAGATAAAGAACAATGAATGAAGGATATGCAAAAAGTAACAATGCTAACAGAAACAGGCCATTGTTTGCTGCTAGTTGGGTGAAAACGAGAAGCTAATTCAACTTGAGGGGGAGAGGGAAGTTAGAGAAATCAATATTCATACCACTGGGCAGTAAGCTGTCCATGCAAAATATGAGATGCTGTTCCTCCAATTTGCCTTTCGCCTCACTCTGACAATGGAGGAGACCAAGGACAGAAAGGTCTGTGTGGGAATGGGAAGGAGAATTTAAGTGTCTAGCAACTGGGAGATCAGGTAGGTTCAGGCAGACTGAACGAAGGTGTTCAGCAAAATATCACCCAGTCCACGTTTAGTCTGGACAATGTATCAGATCGTCCTGCAGCCATGTCTCTGCAATTGAATTGAATTGAATTGAATACATTTTATTAGCCAAGTTTGTATACATACAAGGTATTTGCCTTGGTGCTTTGCTCGCAAGTAACAACACGGTATGCAGTAGTCAATTAAAAATAAAACATTATAATTTAAACTTGTGAAGAATTAAATAAAATACCAGAGGAAAAGGAGGCTACAGACTTTTGGCTGTTGAGTAGAGCTACTGCTTGTGGAAAAAAAGCTGTTTTTATGTCTGGCTGTGGCAGTTTTGACAGTCCGGAGTCGCCTTCCAGAGGGAAGTGCTTCAAAGAGTTTGGGGCCATGCTGAGAGGGGTCAGAGATGATCTTACCCGCTCGCTTCCTGGCCCTTGCAGTATACAGTTCATTGATGGGAAGAAGGTTGCAGCCAACAACCTTCTTGGCTGATCGGACGGTGCGCTGCAGCCTCCAGATGTCGTGCTTGGTAGCTGCTCTCCAAAACCTATTCCACCCTCTTAAGAGCGTTGAGCTCCAGGTTGTTGAGATGGTACCAGGATGCCAGCTGTGTCACTTCCTGTCTGTAACCCCCACAATGTCATATCTACCAATCTCCAACTGAGCCTCAAGCTCATCCACTTTACTTCTTATACAGCGTAGGTTCACCAGCTTAATTCCCGCCATCCCGGGAATTAACCTGGTGAACCTATGCTACACTCCTTCAATAGCAAGAATGTCCTCCTCAAATTAGGAGACCAAAACTGCACACAATACTCCAGGTGTGGTCTCACCAGGGCCCTGTCCAACTGCAGTAGGAAGGACCTCCTTGCTCCCTGTTGTACAAGGACACAGAGGTCTCGTTGCACCTCCCCTTTTCCTAATCTAACACCAATCAGATAATAATCTGCCTTCTTGATCTTGCCACCAAAGTGGATAACCTCACATTTATCCACATAATACTGCATCTCCCCACTCACCCAACCTATCCAAGTCACCCTGCAGCCTCATAACATCCTCCTCGCAGCTCACCCTGCCACCCACCTTTGTGTCATCCGCAAACTTGGAGATGTTACATTTAATTCCTTTGTCTAAATCGTTAATAAATGTAAATAACTGGGGTCCCAGCACTGAGCCTTGCGGCATCCTACTAGTCACTCCCTACCATTCTGACCCGTTAATTGCTACTCTTTGCTTCCTGTCTGCCAACCAGTTCTCTATTCATGTCAATATCCTACCCGCCCATACCATGTGCTCTAATTTTGTACACTAATCTCTTGTGTAGGACCTTGTCAAAGGCTTTTTGAAAGTCCAGATACACCACATCCCTTGTCCATTCTACTTGTTACATCCTCAAAAAATTACAGAAGATTAGTCAAGCATGATTTCCCCTTCATAAATCCATGCTGACTTTGACTGATCCTGTCACTGCTTTCCAAATGCTCTGCTATTAGATCCTTTTATAATTCCCATTACCAATGTCAGGCTAATTGGTTTATAAATTCCCTGTTTTATCTCTCCCTCCTTTCTTGAAAGGTTGGGTTGCATTAGCTACCCTCCAGTCCACAGGAACTGATCCAGAGTCTATAGAACTTTCTACGGCCACCTCCTTGAGTACCCTGGGATGCAGACCATCAGGCCCTGGGGTTTTTTCTGCCTTCAGTCCTAAGTTTACCTAACACATTTCCTGACTAATGTGGATTTCCCTCAGTTTCTCCATCTCACTAGATCCTCAGTCCCCTAGTATTTCTGGGAGATTGGTTCTGTCTTCACTAAGCAAGACACAAACAAAGTACTATTCTGCCATTTCCTTATTTCCCATTATAAATTCACCTGTTTCTGATTGTAAGGGACCTCCATTTGTCCACTAATCCTTTCCTCTTCACATATCTTTTACAGTCAGTTTTTATATTCCCCGCAAGCTTTCTTTCATGCTCTATTTTCCCCCTCTTAATTATCCCCTTTATCCTCAGTTGAATTCAATATTTCTCCCAGTCCTCCAGTTTGCTGCTTCCTCTGGCCAATTTATATGCCTCTTCCTTGGATTTAACACTATCTCTAATTTCCCTCGTTAGCCACGGTTGAGCCGCCTTCCCTATTTTATATTTACTCCTGACACGGATGAACAATTGTTGTTTACAAATACACTGGACTAGATGTTAAAAGTCCAAAGTGCCAAATTTCAATTTACTCCCGATGGTGATGGGAGCCTTCTGCACTCACGTATGCTCCTCCGATGTTGAGAAAGGCTAGGCAGACACATAATTGGGGTTATCAAGTGGGCATCTACTTTCATCGACGTTTCGCTGATTGAACCATGCAATCTTTAAATCTTTTCCATTGCATATCCATTCTTCTTTATCTCTCTACATCATCGTCTATATCTCTTGTTTCCCTTATCCCTAACTAGTCTGAAGAAGGGTCTCGACCCAGAACGACCCATTCCTTCTCTCCAGAGTTGTTGAGTTACTCCAGCTTTTGTGTCTACCTTCGGTTTAAATCAGCATCTGCAGTTCCTTCCTACAAAAAATTCATAAAAATTATACTTCTAAGAACGAGAAATCATTCGCTGCAGAGCGAAATGGGCAAGAGGCAGGGAACAAGGGCAGGTGAGGTGGTAAGTAATATAGTTTAATATTGATAAAAGTGAAAAATTACGTCGAAGTCCGCCGATAGATGTCTGATAATGGGTGAAAGAATATTGCCCTCGTCTTCGACTCGTATGAGGCAATATCGTATCCCCTTCAATATGATAAATGTGAAAGATGATGAAATATCCAAAAAGGTAGAACCAATATCAGTTAAGGGAAAAAAAAATCCTGATGTGCCAAACCATCACAGTTAGCAGCAGATAGTCTAATAAAAGTTGCTTCCTTTGAGCCAAGTTTCAATAATGCTACAAGTCACTGCAACCATGCTATGTTACATTAATTTAATGCTTATGTTGCAGCACATGTCAGCAATGCATTTAAAAAACCGCTATAAATCGAAATCTTCAAAAAAGTTATTATTTGTACGGCAGCATTTATGCCATGTATGCAGACACAAGGAATTGCAGATGTTGGAATCTTGAGCAAAACACCAAGTGCTGGAGGAAATTAGCAGGTCAGGCACCATCTGTGGAAGGTATGGACAGACCACATTTTAGGTTGGGACCAAGTCTGAAGAAGGGACCCAATCCAAAACATTGTCTGCTCATTCTTTCTTTTGATGCTGCCCGACCTGCTGAGTTCCTCCAGCACTTTGGTGTTTTTTTTAAGCTAAATTTAGTTCACACATTACTTGCAAAGTGACAATTTTTAACTATATATCTGGTGGCCTCTAATAACATCTTTAATTTTCCTTTTCTAAAAGATTTTCTAAGAAGCTCATTTTACAAGACCATGTTTTTTTCCCTCATTGATAATTATCTTCTATTTCAAAACTTTTCATTAATTTCTTTGTCACTTTGCCTACCTAGTTTTTTTTTAATAGAATACATTATCGAGGTTTTTTTTACCTACTTAAAATTATATTTTCCTTCCCATCACATTCAGGCTTATATCAACCCCCCCCCCCCCCCCAGCATTAAACCCTTCCTGATTTAACTCATGTCTGATCACTCCTCCAAACATTAGAGCGCACCCCATCATTCATCCCGTTCTCTCAGTAAAAAAGTATAATGTCTGGATGTAGAAAAGAAACATTGAAAATGGACAGCCTAAAGTAAAAGTCATAATAATATGCGATAATGTTGCTATATGTAACTATATGCACGGTCGTTTGTTTCCCTTAATTGCTTTGAAATTATAAAACATATTTGAAAAGCTGATCAAAGTAACAATTCTGTTGCGGATGGGCTAATATTCTCCAATCAAACCTGAAAAGTGTTTTCTTGAATTGGTAATAAAACTAAAATAAAACTCCCCATCTGTCGCCTATGTTATTTATATATTTTTAAACATTTTAGTATACTAAAATTCACTATCAAAAATCAATGTAAATACAAACGGCAATTGTTTATTTTCATTCAGTAAGTCAGCAACATAATTATGTAACTTAATAAATGGTATTTTTCTAAATTAAAAAAGGGTTTATACCTTAATGTATACCAGTAGTTCAACAATGTCTAGTTTAAACCAGCATCTGCAGTTCCTTCCTACTCATAAGTTAAAGGAGCAGAATTAGGTCAGTCAGCCCATCAAGTGTACTCTGCCATTCAATCATGGCTGACCTATCTTTTTCCTCTCGGCCCCATTCTCCTGCCTTCGCCCTATAGCCCGACACTCGTACTAACCAATAATCTATCAATCTCTTCCTTTGCTGTATACAAACAGCTCATTTGATCCAAACACTTAACTTCTATGAAATTTACAGAAACTAACTTGAAAAATGTTCTGATAGAGATTGTCTATGAAGATCTATCACTAACTCATCCTTGTATATAAATATTTATTTCATAATACCACACCAATATTGATCTTCTTCTCACAGAAATAATTGCACTGCACTCCTTGAAGTTTGGAAACAAAGTAAACTAAATTGAGCAAAGTGGAAATCATTTTTGCAACCTCCATCAGTAATCCAAATGTGAAGCTTCAAACAAGCTCAAATGGTCGATGCCATGTGAAATGACCAGCAAAATAAACCGAGTAAACAATCTCTTACGATTCAGCAACCGGAGTTTAAGAAAATATATATCTAAACTATCGCCCTTCATGTTATATTAATAAATTATCTAAAAAATTAAATGAATAGCTTCTGGGACATGCTCTGCAAGATTACTGGCAACTCCCACATATTTCAATAGACAATAGGCAGTCGACAATAGGTGCAGGAGGAAGCCATTCGGCCATTCGAGCCAGCCATTCAATGTGATCATGGCTGATCATCTCCAATCAGTAACCCGTTCCTGCCTTCTCCCCATATCCCCTGACTCCGCTATCTTTAAGAGCCCTATCTAGCTCTCTCTTGAAAGCATCCAGAGAACCAGCCTCCACCGCCCTCTGAGGTAGAGAATTCCACACTCACAACTCTCTGTGTGCAAGGCTGATGAGGATGAAACGCTTTACACAGAAACGTACTTTGGACAACAAAAAGCAAAACAAAACTAACAAAGTGCAAGCTAAAATAAATTCTACCATATAGTTAAAATTCGATACCTGTACAGTAACTTCTTGATACATCAAACAGTTACCAACCAAAACTTGGGAACTTTCCACTATTTTTTTTCATAAAAGTTATAACATTTCAGGATAACAAAGCATTTAACCTTGGAAAACCATGTGTAATATTTCACATAGTGAATTATTTAGAAATGTAAAATTCTTCAAATTGACTTTATACGCTGATGAATACATTTTATTTCAATAAAAATAAAAGCATCATATTCTCTCCTAGTAGCAGTTGTCAGCCCTCTACCAATTAAGTGCTTTCCATTGGACATGATTATGTTATAATGTATATTGATGTTAAAGGAGACGTTATCATAGCGAAACAGATGTCATCATCATTGCTTCGACAAACGTAGCTGCAATTTAGCTACAAGCCTCTAATCACTCACCAACGAGTGGTTTTGCATAGTTTCTGTAATTCCACTAAACACACCCCATTTCAGTATGATTAATGAGAAAACGTGCAAAAAATAAAACAAACTTTCCTTTCAAATCTTGAAAATCTACGCAATTTACACTTTTGGGCTAAACATCAATAATTTATTGACAATCACATTTTTGGTTACCATTTATCTATCAAACCATAATGGCATGATTTTATTTTTTGAAATCTAAGTTAGAGGAAGACTGGTCTGAAAAAATCTAAAGAATTTAATAAACGACGAGTTTGTGACTTGATGTGAAAGCTGAATAATGTTTTATTTAAGAATCCTGATATAACAATAAAATTAATCTGGAGGCTCCCAGGATTACAGTGTGAAAATAAACATGGATCCTGATCTGCATTAAATAGGATTTATGGAGGCTTAGAAAAAATTACAATATGACCACAGCTAGAGTACTTTTAATCTGAATGACAAAATTGCACAATTAGGGTGAGGCACTTTTAAAACTGGGATGTCAAAATAATGTGTAAAAAGGAACTGCAGATGCTGGTTTAAACCAAAGATAAACACTAAAAGCTGGAGTAACTCAGCGGGACAGGCAGCATCTCGACTGATGCTGAATTACTCCAACTTTTTGTGTCTATGTCAAAATAATGGCCCCTTTATGAATAAATATAACTAACATTTTTAAACTGTAATAAATCATAATTAGAACATCCTTAATACAGAATGGATTAAAAATCTCAAGTCTGAATTCTATATAATTTAAGATAACAAAATCTCACTTTTTTTTCAGAATGAGACAACGCTTTCAGCCTACTCTGCAGCAGGTGAATCCAAACCTCCAAACTCATCACTCATTCAAACTCGATGTACATTTCTTACCCAATCGCCCAAGTAGGATAAAGAAATCCATTTGCCCCTCGCCGTTAACTTTAAACTGGATTTATGTGAACAAATTTGCCATACAAGTGACAGTTAAAATTAAAATGAGAACTGGAATTTAATGTAATCACCAGGAAAATATAATGGGTGTGGTGTTTGAATTAAAAAGTTATATAATGCAATTTGTTAAATACAGTTGAAAATCCACAAGATCGCCACAAATGCGCACAAATGAATGCACCAAAAATATGCAACCGTTTTTGAACTTGACCTTTAGCTCAACTTGTACTACAAACTATGATCGAAGCGATTTTGAAGAATTAATTAATTCAGCTCTTGCACGTGCATTTACAGGAGACAAGAGAATATGTTCAATCCAGAATATGCACGGAACAAATTGAATTGATTTGAATTGATCTGATTCTTTCCGCTGTCTCCCCCACCCCACCCCAAAAAAACAATTCCCCGCCTCTCGCTTCTGTCTCCCTTTGACCGCTCCACCTAACCTGACCACGAAGGCACCGCCCCCTCCATCACCATTGGTCGGAACACGCCGGCAGCACCTCGACGCATCGACAGTGGACCCGGCCCACTTTCTCATTGGTCAACGCCCCCGTCAATCCGAGCGCGTCACACTGGTTAAGGAGGACATCAAGTCAGGTTTTGCCGTATACACTGAGAGGCCCAGCGTTTAAGGACAAACTGCGGGGAGGTGGTGGAGGAGGAGGGAGAGGGAGAGGGAGGGCACTGCGATGATGAAACACAAGCACTTGCTCTTATTCCAAACCACATCACTTGCTGACAATATACATCATATATATATATGAGAGAAGAAGGCGCTCGCCTTCATAAACACAGATGCCCATTTAGGAAAGGGGGGGGGGGGGGGGGGGGGGAATGGGAATTGATTCAAACGCTGCGGAGCTGTCACACTTAAATAAAACGATGGTTATTTTTTGAATTTTAAACCGTTCCCCATTCTGACGCAGCTCGAGGGCGCCGGCTGACATTTAAACACACACACACACACAATATACACACATACACCCGGCGCTTTGTATAAGCCGGTTACATGCTACATCCATGGCACGGCAACCAGGGCCCCCGCCCCCTCACACCCCCGCTGCCCAAACATGCGCGTCAACCACGAGAGAGAGAGACACACACACAGAAACAAGATGAGCCGGTGAAAGGCGCAGCTCCAGGGTCAGAGCGATCACCCGAGCGTCCATTCGTTCAGCTCCCTTTACTGTTAACGTGACTTGCCTGATTCTCGCCGCATCTGCAGCGGGTGGAGGAGGAGGAGGAGGAGGAGGCGGCGGCGGCGACCCCGATCGCTTCTGCCCGGCGGCGCTGGCAGCACGGATCGCCCTCCAGTCACTCACTCACTCACTCGCTCACTCACTCACTCTCCCTCCCTCCCTCAGCGTACCGTGCGCCCGGGACTCGACCAACGTCTCTCCCCCTCCCCCCGCCCAACGCCAAAGCCGCAGCCGCGCAGCGCCACGGCCCCGTCGCCAAGGGAAGCACGTAGTCAGGCGACAGGCCGCAGCACGCCCGCCCCTCGCAACACGATCACTCCGCCGCGCGCGCACCAGCACCAGCACCAGCACAGGCCAGGGCCGGGCAGCAAAATGTAGGTCGCATCACGCCTCCCTCCGCGGTCGGAGCGGCGAGCGGGAAGACAGGTGGTCGACCCGAGGCGGCGGCGCCACCGCTGCCGCTGCTGCTGCTGTCAGTGGGCGTCGAAAAAATCCAGCGATTTAGAGGTTTTTTTCCTGCTTATTTCCAAACACTGCTCGGACCAGGAAGCGGTTACTTTTTGGAGAGGGAATAGAATATATGACTTTTCGAAATATTCCATTAAATGCGAAAACTTAAGCAATTCGATTTCCACCTTGTCTGCTAATGATTTCGAAGATAAGACACACAGTTACACAAAAATGCTGGAGAAATTCAGTGGGTGTAGCAGCATCTATGGAGCGAAGGAAATAGGCAACGTTTCGGGCCGAAACCCTTCTTCAGACACAAAGTGCTGGAGTATAAATCAGCATCTGCAGTTCCATGTTTCTACATTCGGATTATAATTTCGATTGTACAACAGTGATCTAATGCCATGGTTACTTAAAAGTGATCATAAACGCGCTATACAGATGCAGGTCTTTCTGGTAGATCAAACATATTTAGATAGTACAGGGCTTTCTCAAAGTTCACTTGGAAATACAAGTTTGACGTCCTCACCGATTCTTGGGACTTCTTTGCCATAACTTCGCAAAATAGAAAAAGGCTAGAAAGGCTGCGGATGTCGGGGGCAAATATTGCAAGGAGTTGACAACATTGCAAATTCCTCAACAAGACCTTTGGAGCTCAGAACCAACGGGACTGGGGGATGCCAGTCTAAAACCAGGCAATCCATAACCGTTAAAACAAACTTGAAGAATTTTAAGATTATATTTATTCGTTTGCCTAGGACGATGGGACGGGACATTTGATAGTTGTATGTATAAACATGGCATGTGTTTTCGCAATACCATGCCAATAAATATTTTATGAAGTTGCATCAGATCATAGATACAAAACTGCAAATCCATGGAAACACAGCAAACTTTTTATTTACGAATGGTGTACATCAAAATAAGCCATGGGTGGTAACTTCAAGTTTTCATAAGTGACACAAGCCTAGGTGACTTACACAGATCTCTTACACTGTCTTATATTTCAGAATGGTTTACTTGGGAAATAAAGTGAAGGTGCACATTGTCTTACCTTTCGTTGTGATGTTTTATTCCCGTGTGATGAGCTGTTCTTGTGCCAAATGGATATTGCAAAAGGCAGCTATTGAGTGAAAGTTGCTATGGCTGTTACTGTGAGCTCACGTGTGAATGCCATTGGATACTGGGGCTAATTTTGTTAAACTACCATGGTTTCTGGGTAATGAGTTACTGCAAACTGTAATCTCGCAAGAGGTGCAAATTCTACATTCCAGAGGTTACAGCTGTTTAATGCGTGGGTTAATTACGTAATTTTATTTAATGCATACATTTCATGCAGCAGGTTATCATTTTTTGTAATGACAGGTGAGTTTTGATTTACAGTTGAAATTCACATCATACAAATAATGACATTAATAACTCCACCAAATGTGTAAATTAAGATCTTTTTGAGATTTATTTGCCATTAGATGAGATCCACGCAGTAATGTTGCCAAAATTAATGCAATTTTGCAGTATAATAATGTGTATTTAAAATGAATATCTTTTCTACAATGTTTCATTTGATTTCATTATCTTAGCAATGACATGAATATGAATATAATGAATGAATGAATGAATGAATGAATGCCTTTTTATTGTCACTATACACATGTACAATGAGATTAAAAGCTGCTCCTACTCAGTGTAAAAACAAAAAGGAAGAGGGGGAATAAGGTGCACAGTTTCTGCGACGCTATGTACATATCTATAAAAGACAATGGATAAATAGAATTACAGTTACAGTACAAATTACAGTAGGTGGATAGATGAAGGTCCGGGGGTTAGGCTGTGAAGTCAGTGCATTTGTGAGTTCAGGGAGATAATGGATTTTGGAAAGAAACTGTTCTTGAGTCTATTTGTCCTTGTGCTGATGCATATGAATATGAATATAATGTGTTAGTATGGACTTCTGAATAATTTGCAATTGAAATTTAAATGTAGTTTGAATATTTAGTTCTTCTGACATGTATGGTTGATCTGCGACCCAACTTTATATGTCTATCTTTACCCACATCCCTTTAATGCCTTTGGTTAACAACTTTTTTTAAATCTCAGGTTTACCATTTACAATTGACTTTGCAACAATTGGCAGTTGTGAAAGAGAGTTTTGAGCTTCTCTGATTGTTAATATACAAAGATGTTTCCAAACTTCATTACTGGAAGACCTGTTTGACATTTTTAGTCATCCAATGTTCCCAATTCCCCCCACTCCTCAATTGCGGGCAGTAGTTTTTCTCTATATCCAATCACTTCCCCTTCAATATCTTGCAAAGTTCGACAAACGTCAACTTAACCTTCTGAATTCCATGAAAAACAACTTTAGTTTGTGAAACTATTATTTATCCGTTAGATTCGGTGTATGTAATTGATAGATAAATGTATCTGATAAATATATTATGGTTTCTCATTATAATGTTTTCTTGTTAATAGTCTTAGTAAATGGTTAATGTGCACATGTTAATATTTTCAGCAACCTTATACATTACATAAAATTACTTAAACTAAAATTACTACATTCATTTTCAAATTTTACCAACAAAGAGCAAAATGAATATTTTTAAAAACAATTTGTTTCTCTAATTGAAGCTTACACTGAAAAAGAGGAGACATATAATGATAGAATATCAAAGAAAATAGCTTTCCTAATTTTGAATTTCCAGCTTTGATGAATGAAAGTGATTTTAAGTGTTTCACTTTTTTCCATGTAGTAATTTTGGTGAATATTGTTATTCACCATTGCACTCAACTATAAAGAATTCAAATATAGTGAGTTTGGCAAAAATAGATATAACTGCAGTTCTCTCTTAAAAGTTATAAAAGTATTCATAAATGGATGCTAGAGATAGTCAATTAGAAATAATTTGTTGAAATCAAAAGGTGGAAACATTTAAATACTTAGGCTGGTCTGGAAAGTCAAATCACATGGGATGCAGGGTGAGCTTGCCAATTGGATACAAGGTTTGCTTGGTGGTAGACAATAGACTATACATAATAGGTACAGGAGTAGGCCATGCGTTCTTTCAAGCCAGCACCGCCATTCAATGTGATCATGGCTGATCATCCACAATCAGTTAGGAGGTGGAGGGTGGTAGCAGGGTTTGTTTTTCAGATTGGAAGCCTGTGACCAGAGGCGTGCCTTAAGTATCAGTGCTGGGCCGTTTGTTGTTTGTCATATATTAACAGTATGGATGAAAATGTAGGTGGAATGATTAGTAAGTTTGCGGATAACACCAAAATTGGTGGCACAACAGGAGCAAGATCAACTGCTAAGGTAGACAAAGGACTGACAGATGGCATTTAACTCAATACAATTGTAAAGTGATGCATTTTGGAAACTTAAACCTATGCAGGGCATTTACACAAGAATTGGCGGGCTTTGGGGAGTTTTGTAGAAAAGAGAGGCCTAAGGGTATAATTACAGAGTTCGCTGAAATTGGTGGTAGTTAGATATGGTACAGAAGGCCTTAATAAGAAAGAGGAGGGATGTTGTGTTTTAGCTGTACAAGAAATCACTGAGGAACTGAAGCTTTTGCGTGCCTTTCTGGTTGGCACACTAGTGGAAGGAGGTGCTGAAGCCAGAGAAGCCAGAAAAGAATCACAGATATGCTAGTTTGGACTGGAGAGCTTGAGTTATAAGTGGGGCTAGGGCAGGCTGTGACTGTTTTCCTTGGAGCGCAGGAGGTTGAGGAGTAACCATACAGAGGTTTATAAAATCACAAGGGGACTAGATAAGATAACAGTATTTTCCCAGAGTAGGGGAGTCTAAAAGTAAAGTAGCAATGTTACAAAATTTTGAGATTTAAAAAATCAAGTCTGCAATTTATCCCATCCGATAAAGCATAAAAAGAAGTTTAATTTGACACCTAATTCACTTTCATATCTTCAGTATTAAAAAAGTTATGGCCATTTTCATACTCGGAAATTAGCGTCTTGTTCCCTATTGCTTTTCCATTGACTTAACTCAAAAGCTGTGATCGAGGACAGTTAAAAGCCCATAACTTTCTTAAAAATTAAGAGCTCAATGAAATTTTCAGTTATTGTAGATTGAAGCATTCTGAAACAAATATGAAACAATCTTACTTGGATGACCAGAAATTAAAGCATATAATTAGTTAGTTACCTAATTGTAGCTAATTACAAAATTCAATTACTACATCTAAACATCTATCCATTTCTTAAGAAATGATCAACATTTTTAAATTGCCTAAGTGTCCAAATAACATTCACACAATAATTCACAATATAACATGATTTTTAAATCTCATTTTCATGAATTTATAGGACAAATGGAAGGAATTTAGTGTTTAATTCCTGCAAATTAATGGCCATTTAAATCAACTTGCGAGTGGATTTTAGTGGAATGCGGTGGATTGGAACGTTGCGGTTTGCCGTGAATTGAACCCACAGTCGGCAGGAAAAATACTGGCGGTTCATATATATTTTTTGTCCCCTTTTCGCATGATGAAAATTTGATTAAATGCTTCCTAAGAAGCACGTTTTTATGTAAAAATAAACTGTGTACCTTCTTTTATCGCCTACGTTAGGTCCGTTCCGCTGTTGGTGCCCAGGGCTTTAGAAGATGATTTTTAAACTACTCTAGTTAATAAATGATCTAGCGTAGTTTAAAAATAGCTTCATATAACAAATGTCAGAGCGATTTCACTTTAGCGATGAAATCGCCTGAGATGGATCGATTTGGACTGTCTAGGGAAAAACGGCATTTTAAAACCCCCCCCTCTGAAAGGCGCTAAAGTCGCGCACACGGAGAGTGGCAGAACTGCAGCGCTGCTCAAGGTAGGTATTGTAACATACCTAAGTAAAGGGTATCAGTTTAAGGTGAGGGGGAAAGATTTGCAAGGCGGCCCAAGGGACATGACTTTCTCACACAGGGTAATGGGTATATGAAACAAGCTGACAGAAGATGCGATGAAGGTGGGTGCAATCTGAACATTTAAAATAAACTTAGATAGATACATGGATAGGAAAGGTTTTGAGGGATAAAGGCCAAACCCGGGCAAATGGGACGGGCTCAGGCGGGCACTTGGTCAGCATGAACAAGTAGGATTTCAGGACCAGTTTCTGTATTGTACAATTCTATTTAATCAATGCAGCAAGAACTACACATAATCGAGACAAAAAATGTCAATTCAAAGTCTATATTTAGAAGTAGATATGACAGATTTGAGACAATTTGTGCAGGCTTTCTTGGAACACTAATTACAGTCAAAAACATGTGAAGATTCTCCTGGTGCTACTGTGTCGTAAGGTGCGGATAGCTTTATAATGCAACAGCCTGGAAGATAAGGTGGGAGTTTCCTCAGCAGGGGGAGGAGATGTGTTTGTACTCTTTGCAGGATTGTCACCAGCCCGTTTTATTGCTATTACATAAATACAGGTGTGCTTGAGGCAGGTTCTTCAGAGGTGTTTGTCTGCGCAGGTTATTGCACTGGGTCTCTTTGGTCCTTTTGCTTGCAATTTTTTCAGAGGACCATATTCTACTGTGCCTCTGTGTTTTCAGGTTTGTTTCAGTTCGGGCACACGATTTTCTCAAGTTGCAGCAGGATGATGGCTCCCTTTTCAACAACCCTCAGTGTGGTGTTGACCTGGCATTTGCTCATCCGGATGCCATATTTGACCTGGCATTTGCTCGTCTGTAGTCATACTCACATTAATGCAATTTCCTGCTCGCTTGATGTACTGGGATAGGAAAATTAGCACATCAATGACAGGAACATGCAGGCTTGACGTTATGGTAAAACTACATTCTTCCTATGTGGGTAGGTGAAGAGCAGCAACAATGGCACTTCCTTTCCTTCTCCCAGAAATTCTGCAGCAACCTCTGCCATTCTGCAGCACACTTGAAGGTAATATAAATATATCTGTTATCTAGGAAATCTGGCATGCAGTGGTTTTCTTTGGCCTCAAACCCCGAGCATTCCATCTGGATCTTCCTCACAAATAGCTTGTGGTAAAGAGGTTCACATAAGTGACGTCCTTGACTGTCTCCCTGACAATGTTCTCCAATGGGGTTCATTGCCCTGACCACCATGATGGAACAGGTTATGGCAGGTAATGATTGCTGGAAGTAGAGTTAGATCTATCCTGTGATCACCTCTGCATTAGCAGGTCTGATAGGCACGGACTGATAGGCACGGAAATCACTATCAAAATATGGAGGGGACAGGGGGACACAATTTCTTGGCGGCCACGCGCACATGTGCACACTCATACACACACACACACACACACACACACACACACACACACACACACACGTGTGCGCGAGGCTTCGGAGGCTCAATCCAGCGCTAAATGCAGCTCAACTCTGCCTGTCTCGCCGGGTTAACCTACAGACCTGCCTGGACTGATGGGACACCAGCGCTACTTCTCCGATCTGGCTGTAACCCTGGGCTATAATTCCCACAAATCCAGGCAAGGCTGTAGGTTAACCTGGCGGGACAGGCAGAGGTGAGCTGGGTTTAGCGCTACTTCTCTGCGCTGGCTGTGGGCCGGGGGGGCACAGCTCCCGTCTGACTCCCGACGTCTCAGGCCACCCATTGGCGGGGGGGGGGGCACTCGGGTGGGGACGGGACACGCCGGAGAGCCGGGATCCATCCTGGCTGTGGGTGAGGCGCAGGTCTGTGCCGAGAGTGTTTTGGCACGTCTCCCTCCTCCAATCACCGCACTCTATCCTCAGTCCCACCCCGTCCACTCCTCCCTCCTCCAATGATCGCGCTGAATCATCATGTCCCGCCCCCATTGCCTGTTGACCGATGTCTCTTTCGTCCAATCGGCGCCCTCGATCAGCAGTCCCACCCCCACTGTCTCGTGGAAAGTGGAGATTTCACCGGTTTTTAAAATCCGGATTACAAAAACTGGGGGGGGCGATCATCCCCCACCTCGCAAAACAGAGGGGGTCCCCCCTGGACACCCCGGGATTTCCGCCCCAGGCCAGGTCAAGCTCATCATGAAGCAATACGATCATAATAAAATCTCTGGGAGCCTTTGTTGTCATTCGCCTCTTCATTTTCCACTTCGCATATCTCCTTATTAGCCTAATCCTAGAAGAATTCTCCCCTGCGCCTGGGGATAAGAGGTCCTCTTCCATGGCATTACCATAACCCATAAGTTCATTGTTCAAATCCAAACATACAACACTCTACAGATCCACAATAGAAAACATAATGTCAGGTTGCACCACAGGTTGGTTTTGGACCTCTGACCATGACCATAAAAATAGCAAAGAGTTGTAAATGTAGCTCAGCTCATCTCACAGCCTGGATTCCCCACCATTGACTCCATCTACACTTTACGCTGCCTTGGAAAAACAGCCAAAATAATCAAAGATGTCCTACCCTGATCATCCCTTCTCCCTCCACCCATCTGGCAGAAGGTACAGATGCTTGCAAGTGCGTACCACCAGACTCAGGAACACCTTCTTCCTCTCAGTTATCAGGCATCTGAATGGTCCCTTTCATGCTAGGGTGATTCAGTTCTACCAAATAATGGACATTGGACGTTGTCTATGGAACTGATGCGTTACAACTGTATACTTCACTGCGTATGCCTTTGCTCTACCTATTGTATTTGAGTTTGCCGATTGCATTTGTGTATTATATTGGATAACATGCAAAACAAAGCTTTTCACTGTACCTCAGTATACTAGACAATAATAAACCTAAACTGAGCATTGACTATAATAAGATGAAGAATCTTGGCCAGACCTATTGTTTTTATGCAAAAATTGGGAGAAGAATGGGGCTAAGGTCAATTGCTTTGGGAAGTTTATGTATATAAATTATCCATGAATATTTATTTATATAACAGCATTATTTAGTCAGACACGGTCAAATGTGTCACAACAGTTATGCACCTGAGTAAAATGGCTGTAGTGGACACTTGCCTCTCTCCATTATTCAAGTGTAGTAAAAACATAAAAATGACTGTAAAACACCATTGTTTTTGAGGAGCACCAAATTATTACTTGACAAAAGATGAAATAAACTCATTTATTTCTGATAGTTATGACCTGTAAATATGAGCATCTAGTCAATTGCTGACAAAAATAGGCACATTAGCAGGCAACCGGCAATGAACTGAACTATATAACTGTATGAACTTGTGGCTAAAGGGATCAGGGGGTATGGAGAGAAGGCAGGTACAGGATACTGAGTTGGACGATCAGCCATGATCATATTGAATGGCAGGTGCAGGCTCGAAGGGCCGAATGGCCTACTCCTGCACCTATTTTCTATGTTTCTATATTCTTTTTATTATCAATTTGAGTTAATTGGGGGCTAATTGGTCACTAGTTTATTTACTTTTCAACAACAATTATTAGGCATAATTTTTTTTAATTTAATTCATTGTCAGTGAAATGATTGAAAACATAATTTGCTAAATGGGTAGTTTTATACTAATATTTATGAATGACATTGGGTTTTTCCTTAATCAGTAATTTCCTTTAATCAGTAATTACTAAGTGATAAATATAGTTTAAACATTTTTGAAACTTTAAATCCAAACCTTTTGCAGACTAGCTAAATGCGGTATGCTTCATTCTTTACGAATACTTGGGCATTACAAAGGAAAGATCCTTTGGCTCACTCCAACAGGCATGGAAAATGGAAGCTTTGAGGTGGTGCAATATAAATGCAGTGCCGCTGAGTCTGTGGTACAACACAAGATTTAACACTGTAGAACAGGGAGAGCATTTAGCATAGGAAGGTTGTACTGACACCTTATTGCGAGCAGCAATGATGGACTGGATGTCCTCAATGAGATATGGTCGAGTTCTAGCCAAAGTCCTCAAGCCCAAGTTAAGTAGATTTTGCTGATCAAATTCCCCAATTGCATTTTCATTTTGCTTCTACCCACTACCCTTCTGCTTCAGAGTGCTTTAGACCGCATTATGGCATTCCTCCCCACAATATATTTCTCCTTATCAACACAGCTGCTTGCAAGACTTTCATCCCCTTTCATGTGAAAGATCTCCCTACACTGCTGACAAGATCGTTATTTCCTCTTCTTGCTGCACCTGTGCTTTCCTAAATCCTTAACATTCCCTCAAACATTTTGCATTTCTTGCCAGTAAAATGCCATCCTTATCTTATGCACCAAAGAAAGCAGCTTGGTGAAAGATGGTCTATTTTAAAGTTTTGCAATATGTGTTACAGTATAACATTTAAAATGAACATGTTCTCAGCATTAAATAAAAGTAGTCCTTGATTTTAGCTGATGATGTGAACTGTATATTGCCAAGTTATCTAAGGAGATTTGCTTATGAAAATTATAAAATGTCTTGATTGGTGGTGATGTAAACCATGGCTAATGGACATGTGAGATGAAAATAATTTTTTATAACTAATTTCCTACTAAATCTCAAGGTTTTCTCGGGATGGCAGACACACAGGCACTGTGGCGTCCTTACTAAATATCAGTGCTGTTGCCTCGGGTCATTTGCCGCTCAGTTGTCTCTGCATACAATGTCATTTGAATGTCATTGTTACTGATCATTCCAAACAATAGGGTTATTTATAGCATCATTAAAACATCAGTGTTTTCTTTGGTAAAGTATTAGTAAAGATCATTGAAGAATCAGTTTGTTATTGTTCCCTAAATCCTTAGGACTTGAGATGGATTTCTGTTGAAAGTTCTGCATTCTTTCTGGTTGATTCATGGATTAGAATGCTTCTATTTTCATCTTTGGGACTTGGATTCATAGCCGGCCTTAATTTGAAACTCTCCTTTCTTTATTGACTATAAGAAGCCAAAATGAAATGAGTTTTCCAACTGCCAGCCAAAATGTGCCAAGCAGCTGAATGAAGTACAGACAATGGTTAACTGAAAATTGCCTGTAGAGTGCAAAAATTCTTTTATAAAAGATAATATTCGAATCAGTAATTCGGTTAGAAATTTTACATTTCAATTTGCACCAGTGAGCGCTAGTCTTTTTTTTTTTAAGGCAATTTTGCAGGATGGGACAAGAACTTTGAAAGGGAAAGAAATTGAACTGCCCTTAATCTTAAATATCAATCTATAGAAATATTTAGTGTAGTTTCTCAAGTCTAATCTTGCTTCATGTTTCAAAACTGATCATTAAAGACAGCCTGAAGGTAGATATGTGAAGCATACATACCCTTTCATGTGAAAGTATTCTTGGGTAATAAAAACCATTATATCATTATTAAACTGATTATATATAAAATGCAATCGTGTCAATAACTTGATTCTTGGTGCCCATGACAATGGTATGGAAAGGGTGAACATGCTACAATAAGTACTATAAACATCATGTGTAGGAAAGAACTGCAGACGCTGGTTTAAATCAAAGGTAGACACAAAATGCTGGAGTAACTCAACGGGACAGGCAGCATCTCTGGAGAGAAGGAATGGGTGACATTTCGGGTCGAGTTTGAAGAAGGGTCTGAAGAAGGGTCTTGACCCAAAATGTCACCCATTCCTTCTCTCCAGAGGTGCTGCCTGTCCCACTGAGTTACTCCAGCATTTTGTGTCTACCTACTATGAAATTCATTTATTAGAACCATCATTAATAGTTTTGATTAACACTTTATGTGTACCTAAATATAAATGAGAAAGACACAAAATGCTGGAGTAACTCAGCAGGATGGGCAGCGTCTCTGTCCTGCTGTGTCTTTCTTCAGTTTAAACCAGCATCTGCCGTTCCTTCCTACACACGAGGTATAAATTAAATCAGTCCCAAGAAGGCACAAAGGTTTACAAAGCATTAAATGGATGCATCAGCCAAATTTCTAGAATATCAAAAACATAATCCAGAATTAAATTAACTGACATTTGGGAAAACCAGGGTTAATAAATTGCAACCAAATTTCTTAAAGGCAAACTGATTATGTTATTCAAATTCCTGAGCGTGCATATCTCTGAAGATCTGTCCTGGACCCAGCATATTGATGCAATCATAAAGATGACCCATCAATGCCTCTACATCCTTCCTCTACTTCAGAAGATTGACAAAATTTGGTATGTTGATGAATACTCTCTTGAACTGGATAGGTGTACTGGAGATAGCATCTTGACTGATTGCATCACAGCCTGGTTCGGCAACTCTAACATCCAGGAACGAAGAAGATTACAAAAAGAGGCGAAACACTACCCACGAACTCCCCACCATCGAAAGCATCTGCAAGAGTCACTCAAAAAGGCAGCCAGCATCATCAGAGACCCACACCATCCTGGCCATGTTCTCATTTCACTCCTGCCATCCCGAAGAAAGCGCAGGAGCCTGAAAACTGTAACTTCCAGATTCAAAAGCAGCGCCTTCCCTACAACCATCAGGCTATTAGTACAACCTCCAAATATGTTCTGAACTATATAGACTTGGGGATATTATTTTGACTGTACTACTATTGGCTATTAGTTGTCTGTTTCTATATATACTGAACTTTTTTTTGTTTATTATGGGGTTTACAGTTAAATGTTTACTTATCTGTTGTGCTGCTGCAAGTAATAATTTCATTGTTCCATTTGGGACATATGACAATAAAACATTCTTGACTCTCTCTTGACTTCTCTTGGAGTAAGTGGAGGAATGATAGCAGGGCTGAGGCAGAGTTTGAGAATTGTACATTTGATAGGTGCATGAACTTTGGGAAGAAATACATTCAAATATTCATGGAGCATGGAAATTGACCTGTCAGTGCATGCCAATGAAGAATCTATCGAAGCTAATCCTATTTTCCTGTGTTTGCCCCATATCCCTCAAACATTTCCCATCCATATACCTACACAAGCATTCTAATCTATGAAGCATCTAAAAAGAATGCAGGACCTCCAATAGAAATCCATCTCATATCCTAAGGATTTAGGGGACAATATCAAGCTGATTCTTCAATGATCTCTACTAACGTGTATTTTTTTGCCTTATCACCAACTGCTTGGCCCACAATCCAAGTATGGAGAAATTTGATCTTAGATCACCATTTAATCTTTCCTCTCTCACCTTAAACCAATGCCCTCTAGTTTTAGACTCCCCTACATTGGGAAAAAGA
Organism: Okamejei kenojei; assembly: GCA_035221665.1. Classification (NCBI taxonomy): domain Eukaryota; kingdom Metazoa; phylum Chordata; class Chondrichthyes; order Rajiformes; family Rajidae; genus Okamejei; species Okamejei kenojei. Next base: position 45,535,032 of record CM069131.1, read on the forward strand.
CTATGACTATCTAGGCCTCATATAATTGTGAAAAGCTCTTTAAGGTCACTCTTCCGCTTTCTTTGCTCCAGGGAAATCCCAGTCTATCCCATCTCTCTACTTAGCTCAAGCTCATCACTCCACGCAACATCCTTGTGAATCTCTTCTGCACCTTTTCTAGCTTAATCCTATAGAAACATAGAAAGTAGTTGCCGGAGTAGGCCAATTCTGCCCTTCGAGCCAGCACCACCATTCAATATGATCATGGCTGATCATCCAGAATCAATACCCTACTCCTGTTTTTTCCCCATATCCCTTGATTCCATTAGCCTTAAGAGCTATATCTAACTCTCTCTTGAATACATCCAGTGAATTGGCCTCCACTGCCTTCTGTGGCAGAGAATTCCACAGATTCACAACTCTGGGTGAAAAAGTTTTTCCTCATCTCAGTCCTAAATGGCCTACCCCTTATTCTTAAACTGACCCCTGGTTCTGGACTCCCCCAACATCGGAAACATTTTTCCTGCATCTGGCCTGTCCAATCCCTTAAGAATTTTATGTGTTTTTATAAGATCCTTTCTTCCTAATAGTGTGGTGAGCAAACTGCACACAATATTCTAAGTGTGATCTAACCAATCTTCTACGTAATTGTAACATGACAGTTCAACTCTTGTATTCAATGTCCTGGTTAATGAAGGCAAGCATGTCATATGCCACCTTCACCATCTTGTCTACCAGAGTTGCTGCTTTAAGAGAACCAAGTTCAGCAACACTCTCCAGTGCCCTGCAATCCACTGTGTATATCCTGGCTAGGTTTACCTTTCCAAATTGCATTACTGTACCATAGTTCGCATGATGGCTAAAATATTGCATTCAGAGCTGAGGGAAGAATGCAGTTGTGACTATTTGGGTCTTTTCTAACTCGAACTCCTTCTCATTCTCAACTAAAGCATAATACCTGCTCCACCAAAAATATTATTTGAAAGTTATAGAGTCATGCAGCACAGAAACAGGCACTTTGGCCCAGTATATAGACATTGATATCAAATACCCATGTGCCAGTTTTAAAACAACTTTTGTGATTGGGCAAAATCTTGATCTGTCCTGTCAACTATCAGGCGATTGTAGTGTCAAATGATTGATACCTGTTAAGTCAGATAGACAGTCAAGCAGAATAACCAATTTGTAACTCGAACAACAAATTAATCCTGAAAGAAATAAACACTGTAGTAGTGTGTTGACTTTTACAAACAATACAACAATATTTCTATGAAGTGGGTTTACCTTTAAATGCTGGCCATAATAAAGTTGTTGAGGACAGTTTGTAGCAAAAAATGTCAGGTTATTCTTTTGCATAACTCTATTAAATCTATATTGGAGAGGTTTTGGAACTGGAATATCGATAGTTTTTTTCAGCTGGACTGTCATGTATCTTTTACCATGACAAGTAGGACACCCATGAAATACAGCCTATCATTGTCAGAAAATGTGGATTTGTGTTATGGAGGAAGTTATTTCTCACCTGCTGTGTTTCTTGAGCAAATAGCCTGTCAAGACAATGGTAAATAAACAGCTGTAAATTAACATGATATGTCATGCTTGCTTATCGTGGCATTGTTTTGCCCAGAATTCTTGTGTAGAAATTTTAGACTGACTCATATGCAAGCAACTATGTTCTTTGCATCCAAATACTTGCGGCCAGTTAATTGGTATTGTCCATTATGTGGAAATTTAGGGTGTTGTGGAATTAGTGATGAGTAAAATAAAGGGCAAGACTTAAAGTTTAGTTTACAGCATGGAAACAGGCCCTTCGGCCCACCGAGTCTAGTCTGCATTGACCAATGATGACCATTACACAAGTTCTATGTTTTCCTAGTTTTGCATTCTACACACGAAGAATGAGTTACAGAAGCCAATTAACCTACAAACCTGCACGCCTTTGGAATGTGGGAGGAAACTGGTGCACCTGGACAAAACCAATGTGATCATAGGGAGAATGTACAAATCCATACAGACAGCATGCATAGTCTGGATTGAATGTGGATCTCTGGCGCTGTAAGACTGCAACTCGATTGCTGTGCCATTGTCCCTGTCTTATTATTTTACAAATAAGCTCGATTTAAAAGCAACTCAGATTTGAGATAACCTTTGGTAATGCAGGAGGAATGACAGGGTAAAAGGAAGGAAAAGGATGGCTACATATCAGACATAAAGCAAAGCACCCAAAAACCACACCATATTTGATGCTACTGAAATGGAGGATTAAGGCAACAGAAGGTTGAGGTGTGTGGGAAAGAACTGCAGATTTAAATCGAAGGTAGATACAAAATTCTGGAGTAACTCAGCGAGTCAGGCAGCATCTCTGGAGAGAAGGAATGGGTGACGTTTCGGGTCTGAAGAAGGTTCTTGACCCAAAACGTCACCCATTCCTTCTCTCCAGAGATGCTGCCTGACCCGCTGAGTGCCTCCAGCATTTTGTGTCGACCAGGGGGTTAAGGTACCACCTTTGCAAACTCCCACCGCCACCCTTACTTCATTAAGTAGGAACAACCCTAAAACTGAAAGGCGTAAACCTTGACTGACTTTGCAAAAGGTTTGTTACCCTGTACCTGTAAATGACACAGTCCTGATCTGCTTGTTTTTTGGTCCAAATGATTAATATTCACTCGATTACAGCCAGATAGATGTCCCATTGAATACCATAAGAAATAGGAGCAGGAGAAGACCATTCAAACTTGCATTGCCATTTAGTAAGCTCACAGTTGATTTGATGTTTGCCTTAGCTCCATTTCTACCCCATCTCCCATAACCCTTTGGTGGCCTACAGACCAAAAAATGTATTCTTCTTTCAGCATTTTCTGTTCCAAATAGGATAACCTGAGCCATGTCCCAGCTTTCATCATGGTTAAAATGTCATGGTCCTGACAACATCGCCTATCTATTCCCTCGATAGATGCTGCCTAATTGGCTGAATTACTCCAGCACTTCGTGTTTTGCTCAAGATTCCAGCATCTGTATCTCCTCCTAAATATCCTCTGCATCCGCACAATCATATCTTTCCTGCGGTATAGTGGCTGAAACTCGACATAATACTCAAACTGTGGTCTCACAGCTAATTTTTGTGTAACCTTCATGCTCTTATTATTCTAAGCCTGGGCCAATTGTGGAAACGAAGCAGTTTGCCATTTTACCGATTTCATTGGACTATCATGCTTTCAGGACACCTGGATGTGCATAGCAAAATCCTTCTGTTTCTCTGCAAGATTCATATCTAAACTCCCTCAGTTTCTCTACATTATTCTTACAGCACCTCCCAAATGCATTATCATGCATTCAATTCCATTTGCTATTTTTCCGTCCAAGAATGATTTTATTTTCTATCTCCAACCAAACTAATCTGACATTTTACTCTTATGAGTCAAAATAATTTCTCACTACTGTAATGATATAATTATGTATTAAAGAGCTATCCTTGACTTGCTTTCTGCTATTCCTTACAAATTGAAGGTACCCCAAGGTATTCTTTTGCAGAATCGGTCGCCTTGTAACACACCACCAAAATGACTATTAGATCAGAGCCATTTATTCGTATGTATGCCATTAACCTTATGTCTGTTGATTGCATTCAGATAAATGATTTAATTTTTATCGGGTTTTTTTCCAATTCTATTTTCAGGTGCACTCTAATATGTGTACACTTTGATCCTTTTTCTCTTTCTGGTTCTTTGAAAATGTGCTTTAGAAAATGTGCTTTAGATAAATGGGAACCAGTGGATGTAGAATGATTAGATTTCCAGAAGGCATTTGGGTGCTGCATCAAAAGTTATGCTGGAAAATAAAACCTCATGGTACAGCAAGTAAAGTATTGGTGCGGAGAGAAGATTGGCTGGCTTCCAGGAAACATAGTAGACAAAATGAGGCTTTGGTAGACAAGATGTAATGAGTAATATGCCACAGGGATTGATGCTGGGAACTTAATTGTTTAAAATTTACAATTTATTTAAATGACTTAAATAAAGACACGTGAGAAGTAATTGCTAATCCTACTGAATCTGTTGTGAAGATGGGTTAAGTGAGAGGGCAAAAATCTGATAAATGGAGAACAATTTGGGAATATTGTAGCCTACAACCCAGTGGTATCAACATTAAATTCTCTAATCTTAAGTAACCTCATAACAATCTCCCTTTCTCTCCCCCCCCCAACCACCCCCACCCAGTGCCCCACTTGCACTCGCAATTTCTCCACTCCCACCACATCCCCACATCACTTCCTCTGGCTTCACAATTTGTTACTCTTTAATCATTCTGTCTCACACCTTCTGTCTTAATTTCTGGTCTTTGTTCCAAACATCTGTCTATCAACCCCCACCCCCTCTACGCCTATGTCCACCTATTACTTATCATGCTTTGTCCCGCCTCGCTTCTCTCCCAGCTCCCTCTCCCACCCCCCCACCCCCTATAATCAGTCCGAAGAAGGGTCCCAACCCGAAATGTCATCGATCCATGTTCTCCAGAGATGCTGCCTGACCCGCTGAGTTACTCCAGCACTTTGTGTCCTCAATGACGATTATTTATTGCTAAGAGAAATGAAAACAAAAGTATAGAGGTCATGCTTCTATTACATTAGCAAGACAACATCTGAATTACTATGTATTACATTCATCTCCTTATTTAAGAGTGGGTATTAATTTTTTGGAAGAAGTTTAGAGAAATTTTGATAGACTATATGGACAGGTTTCCTGTGATGAGGAAAGTTGGAAAGGATGGACTTTTATCTGTTAGAATTTAGAAGAGTGAAAGAGCTAGAGGTGACTCTCACTGACTTTGAAAAAATAGGGTTCTAAAAAGTCTTGATTGGGTGATGTAAAGAGGATATTTTATTTTGTGGGAAAATATAAAACGGGTTCATTATTTAAAAGTATGAGGTTGTCTACTTAAGTCAGATGATCCCTCCCCCCCCCCCCCCCCCAGAGCTTGTGAAACTGTGGAACTTTTTCAAATGGTGGAAACAGGGTCTTTGAATATTTTAAAGGTAGAGGGAGATAGACGTTCAATAAACAGGGAGTGAAGAACCATTATAACTGGTCAGTGAAATGCAGAGCTGTGATGACAGAGCTGTGATTACACTCAGATCAGCCATATTCTTATTATATGCTGGAGGGGCTGAATAGCCAACTGCTCCTAATTTGCTGCCTTATTCCAGTTACCTGTTTTGCACTAACACCTAGCCTTTTGTAACTTTCTAAACCTCTCCCTTTAACTTGCTCCTCGACTCCCCTCTCCCCAACAAATATGTAATTGAAAGGTACATAAACAAGAATATTTTGGAGGGATATGGGCCAAATGCTGGCAAATGGGACTAGCTGAAATGGGGCACCTTGGTCGGCATGGATGAGTGGTCAAAAGCATCTTCCATGCTTTTTGACTATGTATGTTAAAAGTACTACTATCTTCAGACCTAAGTATTCAATTTCTCAGAAGGATAAGCAGCAGCATTTCCATCTTCTCAAATGCAATTAGGCATAGGAAATATGCTGGTTGAAATTCTGGAAAATTAACAAATAATAGTACAGAGAAGTCTCCTTACTAATTTGTCCCGCGCTTTCCACTTAAACATTGAGTTATTGGTACCATGCTGGTGAAACCCTAATTGTGTTTGTAAATTCTAATTACGGACATAAACTTATTATTTGCTTCGAGTCAGACTTGACTTAATCACATTGTTCTATGTTATCATGGTAAACAAATGTTTAATCCTTGTTGCACTATTAATCAGTTTAGTGCCTAATCTTGCAATGATGAGTTGGAGCATAGTAAAAGCCATTCCGCAATTGGTTATTTTAGATTGTTATACATGAGAATCAAATTGAATTTTGACTCCACCTGACAACAAAGCAAGTAATTGAAAACTGCAAATTGGTAGTATCAGGATGAACATATAATTATTAACCTGGTTGCAAAGGCTTAGGAAAAATGCATTGTTCTTGTTATATATTAGTAGACAAAATACTTGTTCTTATTTTCCCTATTTTCATGTGTCATGAAGTCTGACCATTTATTAAATATATGCATAGATACAGACATATAACCTTCTAAAAATTAAATAACATCCGTGTAAGTGCCAAAATGCAGTAAAAGCAAATGTGAAAAGATTTCACGAAGCATTTCTGAATAGGTATGGGAGAATTTCTGTAAATTATATGAATTACTCATCTGTAGTCAATTAAGAATCGACAGGATAGCACATAAAAATAATTTAAATTAAAGGTTTTCTTCACTAGACACCCTCTTCCCGAAATTTCATCTATCAGAAGGCAAATAGCCCTTTAAGTACTTGCTTATTCCTGGCATAGAATTTTCCGGGTAGTTTCTTCCTTTTACATTGGGCTATTAGCTAAATTCCCATTCATTTTGCATATTTCCATGATTGTTCTATGGAGCTTGCCCGCTCATGGTGAATTATTAACAGCAACTTCCAGGTTTCTGCAGTTAACCCTCAATGGTTCAATGGTTTCTTTATATTCACGTGTACCAAGGTAAGGGAAATACTATTTTTGCATACAGCTCAGCAAGACTATCACCAGACATAAGCACGATTCCCCAGTTAGAATGGAATTGAGTCTATATGCAAGAGCCGCCGCTCAAGTGCAAAATCCGAATGCCACAGTCAGTTCTGCAGACTGATGATGGGGAACCCCAGTAGTTTTACCATAAACTTGATGTCAAAGTTTGATCCTATCCTAATGGAGAGGGATTACAATTGAGAACAGGAGCTTTGGTAATTGTTTTCTTTCTCTACCCCAGAAGTCATTGCCTTTGTCTTCAGTAGAAATAGCTGCAACAGGTACATTGCACTGTCCCAGGATGTTCTTTTAATCGTTTCTGCAGTGATGTGTGTACCTTCTTCACATGTCCCTGCAGGACCTCCAACAGAATCCTCCCAAGAAGAGTTGAGGCATTGAAACTTACATAGTGGTTAATAAAATAATTATTACCATCTGAATGCCTGCTAATTTTGGGAGCAGATGAAAAGGTAATAATTTACTGGCTTCTACAAGTTGACAACATATGTGTGATCACACCTTGCCTCATTTTATAATCCTGTTGCAATTTATATTAGTGGCACTTCACTAAAAGATTGGTGGAACATCACAGTGAAAAGTGTGTGCTACCGTGGCAATAGTTCAGATTTCCATTTGAGAGCTATTTTTCTTAAATTTAAGATTAGAATTTAAGAAGGGGCAAAAAAGAAGGTTCCACAAGTAGGAATTTGCTAAGCAGGTTTTTGGTTTTGCACTAGTATGTCTGGTTACCTTATGGGCCTGTCCCACTAAGGCGACTTTTTAGGCAACTGCAGGAGATTATGCGGTCGCCACTTGTTCGCGGGTGGTTGCCGGGTAGTCGCCTTCATGGTCATGAGGAGTTCACGCATTCTGGGAGCTAGACGCGGCCTCATTATGGTTGCCGCGAAAAATTAGCGACGACTAGAATGAAGCCGCCATGCAGAGTAGCGAGAATTCTCGTGCCGTAGGTGCAGTGGTAGTGGGTTGCCAGGAGGTCAAAGGTTGTTGTAGGTTCTCGTAGGTTGTAGCCGGTGCTGACCGGTGAATTTCATTGGCTCATTGGGAAAAAAGTGTAAGCAGTAGTTTTCAGAACCAAGGATAACCGATCGGTAATGTTAATGACCACCGAGCTTCACAGCCGTGTATCTCTGACTTGTTAAAAGTTGTCCCCACTCCTTCTCCCCCCCCCCACCTTTTAAAGGACTTACGTGACCCATCCCGTACACTGTGTTTTCAGAGTCTTAATTACAGCACCAACCTTCCTGTTCATCGCGGTGTGTGTTTATATCACATTGGCTTTGCACCATGTGAATTTCACTCAGACAGTGTCCCCCCGCTTGCCCTGTCCCCCGCCTGCATAATGGTCGGTGGGGGCGCTGCGAGCCAGCTGCCCTGTCAGCAGCGTGTTAGTTTTTTCTACTTTTTTTGTTTTTATAGTGTGTCTTAATGTGTGTTTTTAATGTTTCTTGGTGTATCTTGTGTGGGGGGTGGTGGGGGGGGGGTAAGGGGGTAACCGCTTCGGTCACCTCCTCCATGGAGAGGAGACTTTTTTCCATGTCGCCTCCCTCGAGGTCTAACATAGAGGATCGGTGCGGCCTTTCCCGGAGACGCGCCCGGGGCTTCAGCAGCGGGCCCAGCGCGGACTCTTTTGTCATGGAGCGGGCGAGCCCTCGCCGGGGGTCGCCGGGAGGGAGCGCTCCGTTCGCTGACCTGCGGCAGCCTGAAGCCGCGCTCTGCGGAGCTCCAGCTGGCGCGGTGTCCAGAGCCTGGGATCCCTCGCTGGGGACCCCGGAGGAGAAGAGCTCCGACCGCTGTCCCGCGGCCTACCTTCTAACCACAGGCACGGCGGGGACCTTACCATCCGGAGCGGGATCCCTCGCTGGGGATCCCTGGAGAGGAGCTCCGACCGTCGGCCCTCGGCCTACATCATCCAGAAGCCGCGGACTGCGGTGCTTCCGGCTGGCGCGACATCCGGAGCCTGGGATCCCTCGTTGGGGACCCCGGAGGAGAAGAGCTCCGACCGCCGGCCCATGGCCTACTTCTAACCGCGGGCGCAGTGGGGACTTACCTTCCTGAGTGGGATCCCTCGCCGGGGATCCCTGGAGAGGAGCTCCAACCGCCGGCCTGCTATGCTTCTGGCTGCGGCGCGGCGGGGACTTTAGATCTTCGACCGCCGGCCTACACCATCTTCAAGCCGCGGTCTCCGGTAGGGAACCACCGATTCAGGACTTACCTGGACTTACCTTGTCTGCATATCTGGACGCCCGCAGCGGCGACTGCGGAGGGTTGTGGTCCCAACCACGGGGGGAAATGGAGGAGGACTGACCAAACTTTGTGCCTTCCACCACTGTGATGAATGCTGTGGTGGATGTCTGTGTTAAATTTTTATTGTGTATTGTGTGTTATTTTTTATTGTACTGCTGCTGGCAAGTTCATTTCACTGCACTTTATGTGCACGTGATGAATAAAACTGACTTGACTTGACTTGTGTGTGTGTGTTCCACTCTGACAGTCGTCGTTCCAGTCGCCGGTTTTTCAGGTCTGCCGGTGATTTGACAGCCGCCGGCAGTCACCTGACAAATCGCCTAGGTAGGACAGGCCCATTATATTACATTATTAATTTGTTGAATTATTGATTATATTTATCTATTCGTTTTTGAATTAGTGGACTCGTAAATCTTCAGCAAGTATGAATTTAATAGTTCCATTACTGATGCATAAGTCAATTAAATATTCTTGACACTCTTGCAGAAGGCAATGTTAAAATTAAATAACTATATCAACCACAATCTCTGACCTCTCACATCCACCTTGCATAATAGCCAATAAACTAGACAGGATAGCTGACATAAAAGATTCTCTCATAGAGATTATTCATTGCACGAATGCAGGGATTTGGGATACATATGAATGTGACAAGCAAGTGCGCTTCTTTATCAAGATCAGATTGTTTGGATAAAGAAGCACACTTGCTTGTCACATTCATATGTATCCCAAATCTCTGCATTTCTTGCCAGGAAGTATAATTTCAAAGAATTAATTGGGTAAAATGAGACAAAAAAAGTAAAATGAGACCGAAAGACCAGAACAGGATATAAAGCATTATGTAAAAAATATGCCTTTCCATTGACTAAACTCAAAAACTGTGATCTAGGACAGTCAAAAGCCCATAACTTTCTTAAAAATTAAGAGCTCAATGAAATTTTCAGTTATTATAGATTGAAGCATTCTGAAACAAATATGAAACAATCTTACTTTTAATATCTTACTTCTACCTGAAATTAAAGCATATAATTAGTTAGTTACCTAATTGTAGCTAATTACAAAATTCAATTACTAGATCTAAACATCTATCCATTTCTTAAGAAATGATAAACATTTTTAAATTGCGTAAGTGTCCAAATGACATTCACACAATTATTCACAATATAATATGATTTTAAAATCTCAATTTCATGAATTTATTGGCCAAATGGAAGGAATTTAGTGTTTAATTCCTGTAAATTAATGGCCATTTAAATCAACTTGCAAGTGGGTTTTAGTGGAATGCGGTGGATTGGAACGTTGCGGTTTGCGGCGACCCACAGTCGGCAGGAAAAATACTACCGGTTCGTATATATTTTGTGTCCCCATTTCGAAACATGAAAATTTGATTAAATGCTTCCTAAGAACTACGTTTTAATGTAAAAATAAACTGTGTACTTTGTTTTCTCCCCTACGTAAAATCCTTCCCGTTGTCGGCGCTCACGGCTTTAAAAGATGATTTAAAAATTACTCTAGCTAATAAATTATCTAGTGTAGTTTAAAAATACCTTCATAAAACAAATGTTGGGCCGATTTCTCTTTAGCGACGAAATCCCCTGAGATGGATCGACTTGAACTGTCTGGAAAAAAACGGCATTTTAAACCCGCCCCCCTCTGAAAGGCGCCAAAGTCGCGCACACGGGGAGTGGCAGAACTGCAGCGCTGCTAAAGGTAACTATTGTAACATATCTACATATACTGATGTCAGGATTGCTGTTCCATTTATTTCCTAATTTACTGATGATTCCTTGTTATTTTTAATCAGAATTAATGACTGATGATTGTCTTTGAATTATTTTTTACATTCTATTTGAGATAATAATTTTAAAAAAAGCATTGTGGGAAAATAATTACAAAATTATACAATTACAAATATATTACAAAACTTATGAAGGTTTAAAAATCGTGAGATCAGCAGATTGGTCTTCTGCTGAGTGAGTGAGTGAGCCCACAAGCCGTGCTGAGTGAGTCCACGAGTCCAGAAGCCACAGTGAGTGAGTGAGTGAGTCCAGAAGCGGCGCGGAGTCGGGGAGTGGCCCGGAGCCTGGCCGACTGTGAGGCCGACTGCTGCAACCTCGAGATACTGGGGAAGTGAGAGGTGAGTGTGGCCGGGCGCAGGCGGGGCACACCACCCCCGCCCATACACCCCCCTCCCGCCTACAACCCCCACCCATTTCCCCTCGCACCCCCCCCCCCATGCAGCGGTAGACCACGGCAGCGGCAGACCACGGCAGCGGCAGGCCACGGCAGGCCACGGCAGCGCTCGCTCCCCACCCCCAAAACCAGCCGCTGCCTGAGGTCGTCCCCCTCTACCCCCCCCCCCCCCCCCACCAGCTCCTGCCTGAAGCAGCCCCTCTCCCCGTCCCCAGCTACACGACTAGCCCAGAAAAAGTCTATTCGGCACACAATGTCTGTACTAGCCCTCCGGAAACGAGCCCCTTTGGCCCCCGTCTGAAGCCCCCCCCCTCCCGCGACTCTTCCTCCCCCCCCCCCCCACTACCGCCTGAAGTCGTCCCCGTCCCTGGCTACAGGACGCTCCCGCTGGCCCCCACCTGAAGCCGTCCCTCTCCTCCGGCTACAGGACGCTCCTGACAGCCCCCTCCTGAAGCCGGTGGGGAGCAGCAGTGGCAGGCCATGGCAGCGGAAGGCCATAGCAGCAGCAGGCCAGCGACAGGCAGTGACAGGCCACAGCAGAGGTAGCGGTTGGCCACAGCCCCGCCTGAAGCCATCCCCCGGCTGCAGGATGCCCCCCCTCCACAGCCCCCGACAGCCCCTGCCTGAAGCAGTCCCCCTCCCCCGGCTGTAGACTGCTCGCCCCCCCAATGACCAACCTTGCCTGAAGCCGTCCCCCTCCCCCCAGCTGTAGGCCATTCTCCCTTCCCCCCCCTGCCCCCGACAGCCGCCTCCTGAAGCCGTCCCCATCCCCCGCTGCAGGACACCCTCACCCACCCCCTCCTCCCCCGGCCCTGACAGCCTCTGCCTGAAGCCGTCCCCGCTGTAGGAAGCTCCCCCAAGCCCCCGACAGCCCCCACCTGAAATCGTCATCCCCCTCCCCCAGCTGCAGAATGCTCAAGTACAAAGAATGGTGAACAATGAGTGATCCTAATATCATGATTGAAGAGAAACATCATGATTAGGCTTTGTTGTATATTCAAGACAAGCTTGAGAATTACAACAAAACAATGGAATGCTTTCATTTGCCACGACCAAGAAATGGAAGGATGCACCTTGATGATGTCAATCCAGAATCGCTGCAGGAATTGCAATACAATAGAACTGAACAACAGCAATTTGTTGAGGAGAATGAGCCTCTGCTGAATGCTGAGCAGAGAGCAGCGCATCACCAGGTTTGCAACTGCTTGAAAAGGAAGCTTCCTTCAATGTTTTTCATTGATTCACCAGGAGGAACGGGAAAAACATTTATCACCAATTTGATCCTCTCCAAAGTTAGGGGTCAAGGTGATGTGGCTATTGCTGTAGCATCCTCTGGGATAGCAGCTAAATTAATGCCTGATGGAAGAACTGCACATTCTTGATTCAAGATACCCATCCAAGTAACTGAGAATACATTCTGCAACTTTGCGAAGAACTCTAACACAGCACGTTTGATGAGGCAAGTGAAACTCATTTTTTGGGATGAATGCCCAATGATTAGGTGGGAGAGATTTGAAGCGGTGGACAGAACTCTTCAAATGCCCAACACTAAGCCTTTTGGTGGCATTTTTACCATTTGTTATGGTAATTTTTGACAACTCCCTGTAGTGAAAAGGGAAAATGATGCTGATGTTGAAAATTCCTGCATCAATAAATCCTACTAGTGGACACTTTTCATCAAGTTTCAATTGCAGATGAATATGCGATTGAAAGAGGGAGAAGACAACTATTCTCAATTTTAGTTGAAAGTTGGAGAAGACGAGATTTTAAAGAATGAAGACGATTAAATTGAAATGCCAGAAGACATGGTTCTTTCAGCAAAAACACTGGAGGATTGTTTTGATTTCTTCTATCCCGCATTTGACAATCCTTTACTATTATTCTCTGACAATTGTATTTTGGTTCTGCAGAACGATACAATGAAAAGCATCAATTCTCCATGTATCAGATGCTTCCCTGGAATCATTAAGGAGTGGTTTTTTTTTCAATGCAGTCACTGAGGGAACTGATGCTACTCACTTCCCAACAGAATCCCTCGATTCACTTGACATCTCTGGTTTACCACCACACAAATTGGAGTTGAAACATGGATCTCCGATCATGGTAATGAGAAACTTGGACCCCCAAAGCTATGCAATGGAACAAGGATGATTGTGGAAGAGCTACACAATTATCTGATCGTTGCAAGAATCAACATGGGAGCCTTCAAAGATGACATAGTTCTCATTTCTAGGATAATGCTCAATTTGACAGAAGGCAAATGCATTCCCCTTCAGCGGAGCCAATTCCCCATCCAGTCAAGTTTTGCTATGATGATCTATAAAGTGCAAGGGCAAGCCATGGAGAAAGTTTTGATATACATTGAGAAACCAGTATTTCAGCAAGCCGATGAAAGGTGAAGGAAAATATCAAAGTTTTTCTGAAGAATGGAAGAATGGAATATCAACCAAGAATGTTGTCATTAAACACGTGCTTGGTTGAACGATGACTTCTGAGGTAAATCCTCAGATTTTCTTCAAGTTAAAGTTTGACCTCTCAATAATGTCTCTATATTAAAATTGTGTGTTCTTTTTTTCATCAACAGCAAAGGGACATTGAGACGCAGTGAGCAGCAGAATGCAACAAGCGACGCAACAAGAAAGAATTTTACTGAATAAATCTTATCTTTAACGTTCAAATTGTTGTTGTATTTTAAGAGTTATTCACATTTTAAGCTTTAATATCTCCCTTTTCCACTTGCCATGCCCGTCAGCTGTGCCTGCACAGTAATGCCTACGTGTTCTACATCATTATGGGAACCCAATGGGCGGGAATGGCTGTGCCGCCGGAGAGCTGCTAAGAATGGATGGGGGGGGGGGGATGGAGTGAATGCGTGGGGGGGTGGAAGGGCAAGGAGCGGAGTGGGGTCGGTGAGGGGGGATCAGGAGCATCACAACAGGAACCCGTCAGCCCCGCCTGCGTCATTGGGGGCTATGGGTGAGTGGTGGAATATTGCGCTGGGGGACCAGGCCTCCTGTGTGCGAATGGGACCCAACTGGTCCCACAGTCTAGTTTACTGATAAAAAGGGGTTTGTTAATGGCAAATGGTTTGTTAATGGCAAATACCAAATGCCTATAATACCATAATGTGTAATACCATAATGTGTTATTTAGTTTCTTCCCCTTCCTTCATCAGTCTTTTTTCCAAAACACTACCCCCCACTATGAAGTAAACAGCTTCAAATTCCCTAACAATGTAATTTTCTTTATTCCTTGGAAAATATTGCTGGTTCCACTCATCATTCCCCATTCTCTGAGGCAAAGATTCATAGGCTCCTCCTCCAACTTTGTCCACTGCATTTGGTGCTCTCAGTGGCCTCCTGCACATCTGTGAAAACAAGCATAGGCTACCGTAGGTGACTGTTTGGCAGAATACCCACAGTCTTTTTTTTTTGTAATATTTTTTTATTAGAAGCAAGTACATAGTAGAAGCAAAATTCATGTGTAACAGTCATACACTACTAATATTGTCAATATTATCAATTATTTAATAACTCTGCTTCTATATACAGTGGCTTGCAAATGTATTCATACCCCTTGAACTTTTCCACATTTTGTCACGTTACAACCACAAACGTAAATGTATTTTATTGGGATTTTATGTGATAGACCAACACAAAGTGGTGCATAATTGTGAAGTGGAAGGAAAATGATACATGGTTTCCAAATTTTATTACAAATAAAGAACTGAAAAGTGTGGCGTGCAAAAGTATTCAGCCCCCCTCAGTCAATACTTTGTAGAACCACCTTTTGCTGCAATTACAGCTACAAGTCTTTTGGGGTATGTCTCTACCAGCTTTGCACATCTAGAGACTGAAAATTTTGCCCATCCTTTTTGCAAAATAGCTCAAGCTCAGTCAGATTGGATGGAGAGCATCTGTGAACAGCAATTTGTAAGTCTTGCCAGAGATTCTCAATTGGATTTAGGTCTGGACCTTGACTGGACCATTCTAACACATGAATATGCTATGATCTAAACCATACCATTGTAGCTCTGGCTGTATGTTTAGGGTCGTTGTCCTGCTGGAAGGTGAACCTCCGCCCCAGTCTCAAGTCTTTTGCAGACTCTAACAGGTTTTCTTCCAAGATTGCCTTGTATTTGGATCCATCCATCTTCCCATGAACTCTGACCAGCTTCCCTGTCCCTGCTGAAGAAAAGCATCCTCACAGCATGATGCTGCCACCACCATGTTTCACAGTGGGGATGGTGTGTTCAGGGTGATGTGCCTCATCAGACCAGAGCACCTTCCTCCACATGTTTTCTGTGTCCCCCACATGGCTTGTGGCAAACTGCAAATGGGACTTCTTATGGCTTTGTTTCAACAATGGCTTTCTTCTTGCCACTCTTCCATAAAGGCCTGATTTGTGGAGTGCACGACTAATAGTTGTCCTGTGGACAGATTCTCCCACCTGAGCTGTGGATCTCTGCAGCTCCTCCAGAGTTACCATGGGCCTCTTGGCTGCTTCTCTGATCAATGCTCTCCTTGCCCGGCCTGTCAGTTTAGGTGGACGGCCATGTCTTGGTAGGTTTGCAGTTGTGCCATACTCTTTCCATTTCGGATGTTGGATTGAACAGTGCTCCGTGAGATGTTCAAAGCTTGGGATATGTTTTTATAACCTAACCCTGCTTTAAACTTCTCCACAACTTTATCCCTGACCTGTCTGGTGTGTTCCTTGGGCTTCATTATGCCCAAGGAACATTGTTTGTTCACTAATGTTCTCTAACAAACCTCTGAGGCCTTCACAGAACAGCTGTATTTTACTGAGATTAGATTACACACAAGTGGACTCTATTTACTAATTAGGTGACTTCTTGGTTGCACTGGATTTTATTTAGGGGTATCAGAGTAAAGGGGGCTGAATACTTTTGCACGCCACACTTTTCAGTTTTTTTATTTGTAAAAAAATTTGAAAACCATGTATCATTTTCCTTCCACTTCACAATTATGCGCCACTTTGTGTTGGTCTATCACATAAAATCCCAATAAAATACATTTACGTTTGTGGTTGTAATGTGACAAAATGTGGAAAAGTTCAAGGGGTATGAATACTTTTGCAAGCCACTGTATATATATATATATATATATATATATATATATATATATATATTATATATATAGATTTATATAGATTTATATAGATTTATATAGATAGGAAATAATAGGGAGAGAGAAAAAAAACAAAAAGGTATAATTTAAAAAAAATGGAATAATTTACTAATAATACATCATTGCAGATATGTTCGTAAATTATAAAATATAACTCTTTTCATCTAATCCTTAATTCGAGTTTCAGTCAGGTCTCGTGCCGAACCAGTTTGCCCCTTCAGAAAATCAATAAATGGAGACCATATTCTGATAAAAAGTTCTTGTTTGTCCATTAAGACATGTCTGATTCTTTCCAAATGTAGGGTCTCTGACATTTCCATAATCCACATTTTGATTATGGGGGTTATAGGACCTTTCCAAAATTGTAATATTAATTTTTTCCCAATTATTATACTATAGTCGATAAAGTTTCTTTGGCTTGTAGTAAGTGTTTGACTGTTCTAATATTCCTAATATTATTAGTTTTGAGCTGGGGTCCAATTGGGTGTTGACAACTTCTGAAATTATCTTAAAAATTTCCGTCCAAAAGTTTTTAATTTTTATACAATTTACAAATTGTGAGGTAAGTTAGCCTCTACATGCTGACATTTTTCGCAGATAGGAGATATATTTGGGAAGATTCTATTTAATTTCGTTTTTGAGTAATGTAATCTATGTAATACTTTAAATTGTATTAAAGAGTGTCTGGATTTTAACGAGCATTGATGTATATGTTGTAAGCTTTCGTCCCAAATATCTTTCATTATTGGCTGTCCTAGTTCGTTTTCCCATGTTTGCCTATATATTTCCGTCGTTGGTGCCTCACTGTCTAATAGGATATTATAGATATAAGATATTAATTTTTCTGTATTAGGGTGTTTATTCAAACATTCATCAAGAGTTTCTGGATCTCTAGTTCTGTAATCCTGTGTATTTGATTTAGCATAATCTCTAAGTTGTAGATATCTGAAATAGTCATTTGAGTGAAGTCCATAAGTTTGTTGTAACTCCTGAAATGAAAGAAATGTACCTTTCCTATAGAGATGACCCATCTTTTTAATTCCGTGATTTTTCCATTGTAAAAAACCTTTATCCAACATTGAAGGTTTAAATGCAGGGTTGTTTACAATGGGGAGAAAGAGTGATAGATTATCCAATTTTAAAGTCTTTTTTAATTGTTTCCAAATTCGTATACCACTGTATATTATAGGGTTTTCACTGTAGGTTTTTTTGCTTAATTTAGTGGTAGCGAACAGAATCGAACCAATTTCAAAGGGTAAACAGTCTTCCTTTTCCATTTTTAACCAGTCTCGTTGCTGGTCCAATTCTTCCAACCAGAAGTTCATATGTGGGAGATTTCAGTTTTCCAAAAATAGACTGGGAAACACATTCTGTAAATGGGCTGGATGGTTTGGAGTTTGTAAAATGTGTGCAGGATAGTTTTTTGCAGCAGTACATAGAGGTATCGACCAGAGAAGGGGCAGTACTGGACCTCCTATTAGGAAATGAGGCAGGTCAGGTGACGGAGGTATGCGTTGGTGAGCACTTCGGGACCAGTGATCACAATACCATTAGTTTCAATATAATTATGGAGAGAGTCAGAACTGGACCTAGGGTGGAGATTTTTGATTGGAGAAAGGCTAACTTTGAGGGAATGCGTAAGGATTTTAAAGGAGTGAATTGGGACACTTTGTTTCATGGGAAGGATATAGAAGAGAAATGGAGGACATTTAAAGGGGAAATTGTAAGAGTACAGAATCTTTATGTCCCTGTTAGGTTGAAAGGAAATAGTAAAAATTGGAAAGAGCCATGGTTTTCAAGGGAAATTGGACACGTTTTGAAAAAAGAGAGATATCTACAATAATTATAGGAGGCATGGAGTAAATGAGATGCTAGAGGAGTATAAAGAATGTAAAAAGAATCTTAAGAAAGAAATTAGGAATGCTAAAAGAAGATATGAGGTTACTTTGGCAAGAAAGGTGAAAGTAAACCCAAAGGGTTTCTACAGCTATATTAATAGCAAAAGGATAACGAGGGATAAAATTGGACCATTAGAGAACCAGAATGGACAGCTATCTGCAGAGCCAAAAGAGATGGGGGAGATATTGAACAATTTCTTTTCTTCGGTATTCACCAAGGAGAAGGATATTGAACTCTGTGAGTTAAGGGGAACAAGTAGAGTAGCTATGGAAACTATGAGATTCAAAGAGGAGGAAGTACTGACACTTTTGAAAAATATAAAAGTGGATAAGTCTCCAGGTCCTGACAGGATATTCCCTAGGACATTGAGGGAAGTTAGTGTAGAAATAGCAGGAGCTATGACAGAAATATTTCAAATGTCATTAGAAACGGGAATAGTGCCGGAGGATTGGCGTACTGCGCATGTTGTTCCATTGTTTAAAAAGGGTTCAAAGAATAAACCTAGCAATTATAGACCTATTAGTTTGACGTCAGTGGTGAGCTAATTAATGGAAAGGATACTTAGAGATAATATATATAAGCATCTGGATAAACAGGGTCTGATCAGGAACAGTCAACATGGATTTGTGCCTGGAAGGTCATGTTTGACAAACCTTCTTGAATTTTTTGAAGCGGTAACTAGGGAAATTGATGAGGGTAAAGCAGTGGATGTTGTCTATATGGATTTCAGTAAGGCCTTTGACAAGGTTCCCCATGGAAGGTTGGTTAAGAAGGTTCAATCTTTGGGTGTTAATGGCGGAGTAGCAAGATGGATTCAACAGTGGCTGAATGGGAGATGTCAGAGAGTAATGGTGGATGGCTGTTTGTCAGGTTGGAAGCCGGTGACCAGTGGGGTGCCTCAGGGATCTGTGTTGGGTCCACTGTTGTTTGTCATGTACATCAATGATCTGGATGATGGGGTGGAAAATTGGATAAGTAAGTATGCAGATGATACTAAGTTAGGTGGTGTTGTGGATAATGAAGTAGATTTTCAAAGTCTACAGAGAGATTTGGGCCATTTGGAAAAGTGGGCTGAAAGATGGCAGATGGAGTTTAATGCTGTTAAGTGTGAAGTGCTACATCTTGGCAGGACAAATCAAAATAGGAAGTACATGGTAAATGGTAGGGAATTGAGGAATGCTGTGGAACAGAGGGATCTAGGAATAACTGTGCATAGTTCCCTGAAGGTGGAATCGCATGTAGATAGGGTGGTAAAGAAAGCCTTTGGTGTGCTGGCCTTTATAAATCATAGCATTGAATATAGGAGTAGGGAAGTAATGTTAAAATTGTACAAGGCATTGGTAAGACCAATTCTGGAGTATGGTGTACAATTTTGGTCGCCTAGTTATAAGAAGGATGTCAACAAAATAGAGAGAGTACAGAGGAGATTTACTAGAATGTTGCCAGGGTTCCAGCAACAATGTTACAGAGAAAGGTTGAACAAGTTAGGTCTTTATTCTTTGGAGCGCAGAAGGTTAAGGGGGGACTTGATTGAGGTCTTTAAAATGATGAAAGGGATAGACAGAGTTGACGTGGATACGTTTTTCCCATTGAGGGTAGGGAAGATTCAAACAAGAGGGCATGACATGAGAATTAAGGGACAGAGGTTTTGGGGTAACGTGAGGGGGAACTTCTTTACTCAGAGGGTGGTGGCTGTGTGGAATGAGCTTCCAGCAGAAGTGGTGGAGGCAGGATCGATTTTAACATTTAAGAGTAAAGTGGATAGGTATATGGACGTGAAGGGAATGGAGGGGTATGGTCTGAGTGCAGGTAGATGGGACTAGGGGAAAAGAAATGGTCGGCACGGATTGGAAGGGCCGAGAGGGCCTGTTTCCGTGCTGTAATTGTTATATGGTTATATGGTTAATTGTAGCTGCCTCTATCATATTTTTAATGTTAACAGCCCAGAAATAGAACATGAAATTCGGTAAAGCTAAACCTCCATTTATTTTTGATTTACATAAATGTTTTTTGTTTATTCTGTGATTATTCTGTGTTTATTCTTATAACCCCAGATAAAATTAGTGACTATGGAGTCAACCTTTTAAAAAAAGTTTTTGGAAGATATATCGGGATTGATTGAAAGAGGTACAATAATTGCAGAAGAAAAGTAATTTTTATGGCATTAATTCTACCAAACATTGAGATAGGTAGTGTTTTCCAATATTGAATATTCTTATGCAATTTGTTCAATAAAGGAGGGAAGTTTAATTTAAATACAGGAGCATATGTCTTAGTTACATATATTCCTATCATGTAAATTAATACATCATCTGCATATAAAGACATTTTATTCTCAGTGTCTTTAGTATTATACCCGTGTATTTCAGGATGGGACCTAACATTTTCTGCTAGTGGCTCAATTGCAAATGTGAATAATAATGGGGATAACGGGCATCCTTGTCTACAACCTCTAGATAAATTTAATTTAGTTGATAACATTTGGTTTGTTAATATTCTAGCTGTTGGATTAGTATATAAGAGTTTTACCCATGTTCTAAACTTCTCGCCCAGTTGAACATTTTCCATCACCGAGAATAAATAGGGCCATTTCTCCTGATCAAATGCTTTCTCAAAATCTAATGAAATAATTGCTAAATCTACGTTAGTAATTCTCTTTGAGTATAGATATTGAATAATCGTCTCAGGTTATAAGAAGAGTAGCGTTTTGGAATAAATCCTGTTTGGTCAGGGTGTATTAATTTATTAATCACTGTGCTTAATCTTTGTGATAGGATTTTAGTTAATATTTTTGTATCAGTATTTTAGAGAGCTATAGCTCTATATGAACCTGGATCTTCCAGGTCCTTAACTGTTTTTGGTATGAGTGTTATTATAGATTAGGTTAGCGTTTCTGGTAATTTCTGTTGAGTATAAATGTGCTCATACAGCGTCTTTAAATGTGGGGAAATCAGATCATACATTTTTAAATAAAATTTAGAGCTTATACCGTCAGGGCCCGGGGCCTTGCCGTTTTTTAGAGATCTGATAGACTCTTCAATTTCTTTTACTGTTATTTCAGCACCTAGTAATTCTCTATCTTTCAAATCTAAGCCTTTAAGGTTACATTTTTGTAAGAATACTTCCATTCTTGTTGAGTGATCTATCGTTTTAGCTGAGTAGAGATTTTGATAATATTGCAGAAATCTCTCATTGATATCCTTGGGCTGTACTAGTGGTTCTCCCATTTCTGATCTAATTTTGTGAATTGTTTTTTCCCTGTCCAGTTTTCGAAGTTGGCGAGCTATAAGTTTTTGTGGTTTGTCACCGAATTCAAAATGTAATTGTTTAGTATAATGATGAAATTTTATAACTTGGTCTGAATATATTTTATTTAATTTATATTTCAATATTGCTATTTTATTATGTTTTATCATAGTTGGTGCAGCCGCATTTTCTATGTCTAATTGTCTTATTTCCCTTTCCAGTGCCTGTTGTTTAACCCGGTTCTCTTTATTGTGAAATGCTTGGGAGGAGATCATTGCTCCTCGGGAAAATGCTTTAAATTTTTCCCAGAGAAGGGAGGCAGACGTTCCAGGGCAATCATTGGTCTCAAAAAACATATTAATCTGTTTAGTAAGATATTCCTGACATACTTTTTCATTTAAGATGTGTGGGTTGAGTCTCCATTGTGACCGTTTCTCGGTCCTTCCATTTAGTTTAATAATAAATGTTAAGGGTGCATGGTCCAAGATTATAACATTATGATATTTCAAATTGTAGTTAAATGGGATGAGCTTGGAGTCTACTAAAAAATAATCTATTCTTGAATAGGTTTTATGTACCGATGAGTAAAATGAATATTCTCGTCCGGTTGGGTTTTCAATTCTCCAGACGTCCTTAATATTAGTAGTATCTATATATGCATTTAATAATTCACTTGACTGAGATTTTCACTGTCTTGATGATCTGTCTAAATAGGGGTCTAGTGTACAATTTAAGTCTCCTCCAATTATTAAATAGTGTTGTGTAAGTTCCAGAATTATATTAAATATTTTCTTGAAAAACAAGGGACTATCAAAGTTTGGTCCATAAACATTAATAAGAATCACTTTTTTTGCATGTAACTCACCTATTAATACAATATATCTACCATCATTGTCTGTTAAGGGGTTGGATAGGCTAGATGCAGGAAGATTGTTCCCGATGTTGGGGAGGTCCAGAACAAGGGGTCACAGTCTAAGGATAAGGGGAAATTCCTTTAGGACCGAGATGAGGAAAACATTTTTCACAGAGAGTGGTGAGTCTCTGGAATTCTCTGCCACAGAAGGTAGTTGAAGCCAGTTCATTGGCTATATTTAAGAGGGAGTTAGATGTGGCCCTTGTGGCTAAATGGATCAGGGTGTATGGAGAGAAGGCATGATCATATTGAATGGCGGTGCAGGCTCGAAGGGCTGAATGGCCTACCCCTGCACCTATTTTCTATGTTTCTATGTTATAGTTGATGTATGTTTAAAAGGTATCCCTTTGCGGATAAGTATTGCAACACCCCTGGATTTGTGCGAACATGAGGAGTGATACGTTTTAGCAATCCATTTTGCTTTCAATCTATGCTGTGCTTCCTTTTTAAGGTGAGTTTCCTGAGGAATATTATATCTGTTTTAAGTGATTTTAGATGTGCTAATACTTTACCTCTCTTAATTGGTTCATTAATTCCCTTAACATTCCAGCTGCAAAATGTGATTCCTTCACCCCCTATCTTCATATTCAAATCTTGCATCTTTTGCTCAGGGTGGTCTAAAAGAGAGCAGATGGCTCAGCGCAACAAGCCCGACATTACACCCGAATATCAGATAGATTAATTTTAACTCTTGAAGATCTTTCTCCCGTACGTATCTCCTTTGGTAAAACTTATAATTCCATTCAAACTTAAAATTATAATAGGATATTATATAAAACGAATATTTATATTTAAGGTGGTTAGTAAAGTGCAAAAAAAAAGAAAAACTACATCTATAGTTAGTGATAGCCACACTAACGTGGCTAGCCATCTACAGACTTCCGTAGCCTTTGAAAAATAAAAAAACTTTACTAGCTCCATGCTCTCTTTAAGGTGAAATTTCAATAACATTTTACAGGGGAAGAGGTAAACATTTTAAGTTCCAAAGTATTCATAATCCATTAATTTAAAAAAAAACTATTATCAGGATACAGTGTAAATCTCATATATATCTGAGAGAGAGAAAAGAAAAAAAAATCAAACTTTAAATCCAACCTCGCTTATAGTTTCCATTTTAACTAATTCTAAGTAATCCAATTAAAAGTAATTAGTAACAATTAGTAATATTTATTAGTAGTAACGAGTAATTATGATTAATATTTGTCAGTTGTTAATGTTAATAGTAAAATATGGGTATGGTATGTCCATAGGGAAAACCTTGCTCAACAATCATTGTCCAATTTCATTTGTCCTTAAGTATAACAGTTTAAGTTCCATTAGATCTTTACAAAGTCACGATGTTCGGTGACGTCAGGTATTTTGTGAGTAATGTCCAGTTATCGGTCATATTCTCGATGTTCTGGGCGAAATCAAATGCATCTTTATGGTTAGCGGAGATGTGTTCCTTCTTCCTGTAGGTGACTCTTAATGTTGCCGGGTACATCAGGCCATACCTCAGACCTGGTACGTCCTTGAGTATTCTTCTTGTCTCTGTAAACAGCGCTCTCTTCGTGGAGACCTGCACAGGATAATCTCTATAAATGCTGATCTTGTCTCCTTCATATGTGAGATTCCTGGTACGAACAATTTTCTTCATCATGTCATCCAATACATGGTCGTATTGCACCTTTACTATCATTTGTCTTGGTGGGGCATCTGTCTGTGGACGGCATCTCAGCACTCTATGTGCACGACCTAGTAGAGGTTTTGATCCAGATTTAAGACTTTTTGCAATAAGTCTGCAGTGAATTCGCGGGGGTCTCGGTTCCCCTCTCTTCCTTCTTGGACGCCGACGATTCTTAAATTCTGATGCCTCTGACGTCCTTCCAAGTCAGTACATTTTTCAGTTATTTTACTCAGTAAGTCTGATAGATGTTGATTCTCTTTGATAAGCTGTTGTGTATTTTCAGAACTAATTGAAGCAATCTCCTCTAAATGAGTTATTGCTATATTTTGTTAGTCTAATGTATTATCGATGGGATCCAACCTATCATTAAAGCTGGATTCCATCGAGTTGATTTTAACATTTATCTCCTCAATCTGTTGAGCCAGCCTTTCTTCCGTTTCGTTCTTCCATGTATCCAATAGTTCAAGAACAGTGGTATTGATTTCTTCTTTCATTTCCTCTTTAAATTCTTCTTTAAAAGTTTGAAGTTCTTCTTTAAAATTGAAAATTGAAATTCTTCAATTGTTCCTTTATACTTTTAATTTCTTCAGATAGAAAATTCCGAAGTTCTTCTATCTCAGATTTTTTGGACTGGTTTCCTTGATACATCTTCTTGGGACGACATTGTACCTGAGCCCGAGGCTTCAGTCGGGCCTACTTCTTCCGGCACTTGCTTAGGCTTAAAGGCCCATTTCGTCATCTGGGGGGGGGGGTATGTTGCATAGACATACCACCGGAGTCGCGCGCCTATTGACGTCACTCATGTATTGCAGGCAGCCGGTGCGATAACAGCATGTAAGTCCCGTTCTTTTCCCCCGTTTTCAGCGGATTCTGCATGGAGCTAGCTGGTGCTGGTCTCTAGCCCTCCATGGCGCCACCAGAAGAATACCCACAGTCTTTAATGACCAATCTGCTCCCACATCAATTTCATTTCCAATTCCCACACCAACTTGTCCATCCTCAGCCTTCTTCACAGTCATGGTGAGGCCAAACATAAACTAGAAGACCAGCACCTCGTATTCCGCCTGGATAGTTGACAACCCAATGGTATCAACATTAGCTTTACAGCTTTAGGAAACTCACATTCCTTTCTTCTATCTTGTTTCTCCTCAGTCACCTGGTTGCAGTCCTCCATCCCCACTTGGTTTCATCTGCTCTTAATCTCTTCTTTATCTGGTTCTAGTTATCACTTGCCTTACTTATCGCTTTCCAACCACTGCAGCCCTCATGTTTCCAATTATCGCCTTCCAGCCTTGGTCTCTACTTCTCCTCCTTCCCCCTCTCCTCAGCTTGCTGTACTTGCCCCCCTTTTAGGCTCATTTTCCTTCTCTGTCTCTACCTTTCATCCACCAACCACCATCTCCCAACTCCTTTCCTCCACCAATACACACACTTGGCTTAATTTCTTCACCCTTACTCCCAGCTCCTGCCCCCCCCCCCCCCCCCCCACCTCTTTATACTGACTGTCTCCCCTCTATACTCTTGTTCCCAACGATGCAGTCTTGACCCAAAGCATGGACTATCTCTGGACATAACTGCTGCTTGACCTGCTGAATGTTTCCAGCAGTTTCTGTTTGCTATTATCACAATGGCCATGATTTGGAAGCCACTGAAATCTGTAATCTATAATTTAGTATTTTATACATGGTAGAGAAGAGTCAACAACTTTAGGTTTCTGGGCGAACATAATGTTAAATTAACATGCATTTATATCATTGATGGGCAGAATGCTGTCAGCAAGGCTCATCAAAAGGTAATATTTAAATGCTGCAATGTTCCCATTATCAGTCAAAGATTCAAATACACAACCTCCAATCTCGTCTACTGTATTTGGTGTTCTCGATGTGGCCTCTGTACATCAATGAGACCAAGCATAGACATGTTGACTGTTTGGCAGACCAACCACACTCTGCAATGACCATCCTGCTGCCACATCAATTCCCCTTCCTATTCCCATGCCAACATAGCTGTCCTCAGCCTTCTTCACTGCCTGGTTGAGGCCAAACATAAACGGGATAACCAGTGCTCAGTACTTTGAGAAGGATGAAGGTGATCCAAAGAAATGGCAGGATCTTCAAGTCACATAGCTCATATCTTGGTGCTGGTGTTCATATCCACTTTCCACCATTGCATTTCTTGCTGGTTCTGGATAGAAGTTAGGGAAGTGCTATAAAAAAAAAAAAAATCCTTGTTGAATTGCTTTTGTACAGCATTTCAGTGGAACTTACCCCAGTTGAGGTGTTCCAGTGGTGGATTGGATGCTGATCAAGCAGGTTGATTTGTCCTAGGTTCCATTTAGCTTCCTGTGTCATGGGAGTTGTACTCAACCAAGCATCTGAAAAATATTCCATCACATTCCTGACTTGTGCCTTTGTAGGTGACTCTGGGGATTTAGGCGAGTCACTTTCTGCAGTTAACCTAGTTTCAGTTAAATACTTCTTTGTGAAATGGAAGTGAAATGATCTACTCTAAAATAATCATTAATTTATTTATATTAATTAGATCAATATTAACAGTACACAAGGGTAATTTTGTTATCAAAATAACCTAGTTTTTATTCATCTCTTTTGTAGCTCATGGATACATCAAACATGTACATACATATTTTTTACAAAATATCTGTAAAGGAATGTAGATCAACTGTGAGTTGTAAACATATCTTTGACCGTCCCAGACTATGTTATGTTAGACAAAGGGCAAATGGAATAATTACTTTGAGAAATCCCGGTCCTAAATCTGGAAACTGTCAATGCTTTCGCTAAATATTCAAGGTATTCTTGTCACACAAGGATAATTGAAATGCCATTTTAATTACAGTATGCACTGTCAACCATTGCCATTTAGATGAGTTATAATTAGCTACTGAAAGCTTACCCAAAGAAGCTATACTGGCTTCTTGTTACCTCCCTTTGTGAATGTTGTTTTTATTTTTGAGAACTTTTATTGTTTCAGTTTTCAAGGGATGGATACTGACCATTCTCCAATGGGTAGTCCTTGCAGCCTCCAGTTGCACTGCAAGAGAGAATTGTACATTATGCAATTTGTCTGAGTGATTTGGCTGCAATGATTGACTAACAGTTTACATGCTGGGAGTTGATACAAACTGTGAGATTGTGGGCATAAGACCAAGATGAGAAAGACTTTTTTCACACAGAGAGTGGTGAGTCTCTGGAACTCTCTGCCACAGAGGGTAGTTGAGGCCAGTTCATTGGCTATATTTAAGAGGGAGTTAGATGTGGCCCTTGTGGCTAAGGGGATCAGAGGGTATGGAGAGAAGGCGGGTACGGGATACTGAGTTGGATGATCAGCCATGATCATATTGAATGGTGGTGCAGACTCGAAGGGCCGAATGGTCTACTCCTGCACCTAATTTCTAAGTTTCTATAACAAGCAAATAGCCCCTTCAGCCCACCAAATCGACGATGACCATCAAGGATTACATTCATTCTATGTTAATCTCATTCTTTTAACTCTCTTCAGGGAGAACATGCAAACTCCACTCAGATGGCACCGGAGATCAGGATTGATTCCTGGTTACTGAAGATGTGAGGCAGCTGCACTACCAGCTGTACTAATGTAATTGCTTCAGGGAGCTGAGAATGTATGAATGTTCATTTAAATTCAGATTGAAAGAGATTGTTGATACATGAGTAATAAGGGTGTAGTGAATTAAGTGGTGGGTGAAGCTAGAGGTGTTTCTGGCAAGATGATACATTTGAACATACATTCAAATAATTGGCCGCCCGTGACAAATCATTGAGATTACTGTAGCACTTCAACTTGCTCTTCAGGGTTTGATTCACGTCATTGGACTCTACAATAAGCTGTTCCATGTAGCTCCTTTGTTTCTGTAGATACAAGATGTTTCTCCTGTTCCCCACTTCCTCCAGCAGAACTAAATTGTAGCAACTGAAACATGTATCTATCCCCTGCAACTACAGGAGATGTAACGCCTGTCCCTATACCTCCTCTCTCACCTCCATCCAGGGAACCCAGCAGTCCTTCCAGGTGAGACAGCGGTTCATGTGTGCCTCCTCTAACCTCCTGTTCCCAATGTGGCCACCTGAATATCGACAAGACCAAGTGAAGACCCTGTGACATTTTGGCTGAACACTTGCAATGGTCTACTGGATCTCCCGGATGATAACCATTTTAGCTCCCCTTCCCATTGCCACAATTACCTTTCTGTCCTGGGTCTCTTCCATTGCCAGAGTGAGGCCACATGTGAAC
Organism: Okamejei kenojei; assembly: GCA_035221665.1. Classification (NCBI taxonomy): domain Eukaryota; kingdom Metazoa; phylum Chordata; class Chondrichthyes; order Rajiformes; family Rajidae; genus Okamejei; species Okamejei kenojei. The sequence goes on from CM069131.1 coordinate 45,563,172, forward strand.
TGGAGGAACAGTACCTCATATTCTGGTTGGGTAGCCTACAACCAAACAGTATGAATATTGAATTTTCCAATTTTAAGTAACCTCTAACCCGCCTTCCCCCTGCAACTTCTTCCCTTTCCCGTCCCTGTGCCCCATCTGGATTCCCCCCTCACAATACTTCTTCCCTACAACCCCTTTCCTGCTGCTTTCCATCTGGCTTCACAGTCTGCAACACTTCAAACCTGCCTCACACCATTGCTTATCTCTGGCCTGTGTTCCAACCATCTGCCTAACAAAAATCCCCACTCACCTTCCCACTTATTACTGCCATTCTTTGTCCTGCCTCGCCCCTTCTCCAGCGTTCTTCACCCCTGCCTCCCACGTTCAGTCTGAAGAATGGTCTCGACCGAAAACATCACCTAACCATGTTCTCCAGCGATGCTGCCTGACCTGACCCCAGAATTTTGTGTCCTTATCTATCCTTTGTTGTGCTATTCTGCAATACATCCCAGATAGAATTTACTCTAAAACAATACTCAGATCCTAGCAGGCATCTGCCGTTAGGGTAGGCAAGGTAGGCACTGCCTACCCTGACTAAAATTATAAATGGTAATTACTAAATATAACTAGTAAAGCCATGGGAGAATTATGCCTATCTAAGAGATCGATCTCTTAGGTAGGCATAATTGTCCGTGCCTTTCAACCACAGCACTTGTAACACGGGAAGTTCTGTGCAGCCCACGTGACATCAGCGCTACTTGAAGCCGTAAATGACAAGCGGGGCTGAAGGCAGGTGAAATTCTGCCTTTGCTGTACTGCGCAGGCGCAGCAGCCTACTTCGCATGCGCAGCGCTAGTTTCTTGGCGGGGTTTCCAAATATGGATTGCCATTATCTGAAGTGTATCTTAGGAAACAAAGAGAGAAGAATGGAATTTGTGTACCAATAATGTGGTAAGTACATTTCTTGGTGCTTTAAGTTTTTAAATACCGTATTTCCCAGGGTGGGGGGAGAGCTCCTTTCACAGCGTTTGGGGAGTTTGGCCCGGAGTAAAGTTGCGGGGAGGGCAGGATCGTTGTGAAGGCGGGGGTCGGGTTCATACCAGTAACTCACTTGTGAGGCTCCTTGCATGGTGCCACCGCATTGAGGCGGGGGGTGGGGTGGGGGACGTAGCTCGGATGGCTGCAAGCTGCCGCCGGGACTGGACAGCGGAACCAGCCGCCACCCCAGCACCTTCTGAATTGAATAGGAAAAAAATGTTATATACTCCTCTCATTATTTTTTTTAATCCAAAGTAAAAAAAAAAAATGTTTATTTTTTAAGACAAGAGAGAACACATCTTAAGCGCGCATGCCAAAATTAAGTGGTTTAAGTTTTTTTTTAATCCAATTTTATTTGCATTTCAAAAATTCCTCTCTAGAAATTATGTAACTGTGGGTTAAAGTTGCTGCCTACCCTGACAATGCTCACGGCACGTGCCTCATCTTCCCAAGGATCCAGATAGATAGACACAAAAAGCTGGAGTAACTCAGCAGGACAGGCAGCAATTCTGGAGAGATGATATGGGAGACGTTTCTGGTTGAGACCTTCTTCCAGTCTATACTTGGAATGCTAACTTGAGAGTTGGTGATATGAAGTAATACATTATCTGCATATAATGATATTTTATTATTGGAATATTTAGTGTTATAGCCGTGAATATTCGGATGTACTCTTATACTTTCCGCTAAAGGTTCAATCGCGAGGGCAAATGCACAGGGGTGATAATGCACAACCTGGTCTATTGCCCCTGGATAGTTGAAATTTAGGTGAGAGTTCATGATTAGTCAGTATTCTGGCATTGGCTTGTCATATAGCAATTTTATCCATGAAATAAATTTTTCTCCCAACTGGTATTTTTGCAATACTGTAAAAAGATATTTCCATTCTACTTGGTCAAATGCTTTTTCTGCGTCTAATGAAATAATTGATAAATCTTCTTTTATCGTTCTATGTGAGTACATTATATTAAACAGGCGTCTCAAATTGTTAAATGAGTGTCTCTTGGGGTAGACCCAGTTTGATCAGAATGTATTAATTTATTAACGTATTTACTTAATCTTCTTGCCAGAGTTTTAGCTAATATTTTCTGATCTGTATTTAACTGGGCAATTGCTCTGTATGAACCCAGGTCTTCCAGATCTTTATCTTTTTTGTGTATCAGTGTAATAGTTGATTCGGCTAAGGTTTGTGGTAGCGTCTGTTCTTTAAATGCGTGTATATAAAGGTTATGTAAACACGGGGAGATTACCTCATAAATCCAAATATTGATCTAGAACACAGTTGAAATCTCCCCCGATTATCAGATTTTGCTGGGTGGAGTCTGAAATTATATTAAAAAAATGTTAAAAAATTGTGGGTTATCAAAGTTCGTAGTGTAGATATTCACCATAGTAAGTGGGGTAGAATATATCTCCCCAGATACTATGACATACCTACCACCTTCATCTGCTATGGTGGTATTATGTTTAAATGATATCCCCTTATGAATTATAATTGCAGTACCTCTGGTTTTAGAGAGAAAAGAGGAGTGATATATTTGACGAATCCAGTTAGCCTTCAGACTGATATGAGCTCGATCTTTGAGGTGCGTCTCCTGTAAAAATATTATATCAGCATTAATCGCTTTAATTGGGCAAGAACCTTACCGCTTTTAACTGGCTCATTTTACTTCGGAGTCACACACATTGTGCAGCGACAGGTGGGAGGAGCGTGGCTCCTAGCGGTAGGTTTAATACGGACCCGCAGGTAAGTTTCTACTACTCTGAGGTCGTTTTCCGTTCTGTACGATTTATTTTTTACAGAACAAAGTACTCATGGACAAGTCAAAGACAAAGTCTAAACGGACCGCAACAAAGCTAACTGCGGAGGACCGCGGGAATGCGGGCAGTCAGCAGCGGCCGACTTCACCTGGGACACTAACCGTGCGGTCAGCAACCCCTGACTTGGCACCAGCACAGCCCGTAGGGTTACCTCGGACTGGCGGGAAGGCCACTCGAAAGTCAGATAAGCCCGTAGACTCGGACGGGTCAGGGCAGGAAGATTCATCTCCTGCAGATAGCGACTGTGGCCATCTATCTTGCATGGAGCGATTGATGGAACAAATGCTCCAATGTGACCTACTCCAACAAACGGAGCCTTGTCACCATAGGTCTCCTCGGACACCTTGTACAGGACTGCCAAATGTCTCCCTCACCTCGGAGGGGAGCATAGGAAGTCACTACTGGGCTGGCTCTGAAGATGGGGGTTTGGCTGACGACACTTCTAGTATGCTAGGGGTGCAGGAAGAACAGAAGCTGCTCGGCATGGTCTCTAAATTTGCGATGCCCTCGCAAAAAGGACAGCCGTTACAGCCACAGCTGGCAGCAAGCATCAATTACCTCACCGCTAACCAGCGGCAGGAACAGATAATGAATGACACAGCTGCTAAGTATTTAGCACCAGAAAACTGTGTTTCCCTCAATGTTCCTGCAGTGAACAGCCCAATCTGGGGACACATCGGTGGTGGCATCAGAGCCCAGGAAATTAAGATGCAAAAAATCCTTAAACTACTGGCCTCTGGTACAACGGCATTTGTCAGATCGATTGATGGAAAGAACATGTCGGATGAACAGCAAGATGCACTGGCACTCTTCTGCAATGCGCAATTTGAGATAAATTACTTCAGAAAGAGTGTGATCCGACCTGCCTTAAACCCCAAATTTGGAGGGTTGTGCAAGACCAGCAGCACGTAGCCGACTAGTTTACTGTTCGGGGATAACCTGCCGAAGCAGGTCAAAGACCTCGACGAGGTGGCAAAAGCCGTCGGACTAATAAAAGCACCGTCAACTGCCAAGACCTCACATCTTCGGTGGCAGCACCCATACGCATCCACCAGCAAACTACTATACTCAGCAGCTGGTGAAAGCTCGAACGCCGTACATTAATGACAAAGATCTTTTTTAGACCAAGGCCCAGAACGGCCTTCATGGAAAATGCGGCAACCCCACACTCCAGCTCCTCTACCCCCCAGGAGGCAAGGACGGAAGAAATGAACACAGCTTCGCCGGTAACCATGGAGGAAGGTGGGTCTGGTTTCTTCCGAAACATAGGGTGTGCAAGTTCTTCACAGGTTGGGGGAAGGTTACACTTGTTTTGGAGTGCATGGAGTTCCATAACTTCTGATCCTTTTATACTGCATAGTATCCATGGATATAAAATTGAATTAATTCACAAACTCCTTTCTCCAGTTCAGCATGCACCTAGCTGAACGTTTGTGCTTTCACAACAGGAAAGATTGGAAGATTATGCAGAACTTTTGAGGTTACATACAAAAGGAGTAATTGAGAAATCCAAACACGAATCTCTTGCGTTTGTGTCTAATATTTTTGTAATATTTTCACAAAAAACAAAAAAGATGGTGGATGCCGCATCATCATTGATTTGACACAGGTGAATACATTTGTGCAGTATACACATTTCAAAATGGAAACTTTTGTTACTGCCAAACAATTAGTTTTCAAAAGATACTTCATGGCTTGCATCGACCTAAAAGATACATACTATTCGGTACCAATAGAAAAGGGTCACCGCAGATATCTGAAATTTAACTGGATGGGGCAGCTCTGGCAGTACAACGTGCTGCCTAATGGATTAACATCAGCCCCCAGACTATTTACCAAAATATTAAAACCAGCCTTGGCGTTTCTCCAAAAACATAAACATATTATCATGGCATATCTGGATGATATCTTAATTGTGGGATAAACTCTGGAGTTAGCCAAATCGGCTGATTTCAGCCACCAAGCTCTTATTTGAAAAGCCGGGGTTCATCATCCATCCAGATAAATCTAAGTTAACACCTTCTATGACAATGGACTACTTAGGGTTCACAATTGACTTTGTTCACATGTCCGTGACTTTGCCAAATGACAAACCAACAGACTTAATAGAGGCATGTAACAGCCTTGTTATCGTCAGTCAACCATCTATTCGACAAGTAGCCAGGGTGATTGGAAAGCTCGTGGCTGCTTTTCCAGCCACACAATTTGGATCTTTGCACTACCAAAATTTACCGTGGGCAAAGGTGCAAGCACTCAAACATCATGCTGGCCATTTTGACAGGCCAATACAGTTACCAGCTGAAGCAGTTTAAGAGTTGCAATGATGGATAAAGAACACTCGGCATTGCTCTAATCCCATTATAATCAGCAAATATTCAGTTGTCATACAAAATGATGCCAGCGCTCACGGCTGGGGTGCAACTAATACCATCTCTAGTTGCAATGGTAGATGGGATGCATATGAGTTAACTTTACTTCATGCACTTGGTATTAATCATTTAGAAACGTTGGATGTGTTCCACGGACTTTGGGCTTACTGTTCGGACATGCACCATCTGCATGTTCGCCTGCAAATTGATAATATGACCGTGGTGGCATATATTAATTATATGGGTGGAATTGTCGATATCTTGTAATAATCTGGTTAACACAATTTGGCACTGGTGCATCGAAAAAAATATTTGGATATCAGCTACTTACCTTCCAGGTAAGCTCAATACAGTGGCGGACACCAGGTCACGCAAATTCAATGACAACACCGAATGGATGTTGGACCACCAAGTATTTACTGATATTGTAGCTTGGTATGGAACACCAGATATCGACCTATTCGCATCTAGGCTTAATCATCAGTTGCCAACGTATGTTGCATCGGAACCAGACCCTGGGGCAGTGGCGATGGACGCATTCTCGCTGCACTGGGGGGAATTGTTTTTCTATGCATTTCCCCCTTTTCTGCCTCATCAGTCGGGTCTTGCAGAAAATACAACAAGACTCCGCGTCGGGTATTTTGGTAGTACACGACTAGCCTCCTCAGCCATCGTTTCCTGTGGTTCTCGACATGGTCTAGGAACCATGTATGCCCGTCTCCAAGCGCCCAAATTTATTGGTTCATGCTGTGACAGGCGAGAGTCACCCGTGCCATGACAGGATAAATCTGTTGATTTGCAGGATCTAAAAGACAACTCCTAAAATTTGGACTGTCGGATTGAACCATGAACATTATCACGGTGGCTTGCAGAGAGTCCACCAGAAAACTATACCTTTCATATATAAGGAAATGGGAGATATTCTGTACCAGGGAGAACATCAAATAGAAAACGACTACTGTGACGAATGTGCTAGAATTCTTGGCCAGCCTTCACTTTGACGAAGGCTTGAGCTACAGTGCCATTAACTGTGCAAGAGGTGCCCTATCATCTTACTTGGGACAGGGATTAGGACACCACGCTGTTGGATCTCACCCTCTAGTATCAAAACTAATGAAGGGTATTTTCAACACTAATCCCAGACCTGGGATAATGGTGTTGTCTTAACGCTGCTCAGGGGTTGGGCACCAGCAATGTCCCTGACTCTGGCAAAACTTACATATAAAATGGTGATGCTGAAGGCACTAGTATCGGCGCAACGGGTCCAGTCACTGCACAAATTAAGACTGGACACTATGGCAATATCCTCAAACAAAATAACTTTCTATATTTTTGAATTAGTTAAACAGAACAGGCCTGGGTCGCCTGGCCTCAAATTGGAGTTCCTAGCATACCCCATAGACCTCCGTCTGTGCATAGTGACCCATCTATTGCATTATTTAGAGGTCACCAAAAGCCTAAGAGGTACGGAAATGGCATTATTAATCAGTCATAAACGTCTTCATAAAAGGGTGTCCGTGCAGACCATTTTGAGATGGCTTAGACAGGTTTTGGGTGCGACAGGAGTGGACACTGATGTTTTTAAATCTCATTCCACCAGGGCTGCAGCTACATCGGCAGCATGAATGCTGGAAATTCCCATGGACCACATCCTTGCAATGGCAGGGTGTTCTAGCGAAATAACCTTTCAACGATTTTATAATAAACCCGTTGCCAGACCTGGGATATTTGCAGACTCGATTTTAAGTTCTGTATTATGATATACCCCGAATATTAGGGGTTATTATTATTTGTTAATAAATGTATCATTGTGTTTCAATAACCGATTCATGTCTGAATACGTTAACATATTTCCTCCATTGGTCAGTTATGACAGTGTGTGGGCATGGACTCGTTTTCTATGGCATGAAATCACAGAGCTTTAAAATCTTCACGTAGTCACTCACGTGACTCCGAAGTAAAATACTAAGATTAAACAAGAACTTACCAGTTTGAAGTTTGATCTGTATTTTATGAGGAGTTACGTTGAGGGATTACGTGCCCTCCACGCCCAACCCTCTATCATAAAGGTCAATTGGTATTCTAGTTCTCTTATCTTACTATGTTTAATCCGACTTCTGTTATCTGTGATTTCACACCGCTGCTTTGAAGAATGTCGCGCATGCGTGCTGGCGGGGTCTTCACATAATCTTGGGCAAGAACCTTACCCCTTTTAATTGGCTCATTAACGCCCCTAATATTCCAGCTACAAAATTTAATTCCTCCAGTTTTTTTCAGAGGGCCGTCTTGCATTATAGCTTACATGGATTCCCTTGTTTCAGATGCGGCAACACAATAACTCGACCTTCTGGTTGGTGGGTGGGTGATCCAAATTTCAAAATCCTGCTGGAATATCACAAGAAAAAATGCCTTGAGAAGAATAAGCGAAGAAAGTGCTAAATAACGTAAATAATACAAAAACAAACAGCGTTTAAAGATACTGTGCGTGCAGCCCACCCCCTGGTGGGATATTTCGTGTGAACTTCCGTGGATGTTAATTACAATTAGCTCCGCCCCTTATAAAGTAATATTGTAAAAAATAAAGACGGACTAAACAAGATATTATGTAAACAGAAAAAACAGAATGCAGACTGTAAATAATTTCCTCTAAGAGTTACATTTCTTCTTATAGCTTGCCTCTAAATGGGTATTTACTATTTAAATACCCTATTTAAATTACAAAATCTTGCTTATTGATATTCGTATGTTAGATATGTAACCGGTTAAAACCGTCAGGCTTGAAGGGGTTAATTAGAACCTCCTGCAGTCGCACTGGCAGAACAAGAACTCTCTCTCTCTCTCTCTCTCTCTCTCTCTCTCTCTCTCTCTCTCTCTCTCTCTCTCTCCCCTCCCTTCTCAAACCGCCATCAACAATCCCACATCCTTATTAGTCTAATACTTTTCTAAACCTCCTCAGCTCATAGCTATTCTACACCTGCTTTACCCCTCTTCCTCTGCTAGAGCCAGCTCTTGCCCCATGCCCCCTACCTCCCTAACTATTGATTCCCTCATTCCTCATGCAGCATCACGTCAAAGGTTTTCTTGGATAGAATGAATACCTCCTTTCTATATCCCTCCCCATTCCTGCATCACAAAGAATCCAATCTGATTTGACAGACCTGATCTTCCTGAAATACCTGTTGATTTGTTTTTAAAATTATTACAGATGTTGAACAAACTAGCAAAAATATCCCAGGTTACCCCTGTCTAAAAGAGTGTATTGGGTTGTCTATTCCCCAGTCCTAAGTGCACACACTGTGTCAATGAGATCTTTTCTTGGATCCATTGTTATTGCTTTCCCCCATTTCCTGCAGGTATCCTGGTTAAGTTATGTTAGGTTAATGAAGTTAATCCTCCGTTCCCTACCTGCCCCTTAACAGTTTACTTTAAAAAAAAGGAACATTTGGCCAATTAAAATTAAATAGATTAAATATCCCCCCTCTAAATTTTAAACACAAATCATAGATTTCTTGGGGACTGATCTGAGCCATCTAGAGCCCAGGGCAGATATGAACAAGCAACTGGGGTAGAATAAACCAGTTGCATACAGAGAAGAGAGATGCATGAGAGGTGGTCATTGCATTTAGATTACATGTGCTCTCTGTAAATTCATAAAGTCTGACAAGTTACTGATTCGGGATACCATTGGCTGTGATCTGGTCAATTATGCCGATTAAGTAACACATTCCGGAGTTTGAATTTTTAACCACAATTGAAAACAAATAGGTTATGGAGCATTGAGATGCATAACTCTAATGATAGTACATGTTGCTTTCTCTGGATGAGTTCCCACATGTCCCAGTTAAATTAGTTTTAAAGTTAGTTTCTTAAGAAAAGTAGTGATGTATTTTGATTTTGGCATTTGAAGTACTGTATCACAAGGAGATTTAAATTTTGTGAACAAGCAGGCTGCAGGCCTGTCATGTAATGGAACGCAAGAAAATAGGAACTGGAATAGGCTGCCCCTGGCCGTTTCAGCCTGCCCCACCATTAAATAGGATTTTGGCCAATCTAACCCCTGATCTCAACTTCTTTTTGGCACCGGCTTTTCATAGCCCTCATTTGTCCTGTTTTTCCAAAATGTATTTATCTTTTTTTTTTAGACAGACAAAAATGCTGGAGAAACTCAGCAGATGAGGCAGCATCTGTGGAGAGAAGGAATAGGCGACGTTTTGGGTCGAGACCCTTCTTCAGACTGATGTCAGGAGGGGGGGGGGGGGGTGAAGAAAGGAAGAGGCGGAGACTGTAGGCTTGTGGGAGAACTGGGAAGGAGAGGGGAAGGAGGGAGAAAACAAGGACTACCTGAAATTAGAGAAGTCAATGTGCATACCACTGGGGTGTAAACTACCCAAGCGAAATATGAGGTGCTGCTCCTCCAATTTGCGCTAGGCCTCACTCTGGCAATGGCGGAGGCCCAGGACAGAAAGGTCGAATTCGGAATGGGAAGGGGAGTTGAAAAGCTGAGCCACCGGGCGATCGGGTCGGTTATTGCGAACTGTGCGGAGGTGTTGGGCGAAGGTGAGGTCCCAACACTGATCACATCTTTCCATCTCCTCCCATTTCTGCTTTCCGCAGAGACCGTTTCCTCCTTAACTCCCTGGTTAACTCGTCCCTTCCCACCCAAACCACCCCCTCCCCTGGTACTTTCCCTTGCAACCGCAGGAAATAAACTGGTCACTTTACCTTCCCCCTCGACTTCATTCAAGGACCGAAGCAGTCTTTCCAGGTGAGGCAGAGGTTCACCTGCACCTCCTCCAACCTCAACTACTGCATCGCCAAGCGCAGGCTTGGCAATCGCTTCGCCCAACATCTCCGCTCAGTTCGCCAACCTGATCTCCCGGTGGCTCAGCACTTCAACTCCCCCTCCCATTCTGAATCCGACCTTTCTGTCCTGGGCCTCCACCATTGCCAGGGTAAGGGCCCAGTGCCTTCGATTTTTCCCGCATCTGCAGTTTTTTCTTAAACAAACCTTAAGTGTCTTTCTTTCTATCAATTAGTTTAGAAGACTAAAAGGTCTGTCCCACTTAGGCAACTCTTTAGGCGACTGCCAGTGAGTAGTTTTAATGGAATTCACCTACGACACCTGGCGACAACCTACGACAGCACCTACAACAACCAACGACAGCACCTACAACAACCAACGACAGCACCTACAACAACCAACGACAGCACCTACAACAACCAACGACAGCACCTACAACAACCAACGACAGCACCTACAACAACCAACGACAGCACCTACAACAACCAACGACAGCACCTACAACAACCAACGACAGCACCTACAACAACCAACGACAGCAAAAATTGTTGCCACAGTCGGCACAAATTTTTCAATGTTGAAAATTTTGCGGCAGTCGCCTGTAGTCACCCAAAAAATAGCCTAATTGGGACAGACCCTTAAGGGTAGTTAAGCGATTGAAGAAAAGATCTCTTGATCTCAGGGGACAATGGAAATAATTTTCACTCGGTGTGGTAGTGATAAGGGATTTTTTACATGGGCACGAGAAAGAAGAAAGAGACAATCTTTGATGTTCTTTCTGAAAATGGCAATGTGCCATCTACGTGCCGGAGTGATAGTAATTTATCCACAATCTTGAGGGTATGCTTCAGCAGAGCATTAATCGAAAGTACTGCAACGGAATGTCAGTCAGATTTTTGTACTCAAGATTCTGGAGTAGGTCTGGGACCTGGAGTATTCTGATGCAGAGGTGACTAATAGTTATGAATATAAATGAAGCTCAGCAACTTACATTATTGATCTTTGATCTACTAACTATAACAAAACATAATGTTTCTAATAACGTCAATTAACAACTTAGAACATTATCATATAAAATAATCTATATTGATTTGTAGATTTTTCAGCAAAGGGCTTTTATATACTGTAATTATAGTTTATTGGTATTGCTTTTCAACACGTAAGAGCAAAAACAGGGTGGGAGATTGCAAACTTCACGTGATCTGCCCTGTTTCGACAAATGCAACCAACCCGGCGTGCACAATCAAATAAGATCAAATAGAACAAGTTGTCTGGCAACTTTAGGCTGTGCATACCTTACGCAAGAAGTAGAAGCCAAAAGCAAGCAACATATCTAGAAGCTGACACTAAAAATTAATGCTAGGTGGCAAGTAGTGTGCATTACCTCACAGCCTTTTTATATGCAGTAATTGATAAAAAATTGATAGTTCTAATGCAGATTATTGTGAAATCGAAATCTTAATAAACATGTTATGCTCATTAATTATTTCAGAATGTTTTAGAAATTGCTTAAAAACTGCTCTCCCCTGACTCTATAATGTCACCAGAAATGTGGCTGAAATCCTGTTTCTACAGTACCTTTATTTGGGAAGAGAATAGAGATAAACCATGCATTTTGTGGCCTGTACATCTAATGCCAGCAGAAAGGAAATTATTGCAGAAATATCTGAGGGTCAAGATTATTTACACTCGGAAAGGTAAGAATTCATCAAAGATAACATGGCTTTATTAGGGGGAAATCCTTTCCAACCAATAGATTTGAATTAGTTAGAGGTTACAAAATATATTGATGAGGGCAGGACAATTGAAGTAATCAACGTGGACTTCAATAGGACCTTTTACACGGTCCAACATGGGAAACAAGTGAAAAATGTGGATGAAAATGTCTGGAAGGTATAGCATTAAGGTCAGAGTGGGAAAGTTTAAAGAAGACTTTTTTTTTACACAGTGGTGGATGCCTGGTATACACTGCCAGGGTGGTGACGGAAACAGATCCAATAGTGGTGTTTAAGAGGCTTTTAGACAGGCACATGTATATGGAAGGATATGGATCACATGCAGACAGAAGAGATTGATTTAACTTGGCATCAAGTTTGGCAAATACAGTGTGGGCTGAAGGGCCAGTTCTTGTGCTATACTGTTTCTATGAATGTAACGTTAGGCCCCATTGGATCCAAAATTGGCATGGTAATCGGCATCAGAGTATGATTGTGAAGGGTTGTTTGCATGATTGGAAACAAGTGGCCAGTGGTGTGTCAATTGATGCTTGGTTATTCAATGTTATTTATATACATCAACGATTTGGTAATGAATGTAGGAGATATAGAGTCATAGAGAGTTACAGCACAGAAATGGGCCTTTTGACCAATAACTCCCTGCTGATCATTGTGTACTCATTTTTATATTAATCTAACCTCAACCCATTTTATTCACTTAACATTGCCATCATCTCTCCTCTCCCCCCCCCCCCCCCCCCCCCCCCCCCCCCCCCCCCCCTCCCCCCCCCACTAAATTGGATCACCCAAAGGAAACCTATACGGTCATAGGGAAAATGTGTAAATTCCACACGGACAGTGCAAAAAATCTGGATTGGGTATGATTAGTAAATAAGCAGATGACATGAAAACTGCTGCTGGCGATGTTGGTCGTGAGAATAGTCATGGGAAACAGGGTGGCATTGATAAATTGGTAAAATGGAATTTAGTCTTGATAAATGTGAAGTGTGGCACTTTGGGAGGATTAATAAGGTTGGGACATGTGCGATGAAAGAGCATCAAAGATATTCGGAAACAGAAGGTCCCCTAGTGTATAATCTCAGGATCACTCAAGGTAGCTGCACAGGTAGATAGGGTGGTGAAGAAGACAGAAGATATATATTTGCCTTCATCACCTGGGGCAGTGAATACAAGGACATATGGTTTATGATATTATTTTATAAAACACTGGTTAAGCTGCAGTTGGAATATTTTGTTCATTTCCAGTTGCCAAATATGAGGTTGGACATGACTATACTGGAGCAGGGTGCAGAGAAAATTTGCTGGCATGTTGCCAGGGATAGAATGTATCAGTAACGAGGAGAGACTGTATAACCTAGGCTTGTTTTCCTTGGAATGATGGAGGCTGAAGCGGGACCTAATAGAGCTGTACAAAATTATGAGGGGCATAGATTGTGTAGATAGTAGGTAACTATTTTTCATAACATGCTGGAGGACATGGGTTTAGGATAATGGGTAAGAGTTTGAGTGGAATTCAAGGAAAAACTTTTACTCTCAAAGGTTTGATGGAATCTGGATTTCACTCTGACAACATTTAAGTGATACAATAACACTCTGAAATTCGAGCATCTGAATGTTTGGAAATCCTGACAGTCTGACAAATGGCTCACTCATTGCTCTGGAATGGGAGTCTGGGATTGAGAGAACAAGTGATTTGTATGGCCAGAGCTGGGGGTCTAAAATGTGATCAGGATCAGGACTGTGGTCAAGCGTGCAACCAGAGAAAGGACTAAGGTCTGGAACGCCAGGAGTCAAGAGTGTTGGTGGACACAACGTGCTGGAATAACTCACCGGATCAGGCAGCATATCAGGAGAAAAGGGATGGGTGACGTTTCCAGTCAGAACCCTCCTTCCGATTGTCAGGAGTTTAGATATGTTTTCAGCAGAGCAGGGAACGAAAGGGCTTGGATATTGCCCTGTAATTTTGATTCATAGACTTTAATGGAAAAAATATTATACTAGTGAACTTGCAAATAAATAGAAGGGTTTCAGCCCGAAACGTTACCTATCTCCTTCACACCATAGATGCTGCTGCACCCGCCGAGTTTCTCCAGCATTTTGTGTACCCTTGGAAATAAACACTAATAATCCAATAAACGGAACATCTGCTAGTGAGGCACTATCAATGTCCCGAGTGTATTATCAGAGTTTGTATTTGAGGGAGCACAGGAATAGCTGTGTCATTGAAGGCAATCACACCAGTGCAGGTAATTGGGATGAGTAGAGATGAGAAAGGGTGTGATGTGGCACCAGGCTGTGCTGTATGGCAGGGAGGATGCCTCATTCGATTTTGTTTCCGTTTGGTGAAGTTCTGAAAATGTTTGTAGTTTCATGGCCAGAGAAGAAAGCGTGAAAGTATGAGGAGTGTATTGTTAAGGTTATGCACACTATTTTCGCTTTGATTTAACAAACCATGGGAAACTCTATGACATTCCACGGAATATATTGACTGTGGAAGAAGCCCTTGTCATTTTTAAGTGACCATATTAATAATTCTGCACAACAGCCCGACACTGCGCTGAAGCGTTTGGCGCGCCGTCCAGCAGTTATTGGCGGCATCTGCCTTTTCAGGTCGGCTTTCTAATCCACCTGCAATGCGCGGAGCCGATCTTTCACCGCGTCGCTAGAAGCAAGCAATCTCCCGTCCTTCACCTTGGGGAACGACCTCTGCTGGCAACTACCCAGTCTCCGCTCAGATTTTAAAAAAAATTGGCGCAGCTGGACGACTGAGTGCCTGTCAGCCTCCGGATAATGACAGAATTTATTTTAAATCCAAATGTTGGAAGATAGAGATGAAAACAGAATGCTGGAAACACTCAACGGACCCGCAGCAACAATCTAAAGTCTTAAACGTTAATTCTGTTACGTTTCGACAGATGCCGCATGACCTGCTGGTGTCCCACTATTTTCTGTGTATACTCACTCAAATGGGACATCGGGAAGGAGCAAGGGTCCTTGGTCTGGGCTACGACAGAGGGGGGACGTGTAAAACGAGTTTGAGATTAAAAATTAACAATGTTACAACGTTGATTCCGGTTGCGATAAAAGACACCAGCCTAAAACCTGCCGCCTCCACAGATCCACGCATTTTCTTTTTTTCCATATCAATCTCAATATTTTAAGATTTTGTGATCAAAATTCACATCGACGATCTCCAGAACCGACCCGACTGTTTTTTTTTAACGTGTAATCTGCTCTTAACAAGACGATGCAGCACTGACTAATCACATGAACCAACATTCGAGTTGTAGACACTTAATAAAGTGAAACTACATATTTAAACACGTAATGCGGCGAATTTTCGTTCTTGGCATCCCATTTCCACAGGATTAATGTCCCCGAACCTTGCTAATCAATACACTTGTAATTGTAAAGTTTCCAGACATGTTTATTTTTATTCGTATAGATAGTATGAAAGGAAATGTAATTTAGCAAGCACTTGGATATTGGATCTTTAATTTTGTTTACAATAGGCTGAATTTAGAACAGCACATCTTACAGAGAGAGATAGGATAATTTACGAAGGGGAAAATATGAACTTTAAAAACAGTTAAATAAAGACTTTATGTTTTAAAGAAGGAACTGCAGATGCTGGAGAATCAAGCGTACACAAAAGGCTGGAGAAACTCAGCGGGTGCAGCAGCATCTAAGGAGCGAAGGAGATAGGCGATGTTTCGGGTCGAGACCCTTCTTCAGACTGGTCAGGGATCAGGGAAGACTTTATGTCAGTCTCCATCGAATAAGATGGATTTAAAAGAGAGTTAGATAGAGCTCTAGGGGTCAAGGGATAATGGAAATTGATTGGGGAATCAGCCATGATCACAATGGCTCGAAGGAATGGCCTCCTCCTAAACGATGTTTCGAATCAAATATTAAAAGGAGTGACCAAAAATACAGCTGTGGTTACCATTTTCCAAAATTATATAACTTCTGGAACAGTTCCAGGAGACTGTTGAACAGCACATGTGCCCCGACTGTTTGAGAATGGAGAGAAGGAGAAAAGAGGGATCCACTGACCTGCAAGAAATACAGTGCGTAATATCCAGATATTTGGGAATCGTAATATGATTGAGCAGAGGTAGCATGGCTGGAGAACAAAAAGGCTGCCGATTCTGGAACCTGATAAGAAAGGAAGTGAAGAATGGAACCAAAGAAGAAGGGGTGGTTGCAGATGGGACAACATAGTGAGGGGCGGGTGAGCAGTGGGGGTGGGAGGGACGAGTGGTCCAGTGGAAGAAGTGTGTGTTTGATGAACAAATGAGGTAGGTGAGAGGCGGGTAAAGAACAGGTTGACAGGAGCTGAAGGGTATTTCAGGAAGAAGGGAGTCATACAGCACAGAAGCAGGCCCTTCGGCCCAAGTCGTACCTGATGACTAAGATGCCCCAATGGCCTACTTCTATGCCTATATCTTATGTTTTCAGAAGCATTCCAACAGTTATACCATTCCTTCGCACGAATTGCAGCTAATTTTGACTGTTTAAAGTTGAAGCATAACCGAAAATATTCAATTTGTCCCATAATGAGTATTCTGCAATTTGGTTGCTGGTTTTCATTAGCCTGAATAAAATTCAACTATTGAAGCTGAACTACATTTTTTAAGACTAAATAGCTGTTAATTGCCTTTTACTCCCACGTTCACAGATGGTTGATGCTTAAAGAATACTCAGATATGAGGTTAGCCTCAGTTACCACCACAATTAATTGTTTTGCAATTAAATACAGCATATGATAGAAGGCATCTAAATTGTTTCTGATATCTTCACAACTTTACTCCTATTTTTTTATTCTTGTGCAAGTGTCAAAGTACTGCTCAGCTAATTTTCCACAGGTGGTGTCAGCTTCGTATCGTGCTTAAATTTGGCTATTACATTCCCTCGTCCATTTCCTGTTATGTAAGAGGTTTCTCATGTTTCAGATATTGGTATTTGTTTATTGTTGCTATATGTATTGAGATACATTGGAAAACTTTGATTTGCATGCTGCCTAGAAAAATTGTCCATGCTCGATTATAATCAAACAATTCATGAGTGCAACAATAGAAAAAAGAGAATGGAAACAGAATGCAGAATATGGTGTTCAAACTGCAGAGAGAGTGCAGAGTGCAAGGGTTGCAATTACTCTGATTGGGAGTACATCCCTTAGTTTATGAGAAGACTGTTCAAGAGTCTGATATCAGGAGGGAAGAAGCTATTCTTGAATCTGATGGTTCCGATGTTGTCTTGTAATGAAGTCTGAAAACCAGTTTAGATGATGGGTAACAGGAGGGAGGTGGGGTTCATAGGGCATTATGATAAGGATGTAAAGATTTCAGCTATTCCTATACATGCTTTTGAGGACAGTTCACGTGATCTCTTGCATTTGCTGGTGAGACCATTTTAGGTCAGGAATAACCACAGGAATGGTTGCTAAACTCTGTTGGGAGTTGGCTGAACTCCGCACATTGAAGGTAGGAAGCTAATGAATGAATGATCTGTCAGCTGTTCCAGCTTTTTCCGTTAGTTGACATCACAACACTCTTCCCAGCAGCAATGAAGAGTATCTTCATCAGATGCCTGCATTAATTCAGAAGGCAACTCAGCAACACCTTGTGTAAAAAAGACACAAAGTGCTGAAGTAGCTCAGCAGGTCAGCCAGCATCTCCAGAGAGCAAGGATAGGTGACGTTTTGGGTTCGGGTCAGGAGCCTTCTTCGGACATAAAACATCACCTACATGTTCTCGAGAGTTATTGCCTGACCTGCTGAGTTACCCCAGCACTTTGTGTCTTTTGTGGTAAACCACCGTCTGCATTGCTTGTGTCTAACTTTAAATGTAATTGGGGCTAGGCAGCAAATGCTGGCTTTGCCAAACATCCCTGCATCCACAAAGGTAAATAAATAAAAATACATTCCCCATGACACGATGTGCAATTGTATAAAATGTATATAAAACGCTATGTTTTCTGTCATTTTCATACTAATAAGCCTGGGCGTAAAAAGTCACCATTATGGCTAACTTCTAAATTTGCCACGGGTTTGATAAATTTCATTTTCAAAATGACAACTTTGACAATGCAATTGATTGCTGAAATATCAAAAATGAAAACAATATATGTGCCTAATGGCCTACTTCAATTCCATTATAAGGAGGATCTGTTTAACCTTATCATGCTGCTGCAAATCTCCTCTTCCTTTCGCAGGACACTATATATGGTGCATATGTCTGTAGAAAATATTCAAATACTTTAGGTTTCAAAATATAAATTTGGATTAGCATCGGAGATAAGGTTAAATTGAAATTTCATTCAGCCCATCTGTCCTAACCCCCACAGGAATTTTTCACCTTTTGGTTTAAAAGTAAACATATTACTTAATTTTACTTCGGAGTCACGTGAGTGACGACGTGAAGACCCCGCTAGCACACATGCGCAACATATCGTCTACCGCATTGCGCATCGACAGGCTGTGGAAGCGCTGCTCCACCAGCGGTAAGTTTGAAACCTGAAGGTAAGTTGTCAACTTAACTCCAGGCCTGTTTTTTCTCCTTGCAGGAAGCTCTGATAGGGGACCGCAGGGAAGGCTACCACGGGATGAACCCGGCTCGGGGAAACCCGGCTGCGGGGACCGGGGGAAGGCAAACCGCGGGGTGAACCCGGCTCGGGGAAACCCGGCTGCGGGGACCGGGGGAAGGCAAACCGCGGGGTGAACCCGGCTCGGGGAAGCCCGGTCGCAGGCACCGCGTGAAAGCACAAGCTGCGGGATGAACCCGGCTCAGGGAACCCGGCCGCGGGGACCGTGTGAAGACATGGAATGGTCCATGGAATGGCATATCAGGAGAAATAACCGCCGATGGATAAGCCCAGAGACCCATCAGGGTCTGGGCTGCGAATATACCGCCGGCGGATAAGCCCGTAGACTCGGCAGGGTCCGGGCTCGAAGATTCACCGCCTACGGATAACGACAGCGGCCGTTTATCCCGCATGGAGCGGAAGACTCGGAAGTATGTCCAGGGAACATACTGGAGTACAAGCGTGAGGTTCCAGAAAATTCTGGCAGGGCATCAAGACCTTCGCTAACGAAGAAACCTGAAAGTTCCCTCGTGAAGGAGCAGCCACCTCATGCCACATCATTACCAGAACAGGTGCTGCCTATGGGGTACCATGCACCTGCAAAATTGTTCCTGAAAGGACCAGCGGTGAACAGCGCTATGTGGGGGTATCATGCACACTTGAAAATGAACCTGCCCAAACAGGTAAGACCCGGATGAAGAATTAAAACTCTCCGGCTTAACAAGGTACCACGGCAACAACACACCCCTCGCCTCTATCGACAGCAAGCGTTTCGCTGAAGCTGGTGGCAGCTTCAAAACTGGGTGCAGGCCAAGGCCCAAACCGGTCCTCAGGGAATTGGGTCCACGCACCACAGCAATCCTACTCTGCAAATCTGGGACAGAATTAGAACCCGCACCAGGGGCCTTTGGGCTTACCACAAGACCACCAATAACCATGAAGGTAGGCGGGTCTGGTTCTTTCCGAAATTTGAGTTATGTAGACCCTTTACAAGTTGGTAAATTTACACTTGTTTTATGCAAGACAGAGTTGCCTTTCAAGACAGGCCGCAGTTGCAGGCCGCTCATTGTCACAATGAAAGATACCGGTTCAACTTGCATGTGCAGTATAGACTTTTCTGAATAGAAAACTTAATTACTGTCTAACAACAGAGGAACAGTTTCCACTCACATGGCTCACCGAAGATATTTGAAATTTAGCTGGATTGAACAATGTTACAGTCAAAAGCATTGCAAAATGGGCAAAACTTCAGCTGCAAGCTATTTACCAAATTACTAAAACCAGTACTCGGCTGCTCAGAACTAAAAGCTATTGTTATGGCCTATCTGGATGATGTTCTAAAAACGCTGTATTTTGCCAAATCAGCGGTATCAGCCACAAACTATACTGCAGAAATACGGTTCACATCCATCCAGTTAAATTTAAGTTGATATCAACTGAAATTATTGAGTATTAGGATTACCTTTAACTCTATTAAATTGTCTGGGATTGGCAATATATTGGCTCCCAGCTGTGCTTTTTGCACCTTTGCATCATCAGAGCTATATGGCGTGCAAAGGAGCAGGCTCACAAGTACCATGTAGGTCAGACCTATGCTATTCCCAGCTGAAACTATCAAAGTCACCATGGTGGACAAACAGTATTCAGCATTGCTCCACTAACCTTCATCAATACTCGTCAGTTAATTACTAACTGATGCTATTGCTCAAAGATGGATAATTACTAAATACCATCTTTAGTTACGAAAGTGGATGGGGTTGTATGAGTTACCAATTGTTCAGTTATATGGTATAAACTACCTATTCACATTTGGTGCATTCTGTGGATTAAAGGTTTGTGCGAATATGCATAATCTGCATGCTCAAGTCTAACTTGATACACTCTGGTGCTGTTATATGTTTATCACATGGGTGCAATCAAGTCAAAGTATCCAGTAATAGTTTATCTAACTTAATTTGGCATTGGTGTATAATCATGTAAACGCCATGACAACACAGAAGGGATGTTGGTTCGCAAGTATTTAAGGACATTGTGGGCTCGATGAAACACCTAAAGATCGAAATGTTGCATCCAGGCTCAA
Source organism: Okamejei kenojei (assembly GCA_035221665.1). NCBI lineage: Eukaryota > Metazoa > Chordata > Chondrichthyes > Rajiformes > Rajidae > Okamejei > Okamejei kenojei. Next base: position 45,583,581 of record CM069131.1, read on the forward strand.
TCACCAGTTGCAAAATACGTGGCCTATCAATGGCGATGGATGCATTCTCGCTACACGGGGGAAAAATGCTCTTTGTCTCCCTCCATTTTACCTTCTCAGACGGGTCTTACAAATTCAGCAATTTCCCGCTTCAGGCATTTTCGTAGTGCCTGACTGGCCAATACAGCCCTGATTCCCGCTGATGTTGGGAATGATGATAGAACCTTATATGGTTATTTTCAGACACAAAATTGCTGGTTAGCCGTGACTCGGGAAACTGTATCCTCTGCATACATAAATCAATTCATTGACTTGCAGACTGGGAAGACCGTTTCCTGCGGCAGGATTGTTAAACCAAACTATGGACGTGCTCACTGCAATTGCAGGGCTGGCACCAAATTAGCAGTACTTCCCTCATAGAGATGGGAAGTATTTTGTTATAACATATAGTTGACACGGATGACTGACGTCTTTTCAGTTCAGTTTTTATATGGGGTTTGACAATCATTAATAGAGTGTCATTTACTGCGCCGCACGTGCCTTCTCAGCACATTGGCTGCGAGGAGCAGAATCCACTCTGTCGGGGTTCGCCTTCTGATATCTAGATTATGAAGGGTATCTTCAACTCAACACCCGCCAGGCCAGGTACGCAGAGATATGGGATGTTAACATTGGAACATCCCTGTCCTTGGCTCACTAACCAAGTGGTTATGCTCATGGCGCTGAGTCAGCACAACGGGTCCAGTTTTTGCATAGTTGTGACTGGTCAAGATGATTATTCTGCAGGCAAATTACATTCATGTTATGACTTAATCAGCAGAATACACCAGGGACATTAGGTCTCAAATTAGAATTGTTGGCATATCCCATGGACCTTCAGTTGTGTGTGGCCACACATCTACACCAGTATATTTAAGGTCACTAGAGCCTTAGAGACTCTGAACTAGCTATGATTGTTAGTCACATGAAGCCTCATAAGAATATAGGTTCTGGGATACAGGATACAGGATGAACACTGACATAGTGTCTCACTGCACCCAGGCTGCAACTATATCAGCAGCAGGGGATGGACGTTTTGCGGGACCACATCCTGGCGGCTGCAGGATGGTCTAACGAACAATCTTCCAATCATTTTAGAAATACCCTTTGCCAGACCGGGGGTATTTGCCAACTCTATTTTAGGTCTGTGTTATAGTTTCTCCCGGTTGAGGGAGGTTACTATTATCATTATTTGTCCATTAATGATCTGGATGAGGGAATTGAAGGCAATATCTCCAAGTTTGCGGATGACACTAAGCTGGGCAGTGTTCGCTGTGAGGAGGATGCTATGCAAGGTGACTTCACCACTTTGGTGGCAAAAACAGGAAATATTATTTAATGGTGGCCGATTAGGAAAAGGGGAGATGCAGCTGGGTGTCATGGTATCATTGAAAGTAGGCATGCAGGTGCAGCAGGCAGTTGGTATGTTAGCTTTCATAGCAAAAGGATTTGAGTACTTCTACTTCACAGGGTCTTGGTGAGACCACACCTGGAGTATTGCGTACAGTTTTGGTCTCCAAATCTGAGGAAGGACATTATTGCCATAGAGGGAGTGCAGAGAAGGTTCACCAGACTGATGGATGTCAGGACATGAAGAAAGACTGGATAGACTCGGTTTATACTTTCTGGAATTTAGGAGATTGAGAGGGGATCTTATAGAAACTTTCAAAATTCTTAAGGGGTTGGACAGGCTAGATGCAGGAAGATTGTTCCCGATGTTGGGGAAGTCAGGACAAGGGGTGCTTAAGGATAAGGGGAAATCCTTTAAGACCGAGATGAGAAAGACTTTTTTCACACAGAGAGTGGTGAGTCTCTGGAACTCTCTGCCACAGAGGGTAGTTGAGGCCAGTTCATTGGCTATATTTAAGAGTGAGTTGGATGTGGCCCTTGTGGCTAAGGGGATCAGAGGGTATGGAGAGAAGGCAGACCAGCCATGATCATATTGAATGGCGGTGCAGGCTCGAAGGGCTGAATGGCCTACTCCTGCACCTAATTTCTATGTTTCTATGTTAAAGCATCAACATGTCTATTCCTATGTCATGTCTGAATGCATTATTAAAATTCACTCTTCACTGATACAGTGTATGATGAATGGACTCGTCTCCACGGCATGCAATCACAGAGCTTTGAGTAGTCACTCACGATAGTAAGATTAAACGAGAACTTACCAGTTTGAAGTTTGATCTTTATTTTATGAGGAGTTATGTTGAGGGATTAAGTGCCCTCCGCTCCCAACCCTCTATTATAAAGGTCAACTGGTATTTTAGTTCTCTTATCTTACTATATATTTAGTCAACTTCTGTTATCTGTGATTTCACACCGCTGCTTTGAAGAATGTCGCTCATGCGTGCTGGCGGGGTCTTCACGTAATCCCTCAACGTAACTCCTCATAAAATAAAGATCAAACTTCAAACTGGTAAGTTCTCATTTAATCTTACTATTAAATGAAAGTAAAAAAACTGCTGATGCTGGAAATCTTTTTTTTTAAGCATTGTGCTTAATACTGAGCAGGTCAGGCTGCACCTATGGGATGGAAATCTAACATAGAGGGAAAACAATTCTAGAAGGGTCCAATGAAAGGTCTTCAGCTTAAAACATTGACTCTGTTTCACTTACCACAGATGGGGCCGAACGTGCTGAGTACCACATTTTCTGTTTTGATATTTACTGGAAATTCCTGTCTACAAGAAAAGCTAAAACTGAAGGTAAAGCTATTATTCTGCAAATGAATTAATCAATGGGTTGATCAGGTCAAGGAGCACTTCTCATGTCTGAGATGAACAGGAAGGTAAAGGAGAATTTTAACTATTGATTAAGTGGTTACTAAGCTAGCCTCAATTAATCACCCAATCCTAAATAATGGAGAAAATTGAAGCTGGATATTCCAAAGGTAAAATTGATCTTCCCACAACTCGGTGAAAACTTGAAATATCCGGTGAATAATTCAGTAAGATAGACCACAAGATCTTGTGTGTATTCTCAACCAAATTATTTTTTTATTAATTTTAATGCCCTTTGATTAAAGGGGTTAATATTAGAAATAGATGTCATCTAGAAAATGTCCATTGACCTTTTCTGGAAATTATTCATGTTACGAGTATACATGGATAAGTTGTGTTAGATTTTCACTAGTTACTACCCGAGTGGCTTTATCAGAGTTAAATGAACTGGGAAGGACTGCATGCCCCTAACAAATGAACCTTTTAAGTTTTCTTGCAATTTTTTTTCTGGCCTCACTCAGTTTTCTTTCCTGGCCTTCACCCAGATGCAGTCATAGAATTATATAAATGATAACACACCCTTTGGCCTAACTCGTTCATGCTGACCATGATGTTTATCTGAACTAGTACCATTTGCCTGCTTTGCCCCATATCCCTCCATATATTTTATATCCATATACCTGTCTAAATGTCTTTTTAAACACAGTAGCTGTACATAGGATATTCAAGAAACTGCAGATGCTGGACTTTTGACAAAAAAAATAAAATGCTGGAAGAACTCAGCGGATCTGGCATCATCTGTGGAGGCAATGGACCCTTTCGGGTAAGGAGCCTTCTTCAGATTGATTGGTATATGGGGTCAGTTGCCAGAACTTCTTCTAGCTGCTCATTCCATATACCCATTGTGTTTTGTGTGGAAAAAATGCTCATCATTTTCATTCTAAATCTTACTCCTTCACTTTAAATCTAAGCCCTCTATTTTTAGACTCCCCTATACTGTGTAAAAGACTGTTACCATTCATCTTTCCTCCCCTCACCTGCAGCACAGTAGCACAGCTGCCTCACAGTGCCAGAGACCCAGGTTCAACCCTGACCTCGGGTGCTATCTGTGCCAAGTTTGCACATTCTCCCTGTGACCACGTGGGTTTCCTTCGGATGCTTCCGTTTTCTCCCAAATCCAAAAGATTTGTACGTTTGTTAAGTGTTTAGGTTAATTGGCCTCTGGAGTGGATGAGAAAGTGGGATAACATAACTAATGTGAATGGATGGTCGGTGTAGACTTGGTGGGCCAAAAGGCCTGTTTCCATGCAGTATCTCTCAATCAATTGACACAATTCAACTCGATCAAATCTCTCATATTTTTATATACCTCTATAAGGTCACACCCCAACCTCCTGCACTCCAGTGAAAACAGCCACAACCTATCCAGCCTCTCCTTATAACTTGAGCCCTATGGTCTCGGTGACATCCCCATGAATCACTTATGCATCCTTTCCAGCTTAATGACATCCTATGGCTGGGCGACCAGAACTGCACAAAGTACTCCAAGTGTGTTTCATGTGGCCAGATGAATGATGTGACATGAAGAAAATATATAAATTGTCCGAAGAATGTCATCTGTTCATTCCCTCCACAGATGCTGGGTTCTTCCAGCAATTTGTTTTTTGCTATAAATTGTATTGACCCTTTGACAACCGAAACAGTGGGGCTTCTTAACAACAGTTATTTATGGGACAGCTTCTTACTTAACACACTATATGTAGATCTCATTGCTAATTAGAACAGTTGAAGGACAAAAGATGTTAGTTGCAAGAATATAGGGTAAGAAGTGATAAATGGCATTGATTGGATTTATTTTTCAGAAGAGCAATCATAGACACAATGGGCCACACTCACTTTATTTTGTTAAATATTTTTATTAGACGTAAGTACATATTAAAAGAATATACTTGTCACATACATTCGTAATATTGTTAATATTAACAATTATGTCTAATTTGTATTTCTATACATTTTTCTATTGCAGATAGGAAAAAATAGAGACAAATAAAGTAAAAATAGAAAATCAAAAAAAAGAGTGGAGTATTAAACAGGTTATCCATCATTGGAGATATATCCATGATTTGTTATATATGATTCTTCATCCATTCCTTTATTCAGGCTTCAGTCAGGCTCTCGAACCGAGCCATTTTGACCCTTTAAATATTCAATAAATGGAGACCATATCCCTCTGAAAAGATCCAACTTGTCCAGTAGGACAAGCCTTAATCTTTCCAGATGAAGTGTCTCCGACATTCCTGTAATCCACATTTTGGTTGTGGGGGATGTAGGACCTTTCCAGAATTTAATTCCATAGTTTTTTTCCATTGTAAAAAACCTTTGTCCATGATTGAAGGTTTAAATGTAACGTTATTTACAATGGTTAGGGCTAGTGGTATACATTTCAATTTTAATGTTTTCTTTATTTGTTTCCAGATACGTATCCCACTTTCTATTATAGGATTTTCACTATAGATTTTCTTACCTAGTTTAATATTAGCGAATAAAATCGAGCTAATTTCAAAAGGCGAACAATCTTCTTTATCCACGATATGATTCACGAACATCAGTTCATCAGGGAGTAGAACGGGCATAAAGGTTCAGGACTGTGGTCACAAAATGAAAATGGTTAATGAATGAGGACCTAAATTATAGTGAATGGAATGACCTGAATCAGCATTTTGCCATTTCTATTCACTTGCTCTTGAAATATTACCTTTCATCCCTGTTGATATTTTTTTTCCTTACAGTGCATCTTATTTGGAAATGGTGCAATTTTGAGTTTCTCAACAGATCAGGCACACTAAAAAACAGACTAAGAGAAGGCAGTTAGAATTCTAATTACCAATTAAAGTTGCAGTTTCTAGACTGCTACATTTTTCAAAAGCAGGAAGATGTTGATGTCAAAGGCAGTTAAGACTAGGTATTTCCCAACCTGCCTGAAGGGAAGTGATAGTAAGCAGCACAATTACTTCTTGCCCTCGTGACTGGAATTTGAAAGATATAGACGGGCCAATGTTCACGATCTTACCAGCCCACCGACTGAACTAGTAATTCAGGCACACGGAGAAATAATCCAGAAAAACAAGTTCAACTTCTCTGTAGCAAATGGGGAATTGAAATCGTCTTAATTAAATAATCTTGTCTAAAAGAGTCGCATCGATAATGGTAGCCATGATGTAGGTAAATCAAAAGTAAAGCCTAATTGTTTTTTTTACATTTTGGTTATTCCTTCAGGGAAGAAAATCTTCCACTTTAATCTAAACCTGACCAGACTTGCAGCAAGTGAGTGCTTTCAAACTATTGACTCTTGTGGTTCTGTTGCTAATTCAATTGTTTTGACTATAAACAAAATAACAATAAAGCTGATCAGAGCATTCAGCTTCAAATCAGGAACTAAAATTGGATACACATACAGTGGCTTGCAAAAGTTTTCATACCCCTTGAACTTTTCCACATTTTGTCATGTTACAACCACAAACGTAAATGTATTTTATTGGGATTTTATGTGATAGACCAAAACAAAGTGGCGTATAATTGTGAAGTGGAAGGAAAATGATACATGGTTTCCAAATTTTATTACAAATAAAAAACTGAAAAGTGTGGTGTGCAAAAGTATTCAGCCCCCCTGAATCAATACTTTGTAGAACCACCTTTCGCTGCAATTACAGCTGCAAGTCTTTTGGGGTATGTCTCTACCAGCTTTGCACATCTAAAGACTGAGTTTTTTGCCCATTCTTCTTTGCAAAATAGCTCAAGCTCAGTCAGATTGGATGGAGAGCGTCTGTGAACAGCAATTTTCAAGTCTTGCCAGAGATTCTCAATTGGATTTAGGTCTGGACTTTGACTGGGCCATTCTAACACATGAATATGCTTTGATCTAAACCATTCCATTGTAGCTCTGGTTGTATATTTAGGGTTGTTGTCCTGCTGGAAGGTGAACCGCCACCCCAGTCTCAAGTCTTTTGCAGACTCTAACAGGTTTTCTTACAAGATTGCCCTGTATTTGGCTCCAGCCATCTTCCCATCAACTCTGACCAGCTTCCCTGTCCCTGCTGAAGAAAAGCATCCCCACAGCATGATGCTGCCACCACCATGTTTCACAGTGGGGATGGTGTGTTCAGGGTGATGTGCAGTGTTACTTTTCCGCCACGCATAGCATTTTGCATTTCGGCCAAAAACTTCAATTTTGGTCTCATCAGACCAGAGCACCTTCCTCCACATGTTTATTGTGACCCCCACATGGCTTGTGGCAAACTGCAAACGGGACTTCTTATGGCTTTGATTCAACAATGGCTTTCTTCTTGCCACTCTTCCATAAAGGCCTGATTTGTGGAGTGCATGATTAATAGTTGTCCTGTGGACAGAATCTCCCACCTGAGCTGTGGATCTCTGCAGCTCCTCCAGAGTTACCATGGGCCTCTTGGCTGCTTCTCTGATCAATGTTCTCCTTGCCCGGCCTGTCAGTTTAGGTGGACGGCCATGTCTTGGTAGGTTTGCAGTTGTGCCATACTCTTTCCATTTTCGGATGATGGATTGAACAGTGCTCCATGAGATGTTCAAAGCTTGGGATATCTTTTTATAACCTAACCCTGCTTTAAACTTCTCCACAACTTTATCCCTGACCTGTCTGGTGTGTTCCTTGGGCTTCATGATGCTGTTTGTTCACTAATGTTCTCTAACAAACCTCTGAGGCCTTCACAGAACAGTTGTATTTATACTGAGATTAGATTACACATGTGGACTCTATTTACTAATTAGGTGACTTCTGAAGGCAATTGGTTGCACTGGATTTTATTTAGGAGTATCAGAGTAAAGGGGGCTGAATACTTTTGCACGACACACTTTTCAGTTTTTTATTTGTAAAAAAAATTTGAAACCATGTATAATTTTCCTTCCACTTCACAATTATGCACCACTTTGTGTTGGTCTATCACATAAAATCCCAATAAAATACATTTACACTTGTGGTTGAAACGTGACAAAATGTGGAAAGGTTCAAGGGGTATGAAAACTTTTGCAAGCCACTGTAGATGCAGTCACACCAGTGAAACCTGTACATTCTACCTACAAATATATGGGGATGACCTACATTGGGAGAGCCATCATACAGGGTGGCACAGTGGTGTAGAGTGCCAGAGACCTGGATTTAATCCTGACTACTGGTGCTGTCTGAGCAGAGTTTATATGTTCTCCCTGTAACCGTATAGGTTTTCTTCAGGAGCTCCAGTTTCTTCCAACATTTCAAAGACGTACAGGTTTGTAAGTTAATTGACCTCTGTAAATTGCCCCTAGTGTGTTGGACCTAGAACTATCTTACTGGTGATCGATGGTCAGCGTGCACTTGGTGGGCCAAAGGTCCTGTTTCCACGTCGTGTCTCTAAAACTTAAACATCGCCTAGTCATTCAACAGTATGACAGAATTATAACTACAGACTGCATCTTTCAACAATGTTCTGCACTTTTCAATTAGGAGTGTTGGGTTTCTCATGCACCATCAAGGGAATAAACTCACCTGAAGTGATAACACTGTGACGCATAGTCAGACATGACTCTGAGACATCGACTCTGCACTCGAACATTGGAATGATGGCTGTTGCTGATTAACAATCACTACTCACCCTGAGCTGTTGAATCAGTGATACTCCACACTGTACACCATTAGGAAGAACAGAGAGTTTTAAACTATGCTGCGAATTTGCTTGAGTTCCATAAGGCTGGTTTCAGGAGCCAGCAGGAACAATTCCACAATGGATAAATCAACTAAAAGTAAGGTGAGGTGTGCTGCCGACAAAAGCAAAAAGACTGACCGTGGGACCGCGGCCAGTGGGCGGACGCTTACGCCGGCTCCAGAGCCGCCGGCAGTACAGCCAGCGACAGCAACTCCGGTGCCTCAAAGCACCGTGGCCACTCCAGTCGGGAGGAAGGCCAAGAGAAAGTCATCGAGGCCTGTCGACTCTGATGCATCAGGCCAAGAAGATTCCCGTCCTACCAGCAAAAAGGTTTGGGGACGTCTGGATAAAATGGAACACCTCCGAGAGAAAATACTCAATCATGAGGTGTTCCAGCCAGGGTTTTATACCCCCGGGGTTCCCCAACAGCTCTCAGCAGCAACCTCTAGCAGAGGTCCATATAAAGAAGAGCTATACCTGCAGGAGGAACCATATGCCCATGAGTCTGCATGGGGACCCATACCAGCAGCGCCAAGTCAAGGGCTGCATGATACCTCCCTTATGCATGAGCAGGGAGAGCCAGGGTAGTATAACTCTGACCCTGAAGTTGGTGATATAGCGGAGGAGCATACACCAAAGCACAGGAGCTTCGCTCCAGGTGTGCCAGATGTGGCAAGTAAATTTGCCATACCGGCTGGAACTGTGAGGAAATGGAAGAAAACCTGGCCAGGAATATCGATTATATGGCCTCTCACCAAGTCCAAGATTCCACAATGGATGAAACCTCAAAAAGATACGAAACACCTGTTAACTGTGCATCGCTCAGAGTGCCCATAGTGAACCAGGCCATCTGCGGGCAAATGGGCGTATCCATGTGGTCGCATGAGTTAAGGCTGCAGTAAGTCTTAAAATTAATTGGAGCAGAAATAACGGCTTTTGGGCGAACAGTTGAAGGGGCACCACTATCGAACACACAGCAGGATATGTTGGCCCTGCTGTGTAACGCCCATTCCGAAATCAATTGCTTAAGGAAAACTGCCATCAAGCCTACGCTCAACCCATGATTCACGGCCTTATGCAGATCCTCCAATATTCAGCCACCAAACTTACTATTTGGGGAGGATCTAGCAAAACAAGTTAAGGACTTGGACGATGAGGCAAAGACGATCGGCCCCATCAAAACACATCCCTCAGGCAAGATGCCGCCTCATAGACCATACCCCTTCAGACGGGCCACAGACGCTGGTGCAAGGCAAGGACCAAGCCGGGCGATTCCATCTCTATGCCATTGGCATGCACCAATGCATACCCCCAACAGGACTAGGAGACGGAGGAATCCAGCAACTATGGAGGTACGAGCAACTGGACTTGTCCAGGACATATCCTCTAGAGATCAGTCACCAGTAGGGGGTAGATTGCAATTGTTCTACGATGAATGGTGCTGCATAACATCAGATCCGTTTATACTGGACAGTATCCTGGGGTCTCGAATCGTGTTTATCTCTGAAGTACATCCACTTGGTGCATACAACATACACCAAGTCGGGTATTGGTGTTTTCAAAACTAGAAACTCTACAGGTGAATGATGAAATTGAAACATTATTCAAAAAAGGGGTAATAGGCTTCCGGTGACGCCATGACAGTGAAGGCTGTATAATCGACCTGCTCTCCGGGAGGCCCTCTTCAAACCAGCCATAAGAAAGATAAATACTGTGATTTATGAGGAGAAAGGAGTGCTAACGGCTGTCTGAACATGATGGGCCGACATAAGGCGTCTGAGTGAGGAGGAAAAGGAAAGAATGAAGGTCAGAAACTAACAGCATCCCCGCATGATGCCGAGTCTGATAAGGAAAGCCCGTTAATTCTCTTCGAGTTGAGAGAGTTGAGAAAAGAACATAAAGAAGCCTCAGAAGATACCAAACAGAGATTAACGAGAGTGGAGGATAAAATGAAGGATTCAACAGCTCAAATGGAAAAGCTGGAAGGAAAATTGAAGGAAACGGAGGTCAGAGTAAGTTCAACAGAAGATAAGGAAATGAGACACGAGAGAGTGATTAACCACCTGTTACAGAGAGAAGCTAAATTAACAGAGAAATGTCTGGACCTGGAAAATCGAGCGAGGCGTAAAAATGTGCGGATATACAGAGTCACAGAGGGAAAGGAAAAAAGAATATGTTCCAGTTTGTAAATGAACTGTTGAGGAATTCCCTAGAACTCCCGGAAGATTTAACTATAAATATAGAGAGAGCACATAGGTCCCTCGCAGCTAGACCGAGTGCTGAGATAGCTCCACCAAGATCTATAATAGTCAGATTTTTAGACTATTATATGAAAGATTTCATGTTGCAACAGGCTTGGCAGTAGCGTAAGATAATATATGATGGGGACAGAGTGTATTTTGATCAAGACTACTCGCCAGAAGTCCAGAGAAAGCGTAAGGAGGTACGACAGGTGAATAAGCAACTACAGGAGAAAAATATTAAAGCCAAGTCTCCATTCCCGGCACAGCTCAAGATCTTCCTAGATTCTGGAGTAAAATCCTTCAGGACATTGACTGAGGCAATACCTACACTGGAGAAAATGGGGATTTATATCAGATCGGAGTCCAGAGATGTGTTGAATAGAGAACTGCTGTGAGACCACTGGCTGGTGAGGGGGGACGAATAAAGCAGGCAGCCAGAGAGGATTGGCAAATCAGGAAGATCTTCGCACCATACTGGGTATCATAGGAGATGGACTATAGATAGGTTTGAAATAAGCACAGAAGCGTGGGTCATATGTGCAATTGGTAAAATGTCTGAAAGAGACCAATCGAAGTGGACAATTAACATCTATACGATCAGATAATAGTACAAGATGAGACAAATAATATGTAAATAGTTTGTACATATAGGCCGCACGCCAACTCTCGGACACCTCCTCCTACTTACCCCTGGACCATGACCCCACTGACGAACACCAGGCCACCATCTCGAGCACCATAACCGACTTCATCAGCTCTGGCTCCCTACCCCCCCGAGCCTCAAACCTCATCGTTTCCCAGCCCCGCACGGCCCGATTTTACCTTCTCCCCAAAATCCACAAACCCGACTGCCCTGGCAGACCCATTGTCTCTGTCTGTTCATGCCCCACCGAACACATTTCCACATATCTTGACGCCATCCTATCCCCCTTTGTTAAATCCCTCCCCACCTATGTTCAAGACACCTCAGACACTCTCCGTCGGCTCTGCGCATTCCATTCTCCAGGCCCCCATCCTCTCATCTTTACCATGGACGTCCAGTCACTCTACACCTCCATCCCCCACCAGGACGGTCTCAAAGCCCTCCGGTTCTTCCTCGACCAGAGGAGCAACCCATACCCGTTCACTGATACCCTCCTCTGCCTAGCGGAGTTGGTCCTTACCCTCAATAACTTCTCTTTTGACTCCTCCCATTTCCTCCAAACACAAGGCGTAGCTATGGGCACAAGCATGGGCCCCAGCTACGCTTGCCTCTTTGTCGGGTACGTCGAACAATCCTTGTTCTCGGCGTACCAGGGCCCATCCCCGACCTCTACCTCCGTTACATCGACGACTGCTTTGGTGTCACCTCCTGCACCCACACACAACTGACTGACTTCATCCATTTCACCACCAACTTCCATCCGGCACTCAAATACACTTGGACCATTTCCGACATTTCCCTACCATTCCTTGACCTCACCATCTCTATTGCAGGTGATACGCTCCTGACCGACATCCACTACAAAGCAACTGACTCCCACAGCTACCTGGACTACTCTTCCTCCCATCCTGCTTCCTGTAAGGACTCCATCCCCTATTCCCAATTCCTCCGTCTACGCCGCATCTGCTCCCAGGATGAGGTGTTCCACACCAGGTCATCACAAATGGCCTCATTCTTCAGAGAACGGGGGTTCCCCTCCCCCACTATAGATGAGGCTCGCACCAGGGTCTCCTCCATACCCTGCAACACTGCCCTCTCTCCCCATTCCCCCACTCGCAAACAGGGCAGAGTCCCTCTGGTCCTCACCTTTCACCCCACCAGCCGGCAAATACAACACATAGTCCTCCGCCAGTTTCGCCACCTCCAACGTGACCCCTCCACTCACCACATCTTCCCATCTCCCCCCTGTCTGCCTTCCGCAAAGACCTCTCCCTCCGCAACTCCCTTGTCAATTCTTCCCTTCCCTCCCGCTCTACCCCTTCCCCGGGCACTTTCCTTTGCAACCGCAAGAAATGCTACACTTGCCCCTTCACTTCCCCCCTCCACTCCTTTCAGGGACCCAAGCAATCCTTCCAGGTCCGACAGAGGTTCACCTGCACCTGCTCCAACCTCATCTACTGCATCCGCTGCTCCAGATGCCAGATGATCTATATCGGTGAGACCAAGCGGAGGCTTGGCGATCGTTTCGCCGAACACCTCCGCTCGGTCCGCAATAACCAAGCCGACCTCCCGGTGGCTCAGCACTTCAACTGCCCCTCCCATTCCGTATCCGACCTCTCGGTCCTGGGCCTCCTCCACGGCCAGAGTGAGCAACACCGCAAGTTGGAGGAACAGCACCTCATATTCCGCTTGGGGAGTCTGCATCCTCTAGGCTTGAACATTTAATTTTCTCAATTCTGTTAACTCTTGCTGTCTCCTCCCCTTCCCACCTCTCCCTCAGCCCTCGGGCCCGGGCATTCCCTCTCTCTCTATCTCTCCCTCCCACCCTAGTCACACTAGCTTCTCATTTTCACACCACAAATAGCTTGCAATGGCTTGTTCCCTTTATCATCGATACTTTTTTGCATATCTTTCATTCATTGTTCTTTATCTCTCCACATCACCGTCTATATCTCTCGTTTCCCTGATCCCTGACCAGTCTGAAGAAGGGTCTCGACCCGAAACGTCGCCTATCTCCCTCGCTCCTTAGATGCTGCTGCACCCCCTGAGTTTCTCCAGCCTTTTGTGTACCCTTGTACATATACTCTCTGGTTCTGTTTTGTTTTCTTGACGAAGGGTAATTATGCCATGTTTTACAGCACATATACGGCTGGTTTTGTAATGTATTATATTTTCTAATTGATTTAAATGTACTATCAAAGAGAGGGATGGGGGGGGGGGGGCGTTCTCGGGCGGGGGGAGATCCCTGCCATTTATTTTTGTTTATAATTGTAATTCAAAAGTCCCAAAGTGGGATTTAGAGCAACCTCACTGCAGTTGCAACCACACATAAGTGGGCTACCCAGGAGAGACCTGGTCACATCTCTTCGCCTTTTTACGAGGAGCTGGTACACCACCTAGTTTAGGGTGTCCAGATGGGTTTGTTAGGTAGGAAGTCCCATTTTTTCCCAAGGGGAAAAGGAAGACTTATCAGTTATATCTTTGGATGCAGAGAAAGCATTTGACCAGGTAGAGTGGCAGTATTTATACATAGTACTCCAAAAATTTAATACGGGAGATAATTTTATTAGATGGGTAAAATTATTATATGATAATCCAACAGCAAGAATATTAACTAATAATATGTTGTCTCCAAAATTCCAATTATCACGGGGCAATAGGCAGGGATGTGTTTTATCACCCCTGCTATTTGCCCTTATGATAGAGCCACTGGCTGAAAGGATAAGAACACATCCGAATATTCAGGTATACAATACTAAGGACTCTAATAACAAAATTTCATTATACGCGGATGATATACTTTTATATATTAGAAATTCAGAAACGGGTATCCCGAATTTATTAAATGTAATAGAGGAATTTGGCTCCTTTTCTGGATAAAGAATAAATTGGAATAAAAGTGAAATTATGCCCTTACAGCCCCAGAAAGCGAATCATCTATTAAGATTTCCATTTAAAATTGCAACGGAAAAATTTAAGTATTTAGGTATTCAAGTTACCAGAAGATATAAATCATTATTTAATGCTAATTTTAGTCCTTTGTTAAATAAATTGAACGCTCTGATTAAATTTTGGAAAACGCTACCACTATCATTAATTGGCAGAATAAATGCTATAAAAATGATAGTGTTACCACAAATAATATATTTATTTCAATCCATACCAATATATATCCCAAAATATATATTTTTTAAACTAGACTCTAATATCACTAATTTTATATGGGACTACAAAGCACATAGAATTAAAGGAAATAATTTGTGTAAACCTAAACATGTAGGGGGACTTGCACTGCCTAACTTTTTTATATTATTATTGGGCAGTGCATATTAAGAATATTATTTATTGGTTGGATTGTCCTTCTCAACAGATGGAATGGATAAGAATGGAAAAAGAGGATTGTTTTCCTTACGATTTAGGAGCGATCCTCTTCTCCCCGATAAAATTGAATAATATATTATATAAGAAGACTCCAATCATACACAATATAATTCGAATTTGGAAATAAATAAAATTAACTTTAAAATTAAGAAACTTATCATCATTAACACCAATAGTGAATAATCCGGTATTTAAACCATCTTTTATGGATAAAACATATAGACAATTGGAAAGATTGGGGATTAAAAAGTTGGGTGACATGTATGAAATGGGAAATTTATTATCATTTCAACAATTAAAATTAAAATTTAATTTGAATAATAACCAATACTTTAAATATTTACAGATATGTGACTTTATAAAAAAATATATACCAAGATTACAGAATATAACGATAGACCCACTGGAAGAAGCAAAAATTAATATATCTATAAAACAGTATTATTAATAGAGAATTGCCATCAACAGAGGCAATTAGAGAAGACTGGGAAAAAGATTTAATTTCTAAAGAAACATGGGAGAGGTATTTGATATATATACATAAATGTTTGATTAACACTAGACATAATTTAATTCAATTTAAAATATTACACATATTATATTATTCAAAAGTTAGGTTGAATACATTTTATTCAAATATTTCTCCCATCTGTGATAAATGCCTTTCTCAAAATGCCAACTTCACACATTCTTTCATTCTTGCACAAAACTTCAAAGATTTTGGTGTGATATATTTGATATACTCACTAGTTTATTTAAGATAAAAATGGAACCTAGCATGGAAATGATTATCTTTGGAGTATTAGGAGATGGAAACAAATTAAATATATCCCAAATCTCATTTTTTAATTATTGTTTAATAATAGCAAAAAAACTCATACTCAAATTCTGGAAAAAGGCTACTATACCAACACTCAAAATGTGGATTGGTAATATGTTGGAAACGGCCCATTTGGAAGAAATGAGGCTCCTCCTAATAAAAAAAAAGACCAATTCTTAACAAATTGGTCTCCATTTATTGATCTTGTGGATTCATGGGGTGTAATAATATCGTAAAATTAAAAACTCTGGGTTTGAGTGAAAAATGATTAAGAACAAAAAAATATATATATATCGACTTGTGGCGTGTGAGAATCTCCTTTCTGCTTCACTTTCTCACTTATTTCTTTCTTTACACTACATTCACTAGACTATTCTTTACTCTTCGATACTTCTTTCTTTCTCATTTCTTTCTAAACAAAAAGGAAGTTGTACAAAGGATGTTTTAATAATTTTGGGAACCTGTAAAAAGGTACCATTAAAATGTAATGTACTTACTTCTAATAATAAAAAAAAATTACATTTTTAAAAAAAAGGATCCCACAGGATGTGAAGGCTACAGACCGATAAGTCTCTTATGCAATGACTCAGTGCTATATTAACCAAGCGAACCCAAAAAATTATAAAACAATTGATACATCCTGATCAAACAGGGTTCATACCGGGCAGACAGGGAGCCAATAATATTAGCCGGGTCCTGAATATCATGACATGCGCAAAAAGGAAGCATCAGAATTCAATGCTATTAAGTTTAGATGCTTCAAAAGGCTTTTGACAGAGTAGATTGGGTCTATCTTGAATATACACTAGATAAAATGGGGTTCCACACAAAATCTATTAATTGGGTGATAACATTATATTTAAATCCAAAGTCAAGAGTGAGGGTAAATGGATGTTGCTCTGTGTTTTTTGAATTAAAGAGGGGAATTAGACAGGGAAACAGTTTGAGTCCCCTGCTTTTTGACATGTTTCGAGCCACTCGCAGAAACTATTAGGCAAGATTACTATATTGAGGGCATTAAAGATGATGGGGGGGGGGGGGGAACAAAATGACACTATTTGCAGATTATGTTATGATCTATGTGAGTAATTCTATTTCCTCAGTGCCTCGCCTAATGCACGTCTTACAGGAATATGGAGAAATATTGGGATATAAAATAAATGACTCAAAATCAGAAGCAATGATGCTGTCAGGTCTGTGGCCCTCGCAATTAAATGATAGGACAGGTTCCATTGGTCTTGGGAGGGTTTTAGATATTTAGGTATTGTCATCACTTCCCCCACCACCGCATTGTATGAAGCTAATTATGGCAAATTACTCAAGAATATTAAGGTAGACATGCACAGATGGGATATTCTCCCTTTAACTTTAATTGGTAGAATGGAAGTTGTTTGATTGAACATTTTGCCCCGACTGTTTTTCTTATTTCAATCTTTACCAGTAGGGGTCTCTGGCGCGGCATTTACGGCGTTAGACAAGGAGTTAACAAGATCTGTGTGGCAAAATAAGAGACCCGGAGTCAGACTTAAGACACAGTTGTTATCAAAACAAAAAGGGGACCTAAATATGCCCAACTTTAAATATTATTATTGGGCAGCGCAGCTGAGAACCTTGATAGCATGGTTAAGGAACGATGAGGAAACGGGATGGGTGAAAATAGAACAAAATGCATGTCCTAGTATTGCCCTGGTTGGGCTCCCATTTCTAACTCAAGTAAATTGGAAGAAATTAAAAGTAGATAACAATTGGATTAAATTCACGATGAAAATGTGGTTAGCTATCAGAAAGCAATTAAATCTTTTTAATTCGATATCTAGAGCAATGAAGATAGCTGCTAGTCCCAATTTTATACCCAGCAAAATTTATAAGGGATTTAGAAACTGGGCAGATAAAGGGCTTATTACTGTGGACCAGCTTTTTTGTGGGGGAGTCTTGAAATCTTACGAGTACTTGCAGAATGAATTTGGACTGTCAAGGTCGGATTTCTTTAGGTTCCTCCAAATATGGCACTACTTACAGACACATGTAGATTGGGAGTAGATATGTAGACTACCTTCAAATTTGGAAAATACTTTCTTGATGACTATAGAGGTAGTGTTAAAAAAGAATTTGATATCCCATTTATATCAAGGACTTCAAGACTATATAAGAGGAAATACTATAGAAACAAAACAGAAATGGGAATTGGAAATGAACATTATTATTACAGACATATGGGAAAGGACATGTCTCTTGGGCCATAAGCTGACAAGCAGCCCCTCTTGGAGGGAGTTCGACTGGAAAATTAAAATGAGAGCGGCGGCGGCCCGACTATTTAGGACCCCTTTAGTGTTGGCAAGGTACAGTAACACCTCAAATTTATGCTGGTGACAATGTGGGAAGATCGGTGATCACACAAATGTTTTTTGGGATTGTCCCAAATTGTACCAATACTGGAGAGACATCAAGGTAGAGATTAAATTAATTCTGGGAGTGGATCTACCTTTGGAACCGGCTTGTTTTATATTAGGAGATACTCCAGCAGCAACAGATATTCAAAATCAGAAATATTTGCTTGGGGTGATGCTGTTGATTGCTAAAAAGATGATAACAGTGCTTGGAGAAAGGAAATGCCACCAAATGTTCAACAGTGGAGGGAAAGATTTAAAAATGTATACTTGATGGAAAGTATAACTGCTAAACTCCAGTTGAGGACCGAGGCTTTTAATATTATATGGGAACTGGTACTATTACAAATGCCAAGATTGATTAAGGATATGAATGGATGAGCTTGCTCTGGTGCCTGTGAATAAGATGCTTCTATGATAGAATGTTAAGAGGATCCGATATGATGCAAATAGAGGTTAGGTGATTTGTATTTTGTCATTTTGCAATTGTCTTTTATGTGTCTCTTTGTTTTGTCTGTATTTGCATTTCGCTATGTCAATAAATGTTGAGTTAAAAAAAGGGGTAATTGTAAGGACGGCTTTTCAGCCTCAACAATTTGTGTCTAATATATTCCCCAGGCAAAAGAAGGATGGTGGGTGTCAAGACATTGTGGACCTAACCCGACTGAACTCCTATGTCCAGTATAAACATTTTAAAATGGAAACTTTCAGTACTGCTAAGCAACTGGTTTCCAAAGGGTGTTATATGGCGAGTATAGATCTGAAAGATGCATATTATTCAGTACCAATTCATCACAAATACCATAGATACTTAAAATTTAGTTGGATGAGACAGCTGTGGCAATTTAAAACTTTGCCCAATGGGTTAACCTCAGCCCCTAGGTTATTTACAAAATTGTTGAAACCAGTATTTGGCCTACTCCGGGCTCAGAATCACATTGTGATGGCATACTTGGATGATGTTCTGATCATAGGCAATACTCAGGAAGCAGCTGAATTGTCAGTTTCCCTCCATCCGATGAGTAGCCAGTGTTATTGGCAAATTAGTGGTGTCTTTCCCTGGTGTGCAATTCGGGCCTCTACACTATCAGAATGTGCAACGAGCCAAGGAACAGGCACTCAAAAAACATGCAGGTCATTTCGATAGACCAATGCAGTTGCCAGTCGAAGCTATCACTGAGTTGCAATGGTGGATAGCTAATGTCTCACGATGTACTAGAAACATTCTGACTAAACAACCTTCAGTTATTTTACAAACTGATGTGAGTGGGATGGGGAGCCACTGACACCAAGTCTAGCTGTGGCGACAGATGGAGTATGCAAGAGGTATTGATCCTGCAGATGCATGGGATAAACTATTTAGAATTGTTGGGGGCATTCTATGGCCTAAAAGCATACTGTTCAACAATGCATGATTTACATGCTCAGCTCCAGATTGACAATACCACAGCTGTTGCATATGTCAATCACATGGGTGGAATTAAGACATTATCATGTGATAATCTGGCTAACCTCATCTGGCACTGGTGTATTACGAGAAACATCTGGGTCTCAGCTATCTACCTACCAGGTAGAGATAACGTGATGGCAATCACCAGGTCACTTAAATTTAATGACAACACAGAATGGATGCTGAATCCAAAAGTTTTCAAAAAAATTGTCACCCAGTGTGGATTGCCAGACATAGATCTGTTTGCGTCCAGGCTAAATCACCAGTTACCTAAATACGTCTCATGGGAACCGGATCCAGGGGCAGTAGCGGTGGATGCATTCTCGCTACATTGGGGAGGCACATTCTTTTCCGCTTTTCCCCCATTCTGCCTCATCAGTCAATGTCTCACCAAAATTGAGCTGAGAGCAGATTCAGGCATTTTGGTAGTTCCGGACTGGCCCGCACAGCCATGGTTCCCATTGGTTCTGAGACTGATGACACAGCCATTCATTGTTATCCCCAAATGCAGCAACTTGTTGGTTCACCCTGTGACGGGAGAGATTCACCCTTTACATGATCGTATTAATCTGTTGATTTGCAGATTCTGACCAGTCCGTTCCAGGGGCTTGGACTATCGAGTCGGACCGTGGATGTGATTACTGCGGCCTGGAGGGATAGTACTAAAAAACAATACGTATCTCATATTAAAAAATGGGAGATGTTCTGCTTACAGTCAAATATATCTTATCATACTGCAGGCATACCTGATGTATTGGAGTTCCTTGCTACATTGCATTTTAACGAGCAATTGAGCTATAGTACCATTAATAGTGCTCAAAGTGCTTTGTCCTCCTATTTATGGCAGGGGTTGGGACAGCACTCTGTCGGATCTCATCCATTGGTGTCCCAATTCATGAAAGGTATTTTTAACAAGAACCCTCCCAGACCTAGATATACAGAAATCTGGGATGTGAGCATAGTTCTCACACTGCTTCAGCAATGGGCTCCAATTACATCTCTGTCTTTCCAAAAGCTAATGCTCAAAGTGGTCATGCTCATGGCGCTAGTTTCAGCGCAACGGGTCCAGACATTGCAAAAGCTACGACTGGACAGCATGCATTCTTCTGTAGATAATATTAATAGAATATTGACTGGCCTTGAGGGGGATACGACATATATTGCCTGAAGTAGATTCATATTGCCCGAGTCGAAGACGAGGGCAATATGGATCTAGTGAGGGCAATATATGTCGTATCTCCCGAAAGAGGACAGTCAATATTGTTATTATTACCCATTATCAGACATCTAGAGGAAAATCTGAACATCTCATATGATATGAATGTATCTATACATTTTGCAATATGCATTGCAACATTGTAAATAAGGGTACTAAAACCATTGCAACATTGTAAATAAGGGTACTAAAACAATGTAACATTTATGTTTCATTTATGTAATTTATGTAATTCATTTATGTGACAATGTGAAGGTCGAACTTTTAAATCGCAAACTTCTTCTCGCAACCGGCTGCCATTTTGTTTGTTTTTGAGAATAAATTTTAAATTTCGCACGCAGCGTCACGAATATAAGACTATATTCCCCGCTGTTTAAACAGGTAAAGTCCATAGGCGTTCGCTAGAAAGGGGAATATAAGAAAATATTCCCCTGTTACCCCTGCTGGCAGTAAAAAGGAAGGGAATATAATTTCGTAAAAGCATACCTCAGATGGGTGATATGGGTAATAATACGTTTTATGTATATGATCTAATCAAACAAAGCAGGCCAGGGACGTCTGGAACCAAAATAAGCTTTAAAGCATACCCCATTGATCTTAGACTATGTGTAGTTACACACCCAACAATATATGGAGGTCACCAAGCGTCTCAGAGGCTCCGAAACAACGATGCTCATCAGCCACAAAAAACCTCATAGAAAGGTGTCGGTACAAACTATTTCTAGATGGCTGAAACAGGTTTTGGATTGTGCTGGAGTAGACACTGATGTGTTTAAATCTCACTCCACCAGGACGGCGTCAACATCCACAGCGAGGGCACAGGACGTCCCTTTAGACCAAATCCTTGGGCCGCAGGATGGTCCAGTAAAGGGACTTTTTCACAGTTTTATGACAAACCTGTCCTCACATGCTGTTTTGGGTTCTGTTTTGTAATTTTCCCTGGGAGAGAGGGGTTATTACTGTTCTTTTATTATTAAAAACATTTATTTGTATAATTCAAACTATGTTCAATACATTATTTGTTTATCCTGTGTCAACCGAAGCAGTGTGTCGTATGGAACTGGATCTACGGCATGAAATCACAGAGCTTTGAAATCTTCACGGAATCACTCATGTGACTTCAATGTAAAATAGTAAGATTAAACGAGCTTACCAGTTTGAAGTTTGATCTTTATTTTATGAGGAGTTACTGTGAGCAATTACATGCCCTCCGCTCCCGGCCCTCATAATCACAAAGATCATCTGGTAGTTCTAGTCTTCTGAGTCTTACTATATCACTTCGACTGTAGTTACTGTGATTTTACGCCGTTGCTTTGAAGATTGATGCGCATGTGCACTGGTGGGGCTTCTTCACGTAATCGCTCACCGTTACTCCTCATAAAATAAAGATCAAACTTCAAACTGGTAAGTTCTCATTTAATCTTACAATTACTGAACATTGGATTCATGTGGTGTAACAATCAGTGAGAGAACCAAACCAAGGAAGAATGTGTAGAAAGGAACTGCAGATTCTGGTATATACTGTGGATAGACCCAAAGTGCTGGAGGAACTCAGCGGGACAGGCAGAATCTCGGGAGAAAAAGGGTGGGTGATGTTTTGGCTCGGGACCCTTCAGACCTGAAACATCACCCATCTTTTTTCTCCAGAGATACTGCCTGACCCGCTGAGTTACTCCAACACTAATTTGTCTACCAAAGGAAGGACCTTGCAATTAACAATCTATCTGTTGTAACTGTTCATAACAGTATTGGTAGGAATGATCTATGCACAATTATCATCTTCATATCAAGAGCCCTTGTGGCTGAAGGGATCAGGGGGTATGGAGAGAAGGCAGGTACAGGATACTGAGTTGGATGATCAGCCATGATCATATTGAATGGCGGTGCAGGCCCGAAGGGCCGAATGGCCTGCTCCTGCACCTAATTTCTATGTTTCTATGTTTCTAAGAACATGGTCTGACATGTGTGACATCAATGTTGTGCCAAACTAAAAAGAAGCAGAGCAGATCTAACAGTTTCAAAACTGGACACCCATTTGACGATGTGGGCTATTAACAGCAATGGAAATATTGATCACAAACTGTAACTTTATTCCCGCTACATTCTTACCATTAGCAAGCCAGTAGTAATAGTTCTAACAATGCATGTATCAATAATCAGTTATTGAGACAATTTTACCAATAAAAATCATGTAATGAGTATTCTGGAATTAATGTCTTTACACGATAAGAAAGAGAAATGGTAGAAAATTACAAATACAGCATCTGTAGACTTTTTCATTAAAATTCATTGTTGCATTGAAGATCATTGTAGTTATCTTCATTTGCTCATTTCCACTTGGGCTGTGTCAAATTAATTCCATTTGTGCACTCCAACAACAGAGGGCACTCAAATCAAACAACTGAATGTGAGTGTGAAGTCATAGGAATCTTTTTCCTTGCTCAAAATTAAAATCCAATGTTCAGTAATCCCCGGCATATAAATTAAAGTTATAAATAACTTGAACAAGTACTTCAAAATCAGTATTGTTAAAGAAGGAACTGCAGATGCTGGAGAATCGAGGGTACACAAAAAGCTGGAGAAACTCAGCGGGTGCAGCAGCATCTAAGGAGCGAAGGAGATAGGCGACGTTTCGGGTCGCGACCCTTCTCCAGACTGGTCAGGGATCAGGGAAACGAGAGATATAGACGGTGATGTGGAGAGATAAGGAACAATGAATGAAAGATATGCAAAAAAGTATCGATGATAAAGGGAACAAGCCATTGTAAGCTGTTTGTGGTGTGAAAATGAGAAGCTGGTGCGACTGGGGTGGGGGAGGGAGATAGAGATAGAGGGAATGCCAGGGCCCGAGGGCTGAGGGAGAGGTGGGAAGGGGAGGAGACAGCAAGGGTTAACAGAATTGAGAAAATTCAATGTTCAAGCCCAAAGGATGCAGACTCCCCAAGCGGAATATGAGGTGCTGTTCCTCCAGCTTGCGGTGTTGCTCACTCTGGCCGTGGAGGTGGCCCAGGACCGAGAGGTCGGATGCGGAATGGGAGGGGGAGTTGAAGTGCTGAGCCACCGGGAGGTCGGGTTGGTTATTGCGGACCGAGCGGAGGTGTTCGGCGAAGCGATCGCCAAGCCTCCGCTTGGTCTCACCGATATAGATCATCTGGCATCTGGAGCAGCGGATGCAGTAGATGAGGTTGGAGGAGGTGCAGGTGAACCTCTGTCGGACCTGGAAGGACTGCTTGGGTCCCTGAAAGGAGTGGAGGGGGGGAGGTGAAGGGACAAGTGTTGCATTTCTTGCGGTTGCAAGGGAAAGTGCCCGGGGAAGGGGTAGAGCGGGAGGGGAGGGAAGAATTGACAAGGGAGTTGCGGAGGGAGCGGTCTTTGCGGAAGGCAGACAGGGGGGGAAATGGGAAGATGTGGCGGGTGGAGGGGTCACGTTGGAGGTGGCGAAACTGGCGGAGGACTATATGTTGTATTTGCCGGCTGGTGGGGTGAAAGGTGAGGACCAGGGGGACTCTGCCCTGTTTGCGAGTGGGGGAATGGGGAGCGAGGGCAGTGTTGCGGGGTATGGAGGAGACCCTGGTGCGAGCCTCATCAATAGTGGGGGAGGGGAATCCCCGTTCTCTTCCTTTTATTATGACAGAAGGTTTAGTTTATTTCTCAATTTTGAGCTGTGTGAAACTGCAGTGACATATTAATACATATTAGTCATTCTGCCATTCAACCCAGGCAACAGCACAAGTTATATTTAGATGTTCACAAGAAATAATTCTATCAGTTTACTTTGAGGTACAAGTCCTGGCATAAAATCTGGGAGCATGCCAAAGGGAGCATGCCAAAGGGAGCATGCCAAAGGGAGCATGCCAAAGGGAGCATGCCAAAGGGAGCATGCCAAAGGGAGCATGCCAAAGGGATCTTTCCTCGCACTTCATAGGCAAGGGATCAAGGCTGACGTGTTTACACTCCGGTTGAGTGGGTTGGGATGGGTGATGAGGCCTATTTAGAGCTGCAAACTCAGCCACATGTGAAACTAGAGGTGCAGACAGATAGGGGCTGTTTACTTTGAGAGGTGGTGCATCATTTCTGCTGTATTTTGCTTTGCTTGTGTGTGTGCATCCAATGCATGGACCTGAAGCTCTCAGTGCCATCTCATATACTCCTTTTCCACTTTGATCAGTCACTCAAGTTATTCAGCACTTTATCCATAAGCAGAACAATAGGTCTTTAAACCCTTCATTTTTACTTTCTCCCACGCCAGACTGGAAACCGCAAGTCAGTTACAGTGGTGACTTGTCATCTCCGAACAGATTAACAAGAGGACAGAGAGTGCAGTCCAAATCCTGCAAAGGGCCAGAGCACTTCATTGTATTTTCACAAGTTCATCATCTGTTTTTGACAGCATGCTGTGTTTGTCCTTCTGTTCAAGCACCTGAGATATTGTCATTATTATAAACTAAACATATAATGGGGTATGCAGTTTTATTTTCTTTGTTCCTATGTTCTTTTGAGGTCTGTGATAATATGCAAAATGTAAAAATTGCTGAAAAATAATTGTGACTGCTCTTCAAAGTTGTAACCAATGTATAAAGTGCACCAGAATGTCCTTAATGCTATGTAAAATATGTTAAATAAATGAAAATCCTGAGTTTAGTTTAGTTTATTGTCACATGTACTGACCGAAGCTTTAAGGAAAGCTTTTATTGTGTGCTAACCAGTCAGCAGAAAGACAAAACATGATTACGATTACATGATAAAGGGAATAATGCAAATCCTGTTCAATTTCTCTGACAATTATACTGAAGAAAATGTGAGGAAAACATATCCTGAGCTATTTTTCAGAAGCTCAGATATGTTTGTACTTTGGAAGATTCAGAAGCCAATTAAAGTCAATCTAAAAAATTGTAGAAAACTGACAATTTGATTAAATATTCAACCCAAACTTTTAAATCTCTGTTGTATTAGTTCATAAATGTACTGCCCAGAATGCAATTTTGCCACATTTAATTGAGTAGATTTACGAGGATGTTGCTAGAATTTGAAAGCCCGAGCTGTGGGGAAAGGTTGAGAAGGATAGAAATTCATTTCCAGGTGCAAAGAAAACTGAGGGGTGATCTTATAGAGGTGTATAAAATCAGGAGGGGGATAGATAGGGTGAATTTAGGGTGAATACTCAGAGGGTGGTGGCTGTGGGGAATCAGCTTCCAGCAGAAGTGGTGGAGGCAGGATCGATTTTAACATTTAAGAGTAAAGTGGATAGGTATATGGACGTGAAGGGAATGGAGGGGTATGGTCTGAGTGCAGGTAGATGGGACTAGGGGAAAACAAATGGTCGGCACAGACTGGAAGGGCCGAGAGGGCCTGTTTCCGTGCTGTAATTGTTATATGGTTATATGAATGCACAGAGACTTTTTCCCCGGGGTAGGGAATTCAGAATTAGAGGGCATAGGTTTAAGGTGAGAGTTGAAAGATTTAATAGGAACCTGAGGGACAACCTTTTCACACAGAGGGTGGTGCCTGTAATGAAACAAGCTGCCAGATGAATTGGTGCGACAGGTAAAATAACAACATTTAAAAGACATTGGGATAAGTAAATGGATATGAACCAAACGCGGGCAAAGGGGACCAGCTTAGATGGGGCATCTTGGTTAGCAGAATGGGTGGGCCGATGGACCTGTTTCCTTGCTGTATGACTATGAGTAATGACCAAGCAAGTTTTACTTCCCACCTTTGGGCCAGGTTTGGACCTTTGACTCCCGATTACTGACAATAGGACAACATATACTTGATGTTTGGAAAAAGACATTGATGTAGTTCCCCAACTCACTCATTGCTCCAATTTTTAGCATGGTTAAACAGAAATTACCTGTGCAAGATAGTGAAAGATTAACGGTGCCCCCAAAAAATCATGCCTCTGATTCTTTTAGCACGGATTATTTTCTGAATGCAAATGCAGTGAGGATCAGGAGAACACCTCTCTGCTCTACAGATTTTCAAGGCCAGGAAATGAGGCAACAATTTGAACAGATCAGAGTTCAAGGTCCACTGTTTAATATGAAGTATGTAGAAATATTTTTGTTTTCTCCCCTTTACTGTAATGTGACCTTGACTGCACTTGGCTGAAAAAATATATATTAATGTGCATTCTACTGTCTCAAATCAATCATCTGGTTGTTCTGAAGGTATAATGCAGATTCACCAGCATCATACTAGGGCAGCAGAATGAGAAGTATTAAATTGTTTTTGAGCTGTAACTACCCAATACACTAGTTGCAGCGTTTGGAACATCAAGAGTAAAAAATAATAATCTTGAAATTGACATTTGAAAGAACATTAGGAAACATTTTTTTGCAAGGCTAATAAAAATATAAATACATCCCTTAAAAATCTATGGTTAATGAAACAATTTGATCAAGGATCAAGAAATAATTAGATTTTTATTTGGTCGATTGTCAATGCTAAAATAGGTAAATATAATTGAGGCTGAAATATAATTACAGTCCAGCCAAGATCCAATTGAATGGCTGAACAAACTCTGCAGGTGGAAAGGGCTGATTCTGTCCCTTTATCAATTCAGTCAAATGAAAATGAAACAATCTGCTTGTAAGCAAACCCCATGGACAATTTGTGCAATACTAGTTCCTAAATTAAGAATGCATTAGGTCATTACAAAAAAAAATTGCATTTTTTTAACAATTTGTTTAATCTTGCATTTTTATTTAACATAATTTTGAAAAAATGTTAGCTTCTGACGATTTAAATGATTAAACAGTGCTGTGGAAACTATACTTCTTCCGGTTGGTTGACTCAATATGTCAACGGATTGTCTGATACAGAACTAAAAAAAAAATCAATTTCCTGTTGAGGACGTACATGTGGTTTTGTACTGTCTGCTTTCAATTGTTATGTTAATAGCCCCCATTGGGATATTTTATTGCAGCAATAAATCTTTTTAGTAATTCAAACTTTGTTGCCAGCAATTTACACAATTAAACATGGGAAGGAAGTTATCCCAGCTTTTTTGGAAATATATCTTAAATTTTACTTCAAAGTTGCAGTTTATGGGCAGCACAGCAGCGTAACAGTTATTGTGCTGATTGTCAGCCTCAGCTCCAGTGAAACAAGTTTTATCTTGATCTTGGTTGCTATCTGTAGGGACTTTTCATGTTCTCAATGTAACTGCATATGTTTCCCACCACCCCCTTCAACGTTCTTCAATATCTCCACATGCTGTGCAACAGGCAAATCAGGAGTTAATGTGAAAGAGAATATGTTACTGAGATATATATGAGGAAATGGAACAAATGGGAATGCTCCAAGAACTGGCATATGTGAGCTGGGCAGAGGTACTTCTTTGTGTGTGCTCAATATGTGTATGAAATATACAAGATTAAACCAAGTCTACCAGATATAATAGAAAAAAGGGTGACTTTTTGAAAAGTCTCATGTCAGTATATTTGTTAATTACTGCCCATAACTTGCAAAGTATTTTCATTGCCCATTTTGTCATTTCCCCTAACTAAGACCATGCGCTATAAAGCATAAGGGCAGAATTAGGCGATTTGGCCCATTGAATCTGTTCCACCATTCAATCATAGCTGATCTATTTTCCCCTCTCAACCACATTCTCCTGCCTTCTCCCTGTAACATTTGATGCCCTTACTCATTAAGAACCTATCAATCAACATCCTATCAACATCCTTTTATTCTGAAGCTGTTCCTTCTGGTCCTCGACTCTCCCACTACTGGAAACATCCTCTCCACATCCACACTTTCTGGGTCTTTCATTATTCGATACATTTCAATGGAATCCCCCAACCTCTGCAAGTATAGACCCAGAGCCATTAAATGCTCCTTATATGTTCACCTAATCATCCCTGGGATCATTCTCGTATGCCTCCTCTGGACCCCCTCCAACAGCAACACATTCTTCCTCAGATACGAGGACAAAAACTGCTCACATTATTCCAAATGTGACAATCAATGCCTTATAAAACCTCAGTATAAGATTATTGTTTTTATATTCTATGCCTCTCGAATTAATGCTAATGTTGAATTTGCTTCTGTACTACCGACTCAATCTGCAAATGAACCTTTTAGGATTTCTGCACCTGCACTCCCAAATCAAAGTCAAAGTCAAAAGAGTATATTGTCATGGGTCCCTGACAGTACAATGAAATTCTTTCTTTGCATAGCACAACAGAACATAGTAGGCATTGACTACAGTTATATACGTAAATACACACATGAATGAATAAAATCTCTTTGCACTTCCGATTTCTGAATCTTCTCCCCAGAATGTAATCTACACCTTTATTCCTTAATTTGCTTTCCATATTACTAACTTAACCTGCAAATTAACCTTTTGGGAATCCTGCACCAACACTTGTAAGTCCCTTTGTACTTCCGATTTCTGAATCATCTCCCCAGAAAGCAGCGTGCACGTTTATTCCTTCTTCTACACTGTATTCCATTTGCCACCTCAGCCCACTCTCCCAATCTGTCCAAGTGCTTCTGTCGTCTTCCTGCTTCCTCAACACTATTTGCCCCTCCACATATCTTCGTATCATCTGCAAACTTGGCCACAGAGCCATCAATTCCATCATCCAAATCATTGAGATATAATGTTCCATATTGGCTGTGAAAAGTAGCAGACCCAACACCAGTCCATATGGAGCACAAGTAGTCACCAAAAACGAGAAGCACTCTTTGGCTTCTACCGGCCAGCCATTGTTCTAGCTTTATAATACATTGCCTCTAATATCCTATCTTGTTTAGCAGCCTCATTTGTGGCATCTTATCAAATCCCATCTCTCAACTTCATCCTTTTCTCAAAAAACTGACTTTTAGGCTCTCAATCCCTGATCATTAATGTTCTTTCTCCAACCTCCTTGAATGCATGACATCCCATATTCACATATCTTGGAAATCCTACTTCTTTGTCATCAAAGTAACACCCTACTTGTGATTGCAATAACAATAATCTAATGTTCTTCATTGAACTCAGCCCAACATGCCATATACTTCCAATCATCTCCAGCAACTGGGTAGGAATGCACTTACATGGTTCCTACTTCCAATGTCTTCTCTTCCAACAGCTCTGTCCCTACACTTATTGTCCTCCAGGAATCTCTCCCTCAACCTCTCCTATTCTCAACCACATCATTAAACATACTCGATAACATCCAAAAAACATATAATTTGTTTTCATACCCATGCTGATGATACTCTACTTCTTCCCATATGACTTCCCTTGACCCCCCCCCCCCCCCCCCCCCACTATTGACTTTTAATTGCCAGAATGCTTGTCAGACATGCAGTATTGGATGAGCAGAATATTGTATTGGAAGAAGAAAACTATTTCTGATAATGAAACAAACCATTCATAATTCTGCAATGATATTTGGACTACATTTATGTACCATTTCTAAGAATCACAATTTCTACCCCTTTAACATTGCTTATCTCCATTGCTGCCTAAACGAATCCACCATTGCAAGTTAATCTTCCATTTTTAGTTTTAGGTTTGATTACCACAGCCACCCTTGGCCGCCCTCCTTCATTCCATTCTGCATAAACAGCATGTTACTAGCCATGCCTACTATGTACTATTCCATTCACCCATGACCGCAGTGCTGCTAATCGATCACAATTCCTAGTTAAGCAATAGCTTGATTTCTTACCTCTTCGTTGCACTCACCTCCTGCCATCCAATTTTCCAGGATATCTATGCTCTTCCAATGCAGCCTCCTAGACATCCTTGATTTTAATTGTTCCATCAATGCTGCGTCTGCCAAGGCTTCAAGTTCTGTGATTCTTTCTCTCAACCTATCTGACCCATTCAACATCTCCTTCAAGGCAGTCGAGTTTGGTTTAGTTTAGAGCTACAGCATGGAAACAGGTCCTTCGGCCCAGTAAATCCACACCAACCTTTGATCCCCACTCATACCAGTTCAATGTTATCTCACTTTCTCATCCATTCCCTCCACATTAAGAGCAATTAACTTTGGCCAATTAACTTAGAAACCAATAGGCCTTTGCGATGGAGCGGAAACTGGGGCATCCAGAGGAAACCCTTTATATTGTCCTTAAAGCCCACCTCATTGATCTAGCATTATTTTATCTACCCTGGCATCTTTTTGTCATAATGTTAAATTGCTTTATTTGCTCTTCATAAGTCATAGGAGCAGAATTAGGCCTTTCAGCCCATCGAGTCTACTCTACCATTCAATCATGGCTGATCTAACTTTCCCTTTCAACCCCGAAGGCAGGATGTAAGTATAAATTATTGTTGTTGATTTTCTTGTTTCACGTGGCAAAAATCCTCTCCTTCTGTTTGGGTGCCACTCTCCCCAGACACAATGCAGCATAGAAATTCAGGTGGAAAGCAATTAATTTATTTATGCAACTGCTCAAAACGACACTACTACTTAAGCTATCGTCTACTACTGTATTTAAAAAAATCCAAATTACAGCAAGCAAAACTAAGTGGTGGAATACTCGCTTTTACAAATTCATAATCCCTTTATTGAGAGGGTATTAGAATCTTAGTCATATAGCACAGAAAAAGACCCAACTCGTCTATGCCAACCAAGATGCCCTTCCAAGTTAGTTCCATTTAATTGTATTTTGCCCATATCCTTCGAAATACCTCTCCAACTGTCCTTTAAATGTTTTATTCTTAGAATAGAATGCCTTTTATTGTCATTTAAACAGCTTGGTCTGAACAAAATTAATTTCTACAGGCTTAACATTACAAAAAAAACCAAGACCCACACAACACAATTTACACAAACATACATTACAGTGAATCTCCAACACCTCCTCACTATGATGGAAGGCAAAAGTCTTATCTCTTCCCTTTGTTCTTCTCCCACAGTCCAGCAGTCCAACTGCAATGTCGAGGCGACTGGGGCTCCCGATGTTAAAGTCCCCGGCGGGCGATGGTAAGTCCCGTTAAGCCGCGCCGGGCAATGTTAGGCCCCACTCCTAGTCATTTAAACCCCGCGATTCCAGCAGGAGAAATTGCCATTGCGGGAGCTCCAAAAAGCAGTCTCCCACCAAGGACCTGCGAGCTCCCAATGTTCCTGTCCACCGGGCTTGCGGCCGGAGCCTCAGAAGCTCCGAAGTCGGGTAGCAGCCGAACGCCACCACAGCTCTTCCCGTTCCGAAATCAGCAAAACCGCAGGCTCCGCGACTAGAGCCCTCAGGTTAGTTCCGGCTAGAGGCCGCCGTCGGCTCCACGATGTTAGGCCCAACGACATCGGAGACCTGACAGTGAGAAAGTCGGGTCTCCCGTACAGGGAAGAGATTAAACGGTTCCCCCCCCCCCCCCCACATATACACAGCTAAAAAATAATAAAAACTAGAATCAACACATACATTTAATGAGACAAAAATTCCTCATAATCTTTCCTGCACTCTTTGCAGCTTAAGGACATCCCTCCTATAGAAGGCTGGTGAAAATGGAACACAATACTCAAAGTGCGGCCTCACCAACGTCTTGTACAACTCTAGCAATTTCCTAACTTCTATACCTTATTCTTTGACTAATGATGGCAAAAGCCTTCTTCATAACCCTATCAACCTGCATTGCTGCTTTCAGAGAAATATGTACTTGTATTCCTTGGTCCCTCTGCTCTACAACACTCCCCAGGGACCTACCATTCACTGTGAATGTCCTGCCCTGGTTTGACCTCTCAAAATACAGCACCTCACACTTCTTTGAATTATGCTCCATTATCCACTCAACCCATTTGTCCAGCTAATTAAAATTCTTGAACCATTTTCACTGCCTACAATACAACCTATTTTATTGTCATCTGCACAGTTACTCAATCATTCCTTGTATATACTCATCCAGATTGTTGATATAGATGACAAACAGCAATGAGCCCAAGGCACACCACTAGTTGCAGGTCAACACTCAGAAAAACACATTTCCACCACCACCCTCAGCTTCCTACCATGAAGTCAAGTCTGTATCCAGACTCAATCTCAAACATCTCTTAAGACATGAAAAAACAATGCTAGTCATCCCGAATTAACCGCTTTCCTTCCAAATGCAAGTATATATTATCCCTCAGAATTCTCATTAGTGACTATGCTATCAGAGATGTTAAACTTACAGGTTTATAGTCCCTAGGTTTTTCTTTGTAGCCTTTCTTAAGTAGAGGCACAACATTAAAAACCTTTTAATTCTCTGGCATCTCATCACTTTGGTTTCTGAAGGGCCTGGTCCTCTCTCTATCATTTTTTTTCATTAAAAATCTCCTTTGATTCTCATGGATCTTATCTACCAGAGCTCCTGTGCCTTCATTGTGACCTTCCCTGTGATTTTAATATGCTCCTCAATCCCCTCCACTCCAGGGATACAATTGATCCCTGTTCCCCATAACTGACCCATTTCTTTTTTTCTCTGACCAAAACAGTATGAACAGTATAACTCCCTGATTTTCTCCTTTGATAATTCCCCCAAATGAAAGAGCTCCACAAGCTAAAAGCCTGTTCCTATGGCATCAACACGACTCGTTTAATGTTGGCTCCATCAACCAGGAGAGGACTGTTAAAGAGGAGAATGGGATTTTCTTTCATCTTTCTGATCTCTGGTGTTTAATATTGGTTGTCAAGTAGATTGTTAAACTAATGACCAAACATCAGATTCTTCTGCAGTAATGCTGATGAATTATCAAAGCTGACAGAGTATTGTAACCCTTATCAAAACGTTATGAAAATTTAACAACACAAATTCGATTTGGATTTTTTTTTCTCCTTTTTTTGTAATCAACTCTCTGATATGTTACATGCTTCTTCCTTTTCTTCTTGATTGATTGTGAAGTAATCAAACGATTCATAAAGCGATGAAGCCATCTGAAAAGCAATAAAGTCATTTGTTGGTGAATGGATCTCTCTATAGTATTCATCTTTTTCTTGTGTGCTGCTAAGATTGCTTTAAGGAAAAATTGGAAATGAATCATTCCTAATCAATAAGAGGGGCTTCAATCAAAGCTAATTCTGGGATTATAAGTACTTGCAAACTGAGACTTTCAAAAATGTATTATACATTTTTTAATCTTTAAATTCCCTGACGACACGACCACTTTTGGACAAATTACAGGTAGTGATGAGTAAGACAGAACTGCAGATGCAGGTAGTGATGAGTCAGAGTATACGAGGAAGATTGATAATCTGATTGAACAGTGCCAGAACAATAACCTTGCTCTCAACATCAGCAAGGCCAAGTAGTCAATTGTTATAAATTTAACAATCCATTGTTGGCTTTAGTTGATTGTTGACTTTAGAAGAGTGAAGCCAAGGATTCACAACCCTGGACTGGTTAATGGTGAAGAGAATCAACAATTTCAAGTTTGCCTGCTGTGTTAGTTATTTGCTCTCATGATGCTACTGCGTGGTCTCTGCTTCAGAGCTCACATGCGGTCTCAGTGTGGGAGCTCCAACGCAGTGGCCACATCGAATAACGAATTTACGCGTGCGTAGTGGTGCTTCCGTTCCTGACTTACACAAGGGTCTGTGGGACATAACCCTTATGTAAATTGGGGAGTGTCTTTGGAAATTTGGAAGTTTTGGAAATTTATTTTAAGAGAAATGATCATCCATGATCATATCGAAGAGCAGAGTAAGGTCAGGACAATGTGATTAGATCTTATATCACTTGTCTGTATATAATCTTACATTGTTCTGCACAGTCCCAACAGCTCAATGTATGATAAATCGATTGTATCTCCCAGCTAGAATTCAACAATTCCACATAATTTTAGCCTTGTACCTCAGAATTTTAGCATTGGCATTCTTTTCCTTTCTTCACCCAGTTTTATATATCTCCTTCAATATCCCAGAAGAAGTTTTTATAATTCACTAGTCTTCATCACCTTTCAGTTGGGAAACCATCACTTTTCTCATTCATTCTCCTTCCTTCTGCCCTATCATAGAACTTTAATTTTGTTTTCTTTATCCCACTCCCATTTCTACCTGCAACATTCTTATTATCTGTTTTTTCTTAATAATCACTAATCATTCCCACTTGTGATGAAAGGTCATCCCCATGAAACATTAACTTTGCTTCTTTCAACACAGAGCATTTTCTGTATATTCCGTAGTCCATTTTGCCTTTGTAACTGATAAACTTTGAAAGGTTTCTGGATTTATGATCTTCATCCTTCATAAACGGATTCAAATGCCCAATTCAACATACCCAATAAGATGAGCCTCTCGAATGTGTGTTTTCCTCATTTCCTTCATTCTCTTGGTTTTCTTCATTGATCACTTCTGTCACAACACGACCTGAGAGATAAAAGTGCAGAAATAAATTAATCAGGATTACATTTCATGTAATATTAGTACAATTACAGGTCAAATATTACAATGCTACAAGTATACAATAAGCTACAGTACGATTCCATTGAGTTGATGTAGGTCTGAATGATACAATCTTACAATAGACAATAGACAATATGTGCAGGAGTAGGCCATTTGGCCCTTCAAGCCAGCACCGCCATTCAATGTGATCATGGCTGATCATCCATATTCAGTACCCGGTTCCTGCCTTCTCCCCACATCTCCTGTTTTTGCTATCAAAGTGGATAACTTCACATTTATCCACATCTGCTCTGCATCTGCCCACTCACCCAACCTGTCCAAGTCACCCTGCATTCTCATAGCATCTTCCTCACAGTTCACACAGCCACCCAGGTTTGTGTCATCTGCATATTTGCTAATGTTACATTGAATCCCTTCATCTAAATCATTGATGTATATTGTAAATAGCTGCGGTCCCACCACGGAGCCATGCGGTACCCCACTAGTCACTGCCTGTCATTCTGAAAGGGACCCGTTATTCCCTACTCTTTGTTTCCTGTCTGCCAACCACTTCTCTATCCATGTCAGCAATACCCCCAATACCATGTGCCCTAATTTTGCCCACTAATCTCCGATGTGGGACCTTATCAAATGCTTTCTGAAAGTCCAGGTACACTACATCCACTGGCTCTCCCTTGTCCATTTGCCTAGTTACTTCCTCAAAAAACTCCAAAAGATTAGTCAAGCATGATTTCCCCTTTGTAAATCCATGCTGACTCGGACCGATCCTGTTACTGCTATCCAAATGTGCGGCAATTTCATCCTTTATAATTGACTCCAGCATCTTCCCCACCCACGATGACAGACTAACTGGTCTATAATTCCCTGTTTTCTCTCTCCTGCTTCTTAAAAAGTGGGATACCATTAGCTACCCTCCAATCCACAGGAACTGATCCTGAATCTATATAGCATTGGAAAATTAATGCCAGTGTTAAATGCCAAATGCCAGTGTTAACTGTTTACAGGTTATTTGCAAATATAATGAGTATATGATTTGGTTAATATTAATGATTTGGACGAGGGAATTAAATGTAACATCTCGAAGTTTGCGGATGACACGAAGCTGGGAGGCAGTGTTAGCTGTGAGGAGGATGCTAGGAGGCTGCAAGATGACTTGGATAGGCTGGGTGAGTGGGCAAATGCATGGCAGATGCAGTATAATGTGGATAAATGTGAGGTTATCCACTTTGGTGGCAAAAACAGGAAGGTAGACTATTATTTGAATGGTGACTGATTAGGAAAAGGGGAGATGCAGCGAGACCTGGGTGTCATGGTACACCAGTCATTGAAAGTAGGCATGCAGGTGCAGCAGGCTGTGAAGAAAGCGAATGGTATGTTGGCATTCATAGCAAAAGGATTTGAGTACAAGAGCAGGGAGGTTCTACTGCAGTTGTACAGGGTCTTGGTGAGGCCACACCTGGAGTATTGCGTACAGTTTTGGTCTCCTAATCTGAGGAAAGACATTCTTGCCATAGAGGGAGTACAGAGAAGGTTCACCAGACTGATTCCTTGGATGGCACGACTTCCATATGAAGAAAGACTGGATAGACTTGGCTTGTACTCGCTGGAATTTAGAAGATTGAGGGGTGATCTCATAGAGACTTACAAAATTCTTAAGGGGTTGGACAAGCTAGATGCAGGAAGATTGTTCCCGATGTTGGGGAAGTCCAGGACAAGGGGTCACAGTTTAAGGATAAGGGGGAAGTCTTTTAGGACCGAGATGAGAAAATAATTTTTCACACTGGGAGTGGTGAATCTGTGGAATTCTCTGCCACAGAAGGTAGCTGAGGCCAGTTCGTTGGCCATATTTAAGAGGAAATTGGATGTGGCCCTTGTGGCTGAAGGGATCAGGGGGTATGGAGAGAAGGCAGGTACAGGATACTGAGTTGGATGATCAGCCATGATCATATTGAATGGCGGTGCAGGCTCGAAGGGCCGAATGGCCTGCTCCTGCACCTAATTTCTATATTTCTATGTTTCTATGTTTCTATATCTGATATTCTATAATCAACGAAAAGGCATAATAAGATGTGTTAATTGGTAACAATTTAATCCAAAACAGCTAAAAATTCTGTTATTCCACCAATTAATGAAAATGTAAATGTAAGTAGCATTATTGGGAGATAATTTTCTGCCATCTAAAATCATTTTAAAATTATTTAAAAAATAACTTAGATATTTATAGACATAGTTCTTTGTCAATGAGGAATTAATTTTTTATTTTTTATTCATATATCATAATGAAGTAAATAATGTCCAGATAACACCATATGCTTGATATTAATTTGTTGTTATTGCAAGTACCAACGTGGTTCTTTTATTTAATCCTCATCAAGGGGACTCGCCACAATTTACAGGACAATGGGATCGAGCCCAGATGGAAGTGCAGATTGAGCCAATAGTTTCTGAGAAGCAATGGTGCTGACTGTGGAATAGATTGAAGCCCACCATAAATGATCCAAATCAGGCTTCATTGCACTAATAATCAGAAAAATTATGAAGACTGATCAAATAGAACTGGATGTAAATTTCCTTGGGACTTTTTCTGCCGTAGAAAATAGTAGAGCTTGGATTTTTAAATATATATATATTTTTCATTCACAGGGTATTAATGGCAATGGGAATATCAATATTTATTGTCCATCCATGATTGCCTTTGAGCTGAGAGAAGTCATTAAGATTCAATTAAGATCATAAATCATAGTTGCAAGGTGCAGAACTGGTTGTGCATTGGTTGGTCAGGAGTTACATGGGATAGGTTCAGTAAAGACAACAAATTTCCTTCATTAATTAAAGACCTACATGAAGCAATTTTTTGCATTTGTAATGACAATCCAGCCCATCAATACTACCAATAATGAGACTAGCTTTAAAAAAATACTAGATTTAATTTAGTTACTTGATGAGATTTGAACTCGTGTTTATAGAAAATGAGTCCCAAAATGTTGCTCACTTAAACTACCATGATATATTTTCATCTATGGTGCATTAATCTTAGGACTAGTATCAGGAAAGAAATCCTCATTGTCTCAGGACATGGCCCACATGAGGTACTTTGTCCCGAGCAAAATGTGTGCAGCAGAGTCCACAGCTCACAAATAAAAACCCCAACTTTTGAGCAGATTTACTGATGGTCACTGGCATAAACATTATATTCTGTAAACATACACATTCCATACAATCTCCAAACATCAGCCCATCCCTCATCAGCGCTAATCTTGAGGCTGCACAATACATTGGGATGGGGAGTAAACCTGAGGTGTCTGGGGCTGAAGGGTATCAGAGGTATCAGAAGGGTATAAATGAGGGTGGACGAAAGAAGGCCCAAACCACATACCCGCCTGGACTCATTAAACTGTGCAAACAAGGTCCACCATAGGTATGCATTCAGCACTACTCAACAGTGTGCAAAACCACAATATTTACAGTGGTGAGTGGGATCGATGTTGGTGCATTACTTATAAACAGTGTCAAGGTCCACTTCAATATTCAGATGTTACAAAATGATAATTGCTTACAAATTTGTTTAGCAATGTGATGTATGTGCACAACTGCTCATAAAGACTCAAAAATAAAGTTTGCCTCGCCACACTGAGCAATCTGCATTTACTGTCCCGGCTACTTTGCTGTGATTCCACTTCATGTATGTCCTCAGTTTAATTTGTAATCTATGGCCACACCACAGATCAAGCCTCTAATATGTTTGATAATTTAAGTCTTTGCTAAGCTAATATCATTTCAGATCCAAAATAATAAAAAAAAACTTTATGTCAATTATAAAATAAATATTATTATCCAGTATAAATGGGCATCAGTATGCAAAGCATGGTTATTTGTTCTGGAAAAAATGCAGTTAACAATTAATAAAATACCCAAAACAAATTCATACGAAACAGAAAAATATATGACTATATATGATATTGGTGTGCCCTGTTTTCAAACTGATGGCTGAATTTTCCTAAGAAATTCCAGTGGTTTTGTGTGAAACCAATGGCATTTAACAACCTAAGTATTGGGAAGTTCAAGGCTCTCATGCAAGTCTGCATTGAACAGACATCCTGAACTTCCTGAAAGTGGTTTGATGGCTTTCTGCTGGCGAAGCTCTGCCAATAAAATCCTTGTGGAACCCAGGAAGACACCGCTAATTTCCTGCAAATCCCGGGCATTACTACTTGAGAAATTGGTTGCTGATCCTCTACCAGGTGTAGCTTCTTCCCCTTTGTCATCCAGGTTTCTGAATGGCCCTTCCATGAGCTAGGGTACTGTCCGATTCACCTCTAACCCATTATGGGTAATGAAATTTGTCTCAATGCCGAGAACTATATTCTGCAATCTTCCCATTTGCTCCATCTATTGTACTGGAGTTTGACTTGTTTGTATTGACGCGTAGTATATCTGATGTTTGGATAGCATGCAAAACAAAGCTTTTCACCACACGTGACAATAATAAACCTAAACCTAAACCATTCATTTAATAGAAAGGAAGAAATGCATCTTTTTTAAATGTATTATTTTTATTAATTAAACTTATTATTTATTAATTTCGCACTGTTTAAATATGCCTCTTTTAGTATTTAATTATGAAAGTTTTCAGTATTTTAATTAGTTCCTAATAATTTGTGTACATCTCGAATGCAGGAGGGTTCGAGCATTTTGGCAGCACAGCTCTGGAATGATCAGATTCTTGCTGAAATCTCCCTCATCAAGAAAATTGCAGCTAGAAGATCATCTGAGGGTAAGTGCAATCTAAACGTGTGGAGAATGTAGGCAGTATGAATGGAAAATGCAGGCCGCTCACTATTGGCAGGAGGTTCTGGACTAATGATATCTAAAATATTACAATTGTATGCAGATTTCAGGTGTATAATTAAGCATTGTTTGAGAAGTGCTGATTTTTTTTTACTTTTGGCATTCCATTGCAGTTACCTTGCCAGAAGTTTGGTGGAATCCCTGCTCACACCTGCAAGCAAACATTCTTCTGCAATTCTGGCAATATTATAACGGTTGAATAGAAACACCTCTGACATGACATAAATTTACAGTTAATGAATCAAGGGAGTCCGTGCATATTATATTATAATGGAATACTCTTGTAATACCCAAATACTTGGAATGTAGGGAAGATTGTCACACAGCACTATCAGCCCATGTTTGACTCGCAACTCGGATGCTGTCAGTGTGGGTTTTCCTGAATGCTCTGGTTTTCTGCCACTACTTAAGATTAATTAGCTGCTGCGAATTGCCTGAGTGTAATTGGGAAGAAAATTGGGCCCGGGGTGGGGGGTACAATTCATAGGCATGTGAGGGAGAATAAGTTGCAGGGAGATAAGTGGGTCAAATGTCCTCCTTCTCTGTATTAGGAAAGTATAAAATATAGGACATCCAGAGTTTGGGTGAAGATTTTCCAATATAAAAAGTGATCCCTTTCAATTTTGCTTTCTGTGGACACTGGGGCAACCAAAACAAAATACCATTTCTATTGTCCTTGAGTTTGACTCGATTGTATCTATGTTTGGTATATCTGATCACTCGATAACATGCCAAACAAAGCTTTTCACTGTACCTTGGTACATGTGACAATAAATCTAAACCTAATTCCTCCACTACAAACTTAATACCTTTATTTGTGTCGAACCTTGAGGCAATGGCTGGAGTTCTGGACTCCCCCAACATGTACCCAATGTTGGGGGAGTCCAGAATCAGGGGCCAAAGTTTAAGAATAAATGGTAAGCCATTTAGAACGGAGATGAGGAAACGTTTTCACTCAGAGAGTTGTGAATCTGTGGAATTCTCTGCCTCAGAAGGCGGTGGAGGTTTGTTCTATGGATGTTTTCAAGAAAGAGCTAGATAGGGCTCTTAAAGATAGCAGTCAGGGATATGGGGAGAAGGCAAGAACGGGGTACTGATAGTGGATGATCAGCCATGATCACACTGAATGGCGGTGCTGGCTCGAAGGGCCGAATTACCTACTCCTGTACCTATTGTCTATTGTCTATTGTGTTAAATAATAAAGAGAGAAGAGGAGATGACATGATCTGTATGGTGTCAATGCATTTTAAGCCGCACATCATAATGTAGTTGTGATCCATTGCTTTTCTGTTTGGAAACCATTTTTTTGTTCTTAACTATTATTAACTCACATACCTGATGCACTTGCATTTGTTTTCCTTTTCTGTCGTTGCTTATAATATATAATTGCAGGAACCAATATCAGCAACAGTACCACTGCACAAAATGGAGGACTGTAGTTTATATTTGCTGTAGAAAAAAAAGGTTTCAAAGTTATCAAATAAAATGAAATTAATCTAAACTATCGTAGAAAGGAACCAAATAAATAATTAAATCCATTTTCTAATGATACATCCTATGAATATTGTGACATTTCCAAAACAGGATTACATTTAATTTGATGATTATTTAGATAATTCTGAATCTGTGATGATTTAAAAATATTGTTTCTTATTAAAATGTGAATATTGGTGATGCTAGCTAGAGTGTCCTTGAACAACAATCTGTGGGAACTGATTTAACATTCAGCCCATGAAGATTTGTCATAGATAAATTAAATAATTTATACTGATGACATTGTAAACCTTGTAAAGAGTATTCAGCATTTCAATTTGAACCATTATTTGAGTAAATCAACATTTGTACAATCATAATTATTTTATTTTTTTGTTATGTACAATACAAACTAATTCTTTGACACTTAAACGTTGTCAATGAAGGATAACGCTGAATGCATTGTTGAGAAATGGTACAGACTGAGTTTATTTTCTCTTTGTGGATAATATTATGGTCTTCAAATTGTCCAATGGAGTGTTAACAAGATAAAGAGATACCACTTCCTCTGGTGGAGCAGTCAGAATGAGCATTCAACTAAAAATATAGAAGAAGTTGCTTAATGTTGGTTGCTAGGATTGTTTCCTTATAGAAAGAATTGTTGTCATTTAGAAATCTTGTTACAAAATGCATTTGAATGTAAGGTCCATATCAAATATTAAAATCGAGCTTGGCAGATTTTAGTTCAGGAGAGGTGTTTAATGGTTTTATGAAAATGGAATTAAGATTTAGATCTGAGATGTGAGCCTAACAATGGTCATTATAATTATAGAAGGGCGTGCTAGGATAGGCAACAAAAAAGATATTTCCATTTAAGGGCAAGACCACAATGAGAATCTGTAAGTATAAAATAATCACAAATCAATCTAACAGAATACTGGCGAAAACCTTAAGACCAGCGAGCGCCAGAACAGTTCATAGATTGCACAATGAGTAGATAGGAATAGGAATAGGAATAGGAATACTTTACTGTAACATGTGACCCGGCACAGTGAAATTCTTAGCTGGCATGCCCAATGTATACAAATAGCGGCCACCTACGGTGCTGAAAAGTTGCAAAATACGCCGGCTCCTCCTTTTGATCTCCCCACCCCCCCAGTCGCCCCATGCCGGGTCCTCCATTGTTCTTCCCCTACCCCCTCACATCGGTCCTCCGCGCTGTCGTTGATCGCGGGCCGACCCGCGAGGCATTGCCTCTGCCATGAGGCTTCACCACCGGCAAGGCCCCATCGTCACGAGACATACACTAATGAGAGGAACGTACAGAAAAAGATCTACGAAAACCAAATACTATCGACGCTGGAAATCAGAAATTTAAAATAAAATATTTCATCTATTACTCATTATATTAAAAAAAAAATCCTTGGATCCCCTTTAAACTTCCCCCTCTTGCCTGAAACCTATGCCCTCTAGTTTTAGACATCCCTACCATGGGAAGCATACTTTTGTGGGAAACAAACTCTGACTATTTATCGATGCCTCTCTTAATTTTATATATCACTGCCATTTCACCTCCCAGTCTCTCATGCACAAGGGAAAACAGAACTAGCCTATCCAATCCCCCCTTATAACTCAAGCCCCACAATCCGAGCAACCTCCTTGTGAATCATTTCTGCTCCCTTTCAAGCTTAATCACTTATTTCCTGGAATGTGGCAACCAGACCTGCATGCAGTACTTCAAGTGCAGCCTAACCAACATTTTGTGCAAGTGTAACAAGACATCCCAACTCTTACAGTGCCTCAGTTGCTGAAGGCAGGTCAGCCATATGCCTTCTTTACCATCCTGTCTACCTAAGTTGCCACTTACAGGGAACTAAGTATTTGTATCCCAAGGTGTCGCTTTCAAAGAACTATCCGCAGGGCTCTGCTAGTTAGAGTATACAGTGGCTTGCAAAAGTATTCATACCACTTGAACTTTTCCACATTTTGTCACGTTACAACCACAAATGTAAATGTATTTTATTAGGATTGTATGTGATAGACCAACACATAGTGGAGCATACTAGTGAAGTGGAAAAAAAATGGTACATGGTTTTCAAATCCTTTTACAAATAAAAAAATGAAAAGTGTGGCGTGCAAAAGTATTCAGCCCCCTTTACTCTGATACTCCTAAATAAAATCCAGTGCAACCAATTGCCTTCAGAAGTCACCTAATTAGTAAATAGAGTCCACTTGTGTGTAATCTAATCTCAGTATAAATACAGCTGTTCTGTGAAGGCCTCAGAGGTTTGTTAGAGAACATTAGTGAACAAACAATGTTCCTTGGGCATCATGAAGCCCAA
Source organism: Okamejei kenojei (assembly GCA_035221665.1). Lineage (NCBI taxonomy): Eukaryota > Metazoa > Chordata > Chondrichthyes > Rajiformes > Rajidae > Okamejei > Okamejei kenojei. The sequence continues at coordinate 45,627,158 of CM069131.1, forward strand.
GAAACACACCAGACAGGTCAGGGATGAAGTTGTGGAGAAGTTTAGAGCAGGGTTAGGTTATAAAAAAATATCCCAAGCTTTGAACATCTCACGGAGCACTGTTCAATCCATCATCCGAAAATGGAAAGAGTATGGCACAACTGCAAACCTACCAAGACATGGCCGTCCACCTAAACTGACAGGCCGGGCAAGGAGAGCATTGATCAGAGAAGCAGCCAAGAGGCCCATGGTAACTCTGGAGGAGCTGCAGAGATCCACAGCACAGGTGGGAGATTCTGTCCACAGGACAACTATTAGTCATGCACTCCACAAATCGGGTCTTTATGGAAGAGTGGCAAGAAGAAAGCCATTGTTGAATCAAAGCCATAAGAAGTCCCGTTTGCAGTTTGCCACAAGCCATGTGGGGGACACAGCAAACATGTGGAGGAAGGTGCTCTGGTCTGATGAGACCAAAATTGAAGTTTTTGGCATAAATGCAAAACGCTATGTGTGGTAGAAAGCTCACACTGCACATCACCCTGAACACACCATCCCCATTGTGAAACATGGTGGTGGCAGCATCATGCTGTGGGGATGCTTTTCTTCAGCAGGGACAGGGAAGCTGGTCAGAGTTGATGGGAAGATGGATGGAGCCAAATACAGGGCAATCTTGGAAGAAAATCTGTTAGAGTCTGTAAAAGACTTGAGACTGGGGTGGAGGTTCACCTTCCAGCAGGACAACAACCCTAAACATACAGCCAGAGCTACAATGGAATGGTTCAGATCAAAGCATATTCAAAGTCCAGACCTCAATCCAATTGAGAATCTCTGGCAAGACTTGAAAATTGCTGTTCACAGACGCTCTCCATCCAATCCGACTGAGCTTGAGCTATTTTGCAAAGAAGAATGGGCAAAAATTTCAGTCTCTAGATGTGCAAAGCGGGTAGAGACATACCCCAAAAGACTTGCAGCAGTAATTGCAGCGAAAGGTGGTTCTACAAAGTATTGACTCAGGGGGGCTGAATACTTTTGCACGCCACACTTTTCAGTTTTTTATTTGTAATAAAATTTGGAAACCATGTATCATATTCCTTCCACTTCACAATTATGCACCACTTTGTGTTGGTCTATCATATACAATCCCAATAAAATACATTTACGTTTGTGGTTGTAACGTGACAAAATGTGGAAAAGTTCAAGGGGTATGAATACTTTTGCAAGCCACTGTATCTCCAGACTTGGCTTAACTTTCCAAAGTGTATCACTTTGCACTTGTCTATGTTAAATTCTATCCACCATTCCTTTGCTCGCTTTCCGAGTTGATCGATATCCTTTTGTTACCTAAAATAATCTTCTTCACTGTGTACGAGACAATCAACATTGATGTAATTTGCTAATTCACTAATCATGTTACTTGCATTCCTATTCAAACTATTAATATATATATGACAAACAACAGGGAACCCATCCCTGCTGCACACCACTAGTCACAGGCCACCAATCTGAAAAACCATTACCCTCCATTAACACCCTCTGCTTCCTGTTAACAAGCCAATTTTGTAGCCAAATGCAAGCTCACCCTGGATCCCATGTGTTTTAACTTTCCAGACCAACCTAATGTGTGGGACCTTTTAAACGTTTTTCTGAAGTTCATGTAGGTAACATCTACCACTCTTCTGCCATCAGAGTCCTTGGTCATCCCCTCAAAAAACCTCAATCAAGTTATTGAGGCATCATTTCCCACACAAAATCCATGCTGACTAATCAGTATTTGCCTTTCATAATGAATATTGTCTCTCAGAATCTCTTCCAATAACTTTCTACCACTAATGTAAGGCTCATCAGCTTGCAGTTCCCTGGTTTATCCTGACTGGAGGAACTCAGCAGATCAAGCAGCATCTGTGGGGGGACATTGAACAGTTCCTATCCCCCATAGATGCTAAAAGAACATCCTTTAATTCTGAGGCTATGATCTCTAGTCCTAGACTCTCCCACTAATGGGAACATCCTCCCCACATCCATTGTATCCAAGCCTTTCACTATTCTGTATGTTTCAATGAGACCCCCCCTCATTCTTCTAAACTCCAGCGAGTACAGGCCCAGCGCCGACAAATGCTCATCATAGGTTAACCTACTCATTCCGGGGATCATTCTTGTAAACCTCCAGCACATCCTTCATCAGATATTTTGCCCAAAATTGCTCACAATATTCCAAATGCGGCCTTACCAGTGCCCTATAGAGCCTCAGCATTATATCGCTGTTTTATTTATACAAGCTCTCTTGAAATAAATGCAAGCATTGAGTTTGCTTTCTTTACTACCGATTCGACTTGCAGATTAACATTTTGGGAATCCTGCACCAGCACTTCCAAGACCCTTTGCAAGACATTGGTGAGGCCACACTTGGAGTACTAGATGCAGTTTTGGTCACCTTGCTATAGGAAGGATGTATTAGAGAAGATTTTCAAGGATTTTGCCAGACCATGAGGGGCTGAGCTACCGGGAGAAGTTGGGAAAGCTAGGTTTTTATTCCTTGGAGCGCAGGATGCTGAGGGGTGATCTTATGGATGTGTATACAATCATGAGAACAGAATATTGTGAGCAATTTTAAGCAACATATCTGAGGAAGGATGTGCTGGCTCTGGAGAGGCTCCAGAGGAGGTTTACATACACTGAGTCATTTATCCAGGGTAGGGGTATCAAAAACAAGAAGACACGTGTTTATGGTGAGAGATCAAAATTCAATAGGAGCCTGAGGTCAAATTTATCACTGAGAGGATGGTGGGTATATGGAATGAGCTGCCAGAGTAGAGAGTTGAGGCAGATACTATAACAGCATTTAAAAGATACTTGGACAGGTACATGGATGGGAAAGGTTTAGAGGGAGAAGGGACAAATGCGGTAAGTAGCACTAATGGTAGATGGGGCAACTTGGTCAGCATGAACAAATTGGGTTGAAGGGCTTTTTTCCATGCTGAAGAACAATATGCCTCTATTTATATGGTAGCACTTTAAAGTCAGCCAAAATTGTGTTCTTTAGTCCTTGTGAATATAAATGCCCAACCCTCCCAGCAGGAATCAGATTTGTATCTACACAGCTTTAATAAAACGATCAAACTAAACCAGAATCATTCTCAGCTGATGAAGAAAAGAACTATGAGAGTGAGAATATTTTAGCGATGCATTCCGTCCCTGAAGGTATAGTGAACATACCTTCAAACCAACAACAGAAATGTTCATTTTATGTTGGACACAGGAAGTTGCATTATAGAGTTTATTTAAAGAAGCCAAGTACATTATTGAGTAAACCTAATGACATTCATGGTGTACCAAGATTCAAGCAGCTTTTCGACAGGAAGATGTATAATGGTTAATATATCCAAATAAAACTCTAAAACATTTTGAAGTAATGAATACCTAATTAAAGCTTAATTAGGAATTATTAAAGCCATCCATGATGCTATTAACAACAAACATATAGATTACTGAGGTAGCACAGTGGCACAGTGGTAGACCTGCTGCCTCACTGCGCCAGAGACCCAGGTTCAATTCTGACTATGGGTGCTGTTTGTGTGGAGTTTTCAAATTCTCCCTGTGACCATGTGGGTTTTCTCTGGGTGCTCTGGTTTCCTCCCACTCTCTAAAGGTGTGGAGGTTTGTAGGTTAATTAACTTCTGTAAATTGCCCGTTTTGTATACAATGCAAAAGTAGAATAATATGGAACTAAGAATGTTGATGTATTTTATAGCATAAAAAATGGGTAATTCGACCTCAAGCACTTTACGATGGTGTATATGCTCCATGAGTCTTCTGTCTTTCTCTTTCATCCAAATGTATGAGCATTTTTCTCTGTTTCTTTATTCCTTATCCGCTTATCTAAAATCTCCTTAAATACATCTCATGATATTTATCTCAAATCCTATGTTATTTAGTGCATTCAATTCTTACCACTGCTTGGCATGAAGAAAATTCTCCTAACTTTACTATTGGATTTATTAATGACTGACTTTAGTTATGCATTATCCGACATGAAAGCATTTTCTCTGTATTCAAACTACTAAAATCTTTCTGAATCTCATTTACCTCCATCTCACCACTCAGCCTTTTGTTTTCCAAGGAAGTGTTCCAGCCTCTTCAGCTCATTGTTGCAAGGATGCCCTTCCATTTATCTTATATTTTTAATTAATTATTTAACCTTCTCTAACGCCACGACATTATTTTTTAATTTAATTTACAAAGACCATAAATAAGCACAACATTTCAGATGTGGACCAAGCATACTTTAAACGAGCTTAAAATTTCTGCTTCTGAGGTTTGGCCTTCTTGAAATGAACTCCTGTCCAGCAGACAAGAGGTAATCAAAGATGCCAATCCACTCCCTAGTCTCATCTGCCCTCTCCCCACTGTTAGCTGTTCCTCCCCCACTATCCCCACCTCCCCCCACTATCTCCTTTACCGTGTTTATAAGTGATACAGCACATTAACTTTAAATATATATAATTATTTTATTTTTAATGTTTTAACTGTTCATTTGTCCTTTACTATCAGAACCTTCGCTAATGAACTGTTATATATGTGTAATGATGTCTCTGTTCCCGTATACGCAATTTATTTTAATATTCATTGCTGCAATCCAGTTGGATTCACTTGGTAACTTCACCGAGATTACGGTTATTTCCACCATTTTGTTTTTTATCCTGAATGTTTTTGTATCTTTTGTTTTAAATCTCCTTTAGTGTTATGTCCATGTTGTTAGTTTCCACAATATTTAGGGAAATTAACTGTTCAATACTTATTTTATTTCACTCAATTTCCCCGTGAATGTAATTCATTTTGTAAAAAAAATTACAACTCAAGCAGATAATGCTAATGAATTGGTTAAAGACATTTAAAAACTAATATCAGGAAGATAGTCTGGTGACTAATTGATTAAACAATTCCATGACACTTCGGAGTTAGAACACTGATGTGTTCATAGTGATCTCCCAAAGAGCATCTCTCTCTTCAGCAACATCACTAACAAAGCTCAACTGATCATTTCACGCATCCATGTTTGCCGAACCATAAGACCATACGTCATAAGAACAGAATTAGGCCATTCATCCAATTGAGTCTGTTCTGTCATTCAATCATGGCTGATCTATTTTTCCCTCTCAATCCCATTATCCAGTCTTCTCCCCTTAACCTTTGGTGCCCTTGTTAAATCATGTTGAATGCAAATTGACTCCTGCAGATCATCATAAATACATGATTCTGCTTGAAAGCAGTTAATTAATTGTGGTCTGAATTTCCTGAAGAAGTTAAACATGATAATTTCATTGAATTTCCATCTTAGCTATACCCTCAGCTTTAGAAAGTGTTCCTCTTTGGGAGCCATGAATGGCACAGTGGTACAGCTGGTAGAGCCACTGCCCTACAGCACTAGAGACCTGGATTCGATCTTGACCTCAGGTGCAATCTGTGTGGCGTTCACATGATCTCCCTGTGACTGCGTGGGTTCCCTTTGGGCGCTCTGGTTTCCCCCCACATCCCAAAGACCCTGCGAATAAATCAGGGAAGGTAGTGCTTCCGTGGATAACAAGGGAAATCAGGGATAGAATCAAAGCAAAGGATGATGCGTACAAAGTAGCCAGAAAAAGCAGCATACCAGAGGACTGGGAGAAATTCAGAGACCAGCAGAGGACAAAGGGCTTAATTAGGAAAGGAAAAATAGATTATGAAAGAAAACTGGCAGGGAACATAAAAACTGACTGCAAAGGTTTTTATAGCTATGTGAAGAGAAAGAGATTAGTTAAAACAAATGTAGGTCCCTTGCAGTCAGAAACAGGTGAGTTGATCATGGGGAACAAGGATATGGTGGACAATTGAATAACTACTTTGGTTCCGTCTTCACTAAGGAAGACATAAATAATCTGCCGGAAATAGCAGGGGACCGCGGGTCAAAGGAGGAATTGAGTGAAATCCAGGTAAGTCGGGAAGTGGTGTTGGGTAAATTGAATGGATTAAAGGCCGATAAATCCCCAGGGCCAGATAGGCTGCATCCCAGAGTACTTAAGGAAGTAGCTCCGGAAATAGTGGATGCATTAGTGATAATCTTTCAAAACTCTTTAGATTCTGGAGTAGTTCCTGAGGATTGGCAGGTAGCAAACATAACCCCTCTTTTTAAGAAGGGAGGGAGAGAGAAAACGGGGAATTACAGACCAGTTAGTCTAACATCGGTAGTGGGGAAACTGCTGGAGTCAGTTATTAAAGATGGGATAGCAGCACATTTGGAAAGTGGTGAAATCATTGGACAAAGTCAGCATGGATTTACGAAAGGTAAATCATGTCTGACGAACCTTGTGGAATTTTTTGAGGATGTAACTAGTAGCGTGGATAGGGGAGAACCAGTGGATGTGGTGTATCTGGATTTCCAGAAGGCTTTCGACAAGGTCCCACATAAGAGATTAGTATACAAACTTAAAGCATACAGCATTGGGGGTTCAGTATTGATGTGGAAAGAGAACTGTCTGGCAAACAGGAAGCAAAGAGTAGGAGTAAACGGGTCTTTTTCACAATGGCAGGCAGTGATTAGTGGGGTACCGCAGGGCTCAGTGCTGGGACCCCAGCTATTTACAATATATATTAATGATCTGGATGAGGGAATTGAAGGCAATATCTCCAAGTTTGCGGATGACACTAAGCTGGGGGGCAGTGTTACCTGTGAGGAGGATGCTAGGAGACTGCAAGGTGACTTGGATAGGCTGGGTGAGTGGGCAAATGTTTGGCAGATTCAGTATAATGTGGATAAATGTGTGGTTATCCACTTTGGTGGCAAAAACAGGAAAGCAGACTATTATCTAAATGGTAGCCGATTAGGAAAAGGGGAGATGCAGCGAGACCTGGGTGTCATGCTACACCAGTCATTGAAAGTAGGCATGCAGGTGCAGCAGGCTGTGAAGAAAGCAAATGGTATGTTAGCTTTCATAGCAAAAGGATTTGAGTATAGGAGCAGGGAGGTTCTACTTCAGTTGTATAGGGTCTTGGTGAGAGCACACCTGGAGTATTGCGTACAGTTCTGGTCTCCAAATCTGAGAAAGGACATTATTGCCATAGAGGGAGTGCAGAGAAGGTTCACCAGACTGATTCCTGGGATGTCAGGACTGTCTTATGAAGAAAGACTGGCTAGACTTGGTTTATACTGTCTAGAATATAGGAGATTGACAGGGGATCTTATAGAAACTTACAAAATTCTTAAGGGGTTGGACAGGCTAGATGCAGGAAGATTGTTCCCGATGTTGGGGAAGTCCAGGACAAGGGGTCACAGCTTAAGGATAAGGGGGAAATCCTTTAAGACCGAGATGAGAAGGACTTTTTTCACACAGAGAGTGGTGAGTCTCTGGAACTCTCTGCCACAGAGGGTAGTTGAAGCCAGTTCATTGGCTATATTTAAGAGGGAGTTAGATGTGGCCCTTGTGGCTAGGGGGAGCAGAGGGTATGGAGAGAAGGCAGGTACAGGATACTGAGTTGGATGATCAGCCATGATCATATTGAATGGCGGTGCAGGCTCGAAGGGCTGAATGGCCTACTACTGCACCTAATTTCTATGTTTTTATGTTTCTATGTTTGTAGGTTCGTGGGCCTCTGTAAATTGCCCCTAGTAGATGAAAAAGTGGGATGACATAGAACTAGTGTGAATGGATGAAAGATAGTCAGCATGGACTTGGTGGAATGAAGGTGGAGGAAGAAACTGCAGATGCTGGTTTAAACTGAAGATAGACACAAAAAGCTGGAGTAACAGCGGGTCAGGCAGCTTCTCTGGAGAGAAGGAATGGATGACGTTTTGGGTCAACACCCTTCTTCAGTCTGAAGTTACTTCAGCTGAGTTACTTCAGCTTTTTGTATCTATCTTTGGTGGACTGAAGGGCCAGTTTCAATGCTGTTTCTCTCTAAACAAAATTTGAAATTTGAAGCACCTGATGCATGCTTGTTTAATTGATTTGTACCTTGCCAAAATATCCAGGAAATTGCAAGATCACACTGTTTTGTGATTGATGGTCCACTCACTTAAATGACATTTTTTCATTATTAGAGGTAAAAATGTTGTGATGTTTCTGACTGAGGAGCATTTTTCTTCGATGGCTAAGCAGATAAGAAGAGACAAAAGTGTTTAAGTCCTGAAGTATAAATGGAAAATAAACTGGGGATATAATTGAGGTCAGATAAGAAGATGTAAATAAAAACAACCAGGGGGTATATTTTAAATTGAATCATATGAATGTTGATTTTACACTACCCTTCATTAATCGACAGTGGGCTAATAATCCTGACCGGTAAGAATAAAAATATTCTGAATGGGGCCAGAGAGCCAATTAAAATAGGAAGCCCAACGTGAAACTCAAGTAACTTGAGGGAAACATAAAGCACCCTATACCACAACAACAAATTTACTTCATGAAATGAAATGTGCATTGACTTAACGTGAGGGGGTAACGTGAGGGGGAACTTCTTTACTCAGAGGGTGGTGGCTGTGTGGAATGAGCTTCCAGCAGAAGTGGTGGAGGCAGGATCGATTTTAACATTTAAGAGTAAAGTGGATAGGTATATGGACGTGAAGGGAATGGAGGGGTATGGTCTGAGTGCAGGTAGATGGGACTAGGGGAAAACAAATGGTCGGCACTGGAAGGGCCGAGAGGGCCTGTTTCCGTGCTGTAATTGTTATATGGTTATATGGTGTTATATGGTTAACTGTTGATAATAATTACAGCAATAATTGAATTCCCACTAATTCCAAAATTCAGTAATTTATATTTCTGTTGTAGCTAATATTTAAAAAAATGTTATTATTTGTATATAATCTTGAACAACTACGTTATGTTTAAATTTGTAATGGTTTTAAATCAAATTTCTTTATTAAATGCATCTGTGTTCAAACACATCTTTGATGACAGAAAGTAAAACCTTATTTTATTTCTTCTATTATTGTGCTATTGTCCTGCAAAAGTATTATGATAGTTCTGCCTGAATAACAGCTGAAAAAGTTTAATAGCGAACTTAATGAGACAATTCACATTTGATTTTACTTAGTTTTCTGATGACTCTTGCATTGACGAGAAGTTTCCAAAATGTTCACAGAGCAAAAATGAGATAAAGATTCAATACATAGAGGGCCATAGTTTGTTAATTAACAGTGCAAAATCTGATCCCACAAGTTTTTCTAGAAATACTTTTATCTAGCTAGCAGCAGATCTGAAAGATGACTGGCCAAATATAAGACCTGGACAAGCTACCAAAAATATCAGCAGTCTGATAAAAATTTAAACATTCTTGTGCCTACCTCCCTGAGAAACAAAGGATTTTGCTAAGAAATCTAAAAAATTGTCAAAAGCTTGTGTGTTCTGGCCAAAAGTGCTGCAGCACTTACAATTATAGTTAACCAGTGCATAAAGCAATAAAATACAAAGACCCAATAAGAAAAGTTGACACCAGCAGATTGTCACAAATAAATGAATTACATTTTTGATTTCATCTTAAATCCATGTCTAGAGAGGTAGACTTTGAATTTGGGAGTACCTTGCAATAAATTGAGATAACATATTGAGTGCAGAAGCTTGCAAGACATCATTTGATAACATTGATTCTGAGAAGTGATCACAGATTTGGGTTCTAATATAATCAAATTCTGGTGAACTATTCAAGTTGCAAAAAAAATCACAACAGAAAAGTCCAAGATGCATACAAAATTAGATTAAGGGCTGGAAATTGAACCATGCATCAGACAAAATCAACACTTAAGCGTTCAGTAAACTTTCATAGCAGTTAAAGTTTTTTGTTTGAAATGTATATCAATTTTTGTGGATCTATCTTTTTTTACTGCTGTTTACAGTATACCTTCAACCTTCCCTACAACCATCCCTATGACCTTCTATACGAAAACATTTATTTTAATCTCTCCTTTTGTTGTTTTGCATAGTTTGTTCTTATTCCCACAAATGTAAATCTCCCCTACTTTAAAGCAGGCAATGTGCTCACTGCAGTGAAGCTCTTCAAAAGGGGCATAGTTTAAGGAGACCTTCACTCGGGGCACACATTTTTCAGTCTAATCCAAAATGTTGGCTGTTCATTTGCTTCCACAGATGCTACCTGGCCTGCTGCATTTCTCCAGCATTTTATTTTTTATACAATATTGAATATTTGTGTTCTAACATTGAAAACATGCATTTGTGACTACAATTTAAATACAGCCCAATTAGTATTATCCAAAAGGCACAATCATACCATAAATATGGACAAATGAAAAATATAGAAATGTATACATTACTTCTCTGGTAACTCCGTATACTTTTGTTTCTCCTTCAATATATCTCTCCAATACAGTTGGGGTACACACTATGATCAGGTATGCCAGATCACCCTGTCATGACCAGAAATTAAGATGCAGTTTGCATTGGCACGAAATAATTCCACCTTCATTTAGAGGATGATTGAGTTTTAAAAGAGGAATTCACTTCACCAATTTGAATTCTACCAAGAAATCTATGTGTACTTTATGTGCGCAGTCTTACTACATTTTAGCTTTCCACCGATCGCAACATAATTATGTCTAGTCAAAGTGAAAATTAAACTTTTTTATTTTAGTCTGCTGCATCTTCAGAGTGCAAAACAAGTGTTTAATCCCAATCTGTTTATGCCACATTGCTTTACACAAATTCACTTCTCAGTCCAAATATCTTTACATAATAGTACAGTGAATGTTATCGTCCGTTGATTGTTCTTGTTTGTAGCCAAAAAAATATATTAGCATATAAATTGTATTTGATTTCTTCAAATTCTCAAGGTTTTCCGTGGGCATAATGAAATGGCAGATGTCATTCAGATGATATTATGGAAGCATCTGACAAATAAACAAAGCATAATTGATTGAATCATTTTCCACTCAAAAGCAATGCCTTGAAATCATCTAGGTAATCACATAAATTCCAGCACCAAGGTCAATGGTCCCATGCACATGGCAACGTTGGTTCCTCAACCCTAGCATCTAAAATATTGCCGCTCCCTGTCTTCTTCACGTCTCCTGGTATTTTCCACCATTTTAATTTCATTAACTTTTGAATGACACATTGTCTCTATCTGTGATAAAACAACCAATATTCTGATTGTAAAGGTGAATGGATTTGTATTAATCAAACAAGTGTCATGTTCCTGTGAGTTTATTTTTTCAAATGTATTGTTAATCGTTTAGATTGTCAAGTCAAGTCAAGTCAAGTTTATTTCGTCACTTGCACATAAAGTGCAAGTTAAATGAATTTGCCAGCAGCGATACAATAAAAAAGAACACACAATACACAATAAAAATTTAACACAAACATCCACCACAGCATTCATCACTGTGGTGGAAGGCACAAAATTTGGTCAGTCCTCCTCCATTTCCCCCCGTGGTCGGGACCTTAAACCTCCGCAGTCGCCGCTGCGGGTGTCCAGATGTACAGACAAGGTAAGTCCAGGTAAGTCCTGAATCGGTGCCTCCCCACCGGAGACCGCGGCTTCAAGATGGTGTAGGCCGGCGGTCGAAGATTTAAAGTCCCTGCCGCGCCGCAGCCAGAAGCACCAGAGACTGCAGGGCCGGCGGTCGGAGCTCCTCTCCAGGGATCCCCGTCGAGGGATCCCATTCCAGAAGGTAACTCCCTGCCGTAGAAGTTGGCCGCGGACCGGCGGTCGGAGCTCTTCTCCTCCCGGGTCGCCAATGAGGGATCCAAGGCTGCGACGCCGCCAGCTGGAGCTCCGCAGACCACGGCTTCAGGCTGTTGCGGGCAAGCGAACGGAGCGCTCCCCTCCGGCGACCCCTGGCGAGCAGCTGAAGCCCCGGGCGCATCTCCGGGAAAGGCCGCACCGATCCTCGATGTTAGACCACGGGGGTGGCGACCTGGAAAAAGTCGCCTCTCCGTGGAGGTGTATCATGTCGGAGAATCATAGAGTCCCACACCACGGAAACAGGCCTCTCAGCCTAGCTCTGTCATTCCAACCATCTAAGCATCATCCAAGATAGTCCCATATTTCTCCAAATCTTTACTTTCCATGTATCTGTCCAAATACCTTCAAAATGTTGTAATTGGAACTGCCTCAACCAGTTCCTCTGGCAGCTTTTGCCACATATACATACCACCCTGTTTGTGAAAAAGTTATTCCTCGGGATCTTGTTAAATCTTTTCCTTCTCTGCTTAAACCTGTGCACTCCAGTTCTTGATTCCATAACCCCTGGGAAAAATACCTTGTGAATTCACTCTATCTACGCCCCTCATGATTTGACATACCTCTATATGATCACCCCTCTGTCACATGTGCTCCAATTAATTAAGTCCTAGCCTGCCCAACTTCTCCTTAGAACTCAATTCCTCAAATCCTGGCAACATACTCGTAAATCTTTTCTGCTATCTTTCCAGCTTAATAGCATCTTTCCTGTTACAGGGTGATCAAAACTGAATACCATGTTCAAAACGCAGAACTGTAACATAACATCCCAATTTCTACAGTCAATAGCCTCATTGATGTAGCGCCAATATGGTAAAAGCTTACTTCACCATACAGGTGACTGTTCAGCAACATTCCCCGGGCCCTGCCGTTCATTGTGAAAGTCCTACCCTGTCCTTTTAGCTTGTCATATAGACCAACTGCTGCAGTATTTTCATTCTGAAATTGTGCTCAATGTTTCAAACTGAGAATAACACATACAATTTTGAAATCAAGCCCAGGAAGTTTATACTTTTATTTCTGAGTATTGCTGCTACGATTTTAACATTGGATGCTGATATGAAAATAATACTTTTGATCTTATGTTAACAAATAAACTATAGGTGTTCTTTTACATTCAAAAATCAGAGGACACATTTTGATTTTAAAAAAGCATTCGGAATATTTGTTTGAGAAGTACTCAAAGTATTCTGTGTAAAGTTTTAATGACAGAAATTTAGTGGGGATTTACCTTTAACAGTTAATTTTGTTCCATTCCCCGAGTTTCTTTGAATCGGTGGTGGTATTTCAACAATTACTTGACAGACGTACATTCCTGAATCATGTTGGATAATATTTTCTATTGTTAGCTTTGCTGTTGTTTCGTTAATGGAAGATGAACTTCTGTTGATGTTAGCTGGAGTCAATGTAGTTAACTGAAGAAATTCCTTTGAGTCTTTTTTCCAGACTACCCTGATACTTTCTATTTTGCCCTTTTCGCAAGAGCACTGCATATTGATGGTATCGCCTTCAAAAGCCTCTATTTCTGGAGGTGTCTGGATGACATTGATTCCTTCTTTGACCACTGTTAAGTGAAAGAAATAGTCAACTTACAGCAATCAACTGTAAAGAAGATAAATTACCCACCAACATTATAAGTAACATTACAAGATCAGAGTATGTTAGGTATTGATGGCAGTATTTCCTTAGACATATTCATTTAAATATTATTAGTAGAAAAACATAGTTAGAAACAGGAAAATTGCCAAACTAGTTTTATTTTTGAGTGTTAAATTTAAACATACCTGCATTTACTTGAGTTAATACTTCGATGCAATGTAAAGACTTTATCAAGAGCAAGTAAATGTGATTAAGATTCATCTCGGCAGCTGTTAAGAATCTGTTGCACTGCATTCAGCATAGCAAACCTTTGGTTGAGTCATAAAAAGGCACGATGCGCTGTAAATTTCCGTTTCTACGTCAAAACCACATTTGATTGATATCTATCAAAGGTACTAACCTTTGAAAAGTTCCACATTTTTAAACAAATCCCTACAATGCACAAAACTGACATTCAAGTTTGAAATCCATAATAAGGTCTGCTCAGTAATAAGATTTGGAGATTTTATGTCCAAATTAAATCATAAAGCTGGAGTAACTAAGCTGTTCCTTAAACTGTGGTACTAATATTGGAATTGAGAGACATTCTTGAAATATTTATCTATGGCACCTCTATTTCTGAAAGCATTGATCTAAATATTGATTAATAGTGCTTTTCAACAATTTCTACCATAATTGACCGATGCCGCGAAATTGAAGTTCAAATGATTTGAAAACATGTGGTGCCTGGGGTGTACACATCGATTCTGAACGCCCAATAAAATTGTGTAATGACTGGAGCCAGTTAAAATTAATGCATTGCCATTTAGCAGCTTCAGCACTGAAATGGAAAGTCTGAAGAAGGGTCTCAACCCGAAACATCACCCATTCCTTCTCTTCAGTGATGCTGTCTGTCCTGCTCAGTTACTCCAGCATTTTGTGTCTGTCTGCTGTGTAAACCAACATCTGCAGTTCCTTCCTACACAATGAGTTTCATGTAGTCCAGGGCTGGAGCCATGAGCGGAGCTTGCAATGGTTGCATCATTGCTGTAGTGACCTCTGGGAAACGTGTTGAGGAACCACTTGAGGAACATTCCCACCAAAAATGCAAGGAAGGAGGGGTGAGCATTTGAACTGCCAAGGCAAAGTAGGCAGTGGATCAAGTGCTTGATCAACTGTTTTATGCCTCAAGTAAAGAAGGTAAATTATCCACCAACAAGTAACAATATACAAGTCAGGTATTTGTTACAGTATTTGATTAGTAAGGGTTGATTAATAAGGGTGTCCGAGTTTATGGGGAGAAGGCAGGAGAATGAGGTTGAGAGGAAAGATCAGCCATAATTGAATGGCAGAATAGACATGATGGGCCGAATGACCTTTTTCTGCTCATAGAACCTATGAACTTATGAACGTACAAGTGCCGGTAAATTGGACTGATATAGATAGGTACTTAATGGTCAGCATGGACATGGTTGGTTTAAGGGCCTGAATGACTCTATGACCCTTTGTGCTTCATTGTGGCTGGGTATCACCTCACACCCCTTCCCACAGTCCAGTGCAATGAATTGGAATAATGAATTCCCCTCCTGAGAGTGGCCTCAAGCCATCGCAAATCAAGGAGCCAATAATTATTTTTATTGCTCAATATCCATTTTTTTTATTAAAAGGCTGAAATCTGCAAAGGAGTTCCTGTGAATTATTTAACGTGGTTCCAGCCATTGCACAGGGAAGCTGGAAGGTAATGTGCGACATTGATGTGACAGGACTGGCCCCTTAATTATATTCTCATTCCCAAATTCCCAAACTCCACACCTTCGCTTCACACTGCCTCGCCAAGGCCACCAGCACAATCGAGAACGAGTCTCACCTCAGCCACTCCCTCTTCTCACCTCTCCCATCAAGCAAGACATACAGAAGTTTGAAAACGCATACATCCAGATTCAGGGACAGTTTCTTCCCAGCTGCTGAACTACCCTCACACCAGCGAGAGAGCGATCCTGTCCTCCCATTGACCTCATGGGAGAACTTTGAACTATCTTTAATTGGACTTTATTGGATTATATCTTGCACTAAACATAACACCTTTTATCCTGTATCTGTACACTGTGGACAACTTAACTGTACTCATGTATAGTCATTTTTGCTGACTAGATAGCACACAATTAAAAGCATTTCACTGTACCTCGGCACGCATGACAATAATAAACTACATTAAACTAAAGTGATGTTGTGCTTCTGCCGTTTTTTTCTGAGTGAACAGCTAATGTTGGTAGTTTCTCCCAAACAGCTTCACTTTTTTCCAGCAATGGCAAAACATGCACAAGATAATAATCAATGTAATTATTGGTGGAGCTGATGCCAGGCAAATGTGAATCATACATAGAAGTACCCAGGACAATTTCATAACAGTTGCTGATCGAATCTGAATCTTTATCTTGATCTAATGTGTGGAAAACGGATATCATGGGCAATTTGCAGATTTATAAATACACGCATGGATGGAATCAGTGGAGAGAGAAAACGGTCAATGAACAAAGTGCTCAGTTCCTGAATACTGATTCCTAGTCCTAAAACAATTTATATCTTCTCCTATGAAACTCTCCCTCTCCCTACTATAATCAATCCGAAGAGGAGTCCCAACCTGAAAAGCCTCCTATCTATTATCTCCAGAAATGCTTAGGAAGGAACTACAGATGCTGGTTTAAACCAAAGATAGACTGAAGAAGGGTCTCAACTCAAAACGTTATCCATGCCTTCTCTCCAGAAATGCTGCCTGACCCCCAGTCTGAAGAAGGGTCTCGACCCGAAACTTTGTCTTCTCCTTTTCTCCATAGAGCATACCATGGACGATATGACAACAATAACCACTACTGCAGCATGCACCAAGCGGCTACTTGGAAAGCTGCAGGAGAACATCAAGTGGGCCCGAATGAAAATCAAACCAAGTAAGTCTCGAAGCATCTCCATAGTTAAGGGGGTGCTTAGAGACACAAGGTTCTGCATCGGTGACGACCGGATAATACCAACAGTGTCTGAGCAGCCAGTAAAAAGCCTGGGCAGATGGTACAACGCAAGTCTCAAGGACAAAGAGGCAGGTGCAACAGCTAAGACAAGAAATTGGTCAACGGCCTGGAGAACATCAATCAGACCCTACTGCCTGGGAAACTGAAGCTCTGGTGCCTACAGTTTGGACTCCTTTCCTCGGACAATGTGGCCACTGACCGTTTATGAAGCTCCAAATAACAACTGTGGAGAAGATGGAGCGAACCATAACTTCATACGCGAAGAAATGGCTCGGTGTCCCACGATGTCTAACTAACATCGGCCTCTATGGCAAAGGGGTCCTGGAACTACCTCTCACTAGTCTAACAGAGGAATACAATGTGTTCCAAAGTAAGACTCCAGATGACACTGAGGGACTCTAGAGACAAGACCATTCAGTGGCTGTTGCGCCGCCCCTAGTAACTGGCCGGAAGTGGACACCATCTGATGCAGTAAGTAATCTTCATCAGCCCTGAGGCACAAAGACGTCGTGGGGGCAAGTGCAGCAGGGAAGAGGAGGCTTTGGCCTTACGACAAGTAAACCAACTTGGCGAAAGGCCACAACATCAGAACGGAGGACATTGGTGGTTGAGGAGGTGCGGCGACAGGAGGAGGCCGCAAGAAGTGCAAAGGCGGTCTCTCTTGCCAACAGGGGCAATGGATGCAGTGGGAAGGTGTGGAGTGGAGGAAGATCAGCTGGAAAGAACTATGGGAAATGGAATCAAGCAAGATCAGCTTCATCATCAGAGCGACATACGACGTCCTTCCATCACCAAAGAACCTCAATCAGTGGTACGGCGAGGATCCAACCTGTGCCCTCTGCCCAACTCCAGCGACCCTCAAACACGATCATGGTAGGCTGCAAGACCAGCCTCACGCAAGGGAGATACACGTGGAGCATAATCAGGTATTAGAAAGCTGGCAACAGCCCTTGAGAACAGGCTGTGTGCGACCAACTCCTTGCCTCCGAGAGCAAGCAACCCCTCCCACTTAAGGGCGACAACCTTTGTCCGAGAAGGACAGAAAACACCGAAACATCCTTCCACTAGATCAGAAGAAGGAAACCTATGCAGGCCCGTGACTGGAGGATGCTGGCGGACATCGGCCGACAACTAATCTTTCCACCATGAAATTGCTTCAACCAACCTCAGCCAGATTTGGTGTTTGGTCCCTTTCACAGAAGACTGCTTACATCATAGAGCTCACAGTTCCATGGAGAGAACTCTGTCGTGGAGGCCTATGAGCGTAAGAAGCTGCGCTACACAGAGCTTGCAGCAGAGGCAACGCAGCGTGGCTGGAACATCAACAGTTATCCAGTTGAAGTGGGATGCAGAGGATTTGTTGCGTCATCTACCATCAGACTGCTGAAGGAGCTTGGAATCCACGGTCAGGCTCTGCAGAAGACCATAAGGTCACTCTCAGACGCGGCTGAAAGAAGCAGCTGTTGGATTTGGCTCAAGCGGAAAGACCCATGCTGGGCCCCAAATGCGTCATGGTGAATCTTTGAGGCAGTTTGACACGGGACACACGCTGAGGGCTGATCATCCTGCAGCGGGCCGCCCTTGTGGAGGGTGTATAGTGATAAAAGGCCGAAACACCCAGTGATGCAAGGGTACACTACTGATGATGTGTCCTGTGCCCAACTGTCCTGAAGGTTACCCAGGCCAAGATATACGTATACGTACCCCCCCCCCCCCCCGCCCCCCCCCCCCCTGATGTTGAGCGTCGACCACTCTCAGCAATCAATGAATGTCGTGAAATGCTCCCACCTACTGGCACAAGGACTTCTTAACATCTAGTCCTGTGTATTTGATTCTCATAGATACTGCCTCATCTGCTGAGTTTCTCCAGCATTTTTTTTGTCTATTTTCGCCAATTTCCTTCAGTATCTTGTGTCTATATTTGATATAAGCCAGCATCTGCAGTTCCTTTTTAATAGAATGTAACTACTATGCTGATCTATACCCTTTTTTAAATTTTTTTTTAATTTTAAATGCTGATCTATACTCTGTGTATCAAATAATCACGCTTAACTTCCCCAGCATTTAAACAAACAAATCATATACAGTTTCCACAAGTAAGCAAAAGGGTAATCAAACAGAGAAAATGTCAGTTCTTGGACTTCTAATCAGGTCACTGCTGCCAGAATGTGGATGTATTTCACATTCGAGCCATTTCAGGTTTCCTGTTGGTGGTCACTAACTGCTAAAGATCAAACTGTTTCTCATGCTGTTTTAATTGGAATTCAAAGGTTTAATATAACCTGGGCCGCCTTTAAAAATACCAGTTTTGTAATTTTCCATTTGAAAGGGGGACACAAATTAACATTCGTAGTCCTGGGTTAACTGTGCCAACTTGGCAAAGCTTTGCAGACCCACCGAGGGCCGGCCATAGGAGGTGCGGGGCCCAATTGGGAACAATTTTGGTGAGCTCTAGGTTCCCAGCTAAGGTCTGTAGATTCATAGAAATATAATTAAAGTCTATTATAGACTTTATATCTCTATGGTAGAATGGAAAGTAATCAAAATGTGCTCTTAAAAAGTTCATGCGACTTAATGGAACAAACAGATCTAAGCTACATTTTAATATAAAATTGCATACATGTAAGCCTACAAGTAACAAACAAAATGTGTAGTTCTCCTCTGAAAAGTACATCGTTGCAATACCTCTTGTTTTAGTGACTGTGAAATGAAAATTTAAATAGATCCTGGAAAACCAATACCTATTGGTGAAAAACCAGTCCAGGCATTAAATTTTAGGCTTCAGCCCCATCCTACCCTTTGGGCTTCTACCCCATCTAAACTTAGCTGTGTGTGTTAGTTCTGTGCATGATATCTGTGTGATATATATGTATGGGACGCAAGGAGAGGAGGGAGGGAGGGATGGAGAGGAGGGAGGAAGGAGGGAGGGAAGGAGAGAAGGGAGGAAGGACAGAAGGGAGGGAGGGAAGGAGAGAAGGGAGGAAGGACAGAAGGAAGGGAGGGAAGGAAGCAGAGAAAGAAGGGATGGAGCGAATGAGAGTAGGGAAAAGAGAGAGGAAGGAGGGAGGGAAGGAGAGAAGGGAGTGAGGGAAGAAGGGAAGGAGAGAAGGGAGGGAGAGGGCCGGCGGCGGGAGCAGATGCCGGGGTCTGGGCAGACAGGTGTGAGCTGAGGCCGAGGTTTGTAAACATTGCTCCAAACCCCTGCCCGGCCCGGCCCTCCGTGTATTGTTCACCGCGTCTCCCCGGGGGGGGGGGGGGGGGGGGAGCCGGGGCCGTTGTTGCGTGAAGCACGGCGACTGGAGGGGCGGGAGCGCTGCCGAGAGCGAACGACCCACCTCCCCTCTCCCCCTTCTCCATTCCCCCGCACACCCCCCTCCCCGTTTACCCCTTTCTTCTCCCTCCACCCCTCTACTCTCTCTCCGCCCCTCTCTCCCCCCTCCACCCGGGGTACATCAACCCAAGCCGAGCGTAATTACTCTGGCACGGGGCCCTCTTACTCGCGGGGCCCAATTGGGAGCAATCGGTCCAATTGGCTTAAGGCCGACCCTGGACCCACCGAACGAGCTCCTCCTACACAAGGATGAGAGAAGCAGATACCATTCTGGCTCGGAAACATTCATTGTTCCATTGTTACCCATTCAAAACTCCAGAGTTCTCCTCTTCAGAGTAATGATGGAGAAATTTCTCCAAACAGATGGAAGGTTTGGAGGTGGAGATTTACCACCATTTTCTCAGGGCAGTCCACAGAGGATAAGAGTTGTTGTAGCTGACAATAATGTCTCCACTTCGGTAGTGAATAAATAACAAGTAGTTCCGTGTCCGAGGACTCTGAGACGGACACTCTCTCAATACTACTCGAGGTAAAGATGATGAAATTGTTAAACTAAATGGATTGATGTGGCCACCAATTAAATTGGCTGCTTTGGCAAGTACATTTTCAAAGGAAATGTGAAATAAGGAAAGTATATCGAGCTCGCCATTAGGTAGAGCTCACACTGTGTTCACCCAACACATTTATCATGGAGGGAATCCATGGCAGCTGGAGATTCTAAGAGGAATTAGAATTAGAATCACTGGTCATAGTCACAGAAAACCAGAATAGTTTCAACCAGAGCATTGCACTAAATAGTTAAGAAAACTGTTGAGACGTTTTTTTTAAATTTGCTGCAGATAGGAATGGACACTGATATGATCCTCAGACAGATGGGCAAGGGAAGTCTGGCAGTGGGGAGTGTCAGACCTTATTAATGATAACAGATTGACTGCATTGCCCGCACTGTTTATCCCGAAGAGATGGTGACATTCACAGCAAGCATCTGACAAAAGCTGCATTTAGTTTTAATGGGATATCAGAGCCATCTGACACACAGCTCTTGGGCAGCCTGCAGCAACCCCCACAGTAAGCTTGCCAGATTTGCCAAGGCTGAAGAAACTGTCCTATTAATAGGCTTTACAATGATCAGTCTTGGCAACTCTTTTAAGTTTTCTCTGGGGTTGTTGTCAAATGGAGGTGAGCCAGGGATTAGAAACTGGTGGCCCAAATGCCGACCCCAAAACCAACATACGAATGAACGGTTGCGTCTTTAGGGATCCCTCTGCTTTTTGTTTCTATCTACTCAACATTTGGAACTTGCTTGTTCTTCGATCGGCTTATCCTCAGGTATGGCCTTGTTGTGTTTGGTATATTTGCCAGTTCTGGCATTCTTCCAGCCTGCAACTAAAATTCATCTGAGTTCTCTTCTAATGAACGGCTAAACACTGTCAGATGAACATTAACCCATCCCAGAATATCTGCAAAAATGACACATATTCACGAAGTACACTGTGAAATGGATTAATGGGTTTTATATGAATAATGTTCATTTGACAAAGAACTCCATTATTATGCTCTGCTTGAGCTGATGCACAGATGTTCCTTGATACTTTGGTCTTCTCTCCTCTTCGCTCTCCATTCTTCAACTCAGATGTGTCTTTCTGGCCTGAAAAAAACAATTCCTAAGTGAAGCCTATAAACACTGTAGATTAATATATTGCTTTAATTGACTGGCTTCCTTCAACTCTGCCATATTTCCACAGTTTTCCCCATCTCCATCAAAACCTCAGCAGGAACGCTGGGAATGAATTGGATGCATGAAACTGCATGGGTCGAACATTTTCAGACCATATTTAAATGGGTTGCACAGTAAACCAGCTGGTAGCCCTGCGACTTCAAGCTGCAACAACCCAGGTTTGATCTGACCTCTGGTGGGAGTTTGCATATTTTCCAATAACCGCGTGGATTTCCACTTGGCTTCCTCCCACATTCCAAAGATGTGTAGGTTAGTGTGTTGAATGGCTGCTGTAAATGACTCCTTGTGTAGATGGGTGGTCAGAGAATCAGGGAGGAATTAAAATGCATGAGAGATAACTGGTCATTAAGGATACAATGGAGCAGGATAACAGCAGGATTAGAATTTGGACTCATTCTGATCCAGCCATGTCCCGGATTACAAATGTGGGAATTTTAAACAGAATCTTCATCGTCAGCCTCAGTAAAGGCAGCTCTACGATAAATCGAGGATTCATAGCACATTTGTTAAGACAATTGTCATTCCCCACCTACGTAACTTCCATTTCCATTAACTAATATAGCTCCCGGATCGATGGCTCTCAAATTATTATTTTTTGCTGAACCTCAAGATCAACTTCCGATTGTTTATGAATTTATATTGTCTTCCCCCATGGAACTTTAGGTTTTAACTTCAGTCTTTTTAATATTATCATGATCTTGTAATCTGTTAGTAACCACAAACTAATCTTAGTTCAGTTGTCTTGTTAACAAATGAGAAAGCCATGGAATGAACTACAGTATGTAGGAAAGTACTGCAGATGCTGGTTTACACAGAAGTTTGTACGTTCCCCCAGAGACTACGTGGGTATTCTCGGGGTGCTCTGGTTTCCTCACACATTCCAAAGATGTGCTTTATTTTCACTCAGAGTGTGCATGGAACAAGTTGGCTGAGGATGCAATTGAGGCAGGTACTATCACAATGTTTAAAATACATTTGAACAGGTACATGGATAGGAAAGGTTTAGAGGGATAAGAGTCAAGGGCATGCAGGCTGGACTAACGTAAACGGGGAATCTAGGTCAGCATGGGCATGTTAGGCCGAAGGGCCTGTTTCCATGCTGTATAACTATGACTTTGTGACTCTAAAACATTGTGAATATAAGATGCATTTTAATAGTAAGATTAAACAAGAACTTACCAATTCGAAGTTTGATCGTTATTTTACGAGGAGTTACGATGAGGGATTACGTGAAGAACCCGCCTCACGCTGGCAACGGCATACTTCAAAGCAGCGGCATGAAAAACACAGAACACCAAAAGCCGGAGTAACATAGTAAGGCTCATAAAAGACTCAGAACTACCATTTGATCATTTATTTTATGAGGGTGGGAGCGGATGGCACGTAATCCCTCATCGTAACTCCTCATAAAATAACGATCAAACTTCGAACTGGTAAGTTCTTGTTTAATCTTACTATTTTACTTTGGAGTCACGTGAGTGACTACGTGAAGATTTTAAAGCTTTCTGTGTTTTTTATGTCGTAGAATCAATCCGTTACGACAGTCCGGCTAAGTAAACACATACATGAGAAACCAGACTAATGTTAGATCATTTCACAATTAACTTTTTAATGGTTTAAAAACCATATAATAACCCTCCTTATATCTGAGGGAAAATGATTACAAGTGATAAAAGATTAGAAGTGACTACACCATTGATTATAGCAATTATAGTAAACAAAGCAGGTGATTTATAGTGCTCCCAACACCGCGTTGTCCAAAGTTGTCATAGTGTGAACAGGTTTATTGTAGAACTTTGAGAAAGTTTCTTCTTTACTCCACCCTGCGACTTTTAAAATATGCTCGAAGAGGTACGTCCCGCCCCTTCGCCGCGGACGTAGCTGCCGCCCTGATGGAGTGAGATTTGAACACATCAGTGTCTACTCCCGCTAAAACCAACAACCTGTTTCAAACCATTTTGAGATAGTTTGAACTGAAGCTTTTGTGTGTGGTTTTTTTGTGGTAACCATTAACGCTTTTTCATTTCCTCGAAGGGGGGTGTCAGTAACTTTAATATATTCGTTCAAATGTTTAACCACACACAAAGTAGGATCAATATGATAAGCTTGAAAGGTTACCTTTGTTCCAGATCTCCCTGGTCTGCTTTGTTTGATTAACTCGTAAACATAGAACACAACATTATCTGTAGTCACATGCATACAGTCTAAACGCAACATTTGTAAAGTTGCACTCTTTGAGCTGAGACCAGTGACATTAACATGACTAATTTCAATGGCAATCTTTCCAATGTCAACCCTTTAATTGGAGTCCATTGTCTAAGTAGCGTAAGTACAATGCTCACATCCCAAATCTCTGTGTATCTTGGTTTGGGTGGATTAATATTAAAGATTCCTTTCATGAATCTAGATATTAATGGATGCGACCCAATTGATCTCTGATCAGTCATAAGCCCTAAATAGGACGACAAAGCACTGCGTGCAGTGTTAATGGCACTGTAACTTAAATGTTGCTGAAAATGCAAATTGGCAAGGAATTCCAAAACATTTACAATATTTACAGTATCATAAGAAATATTTGACTGTGTGCAAAGTCTTCCCAATTTCTTAATATGTGTCATATATTGCTTTTGTGTGCTATTGCGCCATGATGCAACCATAACTTTCATAGTTTGGTCCGACAATCCCTGCTCCTGTAGTGGTCTGGTCAAAACCTGCAGATTAACAAATTCATATATGCATACAATGGGTAAATCTCTTTAGTTACCGGATTAGTCAAGATATCACTACAGTTTAGGAATCGACATATATGGTTCTTTAATCATATTCAGCATTACTGGGAACCAAGGTTGAGTTGGCCAATTTGGAACTACCAACAATCCAGAAGCAGAATCTTGTTCTATCTTCTTCAAGCATCTCTGAATCAAAGCAAATGGTGGAAAAGCATAAAAGAACATCTTTCCCCAGTGTAATGAAAAAAGCATCTACTGCTACTGCATCTGGATCGTGTTCCCAAGACACATAAGTAGGCAACTGATGATTAAGCCTAGATGCAAACAAATCTATTTCTGGCAACCCAAATTGGTTTACAATATTCTTAAATATTGCTGGCTTAAGCATCCATTCCGTATTATCTTTAAAAATCCTGGACCTTTCATCTGCTACCACATTGTCCTTACCCGGAATGTAGCTTGCTGAAATCCATATTTGGCGACCAATACACCATTGCCATATCTCATTGGCCAGACAATCACATGATACTGACCTAACTCCCCCCATGTGATTAATGTATGCAACAGCCGTTTTATTGTCTAACTGTATTAACACATGTAGACCTTGTTTAGCACAACAATATGCTTTAAGTCCATAAAAAGCACCCAATAACTCCAAATAGTTAATACCATAAACTTGAAGAAACGCTTCTTCTTGAGCTTTCCATCTACCTCCACAACTGGAGGACGAATCTGTAGCCCCCCCATCCGAGAGCACTAGCATCCGTTTGTAAAACCATTTCAGGTTGTTTAATCATGATATTCTTAGCAGCTTGTGGGACATTTTCAACCCACCATTGTAATTCCAACACGGCTTCTTTTGTTAATTGCATAGGCCTGTCAAAGTGACCTGCCTTCTCCTTAAGAGCCCTTGTTTTGTCCCTTTGAAGATTTTGATAATGTAATGGACCAAATTCCACTGCCGGAAATGCTGCTACCAGTTTCCCAATGGTTTTTTGCCACTTCTCGGATGGAGGGATAAGGTTTGTGAATGAGGTAATTACAAGTCATCAAGATGTCATTGACCTTCTCTGTTGGCAAAGTAACTAACATAGTCACTGAGTTAATTACAAACCCAAAAAAGTTAATTGATTGTGCTGGCTGCAGCTGGGACTTAATTGGATGAATCAAAAACCCTAGCTTTTCAAACAAAGCTTTAGTAACTGAAAAATGAGTGCTCAGCTGACTCTTGAGTATCACTAATGATCAGAATATCATCCAGATAAGCCATAACAATGTGTTTCTGTGCTCTTAATTGGGCTAAAACTGGTTTCAACAGTTTTGTAAAGAGTCTAGGAGCCGAACTCAATCCATTTGGTAAAGCTTTAAACTGCCATAATTGTCCCAGCCAATTAAATTTTAAATACCTCCTGAAGCATTGATGAATTGCTACAGAATAATAGGCATCCTTCAAATCAATCTTAGCCATATAAACCCTGCTGAAATAAGATATTTTGCAGTACTGAATGTCTCCATCTTAAAATGTTTGTATTCTACAAACTTATTCAGATCTGTAAGGTCCAGAATAATTCTGCAACCACCATCCTTTTTTATCTCTTCGAAATATATTAGAGACAAATTGATGCTTATGTTCATAAGTCTTTTCAATTACGCCTTTTCCAGATAATTTGTCAATTTCACATTAATCTCCATTCTTTCCTCTGCAGAAAACACATAAGCATAAGCAGGTCTATTCTGTACAGGAGGATTAACCCCTTCTTTAAAAATAACAATGGCTCCCGAAACTGCTTGTAATACATATCGATCAGAAGTAATGTTAAGCCAGGCATTATAAAATTTTTGCAATCTCCCTCCAACTGGAGAGTCATCCAACAGTTTCTTTAAGTACATAAGTCTTTAATACCTCTGCGTATGAGCGTGGTGGTCTCCTTCTTCCCGAATACAGGGAAGCACTTGCCTGCACAGCACGATAGTATTTTCGTGACAAACTTCTGCTTCTATAACGGAAATCGAAACCCCTTCGGGTCGAAAAACCCCTTCTTTGTCCAAAAACAAAAGGTTTAACATTGCTAAAATATTTAGCTTCTTCATCCAACTCTTTCAGCTGTTTCGGCAGATTTTCTCCAAACAAATACCCAGGAGCTTGAACTCCACTTTCTTGACACAGGCTTGCAAATCTAGGGTGAAATATGGGCCGAATCGCCATTTTCCTAATGCAATTAATTTCATAGAATGAATTACATAATAAGCCCAAAGTATCCTTTTGAATTCTTTTCCATTTCCAGATTCTCCATTTGCCTGCCATAGGCCGTAATGGCGGCAGAAATTAATTTGAGCACCTTTTGAAACTTCACTTCTAGGGCTCTCATACTTGGAGTCATAGACGTCCATATCATCGGATTCACCGTAGGTACTTCCAATGAGGCACAATTTCTTGGAGCTTTATATAATTCTGATGTTTCATTCATCACAGAATTGTGAAGTTGGTGAGATACCATAATTTATGTTTGCAGCTAGGATTTCTTCCATAGCCTCACCACTTCCTTCAGGTATAGCAAAATCTTGTGCTATCCCAGGCACATTAGGCCTTTTCTTTTTACTTTGTGGTGTGCTTTCAAAAGCCATATAGCCACCAGCAGGGTCTGCCTTCTGCAGCCCTAAATCAATTGGGATATCATCCCATGAGACTTCTTCCAGCCAAATCCTGGGTCCGGAGTATCATATTCCCAACTTGGCCCACAGCCATATTCATCATATTCAAACCCTCAGGGATTTTTTGGGATTCATCTGGGTACTCTGACCCTTGTCTCATTATTGTTTGGAGAACTTTCTCCATATGCTCCATTTTTAGCCACATAGTTTTATTGTCTGGAGGTCTTTCAATATCAGAGTCATCAGAAACCACGGGCCTCTCAGATTTCTTTTTGCATTTTTTAGGAACATTTTCCTCCGTGGTCATTATTTCTGGAGAATCTGGAAACTCACTATCGGGTACATCAGCGGCCAACGGTATCGGAACCGGGTCCGCACTAACTTCGCGTCCCGTATTTTTACTTTCACCCCGGGAACATCTTTTTACCCGCGAAAACTTCTTTCCCGATTTCTCCATTTTTCTTTAATAATCAGTGCTCAATCAGCACGTTAACGTGGCTCTAAATTTTCCTTTTGGTTTCGTTTTGCTGGAGCCACCCAGCGTAACCTAAAAAACGCCCCGGTGTAACTTCACTTACCTGCGGGCCGTTCCGACCGCTGCCGAGGAGCTGCTCCTTACTGCAGCTCCTCCTCGCGCCGTCAGCGTTGACGTCATGCCGTTGCCAGCGTGAGGCGGGTTCTTCACGTAGTCACTCACGTGACTCCGAAGTAAAATTCAAATACCAGAGAAAGAAAAGTATCTCCAGGTAATCCCAATGCAGCCCCATTTCAACAATTTAATGCTTAAACTATATATCTGTTAATTACGTAGGAAGGAACTGCAGGTGAAGGTTTACACCAAAGATAGACACAAAATGCAGGAGTAACTCAGTGGGATAGGCAGCATCACTGGAGAGAAGGGATGAGTGACGTTTTGGGTTGAAACCCTTCTTCAGGGGCTGAAGCAGGGTCTTGACCCGAAACGTCACTCATTCCTTTATTCCATAGATGCTGCCTGTCCCACTGAATTACTCCGGCATGTTGTGTCTATCTATCTGTTAATTATTTTGCTCTTCACCTCGTGATCTGGAACCAGGTAGACTCGTCATGCACAATAACATGTGCCTCAAACCGTAACTAATTATTATTGGCAACGGAGTATGAATTTTGGTGCCTGTTTACCTAAGCGTGTGGTTGAATAAAAGCTAGATAATCCATGAAAGCACAGCAAATAAACTGGAGTCTGTACTCTGATCTTTAAACAATGATAAAGGTCTGTTTTAGGAGAAGAGATAGCTGACGATGCGAAGATAAACAAAGTGATCAGAATTGGTTTCCTGGTACCACAATTTCTTCTCAACCACATTTGGCTGTCAAGAAACTACATTATTTTTATTCATTGGTGTGCTGTGGGGGGGGGGGGGAAGATTGCAACCTTCACGTGGTCCGCCCTGTTTCGACTAATGCAATCAACTCGACGTGCACAAACGGAAGATCAATAGAACAAGTTGTCCAACAACTTTAGGCTGAGCACGCCACTCGCAAGAAGGTGTGCTGTGGGCATCTTTGGCAAGAACATCATTTAACTCTCCCTAAACACCGTTAAGTGGTGGTGAGCTATGTTCTTGAATAACTGCAGAAGAAGGTGGTTAAGGCACCCTCAGTTTGTTTGGTAAAGTGTTCCAAGTTTTTACTCCAGCCACAAGATAAATAAATTCCCAAGCCATTCTGGCACATGGCATGAAGAGAGTTTAATGTTAGTCTGAAGGCATTTTCTTTAGCTTAACTGGGTTTAGAAGTTATGGATAAAGTTATCAAATGACAGGGCAGCACCATGTTGACGTGGTTGGTTAGTTTATTGTTGTCAAGTGTACCGAGATAGTGAAAAACTTTGTTTCACGTGCTATCCAGGCAAATCATACTGTATTCCAGGTCATCAGGTCGTGCAAAAGAGAAAATAAACGGAGTGCAACTACTGAGAAAGTGCAGATATGAAAATGCTGCAAGGCAGATTGGAAGGTTGGGAATTCATCCTCAGTATTTGAGAAGCACACAGAAGAGTCGGATAACAAATAAACTGTTTTTGAATCATGCAGTACGTACGTTTAAGCATTCATATCTTCGGCACAATGCGAGAGGAAGGTGAATGAGTTTGGTGTGGGCTGTCCTTGATGATAGCGACTGCTTTCCTGAGGCAGCATGAAGTATAGATGGAGTCGTTGATGGGCAGGCTGGTTTGTGATGAACTGGGCTGGGAGTGGTTAACCCTGCTGCCTCACAGCTCCAGAGACTGGGTTTGAGCTTGTGTGATATCTGAATGGAGCTTGTACTTTCTCCCTGTGACTGTGTGGGCTTTCTGTAGGTTCCTTGCTTGTTCTTTTCGTAACTTGGTCAATCCGATTCATCACTCTGCATTTCTGTTTTTAGTGATCCCGAGTCTGAAGTAATTATTTTGCGAGATTTCATCTTCCATTGCGGTGAGATTTTCTTGAGCTTGATTTCGAGTCATACAGATCTGAAACAGGCCCTCTGGCCCACTGTGTCCACACCTCCTGGCAACACAGTGGCAGAGCAGTAGTTGCTGCTTTACAGTGCCAGGGACCTGGGTTTGATCCTGACTAGGGGTGCTGTCAGTATGGAGTTTGTACGCTCTCCCCATGACGTGCATAGATTTTCCCCAGGAGTTCGGGTTTCCTCCCACATCTAAAAACATAGATTTGTAGGCTAATTGGCTTGGTAAAATTGTAAATTGTCCCTAGTGTGTAGGATAGTGTTAGTGTGTAGGGATCGCTGGTCAGCATGGACTCGGTGAGTTTCGGGCTGACCATTGGATACAAGCCTAGCCTGTCTAGCCTTTCCTTTTTGGATAACAGTGCCATTCCAGGTATTTTAGTGAAACTTAGGCATGAGCAGTCCCTACCAGCTATGCTCTACAAAGGGCCTGTTTCCACGCTGTATTGTTAACCTAAACCTACCATCAATAGCATCAATCTTCAGTAAAACCATTTTTCCTTGCATTATGTTCATCCCTCTCCTCGCCCAATCTCCTGCAGTGTCGTACAGCACAACAATGGGTCCCTTGACCTACCCCAGCCAGACCAACCTCTGTATCTATCATCACAAACCCCCATTGCCCACATCCTTCTCTGCCTTGCCTATTGATGTTTCTGTTACATGCCTCTTAAATGAAATCATTACATTTGATTCTACCGCCATTGGGAGGAGAATAACAATTTTCAGGATAACAAGATGCAGGAAAAATGTTCCTGGTTGGGGGAGTCCAGAACCAGGGGTCAGTTTAAGAATAAGAGGTAGGTCATTTAGGACTGAGATGAGGAAACAAAAATGTCATCCAGAGAGTTGTGAATCTGTTGAATTCTTTGCCACAGAAGACAGTGGAAGCTGGGAGGCAATGTTAGCTGTGAGGAGGATGCTAGGAGACTGCAAGGTGACTTGGATAGGCTGGGTGAGTGGGCAAATGTTTGGCAGACGCAGTATAATGTGGATAAATGTGAGGTTATCCACTTTGGTGGCAAAAACAGGAAAGCAGACTATTATCTAAATGGTGACCGATTAGGAAAAGGGGAGATGCAGCGCGACCTGGGTGTCATGGTACACCAGTCATTGAAAGTAGGCATGCAGGTGCAGCAGGCAGTGAAGAAAGCGAATGGTATGTTAGCTTTCATAGCACAAGGATTTGAGTATAGGAGCAGGGAGGTTCTACTTCAGTTGTATAGGGTCTTGGTGAGACCACACCTGGAGTATTGCGTACAGTTTGGTCTCCAAATCTGAGGAAGGACATTATTGCCATAGAGGGAGTGCAGAGAAGGTTCACCAGACTGATTCCTGGGATGTCAGGACTGTCTTATGAAGAAAGACTGGATAGACTTGGTTTATACTCTCTAGAATTTAGTAGATTGAGAGGAGATCTTATAGAAATATACAAAATTCTTAAGGGGTTGGACAGGCTAGATGCAGGAAGATTGTTCCTGATGTTTGGGAGGTCCAGGACAAGGGGTCACAGCTTAAGGATAAGGGGGAAATCCTTTAGGACCGAGATGAGAAGGACTTTTTTCACACAGAGAGTGGTGGGTCTCTGGAACTCTCTGCCACAGAGGGTAGTGGAGGCCAGTTCATTGGCTATATTTAAGAGGGAGTTAGATGTGGCCCTTGTGGCTAGGGGGAGCAGAGGGTATGGAGAGAAGGCAGGTACGGGATACTGAGTTGGATGATCAGCCATGATCATATTGAATGGCGGTGCAGGCTTGAAGGGCCGAATGGTCTACTCCTGCACCTAATTTCTATGTTTCTATGTTTCTAAGTCAATTCACTGGATGTTTTCAAGAGAGAGTTAGATTTAGCTCTTAGGATAAAGGAACCGAAGGATATGGGGAAATGGTAGGAAGCTCAAATAGAGCATAGCTGTTATGGACTGGTCATGCCCTTTATTAGAATACCTGGAATGACACTGTTATCCATAAACAAAAAGCTAAACCGGCTAGGCGTATCCATTGGTGATCAGAAGAGTGAGAGAGGATTTGATTGAATATATAAGATGCAGAGTTGGTCTTGATAGGATGGATGTGGAGCTGATGTTTCTATCTACTGGATAATCTAGAACGAGGTCATGATTTAAAAATATGGGGGTTGTCCATTTGAAACAGAAATGGAATACATTTATTCTCTCAGAGGGTCTTGAGTATTTGGAACTCCTTTGCTCAAAGGACAGTAGAAGCACCGACTTTGATCATCTTTAAGGCAGAGCTATTCTTCATAGAGATATTCTTAATAATTTGGGAAGTGAAAGGTGGCTGGAGGAGCGCAGAAATCTGGAGATGTAGAAAAGCCAGATCAGTAATATTCTTACTGAATGATGGACCAGGTTTGAGATATTGAGTGGCATACTCCTGCTCACAACTCATAGATTCATATGAAACATCTGTCTCTGTGCTGTGTATTCTATGTAACCTAGCATTCAGCTGTTCTCAAGTAGGCATGACCAAGACATACACACACCAGGCGTAGATTATTTTCTAAATGGAAAGATAATCCAGAAACCGGAGGTGCAAAGGGACTCGGGAGTGCTGGTGCAGGATTCCCAAAAAGTTAATTTGCAAGTTGAATTGGTAGTAAGGAAGGGAAATATCAAGAGGACTGGAATACAAAAACAAATGCTGAGGCTCTATAAGGCATTGGGCAGGGCGCATTTGGAGTACTGTGAGCACATTTGGGCCACATATCTGAGGTAGGATGTGCTGGCTTTGGAGAAGGTCCAAAGGCGTTTTACAAGAATGATTCCAGGAATGAGTGGGTTAGCATATGATGAGCGTTTGACATTACTGGGCCTCTACTCGCTGGAGTTTAGAAGGTTGAGGGGAGAACCTCATTGAAACTTACAGAATAATGAAAGGCATAGAGTGGATGTGGAAAGGATGTTTCCACTGATGGGAGAGTCCAGGTCCAGAGGTCATAGCTTCAAAAGGGTGCTCTTTCAGAAAGGAGTTGAGGAGGAACTTCTTTAGTTAGAGGGTACTGTGGAACTCATTGGCACAGAGGGCTGCGGAGGCCAAGTCAGTGGATATGTTTAAGACAGAGATAGACAAATTCTTGATTAGAATGGGTGTCAAAGGTTATGGGGAGAAGGCAGGAAAAAGGGATGAGGCAGAGATCAGCCATAATTGAATGGCGGAGTAGACTCGAAGGGCCGAATAGCCTAATTCTCCTCCTCTCACTTGTGAACTTCCTTCAGACTTGGCTCTGTCTGTAGACAAATATCTGTGTTTTTCACTCTGCGCCATTGCACATGGAGACTACTGGAGAGGTCTGATCATATTACAAGTCTCCTTCATTAAACTGGGAAATCTGCCATGCCATTACTGACCTGACCAGTCCTGGCACAGGATCGGAATTCATTTCATTTCAATATAGATCCTTGATCGGCTGATTCGCAGATAAAGAGGTTGTTCGTTATCTTTAATTGCTTTATTTTTAATAAATTTGATCATTTTTTGGCTTTTATCATTTTAAATTATTTAATGATTATCTTAATTTTTACTTGATATGTTGAATTTTTGTTGAATATTAAAGATATTTATGAATCATTAAAGGCAGAGCCTCCCAGTTCTGAGGGAAACAACACTAGCCTCACCCTTACTTCCTGTCAAACATTGTTCTTGGTGTCACGCAGTCCAGAGCGCTCTCCCAGAAGAATGACGCTGGACCTTGTTGCAGCAGACTTTTATAAGTCCCGGGACCGAAGGGGGCGAGCCACATGGGGGTGGTCTCTGAACAATCCAAATACAGATATCGATTAACCCCATACATAACAGAAATGTCCCTAACCCAATAATATAGCAGCTCAATACATTGTATTCAAACCGGACTTCTGAAGGAAGCCAACTTAGAAACATTTACCCTGATCTGCCAGAAACCCAGACAAGGCTCAATATCTCATCCAATCAACACTCGGCAAAATAGAACTCTGCAACATTATTTACAATTATTTACAAGGTGTATGTCTGGTTTGCAGCCATCCAATCCATTCTATGCATTTTGCACCTAATTGACATGGTCTGCAGATGTTCTCATTGATTTCTTGCAACTTGTATCTAGGCTCTAGACACACTGGCACCACATCACAGCTTGTCCCAGTTCTGCAGAGAGCAATTCCAAATTGACCAATTCTCCCAGCAGCCCTGAAGATTTTACCACATTTTAAAGTCCTAGCCTCTCCAATTTGACCAGGATGAACACAACTTGGTCAGCCTGGACGAGTTGGTCCAAAGAGCCCGTTTCCATGGTGATTGACTCTATGAGTCTTTTGTCATAATGGAGATATTCTCCTTAGAGTGTCTACAGTTGTCCTGATATTTCCAACGGCCAAAGAACTAATGCACAGGTACAGGTTGAGAGTGGCTGGCGTGAGGGGGCGGGGGGGGGGGGGGGGGGGGGGGGGGGGGGGTCAAATAATCAAATGTCTGGCAGGGAAAGCAATTCTATAGTTAATATCCTTGCAATTACATTAATGGAAGATGTTGGTCGGGTACAGATTGATTTAAAAAAATTATGACTAATGACTTCTGATTCCGAGTTAAAAATAGTGCATTGTGCAAGTTAAGTGAGTATATGATTCATAGCCTCATTAGTTATGCGTGCAGAGAAATACACGCGTACAAATTAGGAGCATGCCATTTACTCTTTCCAGCCTGCTCTGCAAGCCAATAAAACCAATACCATATCGACATATTAAGCATTGCAATTAATATTTTTTAGCTGTAAATCAAACAAGAGTTATAGACCACCTTCACAGTTATATCCATAAACAACACTAGAAATCCAAGTAACAATTATCTGGGACCAACATGAAAGGATTATAATGTATGGCCGAGAATCTGTATTAAAAGCTGATGCAGAGAGATGGATGGCTGAAGAAGGGTCTCGACCCAAAATGTCATCCATTCCTTCTCTCCAGGGATGCTGCCTGACCCACCGAGTTACTCCAGCACTTTGTGTCTATCTTGGATGTTCCTATTATAGCTTATTATATAAGAAGGAACTGCAGATGCTGGTTTACACCAAAGATAGACACACTCAGCAAGTCAGGCAGCATCTCTGGAGAAAAGGAATAGGTAATGTTTGGTTTGAGACCCTTCATCAGATTCATGAAGAAGAGCCTGATGTAGGCTCTCGGCCCGAAACATCATCTATTCCTTGTCTCCAGAGATACTGCCTGACCCGCTTAGTTACTCCAGCAGTTTGTGTCTGAGCTTATTGTAGTCTTATTTCTCTTCAACAGATAACATACAGAAGCACCTGCCAAGTAAATTGCCATGTAAATAGTTTAGTTTCATTTAGTTGAGTTTATTATTGCCATGTGTATCGAGGTACAGTAAAAAGCTTTTGTTTGCATGCTATCCAGTCAAAGAAAAGATTAAGAGAGGCAAGTTACAAATAGAACAGCCTTTATTGAAGACAATCAACATTCATCGAAAGATATGAAAGTGTCGCAATCATGTATCAATATATCTTGCACTCAGTTCATAAAGGTACAATCACATTTATATACAATATTATATACGCAAATTATTCAAGATAAATGTTTTAAATATAGATTAGTTTTTAAATCTTTAATGATAAACTTCTAGATAAAGCCTGCATAGACTTCACCTTGATGTATTTTTGTCTATTCGTAAACAACGAGAGTTTTTTGTAAGGTCAGTTTGTTTCCATTTTCAGATGCCACTTTTTATTACTCATTAAAACTTACCGAATAGTGAAAGGCTTGGATAGAGTGGATGTGGAGAGGATGTTTCCACTAGTGGGAGAGTCCAGGACTAGAGGTCATAGCCTCAGAATTAAAGGACGTTCCTTTAGGAAGGAGATGAGGAGGAATTTCATTAGCCAGAGGGTGGCGGTGAATCTGTGGAATTCTTTGCCACATAAGGCTATAGAGGCCAAGTCGGTGGATATTTGTAAGGCAGAGATAGATAGATTCTTGATTAGCACAGGTGTCAGAGGTTATGGGGAGAAGGCAGGAGAATGGGGTTAGGAGGGAGAGATAGATCAGCCATTGAATGGCAGAGTGGACTTGATGGGCCGAATGGCCCAATTCTTCTCCTATCACATGACATTATTGTTTAAAATACACAAAGAATGTTCTCAGCTCCTTGGGATGAATGGTGACTCTGAATTCTTCATTCAGTCTTCTTGTAGCTTTGTTAAACTCTATGGAGAAAAAGATTGAATTAGCAGTTAGAACACATCATAGGTTCAAATGTTTTATCAGTAGTGTTAATGCCATCACAAATTGAAACAAGGTATAACCATTTTTGGCTGTTAGTCATAAAAGTGAAGGAGAAAGAGAAATATGATGGAGAGAGAGAAGGGAGAAGAGGGAGGGGGAGGGGGGGCAGTGAGGAGGGGAGAGGGGAGGGGGAAGGGGGTGGAGTAGGCAGAGGAGGAAGGGGGCAAAGAGGAAGAGAGGGAGGAGAGTGAGAAAGGGATAAAGATGGAGAAAGCTTGCAGGAAAGAGCAAGCAGAAGAGAGAGCATTTGTAGCGGGGTTGGCGGGGGAGGGGAGAGAAGAATAATAGGTAAAAAGGGATAGCTTTTGTGAAGAGAGCAGGTAAGTTGTTGGGACGACAGGGTCCATGTAGAGAGTGGGTGCACAGGGAAACTCCCCACAGATTGTATCCGAGGTCAGGTTTGAACCCGAGGCCCAAGACCAAAGGTTTCATAACAATCAACATGCATGAAAATGTAATTAAAGTTCAAGTTCAAATTCCCGTTTATTGTCACTTAACCAACTAAGGTACAGAGAAATTTGAGTTACCATACAGCCATACTATGTGGAAAACAACAATACACACAGCCACATCAAATAAAATTTCACATAAACATCCACCAGAGTAAAGGCAATAAAGTTCAGTCATCTTTCTCCTTTGTTCACCCGTGGTCGGGGCCTTTCAACCTTCCGCGCTTGCCGCTGCCAACGACGGTCCGATGTTCAAGCCCTCTCGTCGGGATGATCAAAACTCCGGTGTCGGGATGGATCAGAACACTCCGTGGCATGGAGCTCCCAAGTCGGCTTCTTCTTACTGGAGACCGCAGCTTCACGGTGTTAAAGTCCGCAGGCCCCGCGGTCGGAGATCTGCAGAACCATTGCTATTCCCACGTAGCTATTCTTGACCACTCTTCTGTTTCTTTGCTTATCCAATTGCCGCCTTTATTCTCTCTTGCCTGTCACCTTATCGAACACCTTTACTTGTTAGACACAAAATGCTGGAGTAACTCAGCGGGACAGGCAGCATCTCTCGAGAGAGAGGGAATGGGTGACGTTTGGGGTCAAGACCCTTCTTCAGACTGAAGAAGGGTCTCAACCAGAAACGTCACCCATTCCTTCTCACCAGAGATGCTGCCTGTCCCGCTGAGTTACTCCAGCATTTTGTGTCTATCTTCAGTGTAAACTAGCATCTGCAGTTCCTTCCTACACATTTACTTGTTCCTCCCCCTCCATTCTTCCACACTCATTGCACTTGGTTAGAGCTTGACCTCTCCAATGTTTGCCTATTCAGATGAAAGGCCATTAACCTGAAATGTTAACCACTCCTCACCCACAGCTGCTTTTCGACTTGCTGAGCATTTCCACCATCCCAATGTTAGTTTTTTTTTGTCTGCTTGAACAAATTAGGCCACTATTTCTGAAGTGAAACATGACCCATCATGCCAACTTCCCCTGCTGATTCCATAATGAGCTGCGTGTGACAATGTTTTTTTTCCGCAGCAGAGTTACACACTGAAAATATATGAATTGCCTCCACAATCCATTCTCTTTTGGCTTATCAAGATATAACAACGAGAGATATAATTTTCAGACACGCTGAGAATGGCTTATCTTGCTGTGAATTCCAGATTCTCCCACAGGGCATGTCTGACAGAAATCGTAATTAAAATAATTTACAACAGAAATGCCTGAAAAGTCAAATTTATAAATCAGAGG
Organism: Okamejei kenojei; assembly: GCA_035221665.1. Lineage (NCBI taxonomy): Eukaryota > Metazoa > Chordata > Chondrichthyes > Rajiformes > Rajidae > Okamejei > Okamejei kenojei. The sequence goes on from CM069131.1 coordinate 45,664,391, forward strand.
ATGTATTGCATTGCAACCCCCATTTACAGTAATACATTCTCAGCTTACAAGGGATTCAAGGCAGTGGGTGACAATATTTTTCCCCCAAATGCTTGGGCGACTTGATTCAATCACTGCTTCCACTGACTTGTGAAAGAGGTTTTTCATTTTAATTCAAAGCACTTAGGAAGATTTATAACATAAACAGATTGCCGAGGCAGCAGGGGAGCCGTCGGCTATTCAAGATTTAATGACCAAGACCACAATAACAATGACAAGGGCAAGAGAAGTACAGGAGAGGAGAAGGAGAAAGACCAGACATAGACTCAAAAGTGCTGAAGTAACTCAGTAGGTCAGGCAGCATCTCTGGGGAAAAAGAAGGATCCAGCCCATCCTTCTTCTCCAGAGATGTTGCTTCACCCGCTGAGTTACTCCAGCTCTTCGTGTCTATCTTTGGTATATACCAGCATCTGCAGTTCCTTTCTACACAAGAAAGGAGGTAGATGCTACGGCAGAAGATGGACGTATCATCTGGATTTGGGCCCAATAATTTTATGCACCACCTGACCCTTATATATTTACCATTACACCAAACATACCTCATAATGTCCGCACCTTGCCCATTCTTCAATTATAACAGGCAAAACACCCAAACCAAACGCACAATATTCACTCCTCTATCTCTCTTACAGGTTTAGTTCTAATTTTTGGTTCAGGTTTACTATTGTCACGTATACCGAGGTATAGTAAAAAAAAGTTGTTTTGCATGCTATACAAGCAGATCAGATATACCATACATAACTACAATCAAGTCAAACGCAAGCACAATGGATAGAGCAAAGGAGAAGATGAAGAGTGCAGAATATAGTTCTCAGCCTTGTTGTGCATCGGTTCCGTAGACAAAGACCGATGTCGACAATGGGATAGAGGTGAATCAGACAGTACCTTAGCTTATAGAAGGACCACTCAGATGTCTAATAACAGTGGGGAAGAGGCAATGTGAAGGGTAGATGGAGTCAATGGTGGAGAGTCTGTGGGATGAAGTGGGCTACACCGACCACTCTCTGCAATTTATTTATCTTGGGTAGAGATGTTCCTAAGCCAACCTGACAGTATGCTTTCTATGGTGCATCTGCAGAAGTTTGGAACAGTCACGAGAGACATGCTGAATTTCCCCAGTCTCCTCAGGAAGTGGAGATGATGAGGGGCCTTCTTGGCCGACAGATCGATGTGGTGGATCTCCAACAGATCCTTGATAATATTAATGCCAAGGACCCTGAAGATCTCAACCAATTCCACTTTGGCACCACTAATGCCAATTGGGGCATTTACTCCACCCTGCATCCTGAAGTTGATAACTAGCTCCGACAACTTGCTGACATTGAGAGAGCGGTTGGTTGTCCGAGCACCATGTCACTAAGTTGTACATCTCCCCCCCTGAACTCCATCTCGCTATTGTTCATGATTCAGCCCAAGTAGTGTCATCTGCAAACTTGCAGATGGGGTGAGTGCTGAATTTGGCTGAACAATCATGAGTGTATAAAAAGTATGGTATGGAACTGTGAACACATCCTGATGGAGCACACAAGGTCACACACTCTTTTTATGCTGAAGATCTAGATGAGAATAAATGAGCAATGATGAGAATGAACAGGGTGATGTTCCATGCATTCGCACGCCAACTGGAGAAATTGCTTAGAATTCATGGACTAAAGTGAAACTCTGCTCCCTTCCATAGGAAGGGAGCAGGACCTGGAGCCCACCCCTTACAACAGTATAGTGGTGGTCAGGTCTATTTCAATGCATGTGAACACCACGACTAACACATCAGCTTCCATTGAATGTGAGTTTCTTTACATTCTATATAGATTCTATATGTATTCTACATATGCTTTCTAATGCTCTGTTAATTTCCGCACCCTGCTCCCATCTGTACCCAAATCCATGTCCTCCAGCAGATAAAATTCAGCCCAAGAGGAACAAAACTACAAATGGAAGACTGGGAAAAGAAAATAGTATACATAACCAAAAAAGGAAAAGAATCAGAGCAATAGTGATTGGCAAAAAAAAGAAAGTCTGTCTTCAAACTCAACCCATTGAAGGTCTAATGACCTTCATTAAGGCGGCAGAGAGGCGCTGCTGATGCCTTACAGCGCCAGAGGACAGGGTTCGATCCAGACCTCGGGTTCTGTCTGTGTAGCGTTTGCATATTTTCCCTGGGACGGCATGGGTTTTCTCCATGGGTTTGCTCCAGTTTCCTCCCACATCAAAGACGTGTGGGTTTCTCTGTTAATAGCTCTCTGCAAATTGCCCTTTGTATGTAAGGAGTAGACGAGCAAGTGGGATAATATAGAATGAGTTGGCAGAAGACTGGCAGAAGGGCCTGTTTACATGCTGTATTTCTAAAAAACTAGACTATCCATGGTCTATTAGTTTAGTTTAGAAATGCAGTGTGGAAACAGACCCTTCGGCCCACTGAGTCCGCGTCATCCAGCATTTCCACTAGTTCTATCCTACACACTAAGCACAATTTACAGAAGTCAATTAACCTGTAAACCTTCATATCTTTGGAATGCAGAAGGAAACCCGTGCACCCAGCGAAAACCCACGTGATCACAGGGAGAACGTACAAACTCCGTTCAGACAGGACCCATAGTCAGGATCGAACCTGGGACTCTGGGGCTGATAGGCAGGAATTCTGGCACTGGAAGGCAGCAACTCTACTGCTGCACCAGTATGCCACCCTCAGGCTTACCTTGTTTGACTTCTCAGTTTTACTTTATTTATGAGGAGTAGTAGGGGAGGGGAGAAAAATCAGGGAGTAGAACAAGTGCTCATGGAATAGAGACCCTTTTTAGCACAGCTGGTTCCAGATCTCTGTTAACTCCTCCGCTCATCATGAATCCTTCCACCAAATGCCTAAACCCATATTCCATAATTAATACCCTTTCTAATAAGTTTTTCCATTTATAAATGATCGCAAACAGATACAGAAAAATATTTGTGCAGACGGTTTCCATTGTGAACATTGTTAAAATAATCTGTTTTTGTTCACACAGGATCCTTGTCTACACGCCAACAAAAAAGATCACTGCATGAAGAAAGGTGTGAAGTCCTGAGAATCAAATCCAGTTGATGTTTCTACATGCACTCGACAGCAGTAAACAATTAATTTTGCAAGAAGAGCACAATTTCCGCATGTTTTCTCAAAGGTGCAGATTTGTAAGTTCTCAGTGCGCAAGACTAAACAAGTGAAACAGATTTGTCAAAGCAACAGTGAGCTATCACTACCAAATAGAGGCAGATCTGTTCAAAGACAGTGATGCTAAACAAAGCTGCTCTATTTTTGTTCCATGAGGACGAGAGAAGCAGTTTATGGTTTGTTTAAGCTGTGATGATCAACAAGCTGACATTCTGCAGGTGACCATGGAGTCATTGAACTCAACTGCATGGTAAACTGCTCTTCAGTCCAACTGAAGTTGACATTCTTGCATGGTCCAAAATGCCCACATTTGCCTCATATCCCTTGAAACTCTTACTATCCAAGCTTCGTCCATGAAGGAACCCGAGGGGCAACATTTTTTCCACACAGATGATGGTGGTGGGTATACGGAACGAGCTGTCAGAGGAGGTTGCTCAGGCAGATATTATAATAAATATTGAAAAGACATTTGGACAGATACATGGGTAGGAAAGGTTTAAAGGGATATGGGTCAACAACGGGCAAGTGAGACAAGTGTAAGTGGGGCATCTTGGTCAGCATGGGCAAATTAGGCTGTCCAACTCCATGACTGTAATAAAATCAATGTTTTGGATGGAGCAGTTTTCAAGGGATGCATTGAGCTTCCTTGCTCCAGATTTTATGCCCAACTTCTGTTTGGATTGTCAGTATCAATAGCAAAATTTTAATTGACATTTATTAGAAAACGGGCAAATGTGAGATCAGTAGATTTTGGTAGGAATTCAGTAAAAACTTAGAGGATTGTAAACACACAACAGAGAAAATATCACCAACAACTTGCCCTGGTCTACCCATATCAAAGTAATGGCCAAGAAGGCACACTAATGACTACTTCCTTAGAAGGCTTAGGAAGTTCACAATGTTCCCCAACAACTCTCGCTAACTTCTACAAATGTTCCGTAGAAAGCACTTTATTGGGATGCAACACAGCAAGGTTTGGGAACAAATTCATCCAGGACCGCAAGAAATTGGAGAGAATTGTGGACGCAGCCCAGACCATCATGCAAACCAACCTCCCTTCTATTGTCTATATTTACACTTCAAGCTGCCTCGGCAAGGCCACCAGCATAATCGAGGATGAGTCTCTCCCTTGTCACTCCCTCTTCACCTCTCTCCCATCAGGGATGAGGTAGAGTGTGAAAGCCCATACCTCCAGATTCAGCTATAGTTTCTGCCGAGCTGTTACCAGGCAACTGAACCATGCTATCAACAACTAGAGAATAGTCCTGAGCTACCATCTACCTCATTGGGGACCCCAGACTATCTTTAATCGGACATCACTGGACTTTATTTTGAACTAAACGTTATTCCCTTTGTCATGTATCTGTACACTGTGAATGGATCGATTGTAATCATGTATAGTCTTTCCGTTACTGATCAGCATGCAAGAAAAGCTTTTCACTGTACCTCGGTACATGTGACAATAAACTAAACTAAACTAATAATTATTGAGATAAAGTTGAGAGGAAGGGAGGGAGGGGATGAGGAAGTATTATATAATTAGAACTGCTCGGATAGTGACTTTTATATAAGCTAGGTAATTTGCAAAAGAAAAGCTTAAGGTTTTCCTGACGGAATAAAGTGCAATTAAGCATATACACACACGGGGAAGGATGAGTCAAGACATAGTGACGGTTAACCTGAACCTGACTTTGTGTTGAAGAATGGATAGCTGAATAGGGGCCTCTTCTTAGGTCAGAGGTCAACTCTTTTCTCTCTGGGTACATTCTTAGGTTATGAGGTTTGTGCTGAGTTTGAGATAGAATTCAAGGCTGAGAGATTGCCTAAGAGGGCCTGTAGTTAGCCTTGGCTATGTTGAATTAGGAAGAGGAGTAGTGCTTGGAGTAGAAGATAATTAGATTGATGGATACTGATGTAATTCTGAGTTGTGATTTTACGCTTTGTTCTGTAATATTTGTCAAAGGCCTTGTAGAGAGATTGGAAATCCATCTCCCAGAGATAGCAGGAAAAGGGGAGGCTGTAAGTTACCAAAACACTTATTAAGTAAGTTGACAGATTTACGACCCATGCATGCTTGGGAGATGTGTATGTGTTTTGAACTTAGAAACTGTAATTCAGCAAACTTATATAATTAATGTTTTAAATACAAATGTAGTAGTATTGTAAACTGTGAAATTGTAGTGAGACAATTTATGAAATGTATTGTCTTAGTTGGAATGTAAACATTAGACTTATAGAAATTGTTTAGATCAATAGAAATATCTTTCTTCTTGGTATGGGAAGTGTGTATGCATGTGATAATTGTATTACAAATGTATCTTATATTTTGAGGAGTGTTCTTTGATAATTGGGCCTACTGGGGTTTTGCTGTGTTGAAATAAAATAAGCAAAGTTATACCACAGGCAAACAAAGGTTGTAAAATGAGGCCAGGGAAGGGGATCAGGTAACTGATGTTGTAAATCACCAGAAGGACTCAGATTGGTTACTAGCTTGCCATACCCTCTGTATCTAAAATGTCTAATACCTATATAAATGCCATGAGTTTGTATCAAAGTTACTCCTCTCTGGACCCGCCCCAGAGCATCAGCTCTGTGTTGGAAGGTTCAAGAGACTAGTCTCAGCTAAATAGAGAATCGATTTCAACCGTAACAAATGTTTGAGTCAAGTTGACTTTAGATTGACAAAATAACTCAGTTTAACAGGGACAAAGTGAAGAAAGGTTATGTGATTACTGACCAAACGACTATGCAGGATAATAAAAACATTTCTTGGTGATCAAACTGTGATAATTGCAGAGTGAATACAGCAAAAAAGGCAATTTCCAGATGATACATAAACCATCTAATTTCACCTATACTTATCTCCTAGATCTGACCCCATTAAGCAAAGATTACAAATGAGAACATAGGAATTGAAACCAGCATCAGTCATTTGCCCCCTCCCTGTTCCATCACCATCTGCCAACTTTCCTTCCTTTAATCTCTGATTAAATTCTTGCCCATAAATCTATTTATTGCAGCCGTGAATGTATTCAAAGCCTGAGTGTGCACATCCTGTCTCTCTCAACCCTTTGCTGAAATGGAGAATTCCAAAGTATCACCTCAATTTCAGTCCCGAATCATTAATCCCTTACTGACACTATGCCTCCTAATTTCCTGATCTCCAGCAAAGGAAACAGCTTCTTGGTGTCTACATTGGAAAACTCTCAGAATCTTGAATGTCTTAATGAGATAATCTCTCATTCTGTAAAAACAAAGAACTCAGAATCAACAATGTTTCAATGTGATCATCTCTCATTCTGTAAAAATAAGGAACTGCAGATGCTGGTTAATACACAAAAGGACACCAAGTATTAGAGTAAATCAGAGGGTCAGATGCTCAGCATCTCTGGAGAACACGGATAGGTGACGTTTCGTGTTGAGACCCTTCTGAAGAAGTCCACAGTGGCTGGCTTGATTGTAATCATGTCGAGTCTGCTGACTGAATAGTACGCAACGATAAAGCTTTTCGCTGTACCTCGGTACGCGTGACAATAAACAAAACTAAACTATCCATGTTCTCCAGAAATGCTGCCTGACCCACTGAATTACTCCAGCACTTTGGGTCCTGTTCATCTCTTATTCTCTGGGTTTCAGCCAGTGTGCCTTAATTTATCTATCTATCTATACTATTACTAAAACTCTCATCTTGACCACCTCCTGTCTACGTTGTAATTAAATTTGCGCAAAAACGATCCCCCATAGCGTCACGATTTTTCGCCACCTTACTCACCATTCTCCTCTGCTGCAAGTCAAATGAGTTTTGTTCCGATCGGTGAAATAGTACAAACGTTATGAAGATTTAAAAATCGTTTTTAAAAAAACCTTCCGGAACCCGCTGTCAATAACATGGCGAGGAGAATAAAAGGCTGAAGGGGCGGAATGTGTAGAGCTTCCCGCGCCGAGTGTGCTGCCCCCGTGGAGTGCGCAGCCTGCGGACTGCTTCTGCGGTGACCAGCTGCTGAGTTGAACCGGAAGCCTCTGAATTAAGCCGGACTGGGCCGAGATCTGCTCCGTGAGGCCGAAAGCTGAAGGTGCAGGGGGAGCAGAGTACGAAGGCCCCCCTCCCCACACCCCCCTTCCCCTTAGTCTAGTCTCTTTAAAAACATCCCTTATCCCAGGAATTAATCCAGTGAACTAACATTGTACTCTCTCCAAGCAAATATATTGTTCTTTAGGTATAGTGACCAAGGCTGCACACAGCACTCAAGTAGAGATCTCACAAATGCATCCAGAAATGATCCGGGAGTAAGTAATAAAGATAATGAGCACTACAAACAATATAAATATTCCACTCACAGCAGCAGGGTGTATCTTGTCCTTGAAATCTTAAAAAAATCATTGTGAAAGCCCAAACGGAAACAACTCACCCATGTCATGTTGCCGTGATGTTCTCCATTTCCAACGTTGGAGAGTGTTAATATTCCAGATTCCCGTCAATGACCGCTCTTCAACAGATGCCACTGTTCCTAATGGCTTTAACAAATCCTGGCAACAGTTTAATTTAAAAAGGGAACACAAGCTTTATATAAAGAATTGGAAAACTAGAAGGCATTGTAACTCCTCTCTACATAATAAGTCACTAAGAATCCAAGATAGATTTTGAATTTCAATATCTTTCTTATTTGAAAATTTCAAAAACATTCTCCAATTTGGTGCATTATGAAGTGTATTCGTCCCTGCATCCATGTATCTTGAAGCACTGTGTATCACTTTCTCATGTTCTGTGTAAGAAAAATGTATACAGAGCCATTTAATGATTTAGATTTGGAACTGGAATGACCAAGAGAAACAGAAAAAGGAATTAAAAATAAAAAGAGAAAAGATAATGAATTAAGATCAGATTTGGAAGTAAGAAACCAGAACTCAAGTGGTAGTAGGGACCTATGAGACATTATAAACCTCACAAGGGTCAATCCTCCACTGAGATCCACCCTGATCAACCTTGAGCAGTCAACTCAAATTGGATATACCAGTAGAGTTTCTACTGTAATTTTTAATTAGAAATAAAACTTTCAATTCTAGTGTACTTTGACCAAATGGATCATAGACAGTTTACTCACTAGATTCAAATGAAACCAGTTTTGTTCATTACATCTGACATTTCCTTCAAATTCTTTTCATTTTCTGAGCCTCAATATTATAATAAAGAAATTGGTTTTGAAGAACTAATTTTAAGGTGTCAACAACCTCTGCATACAAGCTCATTCTTTACTTTCATAGTGGACAGGAATTTCCTCAATACATCCCCTTTCTTAAAAATTAGTGGAGATATAGCATTTAAACTTAGTCCCAACTGAGTTATGGGAGAGCAGTGAGTGAAACACCCAGGTAATTACCTCAAATAGATAAACGTCTTCATCCTTTCCCCAATTAGGATAGTGGGTAATATCAACCACAACAATCTAACTGCAGCCAGCCATGGAAATATTGAAATGTTTTCTGGAAATATTTCTCTCTAGTTTAGTTTAGAGATACAACGTGGAAACAGGCCCTTCCGCCCATCTAGTCCGCGCCGACCAGAGATTATCCATACACTAGTTCTACCGTACACACCAGGGACAATTTACAGAAGCCAATTAAACTATAAACCCCTGCAGGTCTTTGGAATGTGGGAGGAAACCAGAGCACCCGGAGAAAACACGCGGTCATGGAGAAATGTACAAACTCTGCCCCCATGATCGGGTTCAAACCCAGATCTCTAGAGTTGTGAGGCAGCAGCTCTAATGTTGCGCTATTGTTCTTCCCTCAATGAGCCTCAAGTCACATCTGATAGAAGTTAAGGATTTTAAGTGAAGAAAATTATGGTTTAAATGATGAATCTACATATTACTACATTTTCTAACAGAATTTTATAAATTTCACATAATGTTCACTTCACTCAAACATGGTTTGCATTGCAAGCAACAGAGCTGCTTATTATCACTTTCAAGGAAATTCAAACTATAGCTACGATGTTTTTATTGGTGAAAACTTAATTTAAAAGCAACATATTCTAGTTGTACGTGCATCTTAAGTAAAAAAGCGTTACCGCAAAAAGGTTTAAAAATAAGTACGTGAGTACGTGAAATTAGTTTCTGGTCCCAATCTCCATTACTGCAAATGTCTTGGTGGCTCGCACATATATACCGGAAAGGAAGGAATGTGAAAAAAATAGGAAAATAAAAATACGTGAGTGAAAAGGAAAGAATGTTACACAACCCGTTTTGTTCATGAATGAATGAATGAATGAATGTTTAAGTTTGTAAACTTGTATGTGAATACTTGGCCAATAAACCAGTTTTGTTCACAGTTTCGTACCGAGGGTGTAATAGCAGATTTAAATGTCTGGAACATCAACTTGTGAAAATTTACACAAAATTATTGTATAGATTTCCTGTAATACTTTTACACTGAAAAGTGACAACAGACCTTCAGGTTGACCGTCATTGGTTGGGATAGCACAGGGTCTTCTCCCACCTCATATAAATGCTGAATTCTCAGCAGAACCCGGCGGAAATTTGGCTGAGACTGTTTACCTTGAACTAAGAAAAGTGCATTAGTGATTCTGTTTCAAAGATTAAAAACAAAAAACAAAAATGGTTATTCCATTTTCAGAATGTATGAAAATTTTTACTGAGCACAGTAGAATCTTTTTTGTTATTGGTCCAGAATTGATTAAGCTATTATGTGAAACAAAAATATAAAGACTTGCAAGTCTAATAAAAGATACTGGGAATGGAAATGGATATTAACAAAAAGACAACTAAATTGTCTGCTACTTTGTTGGTCTCTATTCCTAATAAAACTAAATTTTATTTTTGAAAAGCAGGACAGAAAATGCAAAATAAGGGGGTATATATTTTTTGTAAATTTTAACCCGCCCAGCAGCAACTAAAGCTGGCAGATAGACGATTGAAATTAAGCAGTTTACCTGAACTGGACAAACCATTACAGCAATCTCTAACCCATATATTTTGAATATTAGTTGTAGGAATGATGAAGGTCCCTTAAATTGATGTAAAAAACTTCACCCTTATCCAGATTTTAGTTTAATTGCTGACAATTCATTGGTGTGACCAAATTCCTGAGGGAGTCGTGCTTATATAATTCTGTGCAGCCTTGCCATTTTATCTTGAGCTAACCCCATGGAGCAAGGAGGGACAGCAAAGTGCATGTGTGAGCCATGGGAATGGCCTGAGCTTGCTTGCAGGGGCAGAGTTCTTTGGGTTTATAGAAACAATAGAAAATCAGCAAACTTTGACCACAAGGTACAGGCAATGACGAGACATGCTGGGGTCCAAACTCTTCAAATGAACGATTGCAAGCCCACATTCAGAAGTCAAGATGATCAGCGTAAACATTTGATTCAGCATTTAAAAGAGACATGAGCCGATTTCAGCCAGAAACACCACAAAGACGTTTTGGGTGCCGCTAAGTGATTGCACACCATAATTTTATAACCCTGTACATGGGACTTGACCACAACTCTACACAATGCTCTGAAATATTATTTGAATTCCAGGCTCAAGATAAGTCCAACATTTTATCAACCTTTTCAACTGCCATTTGTCTATTAGTTTTAAATAGTTTATGCTCTCGTACTCCCAAACGTGTTTGCAACTCAACAGCTCCTGGTTTCCCACCTTTTAGAAATTACTCCTATTTATCCATCTTGGCTCCAAAATAGATCTTATACTTGACTACATTAAATACCAAACACTTTTGTTTAACTCCATCACTCAGTCTGCCATTGACCTTTTGCAACTTCCTGCCCCATCTGCAATTATCTAATGACATTTACAAGTTTGTACGCAAATGCCAAAAGCATTTTAATGGCTGTTAACTTCAAATTGTGAAACTCTTCATCAACTCCCTGAACATGCAACACGTGAATAGACTGCAAATCTGCACAGCGGCTTACCTCGAGTAATATCTTCTCGGTGTTTTGTGTGGTTCGAATTGTATTGCCACCCAGGCACCGAGAGTGTGAGAAGATGAAGGTTCGATGGGAGAGAGAAAGGATTTGCTGCAGTCTCACCGTGCATTTTGTTTGATCGTGCAAGCGCCACATTTCCTGTGGAATGGATCACAATATAACAAAACGATAGTAACGGTAAAAAATTTTTGTTTTGTTCATACAGTTCTTACCCTTAACCATTCATTTTAAAAGAACAAGAAAAAAAGTCATTTGAGCAAGAAACTGTATTACCTGACCACTGGTTGTATGGTTCTGGGCTGAATAAGTGCTGCAAAGCATTTTATAGTTGCACTATTCAGATCTCTTAAACTCTAAAATCAGCAAATGTTCATTTATCAAGAATGGCCAATGACAGCATCTATGCATAAAGTTTCTTTAATAGAAAATGTAAACTCAATTGCATTTTTTTTGGTTTGATTTAAAAGAAAGAATTGACATTACTGAATCAAAGAGCAGTAACAACCATCTCTGGGTCATTTTGCAACGCTGTGGAAACTTTATTGACCACTTCCAATTGTGAGTCAGGCTGACATGGTTTCCAGTTTAGGAGTGCATGTCAACGTGTTATTACGTGTCAACATGTTATTCTCCATGCCGACATTCTACCATCTGCAGTAACCCACTGTCCATGATTCTCAAATCCCAGACTTGCCCTCCTGATCCGTTGCCCCACCCCTAACCATGCAGAACTTTGCCCTCATCCCGACTGCTCCTATCCCCTTCGAAATACGGGGACGGGTACCCATAAGCACAGCCTGATCTTATCTTCCGCAGCTGAACCAAAACTGCCAGTAACCAAACTTCCATTCAGTCAGGAAAACTACTGAGATCCAGATTCCTCCCACCCACTGCTGATGGTGCCTGGTTCCAGTGTCAGTGACTCCTTCAAGCACAAGTCCATTGTGTGCAGTGGTGGGGCCCAGGACTTAAACAACTATTAGTGCCCTGCTGCTGTGGCCATCCAACACCTATTAGGGTGCATTTACATTCCTGGGCCTCGAATGCTAATCAAAGGACCAGCTATCATTCTAGCTACAGTAAATGATGGGCATCAGGTGCATTGTTCCACGAGTAGTGTATGATCGCTAAAATGTATAGTTTTTTTACAACTCACAGCACCAGCGATCTGGGCTCAATCCTGACCTTGGATGCAATCTGTGTGGAGTTTGAATGTTCTCCTGGGTTTCCTCAGTTTCCTCCCACATCCCAACATATGTGTGGGTTTGTAGGTTAATTGGCCTCTGCAAATTGCCCCAATTGTGTAAGGAATGGATGCAAAAGTGGGATAACATAGAACTAGTGTGAATGGGTGATGCATGGTTGGCGAGGACTCGATGGGCCAAAGGGCCGATTTCCCTGCTGTCTATTCTAATCAATCAATTAATCAAAAAAGTAAAAGATTAAAATTGACAAGTCTGTCCACCATCTCGAATGATGAAAATCTGGGTATTTTCATGGCAGATTCACAGGATGACAATCCGTACTCAAAAATCCATCAGAGAAGCATGGGATGTAATAAGGTTGCTGCAACACACTTTATGCTTTTACCACCTTCATCATCAATGTCTCTCTGTACTGTCTGGTGGCTCACAAGATATGGGAAGTGGTCCATGTTTCCAGGGAGTAGTTGTGGAACTTTATTGTTGGAGGGCGGTATTGCACAGCAGGGGCAGGTCGGTGCTGGACCTCACCGTACAGATGTTGAGTTCAACATAGATCCTCTCAAGTGCTTACTTAATGGCAATAAAGAATAACAAAGCCTCAGGAACTGATCATAGTCCTGCTGAGGTTCTAACATTCAGCCACAAATCCCCAACCGAGCTGCCCTTATTTGGGAGGAGTATATACACCAGCGGACTTCAGCGATGCTATAATTGTGAACAGCTTCAAGATGGGAGGCAAATCAAACAGAAGATACCACAAAAAGGCCTTCCCATTGTTTGTTGCAGAGGAAGTCATTGCCAGAATCCTCCTCAACCATCTCATCCCAGTTGCTGAAGAGAAGCTCCCTGAACTGTAATGTGGATACTCTCCTGGAGTCACGATGGCATGATCTTCACCTTCACTTGTTGCAGTTCCCCACTATTATAGACAGCCTTTCCCAACCTAACTAAGGACTTGGCTTCCATCAACTAGGAAGGGCTGTGGAAAAACCTTCTCAAAATTCACCTCCACCTTAACTTTGCTTCATGATGGTATGCAAATCACAATCCTAACCAATGAACAGACCTGATTTTGGTGCAGTCTGGTATCTGGCAAAGCTGTGTCATCCCATACAGCCCATTATTTTTTCCCGACCTTTCTTATCCCAGTGCTCCATCTCGCGTCTGACAAACTCTCCAATGGAGTGAAACTATTTGATCTACATAGCACTCTAGAAGCAAGGTCACCCCAAGCATGGTCAGAAGGTAAGCGCCAACGACTGATAAGTTTATAGGAACTGATAGAAGCAGAGTTAGGCCATGCGGCCCATCAAGTCCACTCTGATACTTCAATCATGGCTGATCCAACTCTCCCTCTTAACCCCATTCTCCTGCCTTCGCCCCCATAACCCATGACATTACTGATCATTAATTGACCTCCAAAAGCTCACAATCCAAAATCACCTACAGTTGATGCTGTGAACAAACTCAGTAGCACATACCTGAGGTAGGCCCAAACGCAACGACTGGTCTGAACTCAAGTGCCATCCCACTCTGATACACGGATGAAGTTGTGGATTTTGAACCAAACATCAGCCAGAAAAGTGGACGTACAACAGAGGTGTCATTCAGTGTCAAGTTGTAGGCCAGATTCCATTCCTTGTTGTTCCATAATCGTCGATGAAGCATCATCTGTAAATATAACAAACTCTCAAGATTACAAAATTAAGCATGCCGAGATTCACAATATAACTAAGGTGGCACAGTGGCAGATTTGCTGCCTTACAGTGCCAGAAACTCAGGTTTGATCCTGACTATGGCTGCTGTCTGTACAGAGTTTGTACGTTATACCTGTGACCGTGTGGGCTATCCCTGGGTGCTCTGGTTTCCTCCCACATTACAAAGATGTGCAGGTTTGTAAGTTAATTGGTTTCTGTAAATTGGCCTTAGTGTGAAGCATAGAACCAGTGTAACGGTGTTTGTTGGTCAGTGCGGACTCGGTGGGCCGAAGGGGCCTGTTTCCACGCTGTATCTCTAAACCAAAAACTAAACAAAATTTTAGGCATCAATAAGTTTTGTGGAAGACAGTAATTAAAAAATGCTGCAGTAATAAAACTGAGGTAGAGGATTATTTTGTCTTGCACATTTTTACGTTTGATAAAGCTAATCTGAAGCACCTCAAGATCATTTGATATATTACACAGCTGTATAAATGAAAATGCTAATTTTGGTTACAAATGGAAGGGACTTTGAAAAACATATCCCTTCTGCTGAACAGTCAATTTCAGTTACAAATTTTAATCTTAGGTACCATATATAAGTTATTTAACATGGAGATTACATATGCTCTACTTGTCAAATGGTGGAGACTCAGGGAAGCTTACAAAAAAACGATGAGGTTTTTCCATTCACTTGCATTTATAGTCATAGAGTCATACTGCACGGAAACAGGCCCTTGGCCCAATTTACCGATGCCAACCAAGATGCCCATGCGCACAAGTCCCACCTGCCTGCGTTTGGCCCACATCTCTCTATCCCTTTAATAAACCTCTACTGGTTGTTCTTCTCTCATCTACACAACTACAGACTCATTAATTTTATCTTCTCTTATTGTCTTTGACATTAGAATAATTTATCTGTCAGTATCCAATGACTATTCTTTTGTGGAAAGTGGAAATGCTTCAGTTTCAGAGCACAGTTTCCCATAAAGTTTGAAGAAAGATTGGTGATTGGACTCCCTGGTCTCCCTGCTGTTTCTACATGGACACCTTCCAGTATTCATGAGTGGACCCAATGATCAAACCTCCTCAATTTCTATCTGTTTTATGCTTTGTCTTTCTGCAATCATCTCTACGAATTGATCCACATCCTCTCCCCCTGCACATTTACACCCATTTCACCATCATTTGTGGTTCAATATCACTTTTATAATGACCTCTTCATCCCTGAACACCTCTCCTGTAGTTGTATTTTATATTTGCTGATAAAAGTCTGTCATACAGCATGGAAACAGGCCCTTTGGCCCAACTCGTCCATGCTGACCAAGATGCCTCATCTAAGATAGTTCCATTTGCCAGTGTTTAGCCTAGATCCCCAAACGTTTCTAACAATGTTCAAATGCCTTTTAAATGTTGCTATTGTACCTGCCTTGGCTACTTTCACTGGCAGCTTATTTCATACTTCCAACACTCCCTCAGGTTCCTATTAAATCTTTCAACTCTCACCTTAAAACTACGGCTTTGATAGATTCCCCTATCCTGGGGAAAAAAAAATCTGTTCATATACTCCATCAATTCCCCTCATGATTTTACCCACCTCTACAATATCACCCTCAGCCTCCCGTACTCAAAGGAATAAAGTCCTAGCCTGCCCAACCCCAACCCATTAGCTCACGCTTTCAACTCCTGGCAATACTCTTTTAAATTTCTGCACTCTTTCCACCTTAAGCCTGACATATTTTTTCATATTTTAACTGATTTATCAATTGCACTCTTCACCCTAATATATTTGATACTAAGATAGTTTAAATCTCCGTATCACAGTACTTAACATGTCTGGAAGAATAATAAATGTTAAATGTTAATCCCCTTACATACTTGTTGGTCCAAAAATATAACCGTATATTGTTTTAATAGCCCTAAAGTCATGCTTTTGTTTTTGCTATTCTTCCTTCTTTTAAAACAACAAGAAAACCACAATGATGATCCCCTTAAGGTCTTGTTTAATCCCACTGTAGTATTGAGGTCACATTTCCAGTAAGATTATTACCATTTCACTCACAACGTTTCCCAAAACACTCTTTATCTGAATCTTATACTAAAAACAGCTTGGTTGCCAGTTAAATATCGAGTTGTTTTATAACCCCGGTACTTTATTACATCTGTAAATTGCCTGGAATGTTATGCCCCTGTATAAAGCCTATGGGTTTTAACAGCTTGAAGAACTGAATGGCATTCAGGCAGTATCAGGTGCTTCTATTTCATTACAGGATTTTTCAAAGGCATTGTAATCGAATAGACAATAGGTGCAGGAGTAGGCCATTCGGCCCTTCGAGCCAGCACCGCCATTTAATGTGATCATGGCTGATCTTCCCCAATCAGTACCCCGTTCCTGCATCCGCCCCATATCCCCAGACTCCACTATCTTTAAGAATTCGTTAATTACTTTTTTTAAAATCAGGAAGTGGTAAAAAAAAGTGGATAACACGATGAAATATACACACCTCTATCTGCCCATCAGCTTGACTGGAAATACCATGTGCTCTGTCAGATAATACGATGAGCCTTGTGCCATTTTCCTCAATGTAAGCGGTCCTTACCAGAGGGTAGTAGTTCTGAAAAGCCCAAGGGGAACACATATTAAAATACCTCAATTGCAATTTTCCGTTTCAGAGTTCACAGTTTCTATTTGCATGTCTAATCCACACATTAGATCAAAGCACAGTGCATAAACAGGACAGAAAACACTGGGAAATACTCGGCAGGTCGGGCAGCATCTGTGAAGACAAAAGTAGAGTTAATGTTTCAGAATGTGTTCATTTTTATCTGTTTTCCAGAATCTGCAGTATTTAGCTTTTAAAATTCAAAAGGGGAGGGATTAAGATGAAACTGACCAGCTTCTTCTGCTGATCCCCCGCGCCTTTACCCACAGCTACATGTTCTTCTTGCTGCACTGCAGGTCTAAGCATTTTATAGGAGAGCTACATACGTAAAATGATGAGGGGCATAGATAAGGGAATGATCACTGTCTTTTTCCCAAGGCAGGGGAGTCTGAAACTAGAGAGCGTATGTTTAAGGTGAGAGGGGATAGAGTTTAAGGGGACCAGAGGTGCAGGTATTCCCACACAGAGATTGGAGGGTGTATGGAATGAGCTGCCAAACAAAGTGGTTGAGTCGGGTACTGTTACAACATTTAAAATAAATTTTAACAGCTAGATGTACAGGAAATGTTTAGAAGGGTATCGGTCAAATGCAGGCAAATGCACCTGGCTCCGATAGACATTTGGGTCAGCATGGGCAAGTTGGGCTGAGGGGTCTTTTTATGTGCTTTATAATTCTGTGACTGGCACAATGTGGAATGGTCCATGAGCAGCAACTAGTCCCGAGATGGTAATTCATGAGATCTGTCCCTTTGTGCTCCCGATGGCCTTTTGCCAGCTGTTTGCTGCCATGGGTTTTTTTTAAACGATGACCAAATTCATAATAAAGCAGCTTGAAATAATCCAAAACTTTTTTTCTTTGAAAAATATATTTATTTAATGCTTCTTGTGCTCAAAATTAATTGAAAACATCCAAGATTTATTTAAAATTTTAAAAAAGACTGCCCATACCTTTTAAATCAAGACTGGTGACTGATTCAATTCATTATCACAACACCAACCATCTAGTGTAATGCTGAGGGGCCAGATGTGAAGTGCATCTGACCACCTGAGCTCGAAACATTGGTGTGCTAGTGCTAGTGCAGGAGGTCAGATGTAACAGCATCTGACCTGCAGCTGGTTCCTGACCTCTGCATTGCAACACACAGTCAAAGATGTCAAGGAACAAACTGACCAGTTCATCACACTTAAGTGGTAGTTCTCCACAGAATCATTTGCTGACATGCAGAACAAATTAATCCAATGTAACTTTGAATAACTCTAAAATTCCCATTAGATTACTCTACAGTGACATTCTGAACAGTGGGGTGTGACAGTGCAAGGGAAGGTCTGCAGGAAACTAAAACTAGACCAATTGAATCCGAAAATATGTTTAGTTTAGTTCAGTTTGGAGATACAGCGCAAAAACAGGCCCTTCGGTCCAGCGAGGCTGCGCCGACCAGTGATCCCTGTACATTGCACTATCCTACACACGAGTAACAATTTTCAATTTTTCCGAAGCCAATTAACCTACAAACCTTTGGAGTCTTTGGAATGTGGGAGGAAACAGGAGCTCCCAGAGAAAACCCACGTGGTCCTGCGGGGAACGTACAAACTCAGCACAGAGATAGTCAGGGTCGAACCCGGGTCTCTGGCACTGAAAGGCAGCAACTCTATTGCTGCACCAGAGTGCTGCCCCACATGTTAATATTCTTAACATGTATTAAGATTTCTCAGGCAATAGAATGATAAATGGTCATCATTCTCATTAGATGGTATAGTCAACAAGATATATTTACTGTCCTTCACACCATGTGGATATTTACATGTGAAGATATGCAGACTGTATGGAATATATGTGGTAGAATATTAGTCTTTCATATAGAATTTAACTGGTAATGTTTGGACACAATCCAAGAAAAAAATACAATGAAACCTACACCAATCTAACTCTCGCAAATTCATATACATTGTAATTATTTCCAAGCAAAAACAATTAACAAAATCCAGAAGTTCTGTGACAGTTTTCTCAAGGTTGTACAAATTCCAAGTCTTCTTCAAATTCACCCTGAATACGCATGGAACATAATTAAGTGTACTTACTCTGGCCAAGGTATTGTTGCTGTAGTTCTTATACTGTCTCTTCATCATCTGGTAACCATTACCGTCAGTGAAAATGGTCCTATCTGTTTTCAGATCTGTAGTCATCCTTAAAATCGCTTCCCTGTTCAGATCTAATGGCCCAACCATATACTCCTGCTCAACTCTTCGGCACAACAGTGATCCATCATAACCTTTTGGAACGTTATACATCCTTGTGAATATTGCATATTCGTAATTATTTGCCATGGCAGAATTATTGCTGTGTAAAACAAAATGTCATTGGTGTCTTATGACCTTATTATTATTTGGATGTCAACTTCCCCCTGTTACAAAATGAGAATTTACAAATAATGGTCAGTTCACTGATGAAAAAATCTGATACCGTCAGAGATTTTCTCACGTCTGAAGAGCAAGTTTGTTTCAGTTACAAAATTGAGACCAGGAATAGAATTAAGGGATAGGGCAGACTCTTAAATATTTGGCGAAAAATAGACCATTCTGTTCCTGGAGATCTGGACTGATCGTCATTGACAAATATAAACAAGTGATTCAACACTTCATTTTATAAGCAAGATCTCTTATCCATCTATGTCCCCTATTATGCGCTCAACTCCCTCAATGCGAGAGCAAGACCATGGATTTAAACCAACAAATTATGCTAATGTTGAGATAAACCATTTCAAAAATCAAAGAAAGTGTGCAAGCGTACAGATATTCCTTCAATTGGTTTTTCTCCTTTCTCGGGGGCTGATCAACCAGGCTGGTTGTGGATTAGAAACTCAATGTGCAGGGCTTGTAGGCATGAAGCTGGTTTACTGAAGATAACTACTTCCATTTTGATTTTGACTAAGTGTCAAGCCCTGTAGGATTTGTGCCTCAGAGTCAGATTGTTGTGATCATGTTCCATTTCAGGATAGGGGAACCGAATTTATGCTAACACATTATGGCAGTACTGTGGTACAGTGGTGGACCAGTTAGCACCGCTGCCTCAGAGCTCCAGCAATCCAGGTTCATGCCTGACACCCCGGTGCTGCATAATGTTCCTGTGACTACTACATGCCTGCTTACCTTGGACATTTTACTTTTCTCCCACATACCAAAGAATGCGCTGATACTGCCTATACCAAAAGGTTGCTATTGGGCATGTGGGAGAGAGATAATTGTGGCGTTGAGAGGAAAATAAGCAAGGAGATGAGACTGATGGGATTAATCTATTGTGATGGCCCCTATGAGCCATATTCATCTGTGTCCCAATAAGTTAGTAGACAGAAAGAATGCTTTATTGATAGCAAGGATAGACACAAAGTGCTGGCATAACTCAGCGGGTCAGGCAACATCTGTGGAGAAAGGGGATGGGTGACGAATCGGGTCAGGACCCCTCTTCAGGCTGAAAGTCTGGGGGTGGGGTGGGGGCGGGTTGAAGAACTAGAGGCGAGAAAAGACAATCAGGGGCAGCCACAAATGACCTCAGGCAGGGCATTTTGCTGGCTAGAGGTGATCTTAAGAAGGGTACAATTTGGTCACACCGCAGGCAAAAGGTAGGAGGACAAGAAGGGAACGGGTGGCCAATAGCCAGCAAAGCAGTAGGCAGGTAGTGCAGGAGTCCCCTGCGGTCATCTCCCTCCTAAACAGGTATACCATTTTGGATACTGTTGAGGGAGATGGCTCATCAGGGGAATGCAGCAGCAGCCAGGTTCATGGCACCATGGGTGGCTCTGCAGCACATGAGGGGGTGAAAAAAGAGGGGAAGGGCAATAGTAATAGGGGATTCAATTGTCAGGGGAATAGATAGGCGTTTCTGCGGCCGCAAACGAGACTCCAGGATGGTATGTTGCCTCCCTGGTGCAAAGGTCAGGGATGTCACTGAACGGCTGCAGAACATTCTGGAGGGGGAGGGTGAACAGCCAGTTGTCGTGGTGCATGTTGGCACCAACGATATAGGTAAAAAAAGGGATGAGGTCCTACAAGGTGAATTTAGGGAGCTAGGAGATAAACTTAAAAGTAGGACCTCAAAGGTAGTAATCTCCGGATTACTACCAGTACCACGGGCCAGTCAGAGTAGAAATAGGAGGATAATGCAAATGAATACGTGGCTTGAAAAGTGGTGCAAGGGGGAGGGATTCAAATTTTTAGGGCACTGGGACCAGTTCTGGGGGAGGTGGGACCGGTACAAACAGGACGGTTTGCACTTGGAATGGAATGGAACCAATGTTCTTGGGGGAGTGTTTGCTAGTGCTGTCGGGGAGGATTTAAACTAATGTGGCAGGGGGATGGGTACAAGAGCAGAGAGGCAGGAGGGTGTAAAATGAGGGTAGAAAGCATTAGGTAGCAAGGTGAAAGGTAAAAAGTGGCAGGCAGACAAAACCAGGGCAAAAATCAAAAAGGGCCACTTTTCAGCAAAATTGTATAAGGGGTAAATGCGTTGTAAAGACAAGCCTGAAGGCTTTGTGTCTCAATGCAAGGAGTATTCGTAATAAGGTGGACGAGTTGAACGTGCAGATAGATATTAATGATTATGATATAGTTGGGATCACGGAGACATGGCTCCAGGTGACGTAGGCTGGGAGCTGAACATCCAGGGATATTCAATATTCAGAAGGGATAGAGAGAAAGGAAAAGGAGGTGGGGGTAGCGTTGCTGGTTAGAGAGGAGATTAAAGCAATGGAAAGGAAGGACATTAGCTTGGAGGATGTGGAATCGGTATGGGTAGAGCTACAAAACACTAAGGGGCAGAAAACGCTGGTGGGTGTTGTGTACAGGCCACCTAACAGTAGCAGAGAAGTTGGGGATGGTATCAAACAGGAAATTAGAAATGCGTGCGACAAAGGCAAAACAGTTATAATGGGTGACTTCAATCTACATATAGATTGGGTTAATCAAATTGGCAGGGGTGCTGAGGAAGAGGATTTTTTGGAATGTATGCGGGATAGTTATCTAAATCAACATGTAGAGGAACCAACGAGAGAGCAGGCTATTTTAGACTGGGTTTTGAGTAATGAGGAAGGGGTAATTAGCCGTCTTGTTGTACGTGCCCCCTTGGGCAAGAGTGACCATAATATGGTTGAGTTCTTCATTAGGATGGAGAGTGACATTGTTAATTCAGAAACAATGGTTCTGAACTTAAAGAAAGGTAACTTTGAGGGTATGAGACGTGAATTGGCCAAGATTGACTGGCAATTAATTCTAAAAGGGTTGACGGTGGATATACAATGGAAGACATTTAAAGATTGCATGGATGAACTACAAAAATTGTTCATCCCAGTTTGGCAAAAGAATAAATCGGGGAAGGTAGTGCATCCGTGGATAAAAGGGAAATCAGGGATAGTATCAAAGCAAAGGATGATGCGTACAAAGTAGCCAGAAAAAGCAGCATACCAGAGGACTGGGAGAAATTCAGAGACCAGCAGAGGAGGACAAAGGGCTTAATTAGGAAAGGAAAAATAGATTATGAAAGAAAACTGGCAGGGAACATAAAAACTGACTGCAAAAGTTTTTATAGATATGTGAAGAGAAAGAGGTTAGTTAAAACAAATGTAGGTCCCTTGCAGTCAGAAACAGGTGAGTTGATCATGGGGAACAAGGATATGGCGGACCAATTGAATAACTACTTTGGTTCCGTCTTCACTAAGGAAGACATAAATAATCTGCCTGAAATAGCAGGGGACTGTGGGTCAAAGGAGGAATTGAGTGAAATCCAGGTCAGTCGGGAAGTGGTGTTGGGTAAATTGAATAGATTAAAGGCCGATAAATCCCCAGGGCCAGATAGGCTGCATCCCAGAGTACTTAAGGAAGTAGCTCAGGAAATAGTGGATGCATTAGTGATAATCTTTCAAAACTCTTTAGATTCTGGAGTAGTTCCTGAGGATTGGCGGGTAGCAAATGTAACCCCTCTTTTTAAGAAGGGAGGGAGAGAGAAAACGGGGAATTACAGACCAGTTAGTCTAACATCGGTAGTGGGGAAACTGCTAGAGTCAGTTATTAAAGATGGGATAGCAGCACATTTGGAAAGTGGTGAAATCATTGGACAAAGTCAGCATGGATTTACAAAAGGTAAAATCATGTCTGACGAATCTTGTGGAATTTTTCGAGGATGTAACTAGTAGCGTGGATAAGGGAGAACCAGTGGATGTGGTATATCTGGACTTCCAGAAGGCTTTCGACAAGGTCCCACATAAGAGATTAGTATACAAACTTAAAGCATACGGTATTAGGGGTTCAGTATTGATGTGGATAGAGAACTGGCTGGCAAACAGGAAGCAAAGAGTAGGAGTAAACGGGTCCTTTTCACAATGGCAGGCAGTAACTAGTGGGGTACCGCAGGGCTCAGTGCTGGGACCCCAGCTATTTACAATATATATTAATGATCTGGATGAGGGAATTGAAGGCAATATCTCCAAGTTTGCGGATGACACTAAGCTGGGGGGCAGTGTTCGCTGTGAGGAGGATGCTAGGAGACTGCAAGGTGACTTGGATAGGCTGGGTGAGTGGGCAAATGTTTGGCAGATGCAGTATAATGTGGATAAATGTGAGGTTATCCACTTTGGTGGCAAAAACAGGAAAGCAGACTATTATTTAAATGGTGGCCGATTAGGAAAAGGGGAGATGCAGCGAGACCTGGGTGTCATGGTACACCAGTCATTGAAAGTAGGCATGCAGGTGCAGCAGGCAGTGAAAAAAGCGAATGGTATGTTAGCTTTCATAGCAAAAGGATTTGAGTACAGGAGCAGGGAGGTTCTACTTCAGTTGTACAGGGTCTTGGTGAGACCACACCTGGAGTATTGCGTGCAGTTTTGGTCTCCAAATCTGAGGAAGGACATTATTGCCATAGAGGGAGTGCAGAGAAGTTCACCAGACTGATTCCTGGGATGTCAGGACTGTCTTATGAAGAAAGACTGGATAGACTTGGTTTATACTCTCTGGAATTTAGGAGATTAAGAGGGGATCTTATAGAAACTTACAAAATTCTTAAGGGGTTGGACAGGCTAGATGCAGGAAGATTGTTCCCGATGTTGGGGAAGTCCAGGACAAGGGGTCACAGCTTAAGGATAAGGGGGAAATCCTTTAAGACCGAGATGAGAAAGACTTTCTTCACACAGAGAGTGGTGAGTCTCTGGAACTCTCTGCCACAGAGGGTAGTTGAGGCCAGTTCATTGGCTATATTTAAGAGTGAGTTGGATGTGGCCCTTGTGGCTAAGGGGATCAGAGGGTATGGAGAGAAGGCAGGTACGGGATACTGAGTTGGATGATCAGCCATGATCATATTGAATGGCGGTGCAGGCTCGAAGGGCTGAATGGCCTACTCCTGCACCTAATTTCTATGTTTCTATGTTTCTAGTGAGCTGCGGAACTGGTTTAAACGACTAGAGTGGAAGAAGGGGCTAAGAGGGGAGGGAGGGAGTAAGTATAAGTCACTTAAAATTAGAGAATTCAATGTTCGTACTATTGGGTTGTAAGCTACCCAAGCAAGATATGAGGTGCTGTTCCTCCAATTTGAGTTCGGCCTCACGAGACCCCCTAGGATTTGTTAGTTTTCAGCGAAACGGTCGCCAAGTTTACGATTGGCAATGCTCACATTTGGATCAAACATTAAATTGAGACTGCACTGCCCTCTGTAATAGTTGCAAATGATCTCGTAGCATTATTGAAGAGGCAAAATCATGTTCTCTTGGTCTCTAAACCAACGGTTACCCCTTTAACAAACAAAGTTTCATACTCCGTTGGTTTCCTGCACAGACGAGTTTGTTCTATATCTTTTTTTATAATTTCTCATTCTTAACTGTAAAATCATCACAAAAGATTCTTGCATTTCAATATACATACCTGTAGAAGTACTGCCTAATTTCAGTGACAAGACTTCCTGTAACTAGTTCCATTCCAATAGACTTCGACACAGACACTGCTGGTCCATTTGCTGTGAATATGTAATTATCAGAGATTGGGCCCAGTCTGATGTCTCCGTTAGCATGGTACTCCAAGAATTCCTGCTGTATCTTGATAGTCTTTTGAGAGGATCTGCCATGTGCAACAAAGTCAACTGGTATTACAAATATTGGGTGATGGAATACACCAAAGAATCTCAATTCCTAGCAAATATTTTCTCATGGGATGGACACAAGTGCTGGAATAACTCATCAGAGATGCTGCCTGACCCGCTGAGTTACTCCAACATGTTGTGTCTATCTTCAGTATAAACCTACATCTGTATTTCCTTTCTAGACTTTCTCATAGGAATTGGCAATATTGTGCATTTTGCAACAGCAAGACACACATTGAATTCATGATTTATTGCATGTGGATTTTTTCCAATACAAATCAGTTTCAGCATAAATCAGAAAATTAAAATTCAGCATAAGAACACATTTTCTACAAAAATGTCTGTTTATGATCTGGAAAATTCCCTTAAAAAAAGTCCTGGAAAGAACCAAAACCAAGAGTCTGCATCCTTGGTTGGGGTGGATGAAGATGGGGAGCCATGATCACAATGAATGTCGGTGCTGGCTCGAAGGGCCGAATGGCCTCCTCCTGCACCTATTTTCTATGTTTCTATGGAAGTGGCTGAACAATGAAAGAGTACTCGTGAGAAAACCAGTGCTGGTGAGAGTGGTGAGTCAATGTATCACCACACAATGAGCCAACAACCATCCTGGTCGTGGGACTGCAAGAGCAATATTCTACAGTGCCCGAAAACTGGCACTAAATGTTGCTTCATGTTAGGAGGCAGATTGAAGAGTCAGAGATGCTAATTCACGGGTTCTGCAATCAGGAAGCGAGCGGGTAAGATCATCTCTGACCCCTTTCACCCTGCCACAAAACTCTTTGAATCACTTCCCTCTGGAAGGCGACTCCAGACTGTCAAACCTACCACAACCAGACATAAAAACAGTTTTTTTCCATGAGTAGTAGCTCTAATCAATAACCAAAAATCTGTAGCCTCCTTTTGCTCTGGTATTTTATTTAATTCACATGTTTAATCGATAATGTTTTATTATTAATGTTTAATGTTTTATGTGTCATTCCTAACTGTCACCGCATGTCATGTTGTCACTTGTGGGCAGAACATCAAGGCAAATTCCTTGTACAATACTTGGCCAATAAACCTATTCAATCATTCATTCATTCAATCATGAAATTAGGGGTGATCTGTGGGAATGGTTCAGTGGGCTGAGTTGGGTGGAGAATGGAGGTGAATCATACATGTCTCTCACAGAAATTGTCTGGTCAAATTTTGATAGAGAGACAATTTGACTCAGAAATCTTTGCAATATCTATCGATTGGGTCGGAACAGTTGTTTAGCGGCAGAGCAGCTGCCTTACAGCACAAGAGACTTGGGTTCGATCTCGACTATGGCTGCTGTCTGTGCGGAATTAGTATGTTCTGCCTGTGACAGCGTGTTTTTCCCCAGATGTTCCGTTTCCTCCCACATCCCAAAGACGCGCAGGTTTGTGGATTAATTGGCTTCTGTAAATTGTCCCTCGTGTAGAACTGGTGTACGGATGATCATTGGTCAGAGCGGACATGGTGAGCTGAAGGGCCTGTTTCCATGCTGTATCTCTAAACTACCATCGCCCGCCTGGGGCTTCAACATCGGGAGAGAAATGGTGCTGGGGAGAGAAAAGACTTTGCCTTCCATCACAGTGAGGAGGAGATTCACTGTGATGGATGTTTGTGTAAATTGAATTGTTTGTATGTTTTGTAGGAAATTGTCTTTGTTTGTATGGCTGTGGAAACAGAGTTTCGTTTGAGCCTCACTGAGGTTCAAATGACATGGAATAAAATATTATATTATATATTATTGTAAACTAGACTCCATCACATCTTATTCTATACTGGGGAGGGGGGGGGGGGGGGGGGGTACAGAAAACACACAGCCTGTGTAACAATTTATAGACCATTTGATCAATGTGAAACTGGCTAAAGTCAACCAGGCAGGCAGTAGAGGGCGTTGAAATAGTGAAGAGTGGTTGTATGTAAAATACTGATGGACACAAATGAGGGCATGATTAAAACTAGCAAGTTTTTAGACTTAGATAATGAGACACATTCTTGGGATGAGAAGTGCGTTGTTTTACAAATGCTTCATGGAATAGGTTTTATATTGTGCAACAAATTACTCGCCACACCAAATGCCAACCATCAATGTCAGTCACAATTACACAACATAGAAGTTGCAAAGGACAAAGTCAAGTCAAGAGAATTTATTGTCATGTGTCCCAGATAGGACAATGAAATTCCCGATGTTATCCCGTTTTATATGAATCCAGAAAGAAAAGATCATCATCACGCAGTTAATCAGATTCTGTATTACATTTGTCTTTTAAAGCACATTGGAGTTTGAATGATGGAATCCAATTTATTTTCTTAAGCCTGATTGCATGATTATTACCTGTCAGTGATGCTGTGCAGCAAGTTTGTATCCTCATCGAGCGTCAATAAGTAGCACTCATTCATCAATCGGAGTAGTCTAGCGCCTCGGTTTCTCAATTTGCGTACCAGTTTTCTGTTGAATGCAATCACTCTCCCTCTGTATGAGGTTTGTCCTTCTGAACACTGGCCATCTCGTTCCTTGGTGCAGGTTGACTTTTTTGTTTTTACTATGTACCTATGATAGCTGAGCGCATCCAGCCTTACAAGAACGAATAGGTCAAAAGTGCTGCTTGAACCCGCAGATTTTTGAATCTAGATCAGAAATGGAAAATGATATCATTTTATTTTTACTTTTTTTAACAAGAGCATGGAAAGAGGTCCTACAGCCCACCGAGACCACACCGACCATCGATCACCTATTCACACACTATTTATATGTAATCCACTCTCCATATCCACTCTAGGCCTTTCATTATTTGCTAGGTTTCATGGCAAGCCAAAGCATCTTATGCTGAATGAAAATGGCAAGACAAATACATAGCAAATTCCCACGTAGCAAGTTCCTATTATCTTACAAACATAACACCAGCCTGCTGGGCAGACCTCCCCATCTTACCATGAACAACTCATTTTATGGACCAAGAAGCTTATTTTGCAGATTCCTGCCCGCATTAAGCCATGTCAACTCAGCCTTACAAAGAAACTCCTTTGTCCTACACATCACTCCCTGCCTTCTCTTTGAGTGAAAACTGCTGCTGCCTGACCTGCTAAGTTGTTCCTGCACGAGGGCAGCACAGTGGCACTTCACAGCGCCACAGACAAGGGTCCAGTCCTGACCTCGGATGCTGTATGTGTGGAGCGTGCACATTCTCCCTTTAACCGTGTGGGTTTCCTCCGAGTGCTCCATTTTCCTCCCATGCCTCAAAGGCATTGTTGGTTAAATGGCCTGAATAAAATGACCCCAAATGTGTAGACACTGGATGAGAAAGTCAGATTGTCTTCATCTTGCGTACGGCATGCACAGCCTAAAGTTGTACGACAACTTGTTCTATTTGACCTTATTTGATTGTGCACGCCAGGTTGATTGCATTCATGGAAACAGGGCGGACCACGTGAAGGCTGCAATCTTCCACCCCAGAAAGTGAGATTGAAAAAGTGGTGACAAGTGATCGATGGTTGGTGGACCAAAGGGCTTGTTTCCATGCTCTATCTCTAAACTAAATATTATCTGCTTGAGTTTCAAGGTCCCATTAACAGCTCTGAAACAAATGACCAGTTTACTGTTGCTTGTCGGAATTGGTTTAAAGTTAAATGTTGGCCAAGATACCCGGAAAACATTCCTTAATTGCTTCAAACAGTGTGCCATGCTGCTCTTCACATCAAATCAGGCATGCAAAATCACACCAGTATTACAGCACTTAAAGCAGTTCACCCACGACTGAGATGATGTGCTCAGATCATGAAGTGGAGCTTGACACACTTTCATGTGACTCAGTTGTAGGAGTGCCATCACCATCAATGTGACTCAAGGATTTTACTTTAGTGAATGGAAAACAAAGGATCATACTTTCTGTGATGGAATACACCTTAAAATGAAACTTTTGGTCCAGATTTCTCTCAAGAAATTCTCTAATTTCTTTACACAATAGAAATACTTCTTTTTGGATTTCTTCTTTCTGTTCTTTCTCTCTCATTTCATCCTTCCCTTCAACTTTATATAGTAACCAATCGACAATTACAAACCTAATTTATCAGAGGTTTTGCGTAATTACGAGATTACTTGTTGGAATCACAAGTCAGTGCTCCTAACAAAAATGTTAAGTACCTGCGATGGTACAGCGTTTCCCAAGCCGTCATACACGTTGACCATTGAATAAGCAACAGTGACGTTAATAACTGTTGTGATGTTCCATCCAAGGGGATTGTAAACTGTGATCTGTAAAGAGTCATCCTCTTTCAGGAAAGGAAAACAAAGAACGAGTCAGACTTTCAGAACCAGTGTGAACATGGCGACTGAATGTTGTTCTTGACAGATTAAATTTTAGTTTTAGTTGTAGAGATACAGCACAGAAACAGGCCCTTCGGCCCAGCGGGTCCGCCCCGACCAGCGATCCACGCACATTAACACTATCCTACACACACTAGGGACAATTCTTACATTTGCCAAGCCAATTAACCAACAAACCCGTACGGCTTTGGAGTGTTGGAGTTAAATGGTGATTAATTATCAACAATTATTTTCAAAAATCACCAACATGAACCAAGTCGTGTGATAATTATAAAGTTATCATTATGTTTACCATGTTTTGTTTTTTTCTCACTGTGCCGATGAATTTGAATCAAAAACAACTGTTTGTACCGAAGGTAGACACAAATGAGATCAGACAGCAACTCTGGAGAAAAGGAATATAGGTGATGTTTCGGGTCGAGACCCTTCCGTCAGCTTTCTTGGCATACTTGTTCATGTTTTATTTAACCCAGTTAACACTATGTATTTCTGCCCACTAAAAATGTAAAACTATAGTTAACATTCAGGGAAGCTTTTTTTCTTGTTTATGGAACCAATCATACCTCTATTTCTGGTGTCTTGACTGTAAGGAAGTGGATCATCAACTTTATTCTTTCCACCATTAAGTGTTTCTTGCAATATAGCGGCCATTAATAGTTTCACAGCACTCATCCCATGCAATAGGTGATCCATGTACATATCTCTCACTTTGGGTGATTCTGTCCCAGTTATACCATCATGATGTTGTACCTAGTGTAGAAGTGGTTACATTTCGATTAAATAAAACAGAAATGTGATTTTTAATGAAAAATATACCATTTACCATTTTTTTAAATTTCATGCTAGGAAATTCTGCAATCTGTGCAACTCATTGCCACAGATGGCTGTGGAGGCATTGTCAGTGGACATATTTAAAGCAGAGATAGACAAGTTCTTGATTAGCACTGGTGTCAAGGGTTATAGGGAGAAGGCAGGAAAATGGGATTAGGAGGCAGAGATCAGCCATGATTGAATGGCAGAGTAGACTCGATGGGTCAAATGGCCTATTTCTATTCCTATAACTTGGGAACCCACAGCCAGTGATGCTTTCATATGATCTTACACTCAGCTGCTTCAGGCTGTAGCAGTTCAATACTAACACCCCCTATCCTGTAAGACACTTTCCAATATCCGGTGACTTAACTTGTGCATTGCTTGGCAAAGTACTGAATCCCACGATCATAACTTTGAGCATTCAGATGACGCAGTTTAACTGTTGTTGAAAATCAAATTATAATAATCTTATCACATCACTGTTTTCACTAGAAATGAAATGAATGATTATTTATTGTCACATGTGACATGTCACAGTGAGATTATTTGTTTTGCATACACAAGTACGCAAAGAGTTGCCACAAATAGGGAACCAACAGTTACAAAGTATTCCGCTTAGTCCCCAATGTCCCTCACTTTGTTCAAACACACATATCAATGCATTTTCCGAAAATTTACAGTTAAAAGATGGTAGCAAAGTACCATAAGTTTGCAAATGACATGTCATTTGAATCTCAATTCAATTAGCACCTAGTAATTAACTAAGCACTCATTATCTTCTATGCTATCATTTGACTGCACCTACACTATATAATTAAAGTAGTTTGTGAAAACAGGCAAGTGTAACAGTTACATGGCATTAAAACACAATTTGTATTGTATTGTTTAAAATACATTTAGACAGGTACATGGATTGGAAAGGTTTAGAAGGATAAGGCCCAAACGCGGGAAGGTGGGAATAGCGTAGATGTGGCATTTTGGTTGGCATGGGTAAATTGGGTCAAAGGGCATGTTTTCATGCTCTATGGCTATGTTTCACACAGTAATTTTCTTTGAAGCACTGGCATATTTTCACAGTCTTCCATATTCCTTAAGAAAAGTTAGCATTCCTCTTCTCAAAAGATCATGAATCAAGTTATTTCCCATCAATGGGAATGCCAGTGTGATTAATTTGAGAAGGGTTCCGACCTAAATTGTAGTCTGTTCATTCCCTCCTTAGATTCTGCCTGAGCTGCTGAGTTCCTCCAGCACTTTGTCTTCTGCTCAAGATTCCAGAGTCTGCAGTTCCATGAGTCATTATTTCACATCAATCTCTTTGATGAAACATATCTAATTTTGGTCATATTAAATATGTCCCGCTTGATAGCAAATGAGAAAAAATACTGAGGTGGAAATTCAATTATTGGACTTTAGACTAAAGATACAATGTGTAGACAGACCCTACGGCCCACAGAGTTCGCACCGACCAGCGATCACCCCGTACACACTACCACTATCCTACACACTAGGGACAATTTACAATTCACAGAAGCCAATTAACCAACAAACCCGCATGCCTTTGGTATGTGGGAGGGAACTGGAGCACCTGGAGAAAATCTACGTGGTCACAGAGTCAGGATGTGTAGTCTGTTCATTCCCTCCTTAGATTCTGCCTGAGCTGCTGAGTTCCTCCAGCTACGGGTCTCTGACGGGTCTCTGACACTACGTAAGGCAGCAAATCTACTACTTACTGGATACACAAATAGTAGCAAATGCATGTTGAGTCCTGCTTTTAAAATAAGTTACAATAATGCACAATCTGTGTATGTGATTTACGCTGCACTTCTGCCTCACAGCTTGCCACAAGTTTAGTTTAGAGATGCAGCGCAGAAACAGGCCCTTCGGCCCACCGAGTCCGCGCCGACCAGCGACCCCCGTACACTACACTATCCGACACACGAGGAACAATTTACAATCTTTACCAAAGCCAATTAACCTGCAAACATGTACATCTTTGGAGTGTGGGAAGAAACCTGGCGAAAGCCCAAGCTGTCACAGGGAGAACGTACAAACCACATACAAACAGCACCCGTAGTCAGGATCAAACCAGGGTCACTGGCTCCGTAAGACACCAACTGTACCGCTGTGCCACCCCAGTTGGACTATATTTTTTTTTAAAGTGATGCATTTGGAATATGTACATCCCAAGAAAATACTGTAATAATACTGTACCTCTGATACTGCCCACCTCAGTTGCTGAATTTTCTCAAGAGCCCATAATTTATCAATAGATCCCAATGGGTATCTCAAGAGATACAAAGTGAAAAGAGATTCGCAAGCATAAAGGAAAGAATTTGCTCCCCGGGCCATTCCTTTAAGTATGTTCCGAGAGGCATAAAATCCAGACCAGGCCTGAAATGGTTCTGAAATCAGACAGGTAAAATATGTCAACTTTATCCATTGCCAGTAAAAATATGTACATGCTTTCTGGTAAAGTTTTAATTTACAACGTGGAAACAATTCATCGATATTGTGTATCAATTGACAAATAAAAATGTAATTATGAAAACAAAATGTTCAGGGTAGTGCATTATTTCTACTGTAACACACTATGTTTGGCAAATGGTTACAATCTTAGCTCTTTCATACAGTGTGAATGAGGAGAAACAACCCACTTATTCACAGGAAGCACGTGAACTTGGGAATAACAAGCGTCATATACTTATCTCAAGAACAAATCAAGTATTTTCAAGTGGGTCAAGGAAGACAACTCTTGGGGCCAACATTTTGATGTTGGGTTGACACAAGCCAAATCTATTTGGTGTTTTGATTATATGTTTATCTACAAGTAGGGATAGAGCGCGCATAGGAGGTTCGATCCTGAACACTGATGCTGTCTGTTTGAAGATTGTATGTACTCCCTGTGACTGTGTGAGTTTCCCCCAGATCCTCTGGTTTCCTCCCTCGTCCTAAAAGACTGTTGACCGGTTAATTGGCTGCTGTGAATTATTCCTTGAGATAGAATCTGGGAGGAGTCAATGGGAATGTGGGGGAAGTAGGTTACAAGGAAATATGTCGAAGAATGACACCGCTCCATGAGCCAACATAAATTTGATGAGTCAAAATGGCCTCCTTCCATTCAAACGGTAACATCCTAGTCTTGTTTATCTTTAGTTGTATGGACTATCTGGACATTGCACTACACTAACAACTC
This sequence comes from Okamejei kenojei, assembly GCA_035221665.1. Classification (NCBI taxonomy): domain Eukaryota; kingdom Metazoa; phylum Chordata; class Chondrichthyes; order Rajiformes; family Rajidae; genus Okamejei; species Okamejei kenojei. The sequence continues at coordinate 45,697,552 of CM069131.1, forward strand.
ATCTGTGTGCGTCAATGAGAAGCAAAAAGAAAATTAACACTCTGCAAAGTTACAGTTTTACATCCTTCCCTTTGCTGGAGCTTGTATACCTGTTGGACCAATATGGCACCAGGCATATATCGAATAATCCCTACTTCCTCCACAGGACCTAGTAGCTGTTTTCATAACTGCAACAACTATGTACTTTGAACCACGATGGGAAATGAAATAGTAAAGAGCAAGAATGCTGACATTTAGAAAAGTGAATGCTTAACCAATTAACCACTTGGTTTGGCAACTGCTCGGTCCTAAGTTGTGGATGCAGTCCAATCCACCACACCAACCAGCCTTCCCTCCCCATCCACTCAATCTACATGCCATTCTGCCTCAGGAAAGCAGCCAACATATTCAAGGACCACTAATGCCTCGTTCATTCCATCTTCAGGCAAGGTATAAAAGCAGGAAAGCAAGTACCACGAGATTAAGGAACAGCTTCTTCTCTGCTTTATTGGACTATTGAACGGAACTCTCAAAAGCCAAGAGTGTAGTCCCGATCTCCTAACCTACCTCATTGTAGCCCTTGCACTTGTTTTCTTTATCTCTTAGTTAGTTCTCTTACTTAGTTCTCGCTATTACAAATTGCTGGTGCTGAGAGGGCGCAACTGCTCCCTCTGCAGGAATTAGCGGGGTTCAGCAACAGCATCACACAGCAAGAACAACTCTTATGTAGGAAGGAACTGCCGATGCTGGTTTAAACCGAACATAGACACAAAATGCTGGAGTAACTCAGCGTCCGAAGAAGGATCCCGACCGCCTATCCATGTTCTCCAGAGTTGCTGCCTGATCCACTGAGTTTCTCCAGAACATTGTGTTGTAAACTTCAGGTCGTTGCTACATTTGATATGTTATATGATTATCCACAATAATATTACATATTACATACAGACTTAAAAATAATTTTTTTCCTCCAATATTTGTACCTGATGAATAAGGAAGAAAGTCACGACTCTTTCGGGTGTCCCAAGTCAGGTTTGCATTGTGAACCGCCTGAAAATATTCACTCAATGTTGCATACTGTACTGTAACTCCAAATTCACGTCTATGTTGGTTGACATAATCCATTAATGGGTCCATATTCTCAAATTGCAGGGAGGCATTAAAAAACTGCTTGTCACAGCCCTACAATCAAAACAAAGGCAAAGAAAAAATAAGCGGTCTCACATAAACTGACAGCATCATTTGATGAAGCAGAAACTTGTACATCTAAACAGGACTAGGTGTGGAGAAGGTTTCCGAGGATGTTGGCAGGACCTGGGGGACCGAGCTGCAGGGAGAGGATGGGCAGACTAGGATTTTATTCCTTGAAACGCAGGTGGCTGAAGTGTGATCTTATGAACTTATCTTACAGAGGTGTGCATAAAACCATAAGGGGAATAAATAGGGTGAACGTTCAGAGTCTTTTTCCAGGGTATGAGGAATCAAGAACTCGAGGACATAGGTTTAAGGTGAATGATTTAATCGGTACCTGACAGGCAACATTTTTTCACCGAGGGTGGTGGGTATATTGAATGAGCTGCCAGAGGAGGTGGATGAGGAAGGAACAATAACAATATTTAATAGACATTCAGGCAGGTAGATGGATAAGAAAGGTTTAGAGGGATAAGGACCAAATGTGGACAAATGGGACTATCTTAGATTGGCACCTAGTTTGGCATGGACCGGTTGGACCAAAGGTCCTGTTTCTGTGCTGTATCACTCTATGACTTTAATTTTTTACAGCCTAATGAGCAAGTGGGATTGCTGTTGTGATGTTAATGTAGACGAGGTGGAAATGCAAAGCCAGAGTAAGCTTTCAAGAAAACCCTACGCAAGGCGGGTGGTGAAAGATTGGGATGGCAGGTGCAAAGGTGAGGCCATTGTAGTGGAAGGAACAACTGTTGGTGGTGAAAATATAAAAGCGTAAGCCAGAAGCAGTGGGCTAAAGGTGCATGCGACGACATTTAACTGCAAGAAATTATTAATATAGAACCATGGAAGATGACAATAATGACTATGAATTTCACATGCAGGTCCTCCTCAGGATATGACAGGACTATGTTCCTGCTCACTGTTTGTAACCCGGAGAGTTCGTAAGTCGGGATGGCGGCCACACACCAAGTTCCCACACGACAGCTGCCCTGCAGCAGCCAGCAAAGCCATCCTGCTGGTCTCCCAAACACTCACCCGTATGCGCAGTCTGTACATATGTTGTATTAACATAGAACATATCACAGTACAGCACAAGAAGAGGCCCTTGGCCCACAATGTTTGTGCCAAACATGATGCCAAATTAAACTGATCTCTTCTGCCTGTACATGATCCATATCCCTGTATTCACTGTGCTTACATGTGCCTATCTAAAAGCCTGTTAAACGCCACTGTCGTATCTGCCTCCACCACCAACCCTAGCTGTGCGATCCAGGCCCCAACATTGTTAATAAGTTGTGGAGGAATGTACCAGGGCACAAATGAGATGGCAAAGACGGGGAACGGACATAGGTGGTTGTGGTCATTTAGAGATGACCGTTTAGAGATGGTCAGTTAGAGATGCCGTTTACAATGGTTGTCCATTGGCTTACCAAGAGCAAAATATGAACTCCTGCAGGAACTCTGAGGGTCAGGCAGCATCCGTGAAGGCAAAGGCATCATCGACATTCAGGATGGAACCGGGTGAAGAGGGAGATGATGGACTGATGTAGCCAGCTGGGGGTGGGCTGAAGGCAGCAGGCAGTGGCTGCCAGATTATAGGGAGAGGAAAGAAGAGGGACACATGGAGCCAAGTAGGCGAAGGTAACGATGGAGGAATAGACAGAGGCTGGAAAGTGACCAAAGAATCATTTTATGTTCAAGTACAGTGAAAGGAGAGACAAGGAGATGTTGGAAATATCTTGGCTATGGAAAGATATAGCACAGGAACAGCACAGAAGATAATTTTTCCCCATGTCTATCAAACTGTACAACTCCTCCCCTGTCTGTCATGGGTAGACTGACTCCCACACCCCCATCTTTGCACATCCTGGACTGTTTCCACTCAATAATTTAATTTCATGTTTGTTACATATTTACATATTTGAAATAATTTAATTTCTATGTTTGTTACATATTTGCTGCAATAACTGATCACTTTTGTTATTATTGTTGTTGTTACAATGCCTTGTAACTGTATCTTGGTTGGCAGACCAATTTTGCTCCGGGATACATAACATTGTATCGTATTGTATGCTCTTGGATGAAGACGTGGAAGTTGAACTCAAACCTTGTATTACACCAACGTTTCTCTACTGGACTTAAACTAGATGTGACAGCTTGGCTGACAGAAGAGTCAACACAGTAGGTGTAAAGGACTTTAATAGGAACCAAAACAGCCTCCCTCAGTTTTCTGACATTTAGTGAGCGGAAGTCACAATTCATCATGTTTTGTCAGACACTGTTTCAACAATTGAGTGATTCAAAGTTGAAAATGTCAACATAACATTTGTGAGAATGACTGTTTAACACCGAGAAGGTGGAAACCAGACGACAGAAATTAGAGTTGGGTGGAAAAGGAAAGAATTACACTTCCTCAGTTACTTCAACGGCCTCCCTCCCATCGCAAGGTCAGAAGTGGGGATGTTCAATTCATTTCACAACTCTTCACCGAATGAGACACCACACGCCTGCATGCAGCAAGGTCTTGGACAACATTCAGGTACAGGCTGACAAAGTGGCAGTCACGTCCAACAAGGCAGAGTCAAACTACTTGTCCTTAGCAAGGCAAGGCCTCGGTAAGGCCAGCAGCATAATCAAGGACGAGTCACGCCCTGGCCACTCCCTCTTCTCCCCTCTCCCATCAGACAAAAGGTATAGAAGTGTGAATACGCACACCTCCAGATTCAGGGACAGTTTCTTCACAGCTATTATCAGGCAACTGAACCATCCTACCGCAACCAAAGAGCAGTGCTGAACTACTATCTACCTCATTGGTGACCGTCGGACTATCTTTGATTGGACTTTGCTGGCTTTACCTTGCACTAAACGTTATTCCCTTATCATGGATCTATACACTGTAAATGGCTCAATTGTGTAATTTTGTATTGTCTTTCCGCTGACTGGATATCGAGCAACTAATGTTTTTTGCTGTACCTCGGTACACGTGACAATAAACTAAACTGAACTTAGCAATCAAAAGCAATAATCGTTTAAGGGTCCCCACCAGCAATATCCTCGGGGTCATTTAACTGGACCAGCTAGATAAATACAGTGGGTGCAAGTACACACCAAAAACTGTGTATCCTTCAGTGAATGACTCTCCTCCAGATACCCCCAGGCCTTTCCACCACATAAAATACACTCTACTCTCCAGTGATCTGGATAGGTGTGTTACTAACATGTCACAAAAAGCTCAACCTTAGGCAATCAATCAATCAATCAATGTTTTATTCATCGCATGCACAACAAAGCTAGAAGCTCCGCAACAGTCCGCGGGCCAGCGATCACAGCACTCCCCTCTGGTGACCCCGGCAAGGGCTCGCTTGCTCCGTGACGAAAAAATCACGCTGCGCCCGCTGCTGAAACTCCGGGCCCAACTCTGGGAAAGGCCGCTCCGATCCATGGTGTTAGGCCACGAGGGAGGCGACATGGAAAAAGTCGCCTCTCCATGGAGGAGGCGACCAAAAGCGGTTCCCCCTTACCCCCCCCCCCCCCCCCCCACTCACCACCCCCCACACAAGACACCAAGAGACATTAAAACATACATTTGGACACACTAACAAAAATGACTAACACGCTGCTGGCAGGGCAGCCGTCTCGCAGCGCCCCCACCGCCACGCAGGACCAAGCAGTCCACTTTGTTGACAACCCAATCAAACACTCTAAAGACTCTCTCCCTCCATATGCTGCAGCATATGTCTTTTACAAAATGCTCTGAAGTCCTTCATCAACACGACTCTGACAGCTTCTCCCAAACTTTCAATCCCTGACCACCAACGTGGACAAGAGCAGCAAATGCAGGGAACTCCAACAACTGCATGTTCCCCTCCAAGCCAAACAGCATCCTGACTTAGAAATATGTAGTCTGTCCTTCATTAGAACAGAGAATAGTATAGCATAGGAACAGGCCCTCAGTCCACAGTGTCTATGCCAAACATGATCCCAAGTTAAACTAATCACCTCTGTCTGCATGTGATCCAAATCCCTCCATTCCCTGCATACCTATGTGCCTATCGAAAAGGGTCATGTGCCACTAGAGTATCTACTTCCCCCAGCACCCCTGGTAGTACGTTCCAGGCACCCAGCACTCTCTGCAAAAAAACCTTGCTCCTCACACCTACTTAAACTCTGTCCGTCTCACCTTAAAGCTCTGCTCTTCAGTCTTCGGCATTTCCACCCTGGGAAGAAGATTCTGCCTGTCTATCCTATATGTGTTTCTCATAACGTTATTTAATTCTATCAGATCCCCCCTCATCCTTTGACACTCCAGAGAAAATAATCTAGGTTTGTCCATAAAGCAAAACACGGACGGTGTTTTGGTCGGCACGGACTGGAAGGGCCGAGAGGGCCTGTTTACGTGCTGTAATTGTTATATGGTTAAAACGCTGAAGGAACTCAGCGTGTCAGGCAGCATCTTTGGAGAGAATGGATAGACAATGTTTCAGGCTGTGGCCCTTCATCAGACTGATGGAGTAAAAGGGAAAAGAGACGTGAACTGCCAAGCTGGAAAAGGCATGTGAACTGCTAAGGACAAAGTCATGCTGATTGGCCCAAATAATCTCCTTTTCTTCTAAATGTGAATAAATTGTATCCTGAAAAGTTCTCTCTAACAGCTTCCTCCCTTCTTCCCATCTGAAACAAAGGAACAACAACAACTATTTTCTAGTCCTCCGGGTTCTTGGCTAGAGAGAGATAGCCCCCTTGCAATCTCCTTTCTTGCCTTTTTCAATAATGTGGGATATATCCGAGAGGCCCTGGGGAGCTACCCACCAAAGACTTTTCAAGAAATCCAACACGACATCCCTCTTGATTTTAAACTGCCCAAGTATAGCAGCATACCCCACACATCTCAATATTTGCCATGCCCTTTAACAAAATTGTTTAGTATCTTGCCTACATTCACTGATTCGAAGCATACATTCCCTCCTCTATTCTTGAGTTGTCTTACTTTATTTCCAGTTACCTTCTTGTTTTTAATATTATGCATGAAAAGAATGTAATTAATATGACTTGCTAAGGACATTTCATGCCTCTTTTTGACCTTTAGAAATTCTCTGCTTGAGTTCTTTCCTGCTTGTTTTATAATCCTTAAAGGTCATATCTGATTTCATCTTCCGAAACCTTACACATGCTTCCTTTTCCTTTTTGACCAAATTTACAACCTTCTTGGTCATCCAAGGTTCCCTTACCATGTCATCCTCACCCTCCTCTTCTCAGGAACATGCCAGTCTGGAATTCTGATCAGATGGACTTTCAATGACTCTCGCATGTTAGATGTGGACTTGCCTAATAACAACTGCTCCCAATTTACTCTCCCTAGCTCCTGCCCATTAAATGTTGTAAACCGGTTTACCCCAATTTAATACTTTCCCCCATGGTCCAAACATCTTCATTAACATCTGTCTTTAAACTTATGGAGAATGAGAAAGCTTTCTCAAAAATCAATGCCCTTCCATTGATACACCAGTCACCTGGTCAGACTTGTTTCCCAATACAACTTCTGGTAAGGCCTCTCCTAGAGTTGGACTGCCCACATACAGTTTTAAGAAACACTCTGTCACTGGGCTTAAATCTGTGAACTCTCTGTCCGGTAGCCCTGTGGGAGAGTACTTTCACCAGAAGGGCGGCAATGCTTCCACGAGGTAGCATCCTACCCTCTTCTCAAAGGTAATATGGGATGGAGAATAAATCTGCCCTCTCCAGTTGTGCCGCAGTCCCAGAACCAAATAAAAATCAAAGAACTACCTGCATTACATACATGAAATACATTTCTCACTGGTTACAATTTATTCAATTGTATTAAACATTCTGATCCAAATCTATAAATAAGTCACAATGCAACTGACTGCACACCAAATACACATGAATTATTCAGCATTTTGAAATAACATTAATCTCGTTTTTATATTGCAGTACTTACCCATGGCCACAGAACATGATTGGATTTGAACCAAGCTGCTCTCTGCTTTATGTTTGCTACCATGGTCTCAGCATAGGCTCGAATTGTTTGACTGGTCACTGGGAGACTCATATTAGGATAAATTCCATCTTTCGGTGGGTCAGGAAAAACAGCAACTCCATTCCAAAAAAACCCAGATCTAAAACCACAGCAAAAAAAAAGTTATATAATCCTTCTCTCTGAATTGATCAACAGTAAAATATTCACCTTCGTCTGAACGACAAGACCACATAACACCGCACATGTTAAACTACATAAACAATGAGTATCATGGCTGTTTATTGTGTAATCAGCGCACTGCAATTGCAACAAAGCACAATCACAACCATTGTTGCAGAATGCCATGGTTTGGCAACAATCAAGTCAAAAAGGATGGGTTGCTAGTGCTAATGCATAATGACTACAGCAGAAGGACATGAACTGCCCAGAGCGGTGGTCAATGGCAAATCAAAAACAGGAAGCAATGATGCCATGTAGAATAACAGCTAAATTATTAGCTGGAGACACAATTTACCATGGGCTTTCTATAAATTACAACATGAACGGTTACAAGTCAAGCGCAAAAATATTGGAACAAAGAACTGCAGATGCGAGTTTATATCAAAGTTTAGTTTAATGGGACAGGACGTTTAGTTAAATGGAAACAGGCCCTTCTGCCCACTGAGTCCTTGCCGACCAGCGATCAGCAGTACACTATTTCACTCCCACACACTGGGGACAATTTACAGAAGCCAATTAACCTACAAACCTGCACCAGAGCACCCAGAGAAAACCCGCGTAGTCACAGGGAGAACGTACAAACTCCTTGCGGAGAGCGCCCATGGTCAGGATTGAACTCGGGGTCTCTGGCGCTGTGAGGCAGCAACTCTACCGCCGTGCCACTACGCCCACCAAAAACCTCGCAGTAAGTATCCAATAGCATTTAGTGATTGGCTTTCTGACAGGATTTAATGTTTGAGTGATCACAAATATCCTGTTGAGTTATCCCAACATCTTGTGTCTATCAGAAGTGTGGGAATTTGGTGCAAGCCTTGGTGAAGAATTCAGCTGAAGGATACAAAACATTTGCCGAGAAAATATTTCAAGAGCAGAATAGAGCACCACAACATTAAATTCTGTCAGAAAGCCAATCATTAAATGCCATTGGATATAAACCGTTCACAAAATTACTTTGGAAGCTTCACCCAAATTTACAACTGTGCCCCGAGTGGTCACAATGACCAAGTGTGCACAGATGGCACATTCTTGGACATTCAGTTTCAAATGAGTGCCTCTCAGATAACCTGCAATAATCATGCAGAAAGTGTAGGAAGGAACTGAAGAAGGGCTTCGGCCCGAAACGTTGCCTATTTCCTTCGCTCCATAGATGCTGCCGCACCCGCTGAGGTTCTCCAGCACTTTTGCCTACCAAGGAACTGCAGATGCTAGTTTAAACCAAAGGTAGACACAAAAAGCTGGAGTAACTCAGCAGGACAGGCAGCATCTTTGGAGAGAAGGAATGAACCTTCAGGGTCTCAACTGGAAACGTCACCCATTCCTTCTCTCCAGAGATGCTGCCTGTCCCGCTGTGTTAATCCAGCTTTTTGTGTCTATAATCATGCAGTAGGCAGTCCTTGACAGAGACTGCATACTTAAGGAGATCTGTCTGATAAGTCTGAGCCAGTGAATCCTGGAGCCACCTGTTGGGAGATCACCAACTTCCCCGACGACCATATGTGGTCCCAATAGTAACATCTGCAGGAGAAGTTAATCTCCACCCTATCAATATCTACTACAACACTAATCTACCATCAAAGTGAATATCCTCCTTACTCTCAGATTTACAGGAATTTAACAGTGATACAAATTCTCAGTTTGAGCTGCTGTTAGAAAATGCCAATGGGGCAGCTGATTTTTCAGATTTTATCTGTTCTACAATATCATCTTTGACTTGTCTATTGGGCTTTCATTTAATTTGGACTCAATAGAGCAAAAAAGATTTTGGATCAAAGATAAATCAAACACCAATGACTATTGAACTGGCTGCGAATTCTGTAGCAAGACATAGCTGAGCTGTTGCAGACTCAATATCAATGCATAATTTATTCACTACTTTCTTATAAGCGCTGGGAAGGAAAACAAAAGTTAAACCCATATCGCACCATTTTGATTTCCACATTCAAGTCCAATGACAGGCAGTTTTGTTTCATTATACAGTGCAATATTTAATTAAACACCACACACTTGCTCATTTTGATTATCGTAGTGAAAGTTACACTATTACCTGTTGGAAAATGGCAGGAAAGCAGGAACACAATAGCTGTATTGGTCCATAGTATGAGTGAAGATCTCCTGCTGCTCTGCCAAGGATGGAGAACCTTGCCACACAAACTGAAGTTTCTGTATGGTTGGGGAAAAGCAGGGAGGGAAAAGTAGGTCAGAGACATGGTATTGCTCATCAGGATATCTATATGAAAAAAGAGAAAAAAAATAATTCTTCTGAAGGTAGCATGCATTCTTATAAATTGCCCCATCATCTAAAATGCAACAGAAAGAGGGATACATGAGCAATTATTCAATCTCTCATCAATGTTCTTGGCTGGAGCTTCGGACGTAGGCTCTGTTCCATGTGCGTGAATATATATCCACAATATCATGGTATTCTACCCAGGAACAGAATCAGCATGGTCTTAGCAGTTACCCAAGCTACCCGACCTATGCAAGATTTACATCCAGCAGACCCTTGCACAAGTCAGATGTTACGCAAGTCAAAATGGAAGTGCACACACTTAAATTTACTCTTTGCACTACGAATGCAAGTGTGCTGGACAGCAGACACTGTACATCTAAAGAATGAAACGTTAGCTAATCTGACATTGTGGAAATACTTAAACTATTTAGTGGGCACATTATCTTATTTAAAAAAAATTATTCTTGTTTCAATCCTAAATTTAAACTTTCAATGCAAGTTATTGGCCATTTTAGACCATGTTTTACACATTCGCTATGTGGAACTGTTGATAAATAAATTCAGTTCATGCTGTTGAGCCTGCAAAATTTGATTTGCAAACCTACCTAAAAAGTGAGTTTGCCAATTAAAAATAACTTCCAACAATGCCAAAGAATGTTGTCACCACAAGTGACAGGTACAGCTGCAGTCAATTGTCAGAGAACTGGAGGAAAGTCTACATTTACAAAGCTAAGTGCAAAGTATCAAATGTGAATTCAAGGGGATTACCGTCTTTCAGTTCTTCTGGGGGTCGAGGATGGACCGGGTGCGACACGCCACAATGCACAAGACGGCAGACTACGGGGGTAAAAGCGTGCCCAACGTCGCACTCACCCTGAAGGCCACCTTCGTGTGTGGCTGCATCAGGCAGAGTGTAGAGCCAAGGCACGTGATCCTCAAGTGTCACTACCTGCTGAGGTTCTACCTGTCCCCAGTGTTGCGAAGGATGGGCCGGGCGCAGATGCCACGCAATGTGCCAGTCAGCTGGACATCGCAGCACCATCTGTCGTCCGTGGAAAGGTTCTTCCGGATCAACACCTTTGACCACAAATACATTGGGCAGTGGTCAGCATGGAAGGTCCTGCAGGCACTGCAAGGAAATTACTCTATGGATTCTGTGGCGTGGTTCCCAGAGCAGACTGCCCAGCTTGTCTGGCGAAATGCTTCATCGCCAGAACTCACCAACAAGCACCAAGACCTGGTTTAGCTGACGGTGAGGGGAGCCCTCCCAGTCAGATCCTTCCTGCAACTTCGGAACCTCACTACCAGCGCACGCTGCCCTCGGGACGGCTTCTATGGAAAGGAGACGGTTGCCCAACTCTTTGCAGTGTGGATTTGCCAAGAAACTCTGGAGAGGTATGTCACGAGTGGCAAGGGTGGGGGATAAATGTGTGTAATTTGTGCAAGGTGTGTAAACAGTATTGTATAGCCTTCGAAAATGTCAGATACATTTTTTGCATGGTTCCTGTATTGTATATATTTATTACTTGAATCAAGTCTATTTTGAAATTAAAGAAAAATAATTCATGCTGCCACAGATCGTTTAATAATGAGTTACCACAATTTTACTTCGGAGTCACGTGAGTGACTACGTGAAGACCCCGCCAGCCCGCATGTGCGTCATTACGTCTTACGCTTGGCGCACGACTGGCTGGCAGGCGCGCTTCTCCTCCAGCGGTAAGTTTAAAACCTGAAGGTAAGTCTCAAACTTAATTTCAGGCTGTGTTTTGTCTTTGCAGGAAGCTCGCTACAGAGCTCCTGCTGGATGTCGTTCCGGGGAATCCCGACTCTGCGAGGGGAACCCAGCTCGGGGACATCCGGCTGCGGAGACCGTGGGGTATTCCCGGCTCCGTGAGGGGATCCCAGCTCGGGGCAACCCCGAAGCGGAGACTGCGGGAAATCCCTGCTCTGTGAGGGGAACTCAGCTCGAGAACAACCCAGCTGCGGAGGCCGTGGGGCAGCGAGGGAAAACCTGGCCATGGAGACTACTGGCTGTGGAAGCCACGGGGTATCCTGGCCCCGTGGGAAATGCTGGCTCGGCAGGCCGGTGAACGTTGGACAAGTCCGGCCAGGAGGAGTCACCTCCTGCAGTGCGAGCGTATTTCCGGACAGAGCATCTCATGGGAGAGATGCCCCACCTGTTACTCCAAGGTATGGAGGAATATCGGCGCGGGTCTCGGAGGCCCGCGGCAGCGCCTGGTGCAGGGCTGTTATATATCTCCCTCTCTGAGGAGGGGAGTTAGGCAGTCGCAGTTCAGTGGTATGTCGTGAGGGAACATCCCACGACATGCCAGCTGCGTGAAGAAGAAAAAGGGGATTTCCACTCCATGGGCACGTCCTAGAACGTTTACCCAGGTGGAGCAAGGATGTGTCCGCAGGGAATTCATCCCACTGAGGAGATGCTCCTCATATGGTCCACGGACGTGGCCATATCAGCGCAGGTCTTGTCGGGGACCTGCAGCAGCACCTGTGGCAGGGCTGCATTATATCTCCCTCTCTGAGGAGAGGAACGTGGGCAGTCAGTGTGTGACTGACTCCAAATTCCGAAGCATGTCCGTGGAACATACTGGAGGGCATGCATGGGATCAACAATTCTGTCGTGGCTTCAAGGTGGTACCCACAAATACGGAGGAGCCGCTGCAAGGAAGAGCTGGCCTCCAGCCTATGGCAGAAAACTGGAGTTTGGTAAGCATTACAGGTACAAAGTGGCGGCAGTGAACAATGCTATCTGGGCAGACTATGGATCGCGAGGCCAGCGATGTCCAGCCACCGAATCTTCCTCTTGGAGAAAAGCCTCACCTATGCGGCGACTACACCCCAACGCCACCGTCGGCAGTGAGTAGTTCACTGGAGCTGGTAGCAGCTTGATAGCTGATTCTCTGGGCAGAGACTTTAGGCCAATGCCCAAGCCGGCCCTCGGGGGGGGGGGGGGATATGCAATCCACGCACTCCAGTAGTCCTATCCTCCAAATTCAAGGATGGAGTCAGAACCCGAGGACGGAAGCTGAACTCACATCAGGAGCCTTTTGGCCAACGGTGACCATAAGACCAACGACAACCATGGAGGTAGGTGGGTCGAGTTCTTTCCGAAACACGGGGTGTGTGGACTAGTAACGTGTGGTAATAGGTTACACTGTTTTGCACGTATGTCGACGAATAACAGTTTGGGTATACTAACAGATATCTAAACAAGCAAAGGTGGATGATGTTGGGTCAACCGTGATTACTCACATTCACATGTGCAGTATAAATTCATTAATGGGAAACTTCGTTACTGTCTAATAACGGATATTGCATAGGATACTTTATGGCATGCATCGATCTCAAAGATGCATACTTTTCAGTTCCCATTCACTGGGTTCACTGTAGTCATTGGAAATTTAGCTGGGCAACGATGGCAGTTAAGTGTTGCAAAATGGGCTAACTTAGGCTCCCAGGTGGTTCACCAAATTAACAAGTCAGTGCTTGGGTTGCTCAAAGCTCAAGAATACACTTTTATGGCCTATCTGAATGATATTCTAAATTGCTGAATCTTGCCAAATTAACCTTTTTAGCCATAAAACTCATATTTGAGAATTGGGGTTTTGCATCCATCCAGTAAAATTTAAGTTGATACCAACTAGAGTTATAGATTGCAATGTACCTTTAACTATTAATTGTCTGTGACTCCGCCCTGGGGCTAGAGATGGTGGCCAGTGTAAATTGGCAATTTGGTGGTTGTTAAGTACCATGTAGGTTAATTTAATCAAAGCTATGCTGTTATCAGCTGAAGCTATAGTCACAATGATGGACAATCAATATTCAGCATTGCTCCAGCACTTTTGGTCACTTTTACCTTCAATTATGTTACAACTGTTGCTAGGGTTCAAAGATGGGGAATTACTATCCAATCTCTAGTCGCAGAGACGGATGGGATGTGCATGAGTTACCAGTCCATCAGTTATGTGGTATCAACTTCCTAATCACTAGGTGCATTCTATGGGTTAAAGGGTCATTGTGCGATTATGCATGTCTGCATGCCCAACTACAAGTAGACACACTACGGTGGTGGTATATTCTAATCACATGGTTCAATTATTCTAATATCCTGTGATAGTTACCTAACCTAATTTGACACAGGTGTAGCATCATCTAAATCAATGACAACACAATGAATGTTGGATCACAAAGTATTTAATGACATTATGCACTGATGGAACACCAAATATCGATTTATTTGCATCTAGTCTCAATCAACAGTGCAAGATCATTTGCCATTGCGGCCATTACCAGGGGCAGCGGCGATGGATGCATTCTCGCTACACTAGGGAGGAATGTTTGTTATGTCACTCTTCCATTTTGTCACCTCAGGCGGTGCTTGCTTGAAAACCAGCAAGACGCCGTCTCAGGCTTGATAATGCCTGACTGGCCTACACAGCCATGGGTCCTCCCATACTGCGGACGACAACACAGCCTTCGATGGCTATTCCCAAACACTAAATCTGCTGGTTTACCCCGTGACTGGGGCGAACAACCCTCTGCATGAGCGAATCAAGTTGTTGGGTTGCAGACTATGAGAAGACCGTCCTGGGGTACGGACTGTCAGATTGTACGGTGGATGTAATCACGGCGGCCTGAAGATGGTACCAAGGTACAGTGCATCTCCTATATCAAGGAATGAAGTAAGTGTCCTGTTTACAGTCCTATATATTGTATGACACGGGATGTATAACAGATGTCTTGGTATTCCTCTCAAAGCTATATTTCAAGAGAGATGGTGTATATGTAGTGCCTTGTTGTCATACTTCCTGCTGGGGTCGGGACACCACGCTGTCGGGTCTCGGCCTCTGATATCCAGATTTATGAAGGGTATCTTCAACTTCAAATTTCCCAGGCCCAGTTACTCAGAGATATGTGATGGTTATGTCCTGCTGACGCTGCGTCGCCGGTGGGCTCCAGCTACATTCCTGTCCTTCGTCTATTCAATTACCAGGTGCTTATCCTCTTGACACTGGGTTCAGCGCAATGGGCCAATCGTTGTCTAACTACGACTGGATAGGATGGGTACAGCTACAAAAATACATGATACTTTATGTTCATGACAGTCCTGCAGAGTAGACCGGGGGCATCGGGTCTCAAACTAGTTATGGCATACCCATGGACATTGGTTGTGGGTGTGGTCGCACATCTACAACAGTCACTAATAGGTACTAGGTTTTAGTGGGATCATACCACAGGGTACAGTTCTGGCAACAAGAGGCATTTTCAACAACAACTGCATTTTCTTGCATTGGATTTGTTGCAGAGAAGGCCACTTGAATGAGCTGGGATGAAGGGCTCGTAGTATGGTGGACAATTGAGCAAACTGAGTCTCAATTCTCTGGTGGCCCAATTCTCTCGGCTGAGAATAATAGATCATTTTATTGAAGGATATGAGATTGTGGGGGCTTGACAGCGTGAATGCTCCAAGGGTGCTTCCCTTGTTTGGAGTATAGAATTAAGGATCATATTCATCACAGCCAAGTTACTAGAATCTTTGAACTTTTATATTCTGAGTGCAATGGATATTGAGACACTAGATTTATTCAAGACTGAGATCAATTTTGAGACAATAAGGAAATCGATCAAGAATTGAACCCTAGACAAGATCACCCATGACCTTGAAGTTGGAGCAGACCTGAGGGACTATGGAACTTCTGCCTTTTATATCTAGTGTACATACAACACCAAATCCAGCCATGATCTTGTGCACAGTGACCACTTACCCAGTTTAGCCGTACCATTCAGATACTGGGGATTAAAAAAATCTGAGAAATTTCTAAAAGTTCAAAATCTAATGCAAATAATTAATGGAGCATTTGTCAAGGGATAATCTTCTAGTCATTCTAACAACTTTGTGATCACAAACAGCAGTTGGATTGAGAAACCGCAGATGCTGAAATCTTGAGCAAAAAACAAACTGCTGAAAGAACTAGTTAGGTTGAGTAGCACCTGTGGAGGGAGTGCACAGGCGACGTTTTGGATCAGGCTGATGAGAAGGTAGATTGAGATGTTCACACCATTACAACTGAACAGAATAACTGATCAAAATAGAGACAGGCACAGGTCAAGATCTGAATAATATTAGTAAGTTGGATTGTTCCTAAGATTTATTTTTTCTCTACCTCACCTTATTTTTCTGCATCATGTCCTTTTCATCATAGTCGATGCGGGAGATAAGATGAGCATTAAAACCGGCCAAAGCAAACACTGTGGGAGTGGTGGCTGAGGCACCAAAGGGATCGACATGCCAGGAAAACTGTGGTCTTTTTCCAAATGTTTCATACAGGAAACCATGCCCTTCTGCAAAGACATACGATCACATAAAAATCATGGAAATAAGAACAATAAAGCACATAATTGCAAGAAAAAACATGCTTTTGTTAACATGACTCTGGAACCATGGTCAATATGTACAGTAGTAGCTGTACTTAATTCCTGTAACTGACTCAATATCACCTCAATTGTCAACATAGGAGAACATTCGGGAGAATATCAAAGGCCTATTGATTAGGGTTTATTGATCAAACACAACAACATACTTTAGAGATAATATTCAGCTTTCAAAGTACTAGAGAAAAAAAAATCAAATCAATATTTTACTCAACCATAAACATTACATCGAACGTTATGGAGATTATATTTGGAAGATTGATTTGGAAAAGACAAGAACTAACCTGTGAGTTGCAAGATCTGAGAACTGAGTTCTGTTACTGCTTCATCATGCATGACTTGGCCTCCAATGATAAACTCCAAACGCCCCTCCTCCAGCAACTGATGCACCTGAAATTAATCCTCAGTACAACAATATATCTCGAGCAGGACAGAATAATAATAACAACAAAATTATTTAAATCACTTCACACTGGACTGAAAAGCGAAAACTGAAAAACTATTGTTCTTATTTCATCTACTGTTGTCGAGGCTTCTACCAAAATTATACAATAAAATTTCACCAATTAGCCCCCATAATTCAATAAAATTGACAAACAATTCCCAACTTTCAGGGCGATACAGACTCAGGGCTATGATATTGTTCATTATGTCAACAAATACATATTTATTCAAAAGTTACAATTGGATTAACTTTGGTTCTTGATTAAATAGTGCTGCTTTTGTGAACATTTGAGACTAATATTTATGATGTTCATCTTGTTTTTCCTCAGGTGGAAGGTTTATCTTTTTGACTATTTTATCCCTGTTCCAATGAGGTATATTTTATTCCTGCATTGTAGGTTTCTAAAGGGCCTGTCCCACTGTACGAGGTAATTCAAGAGTTCTCCCGAGTTTTCCCCTGATTCGAACTCGGAGAATGTCCGTAGCGGGTCCGTGGATGTCTCGTAGGTGGCTCGTACGAGTAAAAAGTAACAATTTTTTTTCATCACAAGTATTTTTTTACTCGTGGACATTTTCCACAATGTTGAAAAAACTTCACGAGTTTACCGGATTTCCCGAGTACCTACCGTTACTTGTACGAGCCACTACGAGACATCCACGAACTCCTACCGACCTGCTACAGACATTCCCCGAGTTCAAATCAGGGAAAAACTCGGGAGAACTCTTGAATTACCTCGTACAGTGGGACAGGCCCTTTACTATACTAATAAACATGTATTGGGAAACATTTAAAGTGTAGCTGCATAATATTGTTCCATTGGAGATCAGAAGTGTGAATGGTTTTTAAAACTGTTTGGCAAAGCCATATTGATCAGGGAGATCTCAAACTCAATCCCATTTCTATAATCAGCATCTCCAAACCAAAGGCAACACAGCTCTGGTATTTCCAAAACAAAGGCAACACAGCTCTAGTATTTCCAAACCAAAGGCAACACAGCTTTAGCATTTCCAAACCAAAGGTAACACTGCCTTAGCACTTCCAAACCAAAGGCAACACTGCTTTAGCATTTCCAAACCAAAGGCTACACAACTTTAGCATTTCCAAACCAAAGGCAACACAGCTTTGCATTTCCAAACTATATTTTCAAACCACATTAAGGGCACTGACAGGTCAGTAAAACCACTCACAGTTTAGTAGATATCTGTTCAGTGTCATTCACAGCTCAGACTGAGAGACGTGACCCTCTCAATCCCCCATCTTGCAGAGACTGACTGAGGCACTCAACACTTGCTTGTTTTATAATCCCTCCGGAAGGGGCGTGGCCTTAAGGAGAGAGAATCTCAACATTTTTTAAACCTCTTGTCCTGCACAGCGGAGGGGGACTCTGTGTACGATGGCCAAAAATCACAGCCATAAGTGGCAGTGTTTTATCTGAAATCAATATACAGAACACCAGGAAGTGGTCAAGATCAGACTTTTAGTAATATAGATTACAATTAAACACTCTTGACTCTCTCTCTCTCTCTCTCTCTCTCTCTCTCTCTCTCTCTTGATAATACCGCATCAGTGTGCCAACAACTTTAATTAATAATTCAACAAAATAAAGATAACAGGAAAGGGGAATTTAACATAATTTCCCTCCCTACAATAGAAGGGCAAGTGCTGTGGGTTTATTAACAATTTTTACATTTAGAATCTCCATTTCACATATTGACAAGTGGTCAGTTATTAAAATATGCTAATAAAGTTGCCAAATTCAGGTTTAATGTTGAAACAAGGAACTGCAGATGCTGATTTCCACACAAGGACACAAAATGCTGGAATAACTCAGCGGGCCAGGCAGCACCTCTGCTGAACATGGATAGGTGACCTTTTGGGTCAGGACTGTTAATCAGTATGAAGAAGGGTCCCGACTGAAATGTCTCTCCAGAGATGCTGCCTGACCCACTGAGTTACTCCAGCACTTGGTATATTTTTCAGATTAGATATTGCTCAGGAAGGTCAAGCAGCTGAAGTGTACTGAGAAGGGCCCAGATGAGAAGGTGAGTGCCTTTCCAGTATGTCTGAGTTAGTAGGTAGACAAGTGCTTTGTCCTGCACTTCGTCAATTAACTCCACATATCTGGAGAGAAGGAATGGGTGACGTTTCGGGTCTAGATCCTTCTTCAGACTGGTCTCGTCCCGAAACGTCACCCATTCCTTCTCTCCAGAGATGCTGCCTGTTCCGCTGAGTTACTCCAGTATTTTATGTCTATCTTCGATTTAAACAACCATCTGCAGTTCCTTCTTACACAACTCCACACATCTGTTCTCTTTCTCCATAATCTACCCCCTGGTCAAATGCTGCAGCCTACTACATACTGGAAAGGCACCTTCTCATCTGGGCCCTTCTCAGTACACTTCAGCTGCTTGACCTTCCTGAGCAACATCTAATCTGAAAAAGATACCAAGTGCTGGAGTAACTCAGTGGGTCAGGCAGCATCTCTGGAGAGACATTTCAGTCGGGACCCTTCTTCAGACTGATTAACAGTCCTGACGCAAAAGGTCACCTATCCATGTTCAGCAGAGGTGCTGCCTACTACCTATATAAGTATTGTCCACCTTGACTCCAACAGGTAAACACATGCATGGCGATGATGATGAGTGTTAGAGTTGCTGCATTGCAGTACCAGGGACCCGGGTTCAATCCTGACTATGAGTGCTCTCTGTACGGAGTTTATACATTCTCCCCATCACCTGCTTGAGTTTTCTGCGGGAGCTCCGGTTTCCTCCCACATTCCAAAGATGTACATGTTTGTAGGTTAATTGGCTTTGGTAGGAATTGTAAATTGTCCCTAATGTGTATGATAGTGTTAGTGTGCGGGGATCGCTGGTCGGCGCAGACTTGGTGAGCTGAAGGGCCTGTTTCCCCACTGTAAACTAAACTAAACACACAAACAAAAATCAGGTGAACGTCTTCAAATAAATTCAGCACGGCTTTTACCTGTACTCTTTATTACTAAAACATCATAAACTTCCCCAAAGCCCTACCCCTGTGGAAATCACAGCTATACAATAAATATATTCAGCACAACAATGGAAAGAGACAGAAACAAAGTTCCTGCGCCAATATTCACCCACGTTTCTGAAAATGAATGTCAAATGTGACTCAATACGTTTTACCCAGGCCTCTGGTGCTGTAAAGCAGCAACTCTGCAACTGTGCCACCTCATCACCAGTGCTCCCTTGTCTGAACTTCACTTTGTTTTTGTCAGATTTGACACTCATTTTATAATATAAAATCAGTGACGTACTTTCATCCCTCACCTTAAAGGGTGAAAGGGTAATAATAATAATAATTTCTTTAGGATTTAGTAATTATTTTAAAAGAGAAATAGGTAGTTGATTTTAAAAGAATAAACCATCTTTACAGATATGGGGATTGTGCAAAAGGGTGAAGGTTGACGAGTAATCCGCATGAGAAAAGATATCACAAGCCAAGGGTCACTGACTCTTGCCACAGAGTAGGGATCATTTGGCCCAATGTCTGTACCAGTTCTTTGAGAAAGCTTCCAACACACATCCCACACTCCCCCCACCCCACCCCCACCCTGGTGCCCTGCCATGCATCTCCCGCCCCATGGTGGAGTTTACAGTGACCTCTGGGCCTGTAATCGCTGGAGTTTAGAAGGATGAAGGGATATCTCATTGAAACCTACCGAACAATGAACAGCCTGGATAGAGAGGATGTGGAGAGATGGATGTGTTTCCAGTAGTGGGAATGTCGAGGGCCAGAGGGCGCAGTCTCAGAATTAAAGGACGCAGCTTCACAATAGAGAAGAGGAGGAGATTATCTTGCCAGAGGGTGGCGAATCTCTGAAATTCATTGCCACAGACGACCGTGGAGGCCAAGTCATTGGGTATTTTTAAAGCAGAGATTGCTAGGTTCTTGATTAGTATGGGTGTCAAATGCTACGGGTAGAAGATAGGTGAATGGGGTTGAGAGAGAAAAATAATTCAGCCATGATCAAATGGCGGAGCAGACTCGATGGGCCGAATGGCGTAATTCATCTCCTATGGCTTATGATCTCCTCTGGCTTATGATCTCCTCAACTGCCTTAGACCCCAAAGATCTTGGGTTCAAACAAGTGCTCCTTGACCGGGTAAAGAGAAAAGAACATTCAATATTTACAACGGGAAATAAGGAAATGTTTCCTATTACCTGCTCTTTTTGTTCATCAGTCACGACCTTATCCCACCAAAGTCGAAAGAACTCTTGTTCTACTGCAATAAATTTGCGATGCTTCTTCTTTACCAATTCTTCCACAACAGTGGTGTAAACATTGGCTGCATATGCATGCATGCTTTCCTGTTAAGAGATAACAAACTGCCTTAGAGGATGATTTTTTTTTTTTAAAGATTGTCCACCAGTAGCAGAAATAATCTTCCAAACATACCTTTCCAATGCACCAGTTACATTACCACAACCCAGAGAGTGAAACATATTCAGTGGGCCACTGAATACAAGTCAGACCAGCTTCAAAGTTGTCTTATTGACTCTCATTGTCTGTACTCATATTCACCTCGTACACAGCTAACAATGGTCTGTTTTCTTTATCATCGTTACTTTTTTTGCACATCTTTTATTCATTTGTTCAATATCTCTCCACGTCACGGTCTATATCTCTCGTTTCCCTTTCCCGACTCTCAGTCTGAAGAAGGGTCTCGACCTGAAACGTCACCTTTTCCTTTTCTCCAGGGACGCTGTCTGACCTGCTGGGTTACTCCAGCTTTTTGTGTCGATCACTGAATCACCTGCTGTGCCCACTGCAAATATCAAAGAAATCTAAGGGATTTATAATGATCTAATCTAATTTATAATGATCTAAAAATGTATATGATGAAGATTGGTCCTGCAAATACAACCAAAAGAATTATCCAAATGGCTGAACCTAGCTGCAAAACTAATCCTACAACTAAAGTAGGCTAACATGAGATGCTGAGTTACTCCAGCACATTGTGTCCTAATATGGACATCAATTTAAGAATCTTAAAATAAAACAAGATTAAGTATACGAGGAATTGGTGAAGCTGATCATTATTAGAATTTTGATGAGAATCTCATAGCTTAACATACACCACCCCAAGACTGGTCTTCACTTACAGGATTCCGCCCTCACCCAGTTTTTAAGATTTTTACAGAATGGAACAAAAATGTTCTATTGAAGTCCTTAATTTTGTGCTAAGAGTAAAAGATTCCAATGTCACACAAGGGAAAACTTTGCACTCAGTCACACACTGTCAAATTGAACATATGCAAAAAACCCAACCAAAATGAAAATAATTGCAGGTAAAATAAAAAGCTGAATATCCAGTATGGTGTGTGCCCTACCTTTTATTGCTCTGTTTTCATTAATATTTTCCTTAATTACTTCTTCACCAAAAAAAAAATCCTTTTTCTAGTGGGTCTACCCACCATTCAAAGCCAGACTGACTATTTCTCATCAACTCCCACTTTTCCAGGTGTAGGTTCATAAGTTCATAAGTGATTGGAGCAGAATTAGGATATTTGGCCCATCAAGTCTACTCTGCCATTCAATCATGGCTGATCTATCTCTCCCTCTCAACCCCATTCTCCTACCTGTTCCACAAAACTCGACTTCTGGACCAATAAAGAATCTGTCAATCTCCACCTTAAAAATATGCATTGACAGCCTCCACAGCCTTCTGTGGCAATGAATTCCACAGATTCACCACCCTGTGATTAATCCCGTCCATCCTAAACAGTCCTCACCATGGGTCAGTGTTGGGCATTGTTTTATGCACAGTCTCCAATCTACTGCTTGTCCTGTCCTTTTGAGGTGCTCATTTGTGACCATTCAGTAATGCCATGTACTCCAGCCAGACTTCTGGGAGAGTGGTGCAACAAGTAGAGCTGCTGCCTCACAGTGCCAGAGACCCAGATTCGATCCTGTCCTCAGGTGCTGTCTATGTGGAGTCTGCACGTTTTCCCTATGATTGTGTGGATTTTTCTGTGGGTGCTCTGGTTCCCACCCACATGCCAAAAACGTGTGGGTTTGTCCGTTAATTGGCCTCTGTAATTTTTTTTTTAATGCCCTTAATGTGAAGGGAGTGGATGGAAAATTGAGATAACATGGAAGGAGCGTGAACAGGTAATCGATGGCCGCCACAGTCTCAGTGGACCCAGGGTCTGTTTCCATGCTGTAGCTCTGAACTAAAATTAACCTTGACAGCATTCTCCCTCCCCGACAGGCCTGGCCGCATCCACTAGTCCATGTCTAACCTTGTTTGGTATGTCCCCAGCCACCCTTACCAACCTCTACAAATGTACCATAGAAAGCATTTTATCGGGATGTATCCCAGCATCGTTTTGGGAACAGTTCCATCCAAGACCGCAATAAATTGCAGATAACTGTGAACGCAACCCAGACCATCATGCAAACCAACCTCCCTACCATTGACTCCATCCACACTCACACTGGCTCGGCAAGGCCACCAGCATAACCAAGGACAGGTTTCACCCTGGTCACTCTTTCTTCTCCCCACTCTCATCTGGCAAGAGGTGGAGAATTGTGAAAATGTACACCTCCAGATTCAGAGGCAGTTCCTTTCCAGCTGTTTTCAGGCAACTGAACCATCCTATCAACAACTAGAGAGCGGTTCTAACCTACCATCTACATCGAGGACCAGAAGACATATCTTTAAGGTGAAGAGGAAAAGATTTAATAGGAATCTGAGGGGTAACCTTTATACACAAAGGGTGGTGGGTGTATAGAACAAGCTGCCAGTTGAGGCTGGGAATATCCCAACATTTGTCCTTATCCCAACATTGGGATATGGACCAAACGCAGGCAGGTGGGACAAGTATAGTTTGGACATGTTACCCGGTGTGGGCAAGTTGGGCTGAAGGGCCTGTTTCCACATTGTATGACTCTATGACCTTTCTGGAGACCCTTGGACTATCTTTAATCAAGGTTTACTGGATTCTATCTTGCACTAAACATTATTCCCTTTATCCTGCATCGTACACTGTGGACGGCTGGATTGTAATCAGGTATAGTCTTTTTGCTGCCTGGATAGCACGTAATAAAAAGGTTTTTCACCGAACACGGAGTACATAGAAACATTAGAAACATAGAAAACATAGAAACATTAGAAATTAGGTGCAGGGAGTAGGCCATTCAGCCCTTCGAGCCTTGCACCGCCATTCAATATGGATCATGGCTGATTCATTCCAACTCAGTATCCCCGTACCTGCCTTCTCTCCATACCCTCTGATCCCCTTAGCCACAAGGGCCACATCCAACTCACTCTTAAATATAGCCAATGAACTGGCCTCAACTACCCTGTGGCAGAGAGTTCCAGAGACTCACCACTCTCTGTGTGAAGAAAGTCTTTCTCATCTCGGTCTTAAAAGGATTTCCCCCTTATCCTTAAGCTGTGACCCCTTGTCCTGGACTTCCCCAACATCGGGAACAATCTTCCTGCATCTAGCCTGTCCAACCCCTTAAGAATTTTGTAAGTTTCTATAAGATCCCCTCTTAATCTCCTAAATTCCAGAGAGTATAAACCAAGTCTATCCCAGGTCTTTCTTCATAAGACAGTCCTGACATCCCAGGAATCAGTCTGGTGAACCTTCTCTGCACTCCCTCCTATGGCAATAATGTCCTTCCTCGATTTTGGAGACCAAAACTGTACGCAATACTCCAGGGTGTGGTCTCACCAAGACCCTGTACAACTGAAGTAGAACCTCCCTGCTCCTGTACTCAAATCCTTTTGCTATGAAAGCTAACATACCATTCGCTTTTTTCACTGCCTGCTGCACCTGCATGCCTACTTTCAATGGACTGGTGTACCATGACACCCAGGTCTCGCTGCATCTTCCCCCTTTTCCTAATCGGCCACCATTTAAATAATTCTGCTTTCCTGTTTTTGCCACCAAAGTGGATAACCTCACATTTATCCACATTATACTGCATCTGCCAAACATTTGCCCACTCACCCAGCCTATCCAAGTCACCTTGCAGTCTCCTAGCATCCTCCTCACAGCGAACACTGCCCCCCAGCTTAGTGTCATCCGCAAACTTGGAGATATTGCCTTCAATTCCCTCATCCAGATCATTAATATATATTGTAAATAGCTGGGGTCCCAGCACTGAGCCCTGCGGTTACCCCACTAGTTACTGCCTGCCATTGTGAAAAGGACCCGTTTACTCCTACTCTTTGCTTCCTGTTTGCCAGCCAGTTTCTCTATCCACATCAATACTGAACCCCTAATACCGTATGCTTTAAGTTGTATACTAATCTCTTATGTGGGACCTTGTCGAAAGCCTTCTGGAAGTCCAGATATACCACATCCACTGGTTCTCCCTTATCCACGCTACTAGTTACATCCTCGAAAAATTCCACAAGATTCGTCAGACATGATTTACCTTTTGTAAATCCATGCTGACTTTGTCCAATGATTTCACCACTTTCCAAATGTGCTGCTATCCCATCTTTAATAACTGACTCTAGCAGTTTCCCCACTACCGATGTTAGACTAACTGGTCTGTAATTCCCCGTTTTCTCTCTCCCTCCCTTCTTAAAAAGAGGGGTTACATTTGCTACCCGCCAATCCTCAGGAACTACTCCAGAATCTAAAGAGTTTTTGAAAGTGAATAAACCAAACTGAGCTAAAAAGAAATGCGAGGAATAGTTCTAGATCTTGTAGTAACATCCCTCTTAGTGTCCACACCGAGTCAGTGTCTTTGGGGTCAGATGCGATAACATTCAGTCCATGGCTGCACCAGAGGCCCCTCATTAACTCGGGTGTCATTTGGGTCCAAGAGTCTTCCTTGTGGGTCCTTTCACATGGATGGTCATTTGTGACTCTGTTACCATCTCCTCCTCCTCATCTTCCCCTCATGAGAGAGTCAAGAATGTCAGGGCACGTTCCTCTCCATGTCGCACATAGCTATCACTTGCTGCAGTCTGTCTGCTGCTGATCTACAAAGCATTGTAACCCATGCTGTTTGGCTGCCTAACAAACAGCCAGCAATGCTCAGATATCTGAATGTTTCATTGCAATTATTCCCATATAAGGTCACATATGCCATTTAGAGAACAAGAATGTAATTTTAGGAGCTGATTATTGAATGTGGTAATGGAAATATTAGTTCCATAGTTAGCCTTTAACACACAAAGATATCTTAATTGGTTTCAGTTGCAACCAATATCTGGACATGAACTCTCTAAACACGTTACAGCAAGTAGTGTTTCCAGATGATTGTATACTAACACTGAGAATATTTTGATGTAAATGTTGATTTTTTTATTTTTTTTTTTGCACATGCCTCTCTTTGAGACAACATTTCTATGTAAATGTCTCACTTTATGTCCTGCATTTGCATTTGTTTCTCATGAAGTAGAAGGCTTGATGTAGCAATAATTGACTTGAGTTGGGTCACTGCAGTTGTCAAGAACAGCAATGCAAAGACAAGAGGACCCCTTGCATCCTCCACTGCCTTTCAATGTAAATGGCTACTCTATCTCAAACCAACATTGCCAACCTTTTCTGATATATAGGCGCTCCCCGACTTACATAATAGGCAGGATAATTGGCAATTCCTTAAGCCCACTGCTCGACTTGAGTTGCGCTTCTTGGTAGTCTCGGTAGCAGTGTGCTACTTTCATCGCAAGCAGCCGTTTCCGCAAGCCAGTCATCTTTTATCGTGGATTCTCCCACACGGTCTCCATAGTGAACAGTAAATGTGTTTCTGACTTACATAACATCTGACACACAAGGGGCCGCAGGACATAACCCTTACGTAAGTCTGGGAGTGTCTGTATCTTGGTTCCCTCAATATCGCAATCTACTTTGCTCTCACTCTTCAGTACACCAAACCATAGCATCTCTCTGAGGTGGAGAATGCCAAAGACTCACAACCCTTTGACTGAAAACATTTTTCTTCATTGTAGTTGAGATGGTGGAGTTGAGATGGAAGGTTAGCCATCCCCATCTCCTTAAATGGTAAAGTGCATCCAAGGGCTTTCAATACATTAAGAGAACTGTGCCCTGATATTCTCAAAGGGATGTGCAAATCTTGGTGGAAGTAACTGAAGGAAAGAAGGATCTGCTTTGAGTAATGGGAAGCAGGAATATTTCAGAGCCATCTCTAGTAAGGCCAGAGATATAACTGCAAGGGAACTCTTTTAAAGAACCATTTTCCAACAGGCAAGGTTGAGGGGTAGTTGTCGATTACCTTTCAGAGTTCCCATTTTAGTAGTAGAAACATACAAAGCATATAGCATTCCAACAGCCACCTAAAGGAAATCGCTTTAATCTCATTTGTATTACGCATAACTTTGAAATGCCACTAGTTGTATTGGGTTAAAAATAAAAATTGGGATAGCTGAGATTTGGAGAAGGTCATAACTATGAGACTGCTATGTCTTTAGTTTAGTTTAGAGTTTAGTCTTAGATTGAGTATCATTCCCTCTGTCAGATTTTTGTTTAATCATATCTAAGACAGCTGGCTCACCCACCCACAGCAGAGATAATGATTCCCTGTTTGCACCTTCAGCAGTTTGTCATGTTTGTTTGGTCCAAGTGGCACATAGCAACCAGAGATGGCACAATGCATCATCCCATTGTTAAAATAACAGAACTTAGAAAATAGTAGAAAGCGAGTAGCAAACAGTGGTTTGCACATTCTGGGAAACCCACCTCCTTATCCCATCCCACTCTATCCCCTTTCTTGACACAAGAGTACAGAATAGTGCTACTTGTAGGTCAAAATTACATATATTAAGATAGTGGGAGGAAGAAGCTGTCATGTCATAATTCAAGTTACCCACACTTTACCAACAATACACTGCATCTTTATAGTTATCTTAAAAAGGATATTTGTAACTCCTTTATCACCAGGATCTATTATAGAGAAAGGAAAACACTTTCAAGATAGCAGGGAAATAGCTTGTGCCATGGGATTCCCTGGCACCATGCTATTTATATGATAAGAAAAACTCACTTTGCATGCTTACCGTTGGAAGTAATCTTATAAGGCTATGAGGAAAATTCTGGTATGCAGTAACATGATCTACTATACTGTAATTCAATTATACAATACAATTCTGATAATCAAGCACACTTGGGACTTTAGCAGTGTCAGACTGACAGGTTTATTGGACAGTATTCCTATATACTGGTGTACTCCTATTTTGCAATGCTGAGAGCATTGCAAATTCACTTTTTTTTAAGATGTTACAGAATAGTGTAGCTTTTATTGCGTGCAGAAAGGCAATACATGATTACAATCAAGTCATTCACGATGAATAGTTACATGATGAATAACGCTTAGTGCAAGAAATAGTCAGTAAAGTCCAATCAAAGATAGTCCGAGGATCTCCAATGAGGTAGACAGTAGTTCAGGACTGCTCTCTGGTTGTTGTAGGATGGTTCAGTTGCCTGATAACAGCTGGGAAGATGTCCCTGAATCTGGAGGTGTGCGTTTTCACACTTCTGAACCTCTTGCCTGATGGGAAAGGGGAGAAGAGGAAGTGGCCTTGGAGCGACTCATCCTTGATTATGCTGCTGGCCTTGCCGAGGCAGCGTGAGGTATAAATGGAGTCAATGGAAGGGAGGTTGGTTTGTGTGATGGTTTGGGCTGCATCCACAATTCTCTCCAATTTCTTACTATCTTGGATGGAGCTGTTCCCAAACCATGCTGTGATGCATCCCGATAAAATTAGAAGGAGAAATAGATATTTTGTTCATCCAGAGAGTGTTGGTGATCTGGAACACTGACTGAAAGAATGGAGACAGGAATTCTCATCACAGTTATAAAAGCACCAGTTGAGCCCAATGCCTTTTACAGCCCATTCTGAACAGGCAAACAAAGCTCCACCTCGGTGCCTCTCCCCACCCCTTCCTGGCTTGGTCCACACATCTCAGTGGCAGAAGTCAGATCTTCCTACACAAGGCCAAACTCTTGGGAAGAAACTGGCCCAGGTGGAGTCCCTGGACAGGTTCTGAAATTGTGTGCCACTCAACTGCCCAGAGTCTTCACCGACATCTTCAACTAATTACTTCAACAGTCCATTGCTCCCATTTGCTTCAAGGAAACCCCAATCATTCCAGTGCCAAAGAAAATAAAGTGACCCGTCTCAACAACTACTGTCCAGTAGCTCTAATATCAATGATAGTGAAGTGTTTTGAGAGATTGTGAGTGGTCCACATTTGTGCCAGACCTCTAGATAATCTAGATCCCTGTAATTCATGTACTGGAATAATGAATATATATAGGATGCCATCTCTCTTGCACTACATTCAGTCCTGGATCACCCTGACAATAAGAACACCTATGTTAGAATGCTATTCATTGACTATAGCTCAGCCTTCTACATAAACCTGAATAAGCTCATCTCCAAATTTGTGTTCTCCAACTGGGTCTGGACTTCTGTATATAATATGTATTTGAAGGTCTGCTTCTGTGGCTAACATGCAGATAGTCATCTGGGTTGGGCGCCATCTTGAACGCTTGGATCTTTAAGTTCACCGATTATACCATTGTTGTCGATCGACTACAACTACAACACTGAGAAGATGAAGTACAGGAAAGAGATGGAGAATCTCAGGTCATGGTGCCAGGACACTAACCATGCCCTTAACGTCAGCAAGACAACGCGTTGGTTGTTGATATAAGAAACCGAGGGGGTGAACGCATGCCCTCCCTCATCAAAGGAGCTACTATGTAGATTTGAAACTTTACCCCTCATGTTTCTATTTAATCTTTCTCCTCTCTCGCTACACTCATTTGCTATAGTTCTTGATTCACCCACCCCGGGGAAAAGATTCTGCAAATTCACCCCATCTATTCCCCTCATGATTGTATGCACCCCTAAAAGATCATCGCTCAGCCTCTTGCTCACCAACCTCTCCCTGTAGCTCAGGCCCTTGAGTCCTGGCAACATCCTCAAAAACTTTCTCGGCACTCGCCAGTTTAATGGCATCTTTCCTCTAGCAGATGGCCAAAACTGAACACAATACTCTGCACTTATGTTGTATACAAATGTAACATTACATTCCATCAGTCCCCACCCGAAATGTCACCTATGCATGTTTTTCAGAGATCCTGCCTGACCTGCTGAATTGCTGAAAGACCCGCTCAGTCTGAAGAAGGGTCTCGACCCTGACACGTTGCATATTTCCTTTGCTCCATAGATGCTGCCTCACCCGCTGAGTTTCTCCAGCATTTTTGTCGACCTTCAATCTTCCAGCATCTGAAGTTCCTTCTTAAACATGCTGAATTACTCCAGCACTTTGTCTCTTCTCTTTCAACTTCTATACTCAATTCCCTGACTGATAAAGGCCAGCAAATGCCTCTTCACCACCCTATCTTCCTGCATCTCAACTTTCAGAGAATTATGTACTTCTCGATCCCGCTGCACTGCAACACTCCCAAAGTCATACCATTCATTTCACCGTCAAGGTCCTGCCTTGGATTAACTTCTCAAATGGCTTCACCTCATACTTATCTGCATTCAACACCCTTAGCCATTCCTCACCCCACTACCCAGCTGATCAAGATCCTGCCGTCATTCTTGATACCCATCTTCACTGTCCGCAATCCCACCAATTTTAGTATCTTCTGCAAACTAACTAATCATGCCCGGTACATTCTTATCCAAATCATTGGTATAGATCACAAACAGCAATGGGCACACAATTAGTCACGACCCTCCAGTCCAAAAAACAACCTTCCACCCACCACACTCTTGTACCACTACATTACAATTCTGGATCCAGCTAGACAGACACAAGGACTGCTGGTTTACCAAAAAGACACAAAGTATTGAAGTGACGCAACGGGAGAACAAAGATAGGTGATGTTTTGTGTCAGGACCCTTTTTGCTGCAATCTATCCTTACAGAGCAGCCGACCATGCGGAACCTTTGCAAAGATCTTGCAGAAGTACACTCGCTCGATCATTTTTTGTCTTTGTTATTTGACCTTCATATTCCTTTGCACTACAACCTTGCACCATTCTGCTGTTTTGCGCTTGTCATTGTATTTATCATTACTTGTATTTATACTGTTTACTGTGTGAGCTTCATGTGAACAAGGAATTTTATTGCATTCTAAGTCTCAACCCGAAACGTCTCCGATTCCTTCTCTCCAGAGATGTTGCCTGTTCCGCTGAGCTACTCCAGCTTTTTGTGACTTTCTTCAGTTTAAACCAGCATCTGCAGTTCTTTCTTACACCCTAAGAACTTTATTGTACCCTGGTGTATATTAAGGCAAACTCATCTGACACGTGATGTAAATTCTAATTCGTGGTGGAGTTGGGTCTTTATGATGCTCTGTCAATTGCCTGTGGACACTAGAGTTAGATAAAGGGACGTGGCAAGTTGAAAGGTCAGCTACTGTGCTGTATCACTCCAAGGTACAAGGGTTGCAAGACCATGCATTCACTGCCACTTTCCTACCTAAGCGATATTGGCCACAGCAGTTTGCACTTTAACTCCTTACACTGCATTTAAGGCTTTGTTAAGTCAACCCAAGATAAAAATCCCTACAAATTCCCACTTAGAACAATATTTAGTTGACTTATAATAAAGTCTAGAACACAGCCTGAAGAAGGGTCCCGGGCCCAAATGTCACCCATTCACAAGAGATGCCTCTTCACCCTCTGAGTCACTCCAGCACTCTGTGCCTTTTTTTGGCACTGAATCACAAGATTGTGTTCTACGTTAATGACATTCATTTGACTTATATGGAAGTACTAAATTATATGGTAGGGTTGGAGTCTGAAGAAGGGTCTCGACCCGAAACGTCGTCTATCTCCTTCGCTCCTTAGATGCTTTTTGTGTACCTACTAAATTATATGGTCGTGTTCTTCGGTAATCGACCGAGAAATACTTATACACTCACTCATTTATGGTTCAGAAAGGAGGATTAGGGTCAAGAAACAACGGGATTCAACTTCAGGAAACCAGCGTCTGCAGTTCCTTGTTTCTACATGTTGACTGCTTCACTGCAAACTCTCCTCGAGATATACCTACTATGATAAAGTTCTCGGACGGGAGTTCTATGAGACCCTGTCTCAATGCTCCCCCTCTGTGATTTCTGTTGCTGAAAGGGCTCATCGCCTATTCATGTTCTCCAGAGATGCTTGCTGACTGACTCACGGAGTTACTCCAGCACTTTGTGTCTTTTCAGAATTCATTTCCTTTACTTTGGAAAAAATGAGAATACACTTGAAGATGGAGTAACTCAGCGGGACGGGCGGCATCTCTGGAGAGAAGGCATGGGTGACGTTTCGGGTGACTGTTTTGAGTCTGGAGACTTCCTCTCCCCTGACTCAGTCTGAAGAAGGGTCTCGACCCGAAACATCGCCCATTCCTTCTCTCCGGAGATGCTGCCTGTCCCGCTGAGTGACTCCATCGTTCCGTGTCGATCTTCGGTGTAAGCCAGCGTTTGCAGTTCCTTCCCGCACAGAGGATACACTTGGTTGCACCAACTGTGTGCCTGGGGTAATGAAGAGATCCCACTCCCCTACCTCCACGGTGTAAACCCAGCCAACATCCATGTGGCTGTGGGGAATAACAAAGGCCTGGATGACATTGTCGTCCCCCGAGCGTCCGCTGAGAACTCCGAGGAACAGCAGGGTTCCAAAAACTGTTACTGTTACAATCCACCGCACGCCGTTCATTGTTGCAACGTTCCTTCCGCCTTTCTAGGGGAGCGCACGGTTGAATACGGAAAGAGATCGCGCCCAGTGGATCAGCTTTAAAGGAGACACTCGCACACCGTTTTACCGAACAATTTATGGGTTTGCCATCGGACCATATGTCCAACCTGCTACCTAACAACTAGTTAACCCCGTTTGGTCCCCCCCCCCCATATTGCAAAGGTAACGTGCGTCACTGCGTGCCTGCCGGCTCCATGTATTTAATTCAAAACACAAGTCCCCTTTGCCTGTCACATATCTAATACGTCCACAACCATCGGGAGGTGGACCTGTGAACAGAATGTCCAGGACTGAAGCAAATCTGAAAAAAAAATCCATTAAAAATGAACAGAAATATTTTACTTTAAATGATCTTATTAAAATAAAACAAAACCACACAGGTGGCCCAGCCACCCGCCGAACCATCTGTGCATTTCTGATGCTGTTTGCTTGAGTGTGGTGACATTAATAATGGAATATGGAGATCATACTTTCATGGTGTGATAGGTACCATTTTCGTCTATAAAGGGCCTGTCCCACTTAGGCGACCTCTTAGGCGAGTTTAGGAGACTCTGCGCTCGCCGCCACATGGTCACAGGTGGTCTCCTTCATGGTCGGGAGGAGTTCCCGTATTCTGGGAACTAGTCGCAGCCTCAGTATGGTCACCGAAAAATTTTCAACATGTTGAAACATTTTCTGCGACAAGAAATCGTTACTTTTGTAGTCGTAGGTCTAGTCGAGGTGGGGTCGTAGGTAATCGTAGGTAGTCATAGGTGGTCTTAGTTAATCGCCTTTGCTGACCGGTCATTTTCATTGACTCCTTGCGAAAAAAAAGGTATGTAAACAGCAGCACGTGATTAAGTCGTAGATAGTTGTAGCTTGGCTTCTACATAGTTATATGAGGTCTTCTACATAGTCATAGGATGCGTTTGATACATTCACTTTTCGGCGATTCAACAAGACTATGACAGTCGCCCGCACTCTCGAAAGAAGTCGCCTAAGTGGGACAGGCCCTTTAACTAACAGGTTTGCTCTCGGTAAATCAGAGACTGAGCGTGAACTTGATGACTGTTGTGTTTGCGCTTGGTCTGCCAAGGTCGACTGAATCTCCTGGTTGCGAACAATTCTATTTCCCTTTCCCATTCCCACAGTGACCTGTCTGTCCTGGGCATCCTCCATCGCCAGAGTGAGGCAACATGCAAGCAGGTGGCACAGCATCTCATATTCCTCTTGGGTAGTGTACAACCCAACGATATGAACATTGGATTCTCCAATTTTAGGTAACTAACCAACAAAACGACCCTCCCCACCCCTGCACCTCCCTGCCCTCTCTTCCCTATCCCCCACCCCTGATGTGCACAAATATCTCCCCTCAACCTCCCCCCGTCCACATATATTACTTCCTCAGGATTTCACAGTTTACATTTTCTTCTACCATTATCTCACACCTTTTGCCTTTGCATCTCTGCCCTCTGTGCAACTATCTTCCTATCAAAGACCCACCTCACCTACATCCACCTATCACTTCCCAGACTTTGGCCTGCTCCTCCTCTCATCCAGCAGCTCCACCCCACCCACACACACACCTCTACCAATCTGAAGAAGGGTCCCAACCCGAAACATCACATACCCACGTTCTCCGGAGATGGTGCCTGATCCGCTAAGTTACTCCAACACTTTGTGTCTCTATTTCTGTAAACCAGCATCTGCAGTTCATTCTTTCCCATGCCTTTGCAATACTAAGTTATATTTATTTCCTTATTTGCCAAATCCTCTTTTATGCTTTTCTTTTTTTTTTCCAAGTTGGTTGCAATATAGAAGGGAACTGCCAATTGCCGCATATGTTGTGACAATATTGAGAAATATTTGGCCCATGTTTCTGTCACATCCAGAAGGGGTTCACTTTCGCTTCTGGCCTACACATTCCCCAGTGCTTCCACTTGAAAAGTCGATTCAACTCCTGGCCTTTGCATTCATTTATTCACTTGCCTCAGGCCTCCATCCACTCAACCACAGCCTTCAATAACTCTGCTTTCACAACAGAACATTTAAAAAATATGAAACTAATTAGACCAAAAAATAAATCACATTGATGACCATCCTCTTTCTTTCTCTCTCACCCATTCTCCCTCCTCCTTTATAGGTGTAGGTAAGCAGAATCTGTCCCAGCAAGTATGACGTTAACAGGAATATGTTCTTAATTACCAGGAATAAATAATGTTGCATTCAATAGTGCATTTATGAATAATTGATTAACATCAAATAAAGAACTTTTTATCTTTAATTTCTCATTTTGTGCCTTTTTGCCATCACTTTTAAAGGTTTGTAAAACATTTAACAGTTGAGGACCAAGAGCTTTGTTATTTCTCTTTCACAACACACAACCTCTCTAAGCAAAAGTGCACAGTAAAATTAATCGTTGCTGCTAGACACAAAAAGTCGGAGTATATCAGCGGGTCAGGCAGCATCTCTGGAGAAAAGGAATAGATGACGTTTCATGTTGAGAACCTTCTTCAGACTGAGAGTCAGGGGAAAGGGAAACGAGAGATGTAGATGGTGATATAGAGAGATATGGAACGAATGAACAAAAGGAATGTGATCAAGGAAAGGTAGAGCCTACCATGTTCCATTGTTGGCTGTGGGGTAGGCGATAATGAATTATATAAGCAATGAAACTCAACAGGACGACAGTGAAACTGGTACAACGACCAGGGTGGGGGAGGGGTGGAGAGAGAGAAGATCCAAGGGTTACTTGAAGTTAGTGAAATCAATATTCATTCCACTGGGTTGTGAGTTGCCCAAGCTAAATATGAGGTGCTGTTCCTCCATATTTGCGTTTGGCCTCACTCTGACAATGGAGGAGGCCCAGGACGAAAGGTCAGTATGGGAATGGGAGGGGGAGTTAAAGTGTTTGGGCAACTGGGAGATCATCTAGTTGTGCTGCTAGTTGTGGCTCATTTGTTGTACTTCTTCCACTGAGTCACAAACACCCCTGCGTTTCAAGTCTTCTCCAGATATTTGAGAACAGAATCCTGGATTTTACCTCAATTGAGTAGGTGCCGCAGAGTTAAGGCTACCATTTCCAGTCAAGAAGTAAACTGATATTTTACTACCTTCTCGTGCAGACATCACAAATGCTATGTCAAAGAAAAGCCAAAGTTTAGGGTCCCTCTCAACGTTTATCATATAAAGAGAAACATTAAAACAATTGCTATTTTGGTCATGATCACATTGCTGTTTCTGGGCTCTTGTTGGTCACATGCTGAATCATACAATGCTTATAATACAACAGTAATTAAACATCAGAAACAACATACTTCATTATTATTGCATCATCCAAAGCTGTGAAAGGCAATGAATAGAATGCAACCATTATGGAATTATTTATTTTATAGCTTCTGAAGTTTGCCTTCTTGATTCTCAGAAAAGTTAATCCATCCATTCATAAGACTGAATTGGACTAAATAATTCTGACAAGTTTTGAAGACATCATCTTCTCAGATTGCAGAGTACAATTCAACTCGCATCAGTATAGCTTTTCATGAAAATATCAATTTTGAACTCTGTCCAAAATCTACCAAACTCCAAAAAAGACAAGAATATTTCTGGTGATTTTTATAGGCCCTTCATCAAAGTTTTGAAGCAGATAACAAACAATTAAAATAAACTTAATGGGTCAAGATTGTTATAAAATTGGGTGGCACTGTGGTGCAGCGGTAGAGCTGCTGCCTCACTGCACGAGAGACCTGGGTTCGATCCCGACTACTGGAGCTGTTTGTGCGAAGTTTATACCTTCTCCCTGTGATCGGGAGGGTTTTCTCCAGGTACTCCAGCTTCTTCTCACATTCCAATCGTGCAGGTTTGTAAGTTAATTGGCTTCTGTACGTTGCCCCTAGTGTATAGGATGCAAAAATGGGAGAACATAGAACTAGTGTATGGGTGATTGTTGCCCGATGGATTTAATGGGCAGAATGACCTGTTTCCACGCTGTCTCTAAACTAAACTAAAATTATGACCAGATGATCCAAGAATAAAATATGTCAGATTTCCTTTCAAATTCCAAGCAGATGTGACAATAGCAACTCGTAGGTAATGGAAGCAGTCACCAAATATCAAAGTATGCGAAATTCTATGACCAGCAAGAAAAATGTAATTATTTGAACGGGGAAATTGGATTAGAAATCTGTGAGGAATCTTATGATTTGAAATAATTATCGTCCTTATAATTTTGAAAGGTTAGTTGATCAACATCTCACAGCCTGGTAAGTTTTCATTTGATTCAATTACTGTACTTGTGTTTAAAAGGCCACAAATAGTCTCATATGTGATTTGGAAATATTTATGCATGTTATAGTTCATTCAGCAGTAAGTATACCAACTCTTATTTTAGCCGTAAGTCTGCCATCAAAGATGGTTTGATAATACCAAATTTCTATGAGACCTTGGTAATATGTTCAACTGCATTTATTTAACAAATCTTCATCAAATCTTTAAAAGCTCAAGGCGTAGTTTTGATCCTTTTAGAGAATTTTAAGCATTGACTTCAATTAAATAATAAAAGACTGACTTTAGTTGTAGCTGAACCCAAGAATGGCTACAACAATTAAAAAGTGACTGCCTTGGAAAGATGCTTTAAAGATGGTTTACTTTGTTATGAGACAAACTCCACCCCCAACCGTCTTGGCATCCCTTTACAGAACTAATCATGCTCAAAATATATTTGAATATAGAGTTTCAAACCCAATACCAAAAAGACTACTGAAATATATTTTGAAACATATGCCACAAAATGGGTTTGAACATAGAACATAGGGGTGGCACAGTGGCGCAGCAGTAGAGTTGCTGCCTTACAGCGCCAGAGACCTGGGTTCGATCCTGACTACCGGTGCTCGCGGTAGGGCGTTTCTATGTTCTCCCTGTGAATGTATGGGTTCTCTCCGGGTGCTTTAGTTTCCTCCCACACTCTAAAGATGCACAGGTTTGTTGGTTAATTGTCTTTGGTAAAAATTGTAAACTGTCCCGAATATGTAGGAGTATGCTAGTGTACGGGAGTGATCGCTGGTCAGCGTGGGCCGAAGGGCCTGTTTCTACGCGGTATCTTTATCTCTAAAATTTAACTGAAGAACATAAACATACAGAACAAGAATAGGTCCTTCTTCCCCCAATGTCTGTGCTGAACGTGATGCCAAGCTAAACTATCCATCCATTGCTTGCATATCCACGTGCCTAGCTACAGTAAAAGCCTCTATCATATCTTCAAGTTGTGAGTAGTGGAATTTATTAAATCCTCATGAAGGTGCTTGGTTTTGGAGGTCAGAGCAAAATAATGTATGAATGTTTTTATACTTCTTACAGAAATAGCTAAACCCTGGGCTATTAATATACTTTATAAATACATTTTTATTTTACAAGTTGAAATGTTTCCAATACTCTGTTCTATTATTAGGAGTAAGCTAAACTTTGAAAAATATATTCAAATTTATTTAATGTATCTGATGATTTGCTGAAATATGGCTTTGAAGATAATATTTTAAAATGTTCATTATGTCAAAGTTTTAGTTATTTTTCCTCATGCTTTTTGCAGGAATTCTGATTGCAGCAGAGTGTTGGCATTGGTACGTAAATGACATTCCTTTCATAACCTAATATAACCTATTTTAATATTAAAAATATCAATATTAATATTGCAACTTGTATAAAAAAAATCCATCTTAAAATAGACCTAAAGTAATTGTTACATAAAATATTTTGAAACTGATGAAAGGGTAAATGCAGTCTTTATATAGATGCTGTGTCAATTAGCCATGCAGTTTGAAAGTCTGGTCTTAGCTTACAATTTCAGTCCGAGTAGTTGATTTATCAATATGTAAATTTGACGAGATGTTCCAGTAGATATACAGATTTAGCATTCAAGTGCTGATTAGACATATTATTGTATGTGGATGATGCATCCAGTTCCAGCTGCTATTTTATTCACACAGCAGCAATCTCCAGGGCTGAGTAAGAATGTGCACACTGTCTTGAGTTGAGTTTGTCAAACGTACCAAAGTACAGTGAAAAAGATTTTGCAGCGTCCTAACCTATTAGCGGAGAGACAATACATGATTACAATTGAGCCATCTAGTGTACAAATACATGTTAAACGGAATAACGTGAATAATGCCTAGTGCAAGATATAGTTCAGCAGTCTGATCAAAGGTAGTCTGAGGGTCTCTAATGAGTTAGACAGTAGCTCAGGACTCTCTCTAGTGGTTGGTATTATGGGTCAGTTGCCTGCGCCTGCTTGTATCTTCAGGGGGATACAGTCCATGTTCTCTCTTGTCTTGTCTTTTTTTGCAGCAGCTAATGCCACTGTGCCTGACCTGATAACCCTCAACCTTCCTGTAGACCAAAGGGGACAGTCAGACAGGTTTCCATGGTGAAGGGCACCCCTCCTTCTCCTGGTTGATCCTCTATGGTTTAGTTTTTCGATTTAGAGATACAGTGTGGAAACGGGCCCTTCGGCCCACTGAGACCAGGCGGACCAACGATCACCCATTCTCTAGTCCCGTGGCATTCCTGTTTCGCATCCTACACACTAGGAACAATTAACAGAAGCCATTCAATCTACAAACCTGCCCATCTTTGACACCTGAAGAAAAAACGCATGGTCACAGGGGGAATGTACAAACTCCATACAGACAGCACCCGTAGTCAGGATTAAATCTGGGTCTCTGGCGCTCTAAGCTGCAAATCTCCTGCTGCACCACAGTGCTGCCCCTGTGCCACCCCACTATGCTGTCTAATTAGATAGCATATGGCAGCACATATTTCCAGACGTCTAGATTTTTTGGACTAAGAACTGATTGTATGTTAGTGAAGTATTAAAACTATGTCCTGAAAGTTACCTATCATATTTCAAAGACCTCTTCCAGCCTCCAGCAGAGTGAACAGTTAAAGGTGATATATCAATAAGATTAGGAAAAGGGGAGGTGCAACGAGACCTGGGTGTGCTTGTACATCGGTCACTGAAAGTAAGCATGCAGGTACAGCAGGCAGTGAAGAAAGCTAATAGCATGTTGGCCTTCATTGCGAGAGGATTTGAGTTTAGGAGCACCAGGAGGTCCTACTGCAGTTGTACAGGGCCCTGGCGAGACCGCACTTGAGTATTTGTACTTTTAGCTAGTCTCCTAATCTTGAGGAAGGACATTATTACTATTGAGCAAGTGCAGCGTAGGTTCACCAGGGTAATTCCCAGGAAGGTGGGACTGACATATGATGAAAGAATTGGTCGACTGGGCTTGTAATCACTGGAATTTCGAAGGATGAGAGGGGATCTTGTAGAAACATATAGCATTCTTAAAGGATTGGACAGGCTAGATGCAGGAAAAATGTTCCCGATGTTGGAGGAGTCCAGAACCAGGGGTCACAGTTTAAGAATAAGGGGTAGGCCATTTAGGACAGAGATGAGGAAAAACCTCTTCACCCAGAGAGTTGTGAATCTGTTGGAATTCTCTGCCACAGAAGGCATTGGAGGCCAATTTAATGTGGTACTGATTTTAGATGATCAGCCATGATCATATTGAATGGCGGTTCTGGCTCGAAGGGCTGAATGGCCTACTCCTGCACCTATTTTGTCTATGTTTCTACTGTTTAAAATCTTCCAATCAATTTGCTTACTTTTAATTTGCCAGGCACAGAGGATGCACACCCCCAAGATGCCATGGAACCTACTAAATGTTTATCAGCAATCAATTAAAGTTACAACAGTTCCTTAACTCTGATGGATATACTTACTTACAACTTAATTTTCCAAGATGGTGTCTTGTACTAATCTTGTCCATCTTCGCATTTCAACTTAAGATCCCAACTTGGCCACCTTGAAGATTCTTCAGAGCTTAAAATACCTGGCGTGAATCATTAACAATATACTTTCTGGTTTTTTTAAATAATGTTCTTAATTATTTCAAATTCATTTAAAATTGTCGTCATATTCCAGCCAGTATATGATTATTTAACATTG
This sequence comes from Okamejei kenojei, assembly GCA_035221665.1. Lineage (NCBI taxonomy): Eukaryota > Metazoa > Chordata > Chondrichthyes > Rajiformes > Rajidae > Okamejei > Okamejei kenojei. The sequence goes on from CM069131.1 coordinate 45,737,775, forward strand.
ATTTGCTTTGGGCAGGCCTTTGCAAAGTACAATCTAATTCTACCTGCATTGTTGCTTTTACCTGCTGGCAGAGGCTGATGTAATCCTTTAAGAATAATTTTTAGGGCCGCTTTAAATAGATGCACATGATTAATTTATTTTTAAATTTCAATATATATACGTTACTGCTAATAAATACAATAAATTCTAGCAGTGCATGTCTTTATCTTCATTCATTGGATCATCAATTCAAAATGTTCTCTTACAACATCACCTATGTTTCCTCCGCCAACAATGCTCCCCTGACATAGACTCTTGGAGCCATGCAGCATGGAAACTGACCCATCAATCCAACTAGTCTATGCTGAGCAAGATGCTCCATCTAAGCTTGTCCCATTTGCCTGCATTTGGCCCATAACCCTCTGAACCTTTCCTAACCATGTACCTGTCCAAGTGCCTTTTAAATGCTGTTATACTACCTACCTCAACTACCTCCTCTGGCAGCTTATTCCATAAACCCACCACTCTCCGAGTGAAAAGGTTGCCCCTCAAATTTAGATTACATTTTGCCTCTCTCATCTTTCCCTACTTTATCTATTTCTCTCATAATCCTATATACCTCTATAGGATCATCCCTCAACCTCTCGCATTCCTAGCCTGCTCAAGATCTCCCTATAGCTCAGTCCCTCAAGTCCTGCCAACATCCTTGTAAATCTTCTCTGCATGCTTTCTAGCTTAATGACATGTTTGGGAGTCTTTTTTATTTCAAATACATACATTGTTAATAAAATATACACATGAGATACAATAAGCATAGCTCTTTCTTTACATTTATCATACTGTCAAATCAATACATACTCTTACACTGCATCAATGCCACTCATGCTTCCTCTGCAAACAATAAACCCATGATGTGTTTGGGAGGCTGATGTAAGGAGCCAACCTCTCAGAGTTTAACCCTAACCCTACCCGAGTGTGCTCCTTCCCCACAATGTCTTGCTCATAGCTGTACTGAGCTTCAGTGCATACCACAACACATATTCCTGCACCTCGAAATGTACAGAACTGTGATGGGTGGCACAGCAGTAGAGTTGTTGCCTTACAGCACCAGAGAGCCGGGTTCAATCCTGACTACAGATGCCGTCTTTATGCAGTTTGTATGTTTTCCTCCAGATGCTCTGGTTTCCTCCCACATTCAAAAGACATGCAGGTTTGTAGCTCTGTAGGCCTCTGAAACAGTCCCTGGTGTGCAGGATAGGACTGGTGTATGGGTGATCACTGGTCGGCATGGATTTGGTGGTCCATTTGCAAACCAAACAGCAATATTCACATGAACAATTCCTTACACCAACAGGTTTTGAGCAGACCAATGTGCATCTTTCACTGTGTTGCTGACCTCCCAGTAGCACGTGATGCTTGCCTTGATATTGTTTGTGAAAGCTGTTGTGTGCATTTCCTACCTGACAATGATGTCAAAAGATACTTTATTGACTATAACCATATAACCATATAACCATATAACAATTACAGCACGGAAACAGGCCCTCTCGGCCCTTCCAGTCCGTGCCGACCATTTGTTTTCCCCTAGTCCCATCTACCTGCACTCAGACCATACCCCTCCATTCCCTTCACGTCCATATACCTATCCACTATAAAGTACTATGTAATGTTCCAAGGATAACACTATTCAAGAGGTATTTTAATTTTATGGAAGGAAATCAATATTCTAAATTAATTTGCATTAATTGTTACATTTTGCATATTTTTTCCTTAATAAGTAAGTAACACAGTAGCTAGACTTGTTATAAAACTAAAGATAGACACAAAGTGCTGCAGCAACTCAGAGGATCAGGCAGCATCTCCCATGAATAAGGATGGGTGATGTTTCCTGTTGCGACCCTTCATATAGTTTTAAAACTATCTGATTGTGGAAAGTGTTAATCATTATTTGATAACTTCATTAAACCTCAAATACAGATTATATTTAATTCCTTATGTATTCTGAGCATGCACCAACATTCTGTATCTTTTTGGGCTTGAACATTGAATTTTCTCAATTCTATTAACCCTTGCTGTCTCCTCCCCTTCCCACCTCTCCCTCAGCCCTCGGGCCCTGGCATTCCCTCTATCTCTATCTCCCTCCCCCACCTTAGTCGCACTAGCTCCTCATTTTCACTCGGGTCTCGACCCGAAACGTCGCCTATCTTCTTCGCTCCTTAGATGCTGCTGCACCCACTGAGTTTCTCCAGCCTTTTGTGTAACCTTCTGTATCTCTTTTGCTGTTCTCACATTATATTTACTCATGTTTAGTCCTGAACCAAACAAATCAAAATGTTATGAATATAATGGTTCTTTCCATTAGAGATTAAATTCTAATTTTCTCAAAAGCTAAATTGAAGCCTTTTCGTCATGTTTCTGGAATAGTTTCTGTTCCGTTTCGCTTTGTTGGCCTATCAAAGCTGTACGGTGGAGATTTACTTGCCAACTGGAGTGAATAAAGAACACTGAAAACCCGAAACAAACAAAACAACACATAAAGATACATAGCAGGTGATAAGATTCTCATTTAGCCGCCTGCGAAAATCAGTGTTTAATCAATATGTAAAACTATTATGTTCATCACATTTTGCTGCACTCTATTCAGAACTAAACAACAGAGATATACATTATCAACAGGGCAAAAGAAGATAAGATTTGACTTGTGAATAGAGTAAGTAAATTGAAATGTAATACATGACTGTGTTTGTAAAGCATTACAAAACATGGGGTAGTGAAGTTTCCTCAACATGAAGAATATAAAAATAAAAGAGACATTTTCTTTAACTGCATGTGCATGTGGAAGTACTCACTTCAAGAGAGATGAATGGGACCAGATTCCAGGTTTTGGCTTTCTTTGGAGTTTAATTTAATTTAGAGATACAGCGTGAAAATAGGCCCATCGGTTCCGAGTCCACGTCAATCAGCAATCACCTCTGTACACTAGTTCAATCCTACACACCATGACACTTTACAGAAGGCAATTAGCCTACAAAGCTGTATGTCTTTCGAGTGCAGGAGGAAACCAGAACACCTGGAAAAAACCCAGGCGGTCACAGGGAAAACGTTCAAACTCCATACAGACTGTACTCATAGTCAGGTTCAAACCCAGTTCTCTGGCACCGTAAGGCAGCAACTCTACTGCTGTGCCACTATGCCCCCCATATCTATGTGTAGTTACTCCTTGATGCTCCCATGTATTTTCCATTGAATTGCGTATAGTGTAAGAAAGACCAGAGTTTCAAGTTTCTGGATAGTATTGTATTAAATGTAATTTATAAAAACATAGATGGATATCTCTGGCATAATCATTCATTAAAGTTGGTATGGTTGCAACTTTTTCAAAAATACACAAAGCTAAATGAAAAAATGAACATATTCTATTGTGAAGGATAAATCAGCGAATAGAAAAATGTAATAATTACAAAAGCATTCTGAATAAAGTATATTGATCCCAGCTTTCAAACATAGCACATTCATGGTTAGAAAATAATCAGTAACCCATTAGTTCAAAGGAAAATTTAAAAAGGAAGGCAATATTTTAATAGGGTGAACAGTAGCATGCAAGCATTGGCTTATAACTGTTCCTCCAATAGCAGGAGTGAGATTTAAGTATATTGCCCACAAGTTAAAAATGAACCATGTAAATACTATGTATTTATATACCACTTTCATTACACTCCACAATGCCATACAGCTCATTAAATACTAATGAAGTGCAATCATGGCTGTTATATAAAAACACAGTTGAAATTTGCATAGGGTAAAGTCCCGTAAGCAAGGCTGTAAATAAAAACAGATTGTTTAGTTTTACACAGGTTTATTGCGAACAAGTGTCAAGTATGATCACCAAAGGATTGCATTGATAAATTGTATGTTCATATAAAAGCACAGTAAGGGTGAAAACCAGTACCTCTCCAAGCTTACTATTTCCTCAGAGCTGCACTGCAGTGCCAGCCTATATTTTTATTGCTCAAATCTTTTGACTGATAAGCAAACCCAGAACCTGCTGGCTCAGAATTAAAGAACTGAGCTGCAGCTGACACGAAAAACAAATTGTGGCAGATGGTGAATGATGACACTGTGACATGATCCGGAGAAGAATTGTATGAAAAATAAAGTGACCTATATTTAGTTTTAGTTTTGGAGATGGAAGCATGGAAACAGGCCCTTCAGCCCAGCAAGCCCATGCAGACCATCGACCTCCCATTCACACGAGTTCTACGTTATCCCACTTTCCCATCCACTCCCTGCACACGTTGGAGACAATTTTAGAGGTCAATCAACCTTCAAACCTGCACGTCCTTGGGATGTGGGGGGGAAACTGTGGCACCTGGGGAAACCCATGGGGCCACTGGGAGAAAGTGCAAACTCCACACAGACAGCATTGAGATCAGAATCGAACCCAGGGCGGCAGCTTTGTCGGCTGTACCATTGTGCAACTCCTAACATCGGGACCTTTTACCTCCATACTCCCCCCAAAGTGCTTTTGAACCAATAGTTTTAAGAAGTGCCCTCTCCATGGATGGATAAAAGATTTAAAACAATTCATTTGGCCATTCGACATCAATGCCAAGAGAAACTTGACTGTTCCTCTCCCCACAGATTCAGCATAAGATGCTCAGTATTTTCATCACTTTCTCCTTTATTTCAGATCTGCAGTCCCTCATGTTGAGTATGTTAAAAGACGAATAGAAACAAAAAAGCAGGATTGACCAGATCGTATGGCCAGATTGACCAGATAGTATTTTTATGTCTGCCTGTGGCGGCTTTGACAGACCGGAGTCGCCTTCCAGGGGGAAGTGCTTCAAAGAGTTTGGGGCCAGGTTGAGAGGGGTCAGAGATGATCTTACCCGCTCTCTTCCTGGTCTTTGCAGTGTACAGTTCGTTGATGGGGGGAAGGTTGCAGTTAACAACCTTCTTGGCTGATCGTACAATGCGCTGCAGCCTCCGGATGTCGTGCTTGGTGGCTGAGCCAAACCAGACCATGATGGAGAAGGTGAGGACAAATTCTATGATGGCTGTATCAAACTGGATCATCATTGCCTATGGCAGATTGTGTTTCCTCAGCTGCTGCAGGAAGTACATCCTCGTTGGGCCTTTTTGACTGTGGAGTCGATGGTGGCCCCCCATTTAAGGTCTCTGGAGATGATGGTTCCAAGGAACTTAAATGACTCCACAGATGTGACTGTGGTGTTGTTGATGGTGAGTGGGAGGAGGGGAAGGGGTGATCTATCTAAGGTCTACAATCAATTCCACTGTCTTAAGGGCATTGAACTCCAGGTTGTTGCAATGGGACCAGGACACCAGCTGTGCCACTTCCTGTCTGTAGGCAGATTCCTCCTCATCCCGGATCAGTCCAATCAGGGTTGTGTCATCCCCAAACTTAAGAAGCTTGATAGGGGAGTCTGTTGAGGTGCAGTCGTTGGTGTAGAGAGAGTAAAGGAGAGGGGAGAGTACGCAGCCTTGCGGTGCTCCTATGCTGAGTGTCTGCGGGTGCGAGATGTGCTTTCCCAGCCTCACATGCTGCTTCTTGTCTGTCAGGAAGGTGGTGATCCACTGACAGACGGGTTCAGGCACAGTCAACTGGGAGGGTTTGGAATGTAGTAGCTCTGGCACAATGGTGTTGAATGCAGAGCTAAAATCCACAAACAAAATCCTTGCATCGGTCCCCTGGAGGTCTAGGTGCTGGGGGATAAAGTGCAGGCCTAGGTTGGCTGCGTCATCCACTGATCTATTCGCCCGGTATGCAAACTGCAGGGGGCTTGTGATATTTTTCAGCTGGGTCAGCACGTCTTTCAAGGGTCTTCACGATTAGAGAGGTCAGTGTGAATGTAAGGAAAGTAAGATAGCAAGCGATTAGTAAGGATGTCAGGAGCTATGGAGTTGAGAGGGAAAGAAAGATCAGCCATGATTGAATGGCAGAGTAGACTTAGAGTCATAGAGTCAAAGACTAACAGTGTGGAAACAGGCCCTTTGGCCCAACTTGCCCACACTGGCCAGCATGTCCCAACTACACTCGTTCCACCTGCCTGCATTTGGTCCATATCCCTCCAAACCTGTCCTATTCCATGTACCTGTCCAACTGTTTCTTAAATGATACGATACAATAAATCTTTATTCATCCCCGGAGGAAAATTGGTCTGCCAACAGTCACAACACCCAACAAGGTACATGAAAACTTGAACTTAAAATTAAATTAAAAGTGAGAAAAAAAAGACAAGTGAGTGTTGTCTGGCTGCCGTGTCCACATTGCCTTCACCGGAATAAATGAACAAACAAACAAACGCAGGCTGATCAGTCTGAAGAAGGGTCCCGAAACGTCACCTATTTCCTTCGCTCTATAGATGCTGCCTCACCCACTGAGTTTCTCCAGCATTTTTGTCTACTTTCGATTTTCCAGCATCTGCAGTTCCTTCTTAAACAAAACGCAGGCTTATTCCTTGGGCAGAGGATTCTGAAACTAGTACCCCCTCCCCTCCCCCACACCGGGTCCCCCTTTGTTCTCCCACCGTCACTCACAGCGGTCCCCCCACGACGGACCATTGGGATAGTCCCAGCGTCAACTACCTCCACTGGCAGCTTGTTCCATACACCCACCGCCCTTTGTGTGAAAAGGTTGCACCTCAGATTCCTATTAAATCGTTTCCTCTTCACCTTAAACCTGTCCTCTCGTCCTAGATTCCCCTACTCTGGGCAAGAGACTCTGTGCATCTGCCCAATCTATTCCTCTCATGGTTTTATACACCTCTATAAGATCACCCCTCATCCTCCTGCACTCTAGGGAATAGAGTCCCAGCTTACTCAACCTCTCCCTGTAGTTCAGACCGTGTTTCTCCAAAAGATGCTGCCTGACCCGCTAAATTACTCCAGCACTTTGTGCCGCTCTTTGGTATAAATCAGCATCTACAGTTCTTTGTTTCTACAATTATTTCTCCGGTTGCTGTAATCTCTTCAGTTTCTCAAGTCATTAGCATGCTAACATAGCATCCTACTTTTGTAGGTGAGAATTGTATTAAATAATCAGTTGTGATGAACTATTTTGGTGTTGTACAGAATCGCCTGCACATCCCAAACCAGCTGCCTCACCTGCATTGGGTCTGAGATATATTGTCTATACCCTGTATTGGGTCTGATATCCCCTGTCTTGGGTCACAGATCCTTCAGAACTGGGCTGGGAGCAAGTCAATATCATAATACCTACCTCAGGCCAAAAGGCACAGATTTGTTGAGGAATTACTGACCCCACCTATTGCAACAGGTGCTCTGCAACTTTACTCAATCTAGCGAAGTACTTAGGAGACTGGTGCGAACCTTCGCCCGACCTAAATGTTCATTGTAAAGACCAGCTCGGTCTGACACGGTGAAACGCCGCAGCCGTTTGTTTTAATCGAAAACCCACTTTAAATCTGGTAAATCTGCAAAAAAACCTGCACCGTGACTCAAGCGAAGGATAATCTGCCCGGCGTTTTGTAATTGGATAAGGGAAAGCTCCTCAGTGGGGAGTGGGCCGGCCGCTGCGGGCGCGATTGGCCCGGGCCGTTGTCATTCAGGACAGCTCCATTCATGGCCAAACCCCGATTCGATCAGCCGAGCCAACAGATGATTAAGGAGCGTCGCTCTGGGGTGTGACCGAGTCTTGGCTCGAGTCTCCGGCTTGTAACGGCGGCGCCAACTCGCAGCCATGAGAAGTAAGCGGCGGCAAGGCGCACTCGCAAACACACAGCACGGGGAAGCAGAGTGTTACGAGGGCAATTTGCCTCCACCGTCAGTCACGCTGGCTGCACCTTGTATTGATGCACTGTTTGCTGATGAATTCTCTCTTTTTCTTAAGGAGTCGGAGGCTGTGGGAACGATGTCCAGTGGTGCTTCACCCAAGTGAAAGGTACCTCAGACCTTGATATATCTGAAGGTAGGAGGTGAATCTGTCATCCTCTCTGAGTGGTGAATGTGGTTTGTGTCTGCACTGTAAACACACAGACGTACCCACCCACCCCTGGTGAATACCAGGTTCTTCATTCCTTCCTCACATTTGTGTCTTGCACTTTATTTTCTAATGTGTGGGTGAGACATATACGTGTGTGGGTATTTAAATTGATTGACTTGTAAAATGGAGCGCGAGTGCTCGAGTATGAATCCGTTGTGTTAGGAATGGAGTTGTCTTTCTGGGTTTTTTAAATGGACCCCCCCCCCCCCCCCCCTAAGGAAATGTTGTATCAAGGCGCCCTGCGATAATGAGGGTCTCGACACGGAACGTCACCCCTTCCTTCTCTCCAGAGATGTTGCCTGCCCCGCTGAGTTACTCCAGCATTTTGTGCCCATCAGCGACAGTGAACATTGATTATTGTCGTTTATGTTTATGGGAAGAAGGGTTTGGAAATTTGCAAAAGAGGAATTGTACAAGGGGGGGGGGGAAATGAGAATACAGGTGCATAATCAAGTCGGCAGTAGTTTGTTCTGTGTGCTATGAGTTTATGGTCAATGGCACTATTATCACATGTACCCATCCATGCACAGTGAAATGTCTTTTCTTGCGTACAGTTCAGTTGAAATCTCACTCCTGGCGATCGAGTATTACCATCTGGTTTCCTCAAAACATTTTATTTTAGGATTCGTGGCCACCAAGAAGTTTGATAAATGCCTTCAGTGAAATATAGTATAAATTAATCATCCAAATTCTTTCAGTGCAGGTAAGTCAACCAAATTGCATTTGCCCTGGTGAAGAGGACTTGAAAATGAATGATGACACACGACAAACTGCTTAAAATGGGATTCGTGCTTTTCTGTGACTCATACATTGGAAGTGTTATTTTACTAGGTGTGATTCTTATATTAATTCTCCCCCCCCCCCCCCCCACCCCGTTGCTTTGCATGGGTCTCCCAACAGTGGAATTAGCTTCTGGCCCTGGTTGAATTGCACCATCTATTTATTTTCGCCTTAACACAGATTTTTGTTTTGAAGCTCTCTGTGTCAGGAAAGTTGCTATCCAGGATATTCAGAGTTGTTTAGCATGGGAAGCCCACAGTTCTGTAGCTAATATACTATTTGTATTCAACCAACTTCCTTAAATTGTGAATACATCAGTCCATGAAACTTTAAAACCTGTCTCTTGTTTATTTAAAAATATGTAATGTGTTGCCAATCCTGTTTGTAAATTGATTATCACTTTATATTAGTAGTTATGCAATCATAAGTGTTTGCCTGAGTTTAGATAACTGAAGATTTTGTCTCTCAGCACGTGTGTCTAATGTATTTTTCAATTGTTCCATTGGAAAATTAGTACGTAGGTGATTAATAACTTTCATTGTGGAATTTGCTAAACTGGACAGCTAATGTGTTTTATGTTAAATAGTGTTTTATGTTAAATAGATTACATTGCTTGTAGTCTGACGTATTTTGTGAATGCCTATGTTTAGATTATTACATTTAACTATTCTTTCTTCCCCCCCCCCCCCCCCCCCCCCCCCCCCCCCCCCCCCCCCCACGCTACAACCACAACTGATGTGTTTAAATGTTCAGATGGTAAATCTTTGGTGATGCTAAGGATGAGTGCGTTTCTTTAATCAAGGTAAGGTGTAAAATTTGAAAACAAAGTCATGATGTTTCAATGAAAAAGATTCATCGATCTTTGTTCAGCCTTGTATCGGAGTTTATTGTGAATATGATATCTGCTGTAAACTGTGATATGAGGCTGCACATAAATTGAATAATATTTTTTTAAGTGATTTGTAATAATTGAAGGAATATGACTTTATTTTCAAATAATATTATTTCCTTACCTTGATCTGTTAAAGGATAACTGAATCTACAAATCACATAAGATTCTAAGGCAGTGGTTCTTAACCTTTTTGGCACCAGTACGCGCATATGCGAACAAAATACTGTATGTGGCATGTACCTTTGTTAGATTCCAAAACATGGGCTCAACAAATTGATGTTATTTGTGTCCCCTTCATGACCCCCAGCAAAGCCCTGAATAACCCCAAAGGGGGTCACGACCCCTAGGTTAAGAACCACTGTTCTAAGGCAACAATTTTAAAATGAGGAATGAGAGCCAGTTTTTTGATAAGTTCAGATATTTTGATGCCAAACGTGTTAATACTTAGGACGATGCTGAAATTAAGAGATGGAGTGTCCCAGAGTTTAGTTTCCAGACAACTGAAGGTGTGGCAGCAAACCGGTCAGTTTTAGATTTACGCTGAGTTGTAGCGGCAAAAGATATAGAAATTGTAAGTATTGTAATACCCGTTGAGTATTGTAAGGGACATCACGTTGGTAGATGTTGAACTGATGTGGATCAGTGAACACCTATGTAAGGTTATAGGCAACATATGAGCTTGGACTTATGAAGGCTTTAAGATGGGAGGCCAGAAAACCATGGCATCATTAAAAGCAGAAACTTTATTTTTTTAAAGCATCTTGGATTTGTGGTGCAGTATAAGCTGAGGTAGGATGTAAAGCAGTTTTACTTTTGGGATCGGGAGCTCAGTTGAAAAGATGAAATGAAATTTGTGGTTGGTGGCAGTTAGAATGTGTTGTGAGGAGCTGGACTTTAACTACGTAACCAACTGTATCGGAAAGATCAAAACCAATATTAAATTAAAAGCAGAAAGATCCATCAGATTGCAATATACTGGATTATGGAGCAAAAAACAAACTGTTGGAGGAGCTCGGTGTGTCGAGCAGCATGTTGGGTTAAATGGGTTCTTGACATTTTGGGTCAAGAAGCTGCATCAGGATTGAGAGTGGAGAAGGACGATGGCTAGTATATAGAGAGAGGGAAGATAGGATGGAAGAGGGAGATACAGAAACAGAGATGGTAAGGGATACCTGAAGTTGCAAAATACATTGTTTATACCATTGGGTTGTAGACTATGCAGGTGGGATATAAGGTATTTTTGTTTCATTTACCATGGCAGTGGAGGATGCCAAGGCTGACGGTTCAATGTAGGAATGGGCAGCGGTTGACAATTGCTAAAAACTGATAGCTCAGGATTGCAGACAAAATGTAGATTCTCTGCAAGTTGGTCATCTAGTTTGTGTTTGATCTCAGTGATGTAAAGGAGGCTGTACCCGTTCCTCATCGAAATGCGGTTGGAAGAGATGCACGTGAATCTTTGCTTCACCTGATTCGATATAATTTGTCTTCACATACACCGGGGTGTAATGAAATTCCTGGTTTACATGAAGCTCATTGAGTAAACAATAAATAAAATAAGTGATATGCTGAATACAAAATGATGTGCAGGTTGATTGTGGTGCAATCTGATGTAATTTAAATAAAAAACGAATCTGCATTAATTGAAGAGCCCAATGAGATGGTTAGTAAAAGTACTGCTGGGAGGGACATGTGACTGATGTGTTTGGTTCAGCATCCAAGGGCTATTTGGAACACTGGATGAGTGTGGAGGTGTAAGGATAAGTGTTGTATCTCCGGTTGTTGCAAGTGAAAGTACCAGGAGTCGGGGAGGAGAAGATGTGGCTAGTTGTGGGGACTGGTTCAACAGGTGGTAATTGAAGGGGATGTGCTGGATGCGGAGGATAGTATAGTGATACTACAAGACTAGAGAAGCTGGTTGAAAGGAGGTGGGGTGAGAGCAACGTCTGAGAAAAGGAGGATATGCAAGCGAGTGCTCCATCAATAGAAAGGAAGCCATGTAATTTGAAAAAGGAAATTTTTGGGCTCTTCTGGAATTTAAAGCATGTGTGTCTCATCAAAAATCAAAGATGTTGTTTGCAGTGTAAAAGTCCTTCACAGGGTGGAAATAGACATTGGAGTAATATCTCCACCAGTAGGTGGAACTGATGAGGCCAGTACTTTTCAGCTGCTCAAAAGGAGGGAAGTATTGGAGGATGTTGTGGTGCAATACCACATCAAGGGCAATATCGAAGAAGGCCGGATTAATGTTGCCTCAAGCACAAAGTGTTGGCGAATATTATTTGTGGCACAGCTGTTTCAGTTTTGCAGTGTGGGTGCAAACTGGATGTGGTTCCCAGGGAATTTTGAGGAAAGATGATCATGGATTTACAAGGCAACTATATATGTTCCAGAGGCTTTGAGGAAAAGTGGGGGAAGGTGCAGCAGATGCTCACTGTTCCATGCATATGGATGGATATCTTATTTTTGAAAAGGGCCTGTTCGTTTTGGAAGTAATGGCTAAATAATATCAGCTTGCTTATTGGCCCAGGAGAGAAATTAGGTAGGCAAGATTTTAATGGGATGGAAAGAGTTGGGGATGGGGTTAATAGACTAGATAAACTTGGAAGGAACAAGGAGGGATAAAAGGGAGGAATTGTATGTGTATGTTCACTGCTCAACTAGGCTTTGGTTGAGCAGCTGAAAGACTATAACTGAAAAGAAGGCCTCAGCGACCCAGAGATCCAACAGCATATCACTACAGCAATTTTATTCCATTTGTCCTACCATTTCTGCAATTAATATGAATATTTTCTCCTTCCCAGTTCCAAACCAGGTTGATCAGCCTGGAACATGAGTTCTCTTTCTCTATCCACAGATGCTGCCTGACCTCCTTGGCATTTGTAGCATTTTCTGTTTGTATTTTTTCCGAGCCTCCTTTTTAGTTGTCTTTATAGATGAGGTTGGGGTGAGGATCTACCGAGATGGTAGCGATGAAAAGCAATAAAGTTATCTTTGCTTGGTGGCCATTTGAGCTGCAATGAAGTGTTTTGGCAAAACACTTTACCAAGCTGATGGATTCAGCGATTGGGGCAATATCTTCATTCCGTGGGTCAAAGCGAGATGGGTATAATGATGTGGCAATTAGAAATGGATAATTTGGCCCCTTTATATGTGCTCTACCATTAAATGAAATGTAACCTGATTATCTGAGTACACTTCACTGCACTAACACCATCATTTCTTGATGACACTGATCTTTAAGCATCAATCTTGAATACACACAGTGATTGATCTTCTGAAGCCCTTTGGGAAGAGAATTAAAGATTCAGTGCTCCCATTAGAAGATAATTTTCTTTCAATGGCTCACACTCATGACTGTAGCCCTTGGTATTGGGGGTCTCGACGCACGGGAGACGTCATTCTTGTTTTTATCCTGACGAGCATTAAGAATATTGCAAGTTTCACTGACTACCCATTTTGGAGTGTTTGGGTCCAGTTTGATTAATCTTTCCTCGCAGTACATTAACAACTCCCTCTGCCGTGTCACTATCTTGGGTACAAACCAAATGAACCCTCCTTGCATTCCCTCAATCTTAAATATATCCTTCCTGAGGCAGAGAGACAAGTTTGGTATATTGCTGTATGGAAGATTTGGAGAGATGGCTGCATTGTATGAACAATAATTTCACTGCAACCATATGTGAGATATCATCGATGTTTTCCAGTGAGGAACAACTGTAGTGTGAGGTATGGGAGTAGGAATCAACGAGGGGGCATCCATGGTGGTGGCTTTGAATGAGTTAAAGTTTTTTTAAGAGCATGATCTTGCCCGCAAGTTTGAAACGTTCATCTTCAAGGGTTTTTATTTTTTCCCCCCTTTAATGTTTTGCACTTCTGATCAAATTGCATTAGTAAACTGTGTCTTGCAATTTATTCAATACACGGGCTAGGTTTTTGAGGGAATTCATCCCACAAATAGGATTCGGAACCATGCAGATGGTTCACCTCCTTTAAAGCACTGGTTCTCTTTCTATTGCATCTCTAAAACCTTGCAACTTTATTTCCGTACACAAATTGTTAAGAATAACAAAACTATAATGTTTTTTTTTATCTGGGAGAGAAAAGGAAGCTTCTTAAAAAAAAAAAAAAAAAAAAAAGTTCCTGAAGTGGGAGAACAATGTAAATAAAAGCAACTTTGTTTGGAAGGTAAACATAAATATTGAAAACTTTTATCCTAGTTGTGCAATTTATTAAATCAGTGCTGTGCCAATTAAAGAAATACCAGGTTGGGTGTTGGTTTCATTTATTGTGTGTTTAATTTCAAATGGTGATTTATCAATTTGTAGACTAGCATTCCTAGAAATAGGAGACGGGTGCTATCTCATGGGTGGGATTAAAAATGGTGAGTTTATAATGAGGGCGAAGAGAGAAATAAAAGTAAAGTTTGTTGACGGTAGTTGCTGAATGGTTGGATTTAGTGACTGAGAGCTTTTATAAGAGGTTTCTGGGTGTGATCATGTGTTGGTCATTGGAGAGCAGCTTGAGAGGGTAGATACAAATCTGGTTGAGGTGTATCAATATCAGTTTTATTGATAAAGTACAAGTGAAATGAATTTGCCAGCAGCGGTACAATGAAAAAAGAACACACACAAACACAATAAAAATGTAACACAAACATCCACCACAGCATTCATCACTGTGGTGGAAGGCACAAAATTTGGCCAGTCCTCCTCCATTTTGTATTGAACCAAGGGTGACCATCTCAAGTTAAGGTTTGCCCAGTCAGGAGAGAGGTGAAATGGAAGTTCTTCACCCTGAGGTTGGTGGTGTATTTATGAAATTTATAAATTCATCAGTCATAGGAGCAGAATTAGGCCATTTGGCCCATTTTGTATGCAAGAGGGCTATGGAGGTTTAGATCTTGAGTACATTCATCATGTGGATGGTTAGATTTTTGCAAGATGCGGGATATGGGGGAAAGGAATACTGACGTAAAAGATCAACCATCAAAGATCTTGCTAAATAATCAAGGAAGCTTCTATTTGCTTGTGTTCTTAAGGCAGGGACTATTACACTCTCAATTATCTCAAACAAAACTAGTTTGTTTTTCAGAAAATTAATCTAGCGATATGTAATGATCACTTCCTGGTAGTAAAATTGAAACATGTCATGGAGATCCTCGTGATACTGTACCACTGAAGGAGATAAATCGCACAGAAAGCAAACTGACTTTCGTATCCACATTACATGTTTGAAGAAGGGTCTCGACCCGGAACGTCACCCATTCCTTCTCTGTATGTCCCGCTGAGTTACTCCAGCTTTTTGTATCTATCATCACATGTTAATGAAACCTATTTGAAATCCTTGATACCTTTTGGCCTTCTGCCAAAATTAGAGAGAATAGTGAAGAATCGCTAATATAAAAGAGGTTCCTATTGTCCAAATTTGGAGTGGGTTGCATGGATGTAATGCACAAAGCATCTAATTTTTTTAAATGTATATCGAAAACCCGAGAAACGTTACAAATACACCTCCCTGGATTATGGTGAGAGTTGACTTGTGCTAATACTGTTAGTACTTATGTACTGTGATGAAAGACTAGTTATTGTACTTGCATGAAATTTGAGCTGTTTGTCACTGGTTAGCAAGGAATATTGCTATTTTGTGGGGAATTTGTTGTAAAAACATGTTTTTTTAATTATGATCTAATAAATATCCAAATATTAAATGTGGTTTATAATCGTGGTCAGGTGTTATTTGAAATTTGATTTTTCTACACTCACTAATGTTTTTTTATGGTTGGATGCCTTCATTTTAAATATAATGACTGTGATATCGAAACACTCCCTCATCTATTATCAGCAACATTACATTGATTTTGAAAATATTGTTTTTCTCCATCATTATCTGTAATAAATGTAGTGGATTTGGATTAATTGCTGACTGCTCCAGTCTGATTGCAACGCCAGTGTTGCAACTGGTGTGGAATGGGTATCTTTCTACAGCAGGAATGGAACTGCAGTACATTTTTGTTTGTCTATTTATAGTCTTCCAGAAAGGTTCTGTATATGTCATATTTAAATGTGATTTTGTTTTTCTGCTCATCTCTCTGCTCCAATGGAAATGTGCTTTGTTTAATGTTTTGTTTGAACCATCTGCATGACCTTTTTGCAATTGAATGCATTATCTAATGTTATTAGGACAAATATTAGTTATTTAATTATTTTGCTAATGTGGCTTTGGTGCGTTAGTGCATTAGCTAGCTGCAGGATGATACAGTTTGCGAGGAGCAAAATATAAACTGATCTGTATCCTCCCACTTAATTTCTGCATTTCACAATTTGCAAAGAGGATAAAGAGATTATCATCTTTGTGCAATTTGGAGAGGTGTGTAATGTTGGTCTGGACAATATTTTTCATCAAAACAAAAATAATGTTATTTTTGTTTTAAGTGGCTGAATCTTGGAGTTCAATTTTGCTATTTTTTAAATGTTCGCCCTTTAAAAGGGAGCATCTGCAATGTGGGCATTGTAGGCAAATAAAGGTAGAGATAAAATCAGGAAATGCTCATCACGTCAGGTAGTGACAATGGGGAGAAAAGGACTTTTATGGTCAAGTATTTCGTTGGGGCTGCATTAAGGTTCACCAACGGACTCCTGTGTGCTTTGTAATCAAGTCTTGAGAACAGGGCAGATAGACACAAAATGCTGGAGTAATTCAACGGGGCAAGCAGCATCTCTGGAGAGAAGGAATGGGTGACTAGTTTGTATTCCATGCAAACAGACACGTTCCCCCCCCCCATGTTTTGAGAGGTGGGGGAAATCTCCCTTTTCCCCCCCCCCCCCCAGGTTTTTGTAATCCAGATTTTAAAATCTCCGCTTTCCACGAGACGGTGGAGGTGGGACTGCTGATCGAGGGCGCTGATTGGACGAGAGAGACGTCTGTTAGCAGGCAATGGGGGCGGGACATGATGATTCAGCGCAATGATTGGATGGGGGGTGGGACTGAGGATAGGGTGCGGTGGTTGGAGGGGGGAGATGTGGCACAGACCTGCGTCTCGTCCAAAGATCGTATAGCGGATCTTTGGTCTCGTCCACAGCCAGCATGGATCCAGGCCGGGTCTCCGGCGCTGTCCCATCCCCACCCAAGTGCCCCCACCCCACGGGTGGCCAGAGAGGTCGGGAGTCAGACAGGCGCGGCGTCCCCAGGCCCACAGCCAGCGCAGAGAAGCAGCGCTAAACCCAGCTCAGCAGTGCCTGGTTAACCTGCCTGGGCTTGTGGGAAATATGGCCAGCGTGGAGAAGCAGCGCTGGTGTCCAGTCAGGGCTGTAGGTTAACCCAGCGAGACAGGCAGCGTTGAGCTGCATTTAGCGCTGGCTTGAGCCTCCGAAGCCTCGCGCATGTGAGTGTGTGTGTGTGAGTGTGCGCAGGTGCGCGCGGCTGCCAAAGAATTCTGTCCCCCCGGTCCCCTCCATATTTTGATAGCGAGTTCCGCTGTTGCTGCTGCCTGTCCTGCTGAGTTACTCCAGCTTTGTGTTTATCTTCAGTTAAACCAGCATCTGCTGTTCCTTCCTACACCTAATATCTCTTAATTGAAGCCATGTTGAAGAATTTTTACGTTTATTTTTGGTGTGGTGGTGTTATGTGTTTGTCATTGGAGTGGAGAGAGTAATTGTAACTTGTTTACTGCTAACGTACATTTCAACGTTTCATTAGCAGTATCTGGCCTCTGCCAACACTCCACCCCCACAATCACTATATTTTATCAATTAGCAAGTGCTTGTATAAAGAAATTGCACAATCAATGTGGGTTTGTTTGTGAACATAGTGAGCTTTGCATCATTTAGCACCAGTTTATTATTTTGTTGTTTATTAACACTGAAACATTAGGACTTTTGATTTGGGTTAGGAAAACAAACATAATATTGAGTCAAGGTCATCCTTTTGCTTGCTTTCTTTGAGATGTACAATAAAATTACACTGGTGGAATTGTGGGTGAGTTTCTAGTATCAAAGATGCCACTTTACTGCCGTCTTTGTTGCTCCTGATTTGAGTGTTTGAGCAATTCTTCCAGAATGATGATTACTTGCTTCCACGCTATGTCTGAGGTGGCTATTCGGGTCCATGTCAGATCTATAGAAGGGGCTGGCAGTGTGTGACTGGGGTAAGATGTTGAGGAGTGTGAGGAGCAGTGTGTTCAGTGAGTTAGTCATACAGCTTTAACCCACTGAATCCGTTCCATCAAGCACAAATTTACAGTTATGGTACATTAATCTCATTTTTATTCACCCCATAGTTGCATCAATTCTCCCAAGAATATATCTGTTGCCAATTTTCAGCGATCAATTAATTTTGAGAAGTGGGAAGAAACATACATGTATCGTTATGGGGGAGAAAATGCAAATGCCACACACTGTGTTGGAGGTCAGAGTTGATCTCTCCTCACTGGAGGTGTGAGGCAGCAGCTCTTTCAGCTGCACCCCCTGCTCCTTCCAGCTCTTTCACTATGCTTGAGATATTTGAGGAGTAGCTCTCCATTTTGACCACTTATTGACCATGTTTGAGGAGTAGCACTCCATTTTGACCATTTATTGACCATGTTACATTTTTTTCCATGGAGGCTTTGAAAGCCACCTTGATTTCCTCCACTCGCCTCAAAACTTGCTGTGACACAAATTTGTCTTGAGGAATCTGGTGCTGGCCTGCCCATTAGGTCTGGTTGAGATTTAGGTAGAGTCTTGATGATAGGGTTTGGCCATATGAATTTATTTGTTCTATAATGGGTTTTGCAGAGACTGCACTGGTGATATTGCTTCAATGCTATGAGATGCCTGCTATTCAGTCCATTTCTCCTAGGAATGCAAATTGGATGGCAGGTATCACTGGTGCCCAGTAAATAAGGAGGGCAAGGGCACAATCAAGGTATTGACATGTGAATGATCTTTTTGTCAGATGGCCAAAGTCTCTGCTGACTTATTTATCAATGTGCTTTGCCAAGAATTGACATTGGCGATCTGGAGGGTAATACATAGTTTTCAAATCTTCTTGTGGATTTGAATTCTGGTGTTGTGCAGCAGGGAGCGGGTTAGCATAAGCCTGTTTGTTGGTCTTATATGTCAGAGATGACCTCTGAGTATTTGCATTAGTAAGATGTGTACAGTAACTCAATAGGAATAGTGTTTAGTGATCTAGGTTCTGGAATGGGGTTGATGAAGGGGAACAGTTTTCCATTTGCTCTACAGAATCGCCCCACTCCAGTGAAGCGTGTTGGAATGGTGATGCAAGATTGCAGCAAGGAAGGTTGAGGAATGGATTGGAAGCACAATGCTGCCTTGTTTGTTCCCTGATTGCTCTGGGGCTGAGTCAATGGTAGATCTGCCAATGATAATTGTGGCCCGTGTGCCAACAAGCGGCACACATTGAAAGTCTATACATTTCTGAAGGCAGTTAGATTTTGAAAGCTGTTTTCACTTGCAAGTAGAAGATTAAGTTGTTGATATGAGGGCTTTTAAGATTACGTGAAGATTTGATAGACAAAGCATTTCCATGTGTAGCAGTGCAACTTGGGACATGAAAGTAAGCAGCTTGCCAGTAAATCCAACAGAGCATTCTGGGGAACCTTTTAAATTCTGTGATTAGAATGCATCTCAAATTAAAGCAAATGACAGGACAGCTTTTGAGGAGCGAAGTAAGAACCAGATAGAGAAGGTAAAATGTATTGAAGGGGTTGCTGGAGCAATGTGTGGGTTTTACTGAAAACTCTGCTGAGCTGTAAAAACCGGTTTTTCAGCTTTACTGTTACTTGCAGAGTTGATGAACTGTATGGATCAGAAATGGGCAGATATAATAAAATTTAAAAAACATTTGGAAAAGTACATGGATAGGAAAGATGTATGGGGCCAAGTGTGGGCAAATGGGATTAACTGGAATGGGGCATCTAGGTTGGCATAGAGGAGTTGTGCTGACATCCTATTCCTGTTCTGTATGACTATGAACGCCTGTTTCTAAGCCCTTGGGACTATGGCAGTCCCATTCTGTATTTGTGATGTTGAAAACCGTAGTAGTCTTGCAATTTACTGCAATCTCCTGGTGTATTTAATCTTCTAATTCCTGTCAGCTATTTGTGACTTAGTTAAGTCAAACCTTAACTAGTTGATCACCCCTTCTGCTTTCCAAGGAAATAAGACTACCTATCTTTTTTTGATTTTCGTTTTAGTTTATCTGCGAAAGCCATCTGCTGTCTTTTTTCCCCCTTCCTGATTTTTCTTGTGCACTCCTAGTTGCAAGTATCTGACTTGTGCCTCCATTTAATGACCAGAGCTTCTATCTTTTATCATCCAGATTTTGTTTCGCCTGCCCGGGTTGTCCTTCACTCCAACTCTACTATTTTTACAAGTTCGCTGGTTATAGGAGTAAATTAGGCCTTTCGGCCCATCGAGTCTACTCCACCATTCAATCGTGGCGGTCGGTGGAGGCGTTGCAAGCTGGCAGCCCTGCCAGCAGCATGTTTGTTTTTTTGATTTGGGGGGGGGTGTAAGAGGGAAACTGCTTTGGTCGCCTCCTCCACGGAGACGCGACTTTTTCCATGTCGCCTCCCCCGCGGCCTAACATCGAGGATCGGTGCGGCCTTTCCCGGAGATGCGCAGTGAGGACTCTTTTGTCGCGGAGCAGGTGAGCCCTCGCCGGAGGGGAGCACTCCGTTCGCTGGCCCGCAGCAGCCTGAAGCCGCGGTCTGTGGAGCTCCAGCTGGCGTGGAGTCCAGAGTCTGGGATCCCTCGTTGGGGACCCAGGAGGAGAAGAGCTCCGACGGCCGGCCCGCGGCCTACTTCTACCGCGGGCGCGGCGTGGACTTGCCATCCGGAACGGGGTCCCTTGCCGGGGATCCCTGGAGAGGAGCTCCGACCGCTCTGCGGTGCTTCTGACTGCGGCCTACACCAACTTGAAGCCGTGGTCTCCGGTGGGGAGGCACCGATTCAGGACTTACCTGGCTGTCTGAACATCTGGACGCCTGCAGCGGAGGGTTGAGGTCCCGACCATGGGGGAAAATGGAGGAGGACTGCCCAAACTTTGTGCCTTCCACCACAGTGATGAATGCTGTGGTGGATGTTTGTGTTACATTTTTATTGTGTATTGTGTGTTCTTTTTTTATTGTACCGTTGCTGGCAAATTCATTTCACTGCAATTTATGTGCAAGTGACGAATAAAACTTGACTTGGCAATTGAGGGGGGGGGAAAAAATCAAGTTGCTGAAATCCTAGAAGTGGAAGAACCACAATGAATTTATATACTGTCTGTTTCAAGAACAAGCAATTAAAATTATTTTGGAACAATGATACAGAATATTAGGTTCCAGTGGCTGAAAAAGTATCACATCAATAAATTAATGCTGTAAAACCAATTTGGGACATTGTTCCTTGGCTTATGTGGATTTAATAATACATAATGATAGTGATGGAGAAAAACTCAGATATAAAGTCCGTTCAAAGAAGTGGTGAAGACAGATTAGACTACAGGTGTCAAATTCTTGTATCTTCACAAAAGATGGGTATCTTTCCAATGCAGATTTAGTTTGACATCAAGGATGTCAACTTTGGCCAGGAGCAGTTGCCCTTCATTCAGATCATCTGAAAACTGATCAAGTTGCCAATTGATCTAATATTTTCCCATCTTGCTTGATGCAAGATAAAATGCCTTAAATATTCATGTCCCAGACTTGAAAAGCTAACTGTTTTTTCTACAGTTGCTGCGTCACCTGAGTTTCTTGACTTCCTATTTTAGTTCAGATTTCCAGCATTGGCAGCATTTTGATTTTTTTTTTCTCATGGCTTGATATCAAACTTTGTTAGCATTGCTTTGAATATCAGCACATTTTATTTAACAATGTTATTTAAATACAATTTTAATGGTGCATAAAGATTTGTATTTGAGAGAGCCCAATGGTCCAAATCCTGAATGAGGAAAACTAACAGGTGCAATTTGATGTACAGTCACGAAGTGGACCAATTAACGTAGTGTGCAGTTACCAATCCAATGAAACGAAGGCCCCCTAGTGGTAAATCCGGGTCTACGAGGCCCAGATCACGAGGCCCTAAGCTTATGCTTGTCAAGCTTAAATGTAAATCGGGCCCTGGTGGGAAGCGACAAATTGACTGGGGAGTTACGGAGGGAGCGGTCTCTGTGGGAAGCCGACAAAGGGGAGGAGATGGGAAGATGTGGCCAGTGGTGGGATCCCGTTGGAGGTGGCAAGAATGTTGGAGGATTATCTGTTGTATGTGACGGCTGATAGGGTGGAAGGCGAGGACAAGCGGGACTCTGCCCTTGTAATAAGTGGGGAGTGAGAGCAGAGTTATGGGGTATAGAAGAGAGCCTCATCTATAGTGGAAGAGGGGAACCCCGTTCCCTAAAGAATAAGGACATCTCCGATGCCCTGGTGTGGAAGCCAGTGGTGGGAAATTTAAAGTGGCTCTTTTTTCCCCAGAACCCTTTTTTTGCTTAAGTCCACCCTCCACCACCTCCAGTTTAGATTCCATTTGGAATATTTTTGGAGGACCAGGAAGCCAAGAAGCAAGAGTTACTCCAGCTCCAGGGAGTGATTCTGCGTGGGTTTGAGCGCTCCCAATGGCGGCCAGATCTCCCACAATGCAAAGGGATGGAGAAAGTGCCTGGCGCCAACCAGTGGCAGTGTGCATGTGCAGGGGGAGGATGTGCAGGCCGTGGCAGTGCGTATGTGCAAGGCGGCCGGCCGTGCCGGTGGGTGAGAAGCAGCCGGAGAGAGCGGAGACCCGGCGGCCAGGACACAGATGGCGGGCGGAGACGGAGAGTGACAGAGAGAGAGAGAGAGAGAGAGAGAGAGAGAGAGATAGAGAGGGGGGCCAAGCCGGGCAAAATGACACTGCTTTTAGGTTGCCCGGTGGGACTTTATGTGGCCATTGGCAACCGTTAATTTCGAGCCCTGCACAAGGGACAATTTGCACAACCCAATTAACCCTCAAACCTGCACGTCATGGTAATGTGGGAAGAAATCCACGCTGTCATAGAGAACGTACAAACTTGGCAAAAATGAATGATGGAATGATCTTTTAAAGTTTTCACTGTTTATTGATTTGTTATGGGAATGTGGGCAACTGTCATGATGTCAATACCATGCAACTTTATTGATGAAAGTGGTCGAAATTATCTTTGTGGCAGAATGCGATTTGGGAGAGGACTGAAATGGATGAAAGGTGTGTGCGACAGCTTATACTCTGAAATATCATCAGTACTGCCAGCATAACGATTGTGTAAGTGTGACCTTGCTGTTAGAAGTTTCCAACATTTGGACATTTTCTGAACACCTGCAGATTTATATCCACAATTTGAATTCTATAGTGACTGAAGTCATAAGATTTTTTAAAAAAACTGTCCACCTTAGCAAGAACAAAAATAGATAGCATGAAGTGAAAAATAAAGAAAAAATAGAAAATGACTTCAGTCACTATTTGACAGCCATTGCAGCTCGCTGAACTGTCAGTGTTTATATACTGGCAATTGTCTCTTCTGTAGTCTGAAGAAGGGTCCCGACCCTAAATGTCACCTTTCCATGTTCTCCAGCGATGCTGCCTGATCCGCTGAGTTACTATAGCACTTTTTTGTGAACTAGCATCTGCAGTTCCTTGTATTTGCATCTTCGTCAGTAACTTGGCACAGGTTTCTGGAGTAACTGCCTGGAAATACATGGCATTCTTACCTCACAAATGGTCTGTTTGAGGAGAGAAATGTTGGATCAATATTCAACTACAAGGTGATGTGAGTCATAAGCAAACCTGTCGCAGTCTTCAGTTTGAGTTCTGGTCGTGTTTTATCACAATAGTTGTATGCATGAATGTGGTGAACATTGATTTTAGTCTCTGTTCCACTGACTCTTGCTTGGGTTTTCATGTTCCATGTAAATAGTTTGTTATAAATAAACTACTGTGTCCAAATATAGTTTATATTACTCTCAGTAATCAATGAATGTCGTGAAATGCTCCCCACCTACTGGCACAAGGGACTTCTTAACATCTAGTCCTGTGTGAAGAAGGGTCTCGACCCGAAACGTCGCCCATCTCCTTCGCTCCTTAGATGCTGCTGCACCCGCTGAGTTTCTCCAGCTTTTTGTGTACCCTCGATTCTCCAGCATCTGCAGTTCCTTCTTTAAAACTTTAAAAAAAAATCTAGTTCTGTGTATTTGATTCTGATCATTAGACTACATCAATAACATTTGATGATGTATTTGGGATGTCATGATATAGTGTCAGGTTTGATGTAGGTCTGATTTTAAAAAAAAAACTTTATTTAGCATCTTGAAATTGGTTTGTTAATTTAAATTAATTGAATTTTTGCAATGAAGCCTTTGTTGTGTAAATTAGTGCTTTTCATCTTGTTTACACTTCAAGGTGTGAAGAACTGCTTTATTCTGCAAATGAGTTTACAACCTGAATTTAAATGGTATTATTACTTCAGAAGACACAATCGCCTATTGAATGCGCGTATGCATTGAGCTGATTAAAAAGATGTACTGAATTGTTTGCAAAGAGCTTGTGTATCAAATAAGCAAGAGTGAATAGATGTAGTATCATTTTCATTTGTTTCTAAATGTTGCACTTTGAATTGTTTTATTTTAATACAAATAAATGGGATTTGTTTCAATTGCTCCTGAGGATGCTGACACTGGTCCATGTGAAAGGCAGTGGATTTTTGATTTTTGGATCAGTGGATTTTTGATTTTTGGATCATTACAATCAATTAGTTGGGGCAGTGTTGTATCATCCAGCAGCAACTGTATGTGATATTGTGGTTACGAAATGTCTTGTGCAAACACCTAGAGAGGCATATGGTGTCGCTGTGATTTTACTCCGTGTCATTTATTCGTACAGCATGGAAACGGGCCCTTCAGCTCAACTTGTCCATGTCAACCAAAATGCCCCATCTACAGACCTCCATATTTGGCCCATTACCTTCCAACCCTTTTGTATCTATGAACATGTTTAAATGTTACCCTACCTGCCTCGACTACCTCCTCTGGCAGCTTGTTTCATGTACCCATCACCCACTGTGTGGAAAAAGGTTCCCCTCGGGTCCCCATTAAATCTTTCCCCTCGCCTTAAACCTGCGTCTTCTTAATTCC
Organism: Okamejei kenojei; assembly: GCA_035221665.1. Classification (NCBI taxonomy): domain Eukaryota; kingdom Metazoa; phylum Chordata; class Chondrichthyes; order Rajiformes; family Rajidae; genus Okamejei; species Okamejei kenojei. The sequence continues at coordinate 45,762,576 of CM069131.1, forward strand.
CCTCTTCTGCATTGACCCCCTCTGTTCTCTTCATTACTTTATATACCTTTTATAAGATCATCCCACAGCCCTCTGCACTACAAGAAATAAATTCCTAGTCTGCCCAACCTGGTCCTATCGCTCGGGCACCCGAGTGAGTCCTGGCAACATCCTCATTAATCTTCTTCATGCACGTTCTAGTTTAATGAGACACTTCCTATAATGGGGTGATCAAACAGACCACAATGCCTTGCACAACTATAACGTGGCCTCCCAAATTCTATACTCAACAATAACCTGACTGATGAAGGACAATGTGCCCGAAGCATTCTTGACCACCCTATCTATGTGAGTTGGATGTGGCCCTTGTGGCTAAGGGGATCAGAGGGTATGGAGAGAAGGCAGGTACGGGATACTGAGTTGGATGATCAGCCATGATCATATTGAATGGCGGTGCAGGCTCGAAGGGCTGAATGGCCTACTCCTGCACCTAATTTCTATGTTTCTATGTATCTACTTGTGAAGTACTTTTAGCAAACAAAGTACCTGTACTCTTAGATCTCTCTGCTTCACAGCACTCCCCAGGCACTGCCATTCTCTTTGTAGGTCCTGCCCTGGTTTCACTTCCCAAAATACATCACCTGTGTAAACCATACATTTCTCTGTATTAAATTCCATTAATCATTCCTCTGCCCACCTGGCCAATCGATCAAGATCCTCATGTGATTATCTGCAATGCCACCCACACTAGTGTCATGTGAAAATTTACTCACCAGGCCTTCTACATTCTCATCCACATCGTTGGTATAAACTGCAAACAGCAATGGGCCCAGCACCGATACCTGAGGCACACTGCTAGTCACAGGCCTCCAGTCCATAAGAAAACCTTCCACTATCACCCTCTGCTTCCTTCCACGATGCCAATTCTCTATTCAATCAGTTAACTCTCCCTGGACCCCATTTGATCTAACCTTCCAGAGCAGCCTCCCTTATCAAAGGCCTTATTCATTTTTTAATATACGAGTTGAACAGGTACTTTGGATCTGTCTTCACTAAGGAAGACACAAACAATTTCCCTGATGTACTAGTGGCCAGAGGATCTGGGTGACTGAGGAACTGAAGGAAATTCACATTTGGCTGGAAATGGTGCTGGGTAGACTGATGGGTCTGAAGGCTGATAAATCCCCAGGGCCTGAAGGTCTGCATCCCAGGGTACTTAAGGAAGTGGTTTTAGAAATTGTGGACGCATTGGCGATCATTTTCTGGTGTTCTATAGATTCAGGATCCTGTGGATTGGAGGGTAGCTAATGTTATCCCACTTTTTAAGAAAGGCGGGAGAGAGAAAACAGAATTATAGACCAGTTAGCCTGACAACTAGCCTGGGGAGATGCTGGAGTCTAATAAAAGATGAAATAGCAGCACATTTGGAAAGCAGTAGCAGCATCGGATGGAGTCGGCATGGATTTACAAAGGGAAAATCATGCTTAACTAATCTTCTGGAATTTTTTGAGGATGTAACTAGGAAAATGGACAAGGGAGAGCCAGTGGACGTAGTGTACCTGGAGTTTCAGAAAGCATTTGATACGGTCCCACATAGGAGATTAGTGGGCAAAATTAGGGCACATGGTATTGGGGGTAGAGTGCTGACATGGGTAGAGAAGTGGTTGGCAGACGGGAAACAGAGTAGGGATTAACTGGTCCCTTTCAGAATGGCAGGCAGTGACTAGTGGGGTACCGCAAGGCTCGGTGCTGGGACTGAAGCTATTTACAATTATACATCAATGATTTAGATGAAGGAATTCAAAGTAACATCAGCAAATTTGCAGATGCCATAAAGCTGGGTGGCAGTGTAAACTGAGGGGGATGCTATGAGAATGCAGGGTGACTTAATGCAGTTTAATGTGGATAAATACAAGAAGTCCAGATACGAGCTTGGTAAGGCCATCAAAAAGGCCAAAAGGGACTTCTGCTCCAAACTGGAGGATGAGACAGATGTTCAGCAGCTGTGGCGGGGCCTGAATGCAATCACCTCCTACAAGGCAAAACCAGGAGGCAGCTCGAATGTCGGCGAAACATCACTCCCTGAGGAGCTCAATGCGTTTTGCGCACGCTTTGATAGGGAGAACACTGATGTGCCTTCCCGAGCCCCCATTCGCTGTGATGCTATTTCAGTCACAGAGGCCGACGTCAGGAAATCCTTCAGAGGGGTGAACCCTCAAAGTGCCTGGACCCGATGGTATACCTGGTCGTGTTCTAAAAACCAGTGCGGACCAACTGGCTGGAGTTTTTACGGACATTTTCAACCTCTCACTTCTGAGGTCTGAGGTTCCCACCTGCTTCAAAAGGGCATCAATTATACCGGTGCCCAAGAAGAGTAGGGTGACGTGCCTCAATGACCATTGACCTGTGGCACTAACGCCTTTGAGAGGTTTTATGGAGCAAATCAATTCCTACTTCGACAAAAACCTGGACCCACTGCAGTTCGCTTACCGCCACAACAGATCAACGGTGGATGCGATCTCCACTCGGCTCTGGACCACTTGGACAACAAAAACTCATGTCAGGCTGTTATTCATCGATTACAGCTTGGCATTTAATACTATCATCCCCTCCAAGCTGGTTAACAAACTCGCAGAACTGTGTCTCTGCGCATCCCTCTGCAATTGGATCCTCGACTTCCTCATTCACAGACCACAGTCTGTTCGTATTGGTGGAAATGTGTCTGACTTGATAACAATCAGCACGGGAGCACCTCAAGGCTGCGTGCTCAGCCACCTGCTGTACTCACTCTATACTCATGACTGCATAGCCAGTCATAGTGCAAACTCCATCACCAAGTTCGCTGACGACACCACTGCTATGGGACATATCACTGATGGGGATGAGTATAGAAGAGAGATCGAACGACTGTCCATATGGTGCCAGCACAATAACCTGGCCCTCAACACCAGCAAAACCAAGGAACTGATTGTGGACTTTGGAAGGAGTAGGATGGGGACACAGTCCCGTTTATATCAACCGGTTCATGGTTGAAAGGGTCAAGAGCTTCAAATTCCTGGGCTTGCACATCTTTGAAAATCTTTCCTGGTCCGAGAACACTGATGCAATTATTAAGAATAATCAGCGCCTCTACTTCCTGAGAAGTTTACGAAGAGTCGGTTTGTCAAGGAGGAGTCTCTCTATCTTCTACAGGTGCACAGTAGAGAGCATGTAGAAGGTACAGGAGCCTGAAGACTGCAACAACCAGGTTCAGGAATAGCTACTTCCCCACAGCCATCAAGCTATTAAACCTGGCTCGGACAAAGCTCTGAACATTAATAGCCCATTATGTTATTTGCACTTTATCAGTTTATTCATTCATGTGTATATATTTACATAATGGTATATGGACACACTGATCTGTTTTGAGGTCAATGCCTACTATGTTCTGTTGTGCTGAAGCAAAGCAAGAATTTCATTGTCCCATCAGGGACACATGACAAACTCTCTTGAATCTTGAATAAATGTGAGGTTATCCACTTTAGTGGCAAAAACAGGAAGCCAGATTATTATCTGAATGGTGTGAAGTTGGGAAAAGGGGAAGTACAAAAAGATCTGGATGTCCTTGTTCATCATTCACTGAAAGTAAGCATGCAGGTACAGCATGCAGTGAGGAAAGCTAATGGCATGTTGGCCTTCATAACAAGAGGAGTTGAGTATTGGAGCAAAGAAGTCCTTCTGCAGTTGTACAGGACCCGGGAGAGACAACGCCTGTAGTATTGTGTGTGGTTTTGGTCTCCAAATTTGAGGAAGGACATTCTTGTTATTGAGGGAGTGCAGCGCAGGTTCATGAGGCTAATTCCCGGGTTGGCGAGACTGTTGTATGTTGATAGAATGGAGCAGCTGGGCTTGTTGACTCTGGAATTGAGGTTGAGAGGGGATCGTATTGAAACATACAAGATTATTAAAGGATTGGACACGCTAGAGGCAGGAAACATGTTCCCGATGTTGGGCGAGACCAAAATCAGGGGTCACAGTTTAAGAATAAGGGGTAGGCCATTTAGAGCGGAGATGAGGAAAAACTTTTTTACCCAGAGAGTTGTGAATCTGTGGAATTCTCTGTCTCAGAAGGCAGTGGAGGCCAATTCTCCGGATGCTTTCAAGTGAGAGTTACATAGAGCTCTTAACGATTACGGAGTCGGGATATAGTGAGAAGGCAGGAACAGGGTACTGATTGTGGATGATTAGCCATGATCACAGTGAAAAGCAGTGCTGGTTCATAGGGCCTACTGCACCTATTGTCTATTCTCTTATTTGTAAGATGATCCTTTACTACTTTGTGTGAAATTCTATTCCATCTGCAAGTGTGAGCCCAAGCTTCCAGTGACCGGTTATTTGGATTATTCATCACTATTCCACACTGTGCTCTTGTCTTCTTTCCACTATATTGTTGATAATACCCCTGTGAAAGCTTGAAGTGATGTCTTGTATCCTGGTGAAGTACCTTGCAGCTCTCTGGCATTGACAATGAATTTAACAATTCCCAATAATTGTCATGTCCACCACTTTATTTCTGTTGCCTTCATCAATTATCTTTCCAGGCTTGCCTTTGTTCACGTATTGACCAATTAATAATGACACTTATTGTTTTTGTATCATCCATATCCCATTTAATCTCTTCTACTTTGCATTCTCTTACTAAAGAAGGGTGATCAATCTGCGATGTTAATACTGTTTTGCTCTGCCTGTCTCTTTCCTGTCTGCGTATTTTAAGTTTTTCAGATTTTCAGCATCTGGAGCATTGTGCTTTCAGACTTCAGGTGACTTCCGTGGCCTTTTTTGTTATCCCTCCCCTTACTCCGACTCTTCTTCAAACCTGCATCTATTTTCCCAATTAAATGTTATATGCCATAAAGTATAGAAATTGGCTCTTAACCACCCCCCTCACCTGTATCCACCTATCACTCCAGACTTTGTCCTGCCTCCACTTTTTTCCCCACCTTTTTTATTTGTACTTCTTCTCTGCCCCTGACTACTCTCAGGATGCTGACATGAATTATCACCTAACCATACCCTCAGGGGATGTTGCCTGACTCACTGAGTTACTCCACCACTTTGTTGGTTTTTTTTTGTGCAGATCCGACACTTCTGTGTTAGGGCGTACACAAAATGCTGGAGAAACTCAGCGGGTGCAGCAGCATCTATGGAGCGAAGGAGATAAGCAAAGTTTTGGGCCGAAAGCCGCCTTCCAACTGGTGGGGGGAGGCGGGGGGAAGAAAGGAAAGAGGAGGAGGAGGAGGAGGAGGAGCCTGAGGGAGAGGTAGGAAGGGGAGGAGACAGCAAGGGTTAACAGAATTGAGAGAATTCTATGTTCATGCCAAGAGGATGCAAACTCCCCAAGCGGAATATGAGATGCTGTTCCTCCAATTTGCGGTGTTTCTCTCTCTGGCCGTGGAGGAGGCTCAGGACAGAGAGGTCGGATACAGAATGGGAGGGGGAGTTGAAGTGCTGAGCCACCGGGAGGTCGGGTTGGTTATTGCGGACCGAGCGGAGGTGTTCGGCGAAGCGATCGCCAAGCCTCCGCTTGGTCTCACCGATACAGATCAGTTGATATCTAGAGCAGCGGACGCAATAATAATAATAATAAATACTTTATTAATCCCCTTATTCAGGGGAAATTCAGATGTCCTTACAGCACACTAATAAAAATACAACATAGCATTAAAGAAATTTAACATTAAAACATAAACAATGGTTCCCACTGTGGGGGAAGGCACAAAGTCCAGTCCCCATCTCGATGTCCGCCCAAGGTAGTCGGGCCTATTGAGGCCTCCACAATCGCCGCTACGGAGGCCCGATGTTCCAGGAGGTTGTGGACGGAGCTCCGCACACCGGCGATCTCGGCGAGAGATCCCAGGCTCCGCGATGTGAAGTTCAGTGCCGCAGCCCGCTGCTGGCCGCTCCACAGGCTCGCGGCTCCTATGTTTTTTTATCGGCGGTCGCAGCATACCGGAGTTCCAGCGCTGCGACCCAGGCAAGGCATCGCCCGCTCCGCGTTAGCGCTAAGCCGAGGTTGGAGGAGGTGCAGGTGAACAGGAACGACTGCTTGGGTCCTTGAATGGAGTGGAGGGGGGAGGTAAAGCGACAAGTGTAGCATCTCTTGCAGTTGAAAGGGAAAGTGCCCGGGGAAGGGAAGAATTGACAAGGGAGTTGCGGAGGAGCGGTCTTAGCGAAAGGCAGACGGGGGGGGGGGGGGGGGGGGGGGGGGGGGGGGGGGGGGGAAGAAGAGATGGGAAGATGTGGCGAGTGGAGGGGGTCACGTTGGAGGTGGCGAAACTGGCGGAGGACTATGTGTTGTATGTGCCGGCTGGTGGGATGAAAGGTGAGGACCAGGGGGACTCTGCCCTTGTTGCGAGTCGGGGGGGATGGGGAGAAAGGGCAGTGTTGCGGGGTATGGCAGAGACCCTGGTGCGAGCCTCATCTATAGTGGGGGAGGGGAATCCCCGTTCTCTGAAGAATGAGGACATTTGTGATGACCTGGTGTGGAACACCTCATCCTGGGAGCAGATGCGGCGTAGACGGAGGAATTGGGAATAGGGGATGGAGTCCTTACAGGAAGCAGGGTGGGAGGAAGAGTAGTCCAGGTAGCCATGGGAGTTGGTGGGTTGATAGTGGATATCGGTCAGCAGTATATTCCCTGCGATGGAGATAAGTGAGGTCAAGGAATGGTAGGGAAGTGTCAGAAATGGTCCAGGTGTATTTGAGTGCCAGTTGGAAGTTTGTGGTGAAACGGATGAAGTCAGTCAGTTGTGTGTGGGTGCAGGAGGTGACACAAAAGCAATCGTCGATGTAACTGAGGTAGAGGTCAGGGATGGGGCCCTGGTACACCGCGAACAAGGATTGTTCGACGTACCCGACAAAGAGGCAGGCGTAGCTGGGGCCTATGTATTTGGCCGCTCCACAGCTACGCCATGTATTTGGAGGAAATGGGAGGAGTCATAAAAGGAAGTTGAGGGCAAGGACCAACTCCGCTAGGTGGAGGAGAGTATCAGTGGATGGGTATATGTTGCTCCTCCGGTCGAGGAAGAACCAGAGGGTTTGTGACCATCCTGATGGGGGATGGAGGTGTAGAGTGATTGGCGATCGTTTCGCCGAACACCTCTGCTCGGTCCGCAATAACCAACCCGACCTCCCGGTGGCTCAGCACTTCAACTCCCCCTCTGTTCTGAGCCTCCTCCACGGCCAGAGTGAGCAGCACTGCAAATTGGAGGAACAGCACCTCGTATTCCGCTTGGAGTCTGCATCCTCTTGGCATGGACATAGAATTCTCTCAATTCTGTTAACCCTTGCTGTTTCCTCCCCTTCCTACCTCTCCCTCAGCCCTCTGGTTCCTTTTTCCTTTCTTCCCCCCGCCTCCCCCCACCCCCATCAGTCTGAAGAAGGGTTTCGGCCCGAAACGTTGCCTATCTCCTTCGCTCCATAGATGCTACTGAACCCGCTGAGTTTCTCCAGCATTTTGTTTACCTTCGATTTTCCAGCATCTGCAGTTCCTTCTTTAAGACTTCTGTGTTAGCTTGTCTCTTGCATATGGATGTCAAATCTGACTGCACGTTGATATTTCTGTCCAACAAATGCCCTGGCTCATAATTATATAAGGAGAAATATAAGCTGCGTAGGGAATGGTTGCGGTCAGTCGGAACAAGTTTTAACTGGAGTATGCCTCCAGTTTAACTGAGTGTGGACAAGTTTTCCGATTTAAGTTTGTGTAAAACTGCAGTCAAAAGGGCTAAGATGCAGAAGGGGCTGAACCATGGAAGGATGTTTTAAGCCTGATGGATTGTAATGTGAAAGAAAGGACTGCAGATGCTGGTTAAAATCTAAGGTAGACACAATGCTGGAGTAACTCAGCGGGTGAGGCGGCATCTCTAGAGAGAAGGAATGGGCGATGTTTCGGGTTGAGACCCTTCAGATTGATGTCGGGAGGGGCAGGACGAAGGTAGAATTTTGCAGAGACAGTAAGACTAGTGGGAGAACTGGGATGGGGATGGAGAGAGAAAGCAAGGGCTATGTGAAGTTAGAGAAGTCAATGTTCATACCACTGGGGTGTAAACTACCCAAGCGAAATACGAGGAGCTGTTCCTCCAATTTGCGCTGGGCCTCACTCTGACGATAGAGGAGGCCCTGGACAGAAAGGTCAGAATGGGAGGGGGAGTTGAAGTACTGAGCCACCGGGCGATCAGGTAGGGTAAGGCGGACTGAGCGGAGGCGTTCATTGAAACGATCGCCAAGCCTGCGCTTGTTCTTGCCATTGTAATGTGATCTTGGCAGGACAGTGAGCCAGTGAATGTCAGCAGAGAGTGGGTTAATCATTGATTCGGGGATTTAATGTTGAATATAATACTGTTGTGGATGAGCTCAGCTTCCCAGACCATGGAGTGTATGTCTGACTAGGAGACTGTTACACTGGTCGAATTTCACAGTGAGTGCTGGAGATGTGTGGAGGTGTGCAGGAAGGTGAGGCTCTCCTGACGTTGCAACTGCTGAGTTACTGGACAAGTATTTTGGACCTGAATTCAAATCCCAGCACAGTTGGAGAATTTTAATTGGAGTTAATAATAATCTGGAGCTTTAAAAAAATAAATTGGTAATGATGACTTTAAAACTATCAGATTGTTGGTTCATTCATGTCCATCCCGGGTGGAAATCCAGTCCAAACTGGATTTTGCTAAACCACCCAACTAATCTAAGTGGCACAGTTGTCCGGCTAGAAGAGTTGCTGCCACAAGGCTCCAGCAACCTAGGTTCAATCCTGGCATCTGATCCTGTCCCTGTGGAATTTGTATGTTCTACCTGTGATTACATGGGTTTCCCCTGGGTGTTGTCCTGCCCCAAACACGTGTGGGCTGGTCCACTAAAAGTTGTCTTGTGTCGGTGAACGGTAGAATTGGGGCGCAGGGGTGGGGGGGTGGTAGCTGTTGGGAATCGATGATAAGTGGGTGCTTGATGTTCGATTATCGATTTCATGGGCCAGAGGGCCTGTTTCTGTCTGTACAACTCCTGTAACATCTCCCTGTGCTCTCATCTTGTTTGCCAACCTATTACGTGTTAGGTTTTGAATGGTTGAATAGTGTCATTGCCACCTCGCCACTTTGAGCAAAATAATTTTGAAAACCTGAATAGGTGCCATTTATGTACCCATGATAATAAACACAAAGCAGTTGAATAATTACGCTTGTGTTAACCCCAATTATGCACTCTCCCATGTCTGTAAGGGACCCACATTTATCCTGGCTCTTCTTCTGTTTTTTACATTAGCCATGGAAGCACTTTACAAGAAGGGTCTCGACCCGAAACGTCGCCCATCTCCTTCGTTTTGCATAGCTGTGTAACCCTCGATTCTCCAGCATCTGCAGTTCCTTCTTTAAAAAAAAAAAAAGAAGCATGTTTTCCATATGTCATTTTCTTCCTGCATGCTTTATTGCATTTCTTAATCAATTTTTTGGTCCTCCTTTAGTTCTTCTGTTGTGACGTAGAGGAAGCAAAGTCACAAGTTGTGGTATGGGTCAAAGAGAACAAAGTATGTGGAAAAGATTTAGTTGGATATTACTGAAAGACTGAAGCTTTCTCACGATAAACAATGAATACAAAGCAAGGTAAAATGTGATTTGAGAATTTTAATATTTGTAACGTTACCTGTAAGTACTCGTATAGTGGATGAATCTGCAGAACTGAGAGTGGAAAACATACGCTGTGTACATAGTGCAAGGTTTTTTACTGTGAAATGATGCCCCCTGTTGACAAATGTAGTTTAAAACAACGTGTAGGAAGGAACTGCAGATGCTGGTTTAAACCAGAGATAGACACGTAAAGCTGGAGTAACTCGGGCAGCATCTCTGAAGAGAAGGAATGGATGATGTTTCAGGTCGAGACACTTCAGAATGGTTAGGGATAAGGGAAACTAGAAATAAGGGCGATGATATAGAGATAAAGAACAATGAATAAAATATATGCAAAAAAGTAAGAAGCTAGTGTGACTTGGGTGGTGGAGCGATAGAGAGTGAGAGATATAGATAGATAGATAGATAGATTATAGCCCAAGTGAAATATGAGATGCTGTTCCTCCGATTTGCGTTTAGCCTCGCTCTGACAATGGAGGAGACCTAGGACAGAAAGGTCTGCGTGGGAATGGGAAGGAGAATGAAAGTGCAACCGGGAGATCAGGTGGGGTCATGCGGGCTGAGTGAAGGTGTTCTGCGGAATGATTGCCCAGTCTTTGTCTGCGCTGCATCCGCGCCCAAGATGAGGTGTTCCATGCCAGGACATTCGGAATGTCCTCATTCTTTCGGAAATGGGCGTTCCCCTCTCAATCATGGATGAAGCCCTGACTTGTGTCTCCTCGGTACCCCATATCCCTGCCCTTGCTTTCCCTCCTCCATTTCTTGCCTTTCGCCCCATCAGTCGTTGCATGCAACACATAATCCTCTGAAATTTCTGCCACCACCAACGGGATTCCACCACTAGCCCCATTTCCGCCTTCAGCAAAGACCATTCCCTCTGCAACTCCCTGGTTAACTCATCCGTTCCCACCCAAACCACCCCTCCCCAGCTACCTTCTCCTGCAACCGCAGGAGATGCAACACCTGTCCCCATACCTCCTCCCTCAACTGTCGAGGGACCCTGACTGTCCTTTCGCGCAAGGCAGAGGTTCACTTGCACCTCCTCCAACCTCATCTACGGTATCTGTTGTTCAAGATGTGGACTCATACATTGGTGAGACCAAACGTTTAGTTTCACTGAACACCTTCGCTCAGTCTGCCTGACCCTACCTGATCTTCCGGTTGCTAAACACTTTCATTCTCCTTCCCATTCCCACACAGACCTTTCTGTCCTAGGTCTCCTCCATTGTTAGGGTGAGGCAGAACGCAACTTGGAGGACGAGCATCTCATATTTCGCTTGGGCAGCTTAAAGCCCAGTGGGATAAATATTGATTTCTCTCACTTCAGGTAGCCCCGGCATTCCCCTTCGTTGTATCCCTCCCCCACCCAAGTTGAACTAGCTTCTTGTTTTCACCTTACAAACAGCTAACAATGGCCTGTTTCCTTCATGCAGCAGCATCTATGGAGCGAAGGAGATGGGCAACGTTTCGGGCCGAAACCTTCTGAAGAAGGGTTTCGGCCCGAAACGTTGCCTATCTCCTTCGCTCCATAGATGCTGCTTCACCGCTGAGTTTCTCCAGCATTTTGTGTACCCTCGATTTTCCAGCATCTGCAGTTCCTTCTTTAACATCATTGTTCCTTATCTCTCTACATCATCGCCTATATCTCTCGTTTCCTTTATCCCTAACCAGTCTGTGGAAGTGTCTTGACCCGAAACATCGCCCATTCCCTTTCTCCAGAGATGCTGCCTGTCCTGCTGAGTTATTCCAGCTTTCTGTGTCTATCTTAGTTTAAACCAATGACTAGTTCAATCCATCTAGAGCACAATTAGAATAAACAGATGGTACAGGTTTTATTATGGTAGAGCACCATGTGGCTTCCCTGTTGGACCTTATTCACGTTTTCAAAAATGTTCTGCTCAAAGTTGCTGTAAGCGGTGAAGTGAGAAAGTCGAAGGATGGATAACATTACACATGGATCTGGACAGACAACATGGGCAAGAATTTGAAAAGGAACAGCCAATGCTTGATTATACCAAAAATGGACATGGTTACTCCAACATTTTATGTCTCTGGGCAGGTGTTTAGAGATTTAACATGGAAACAGGCTTTCAGCCTATTGAGTCCACACTGACCACTGATTATTAGTTCTATATTATCCCACTTTCTCATTCACTCCCTACGCATTTGGTACAATTTTACAGAGGGCAATTAACCTACAATTCCGCACTTTGGCATATAGGAGGAAACCAAAGTACCCGGAGGAAACCCATAAAGTCACAGTACAAATTCAGCACCCGAGGTCGGGATCAAGCCTGGGTCCTTGGCACTATGAGGCAGCTACTCTACCAGCTGTGCTTCTGTGCCGCCAATTCAGCGAGGTCCTCTGTGGTGAAATTTGCTGCAGGTGAGGCCCAACTTGTTCTGTGCTTTAGGATAAGCTTTCTACATTGAGGTGCCAAGGGCTCGAGTCAGGAGTGTTTAATTGTCATCAGTACTGAAATTGGAACAATGAAATTCTTAGTTGCAGTAGCATAACAGACGTGTGTTTAGAGACCTGGTTAATTCTGCTGTCATGTTACAAGTGATTGAAGTCGGGGCTAGGGATAGTGAAGGGAGTATCTGGTGATTGCAGCGTAGGAATGTGATGGGGGGGGGGGGGGGGGAGATATTAGTGGCGAGAAGAGGTGGGGTTTGGTGTTAACGCCAAGGGGATTGATGGAGGGTCCTTGTGCAAGACATCAGATGCTTTGAGCACCGCCATAATATAATGTCCAGGTGACGTCAATTCCCTTTCTCTGTACGAGCTGCCTTCAGCCTTTGATGTAATGCCTGCTTCAGTGTGAGTGTGCTGTACCATTGATGATTTTTGTGCAAGTGACATAAAAGTATCAAATTTGCAGCAATATTTCTGTGCATTGTGGTTCAGCAAAAGCAAATTCTGACTGTCTCGTCAGCATGTGAGACTTGAGCTTGGAGAAGTATACAAAAGAAAAGCTGGGAAGGGCAAATTAGAGTTGCAGAATTCAATGTCAAAATCGTACATTAAGAGCAACAGAAAGGCAAAGTTTGGATTGAATATATTAAAAATTGTTTTAAAGTTTAACTTTCTTAAAACTCAAACGATTCACAACCCCATTGAAGCACCACATTGATGATTTTATCCATGTTCACAAAATCTATTGACAATTATTTGTAATTATCATTGTGGTTGTACAATATTAATTACTAGGGGCTTTTCTGTGCAGTTGATGTGGAATCACTTCAACTTCAGAAGCTGAAGGCAGCACTGCATAAATTATGCAGTTCTTGTATGCATTCACAAGGTAGCTTTTTTTCCCTGTGTATTGAGTGGAATGAAATGCTGCAGCTTTGTAGAAATTTAAAATTGCTGGGTAGCACAACTGTTGTAGTTTTCTACATTCATAAATGGAAACTCATCAAATTCATAGGCGTGAGTAAAATGGGGGTGATAGTGATCATATATATGGCAATAACGGTTATTGTACACAAGTGTAAAATGCTGCTTGTACAATAAAATGTGGATGAAACCTGGCGTAGAAATAATGGTTGTGATCTTCGGTGAAAGAAAAGTTACACCAGGTTGTCAAATAATAGCGTTGTCGCAATGACTGAAGTGAGCAGAAGCTAAGCTGGATACATTGAGTGCTATTTAGATGGTCAGCTAAAACTTCAATGCTTGTCAGGCCGTCTTTGCATTTGGAACGATCAACTTCCTTGAGTAGTGAAGGAAGGTGATCTTTGATTCATTTGAAGAGACATTTTTATTTGTCTGACAAATCATAATGGACAGACTGGGTTTTGATTTAATTGGTGGAGGAAACGTTACCTGAATGCTATTGTGAATAGTTTGTCCTCAGGATTTCTGGGGGGCATGGCAATTTAAATGTTGCAGTATCCCTTGGCATTTTGCAGTTCAGCATAAAGAAAAAAGAGCTTTGCGTTGATGGTTTTTATTAATCTACTCCTTTCCCGTCTGAGGATGTTATTTATGCAATGGAGAGTGAAGCCATTTAACTCATTAATCCGTAAAGCTGACACAACTGGATCCAGTAAAACATTTGTTACACTAGTAGGCCCCCCTCGGTCATGACTGACCATGGGTGATGCCCATGCAGCACGTCCCCCCTCTCCACGTCGCTGATCGATCCAACGGAACAGCGGGGCCACTGCAGTTTGGCACCTGCACCGTCGCAGGAGCTGCCAGAGAGAGGTTGTAGCCAACGACGAACTGCCTTAGAGACTCTGACTCCGGATTTTCTTGAGGTTTACTCCTGGAGCCTTTTCCATGACAGGATATGGTCACGAGGCAGTGGAGGTTTCAAATTGGAATTTTCCCTTTCCTAGAAGGACTGCCTTCCCAGGCTGCCGAGCCCCATCTGCCCGAGAATCGTGGAGATGGGAGCCTCTACCTTCCCATGCAGGTCTATAGCACCTGCCCACTGCAGTAACTTACACTAATCATTGGATACTAATACTACTCTCCAGGTTGTGCAGGCAGGAACTACAGTTGTTGGTTTAAACTGAAGATAGACACAAAAAGCTGGAGTAAGTCAGCCGGTCAGGGAGCATCTCTGGAGAAAAGGAATAGGAGATGTTATTGGTAGAGACCCTTCTTCAGACTGCTCCCTGATCTGTTGAGTTACTCCAGATTTTTGTGTCTACTATCCAAGTTCACTGAAACAGTTTTGTAAACATTGGAGTATGCAATTCTCTGCCTCTGAAGGCAGTGGAGGCCAATTATCTGGATGCTTTCAAGCGAGGTTAGATAGTGCTCTTAAAGATAGTGGAGTTGGGGGATATGGCGAGAAGGCAGGAATGGGCTACTGATTGTGGGTGATCAGCCATGATCATATTGAATGGCAGTGCTGGCTCGAAGTGTCGAATGGCCTACTGCTGCACCTATTGTCTATATAAGTGCTTAGTTGTCAAATGCACCAGGAGCAGAACAACACAATTCTTACCTGCTGCAGTCTTGCAGGCACATTAACACAACACAATAATACAATAAATTATCAGTAATACTTTGACCAGACCATAAGTGCAAGCCAAAGTGCATAGTGCAACCGATGCAAAGTCCAAAGTAGTTTGTTCCTGAGGTAGGTTTGTGCAGGGTCATTCAAGAGCCTGATGGTTAATGGGAAGAAGCTGTTCTTGAACCTGGAGGTGAAGTTTCTCTGGCTTCTGTACCACCTTAGTTATGTTAGCAGTGAGATTAGAATGTACCTGATGCAGTGTGAGCCTTGATATTGACTTTCATTTTGAGGCAGTGCTTCCTGTAGATTCCTTCAGTGATGGAGACATCAATGCACCACTTTGTTCCTGGGCATTTGAGATGACGTGAGACAACCAGTCGGGATGTTCTTTAATGTATACCTGTAGACATTTGACGATATTCCGTGACGGGCTGAATCCCCTCCTCCTAAGAAAGAGGAGGCATTAATGAGCTTTTGGTGATTGGGTCAATGTGCTGGGCCTGAGCCTGATCTTCAAGGATGTGCACACCCAGGAAATAGAAGCTGTTGAATCTCTCCACTGTCGTCTCACCAATGAAGACGGGTTCATGGACCCTCTGCTCTCCCTTCCAGAAGTTAACAATAATTGTGGGTGGAAACTTTATGTTTGCTGATTGAATTGTATTTTCTTTCTGAATGGCAAGAAGCGTTGATCTAGAAAAGCCAAAATGGAGCTGGCAGTCAATGAGTATTGTGAAAACATCATGAGCATGTCGATACAATAATGAAGACAGCTCATGGAATATATCTGGAGGTCCTGATTCTTTGAACTGTGGGATCATATAGAATACAGAGATGTACTTGACACCTTAGTTTCTGATAGTTCAACTAGCCTAATGGAGGAGGCAGATATCCATTTTTGGAATGATGTCCGGACACCAGAGGCTAAATTACAAGGAGACGTTACAAAATCGGGGATTGTATACCACAGAATTTTGAAGATTAAGGATAGAATTTGATTAAGGTAGGAAACTTTTTTTGGCCATATTAATAACTTTATTGTTGGGGAATGCAGTGTCATTTTTTTTCCTCTTGGTTGTTTTGGGACATGGCTGTTTCTTGCAAATATCTCAGATCTGCTGCAGTCCTCTGACATGTATTCCCTCAGCTGAGTTTAGAACTAGGATTGGGAAATTCTTTCAGAACAACCAAGTCGAGGATATATAAAACTTGGAGCAGAACTTGCAATTAGCGGCTTTCATGGAGTATCCATCCATCAGAAGGACTGCGGGGGTTCCAGTAGATGGCTTGTCAGCACCTTTAAAGGGCCTGTCCCACCAGCATGCGACTCCATGCAGTGAGCGCGACTAAACTGCAAGCGGGGGCCGCGTGGAGGTCGGGTGATCCCCGTACAGGGCCGGTCCCACCAGCATGCACCTGCATGCGGCGAGCGCGTCCAAACCGGCAGTGGGCGGCGCGCGGACGTCGGGCGAGTGGCGCAACGTGGCACGTATTTGGAGCGAAGTCCGCGGTAAGTTCGCAAGGACAGAGAGGGACACACGCAGAGGGTCACGGAGGCACACACAGATGGTCACGGAGGCACATATAGAGAGGGTCATGGAGGCACGATGTCGAGGCGGTGCGTAATGCGTCGAGGCGGCTGCGGTCCGAGAGGCCGTTGCCACGCGGAATTTTTGAAAACAGTCAGTTTTTGGGAGCCCCGCGCGATGTCGGGACCAGCTCCGCACAACTCCGGCGATCAAAGTGGGACCGGCCCCGTGAGGCCGGACGGCTGAAGCGACCACGTTAGTTCGCGCTCACCGCATGGAGTCGCATGCGGGTGGGACAGGCCCTTAAGAGTGTAGTTGAGCACATGTTGCCAGCAAGGTCCACATCCTGAAAAATGGGGGCAAAAAATAACCAATCATTTACTTCAACTAAACTGTCTCTCCTCCCCATCCAACTTTATTTTCATTAACGTTTCTATCCCAGCCCCTTTAGTAAATGCTTGATTATCATTTAAAGCAGGGGTTCCCAACGATTTTTGTCTCTTTTACCTGGCAACTTTAATAGCACATAACAATGTTATTTCACTTATTTATGACCAATTAATGATGAACAGATACTGGTCTACCAGAACCAAACAGTCAGTCAATGAGAAAAAATATGTACAAATTCAGAAACAACATATTTACCCCCTGGGTCGATGAAATATACCCCAGGTTGGGAACCCTTGATTTAAATATTGAGAATACCAGGATGTATTAAGTTGCGACTGTAATAGCATAAGGAAAGTTGGAAGTAATCTTTAAAAAATTCTTTCTGGATTCATTTTTAACTCCTTGCCAGGGATTACTGGTTAACTTGAGTTTTAAATTGAAATAATCTGGCAATGTACAGGTATCCTTGTCTGAGGTAGTATTGGAATACAAAGATGTATTAAAATTGTCACATTTATTTTTAAGTTTGTTGCCTTGACAGGACAGTACCATACATCTCTCCCCGAGCTGTGATAATAAAATCTGACAGCAACAAGCCATTGCCCATGTCCCCTTGATTGCTTTGCTTTATTGTTTCTATTGTGGATGCTTATAAAAGATGCCTCATTTATTTTGTTTCCCAGAATATAGCTATTGAATGCCCTCGGAGGGAATTTTTGATTTATATTTGCTATTGGTCTTGAGTAATGTGGACAGTAGTAAAAGTACCAATTTTGTCAATTCCCATGGTTATAAGAGCTGCCCAGTCATTTTAGATGGAATTATTGAAAAGCAGGACTTAATTTAAAAAAATGCACACTATGATTTTGCTGCAAATCCATTGGTGTTCACTATTGTTAAAGATTGGATTATACTGTGACATCCAGGGAAATGTCGTCAAGAAGAGACTGACCAGATTCCACTATTGTCTGAAATCTAAAGCAGTATCTTGCTGAGAGACTGCATTCAAACACATGAATGCATGAAGTTATGATAGGAGCTGTCGATCTCTGGCTTGCCCTTCATTAATACTTCAAGGATGTCTTTATTTGCGTTGCATAACCCCTAAGATCCATTTCTGTTTTTTTCTACTGGCCTCATGAATTCTAATTATTAATTTTCACCAGGGAGAGGTAACAATGTGAAGTGTGGTTTTGAGACTCTTGCTCTTAACCAAGCACACTCTGCCATTCTTTTTCAAAAAAATATTTCAAATGGTTTATTTGTGGGTTGAGGCCATTGTTGACATGAGCAGCATTCATTGGCATCTCCAATTGTACTTCACGATGTGGTGCCTTGAGCTGCTGCAGTCCTCGTGCTGAATATGCTGTCTGAGTACTGTTGAACATCGAGTTCCAGTACTTGGGTATGGCACAATGAAGGAACAGCAATATATATTTCTACGTTGGTAGCTTTTACGGTCTGCCCATTGTCCATGTCTCTCCATCAGTGAAAATTGCTGTGATGGCGAGTGTCAACAGCTTCCAAATCCTGGCGTGCATATCTCTGAAGATCTCTTTTGGGCCCAGCACATTCATGTGATCACAAAGAAAGCTTGTCAGCACTTCTATCCCCTTAGATTGAGGAGATTCTGTATGTTGCTGTATGCACACTCTAACTTCTGCAGGTGAATGATAGAGATCAAACTGCGAGGAATGAAGGATACTGCAGAACGTGGTCAACATTTCCCAGTCCATCATGGGTACTACCCTCCACCATCTACTGTAGAAGGGATCTAGATGAGGCACTGCCCCATAACGCACACTAAACTGGACATTCTCTTGTCTCGCCGTTATCGGAAAAGAAGGTACAGGAGCATGAACACTGACCGCTGGGTTCAAAACTATTTTGATGAAAATGTGCAAGGTGTGATTAATACATTTACAAGTGACACTAAAGAGGTGCTATTGTAGATCGTGAAGATGGTTATTAAATATTACAGCAGGATCCTGCTCGGTTGGACAAGTGGGCTGAGGAATGGTTAATGGAGTTTAATGTGGATAAGTGTAAGATGTGGCGTTTTGTCAAACCAGGGCAGCATCTACACAGATTTGCAGAGCCCTCGGGAGTGTTGCAGAGCAGAGGATCTAGAAGTACAGGTACATAGTTCCTTTAAAGTGACGTCATAGATGGGGTGGTCAAGAATGTGTTTGGCATGCTGAACTTTATCAGTCAGGGAACTGAGTATAGAAGTTTGGCCATGATTGGGAGTATAAAGATGAAATTAAAGGGGAAGTGAGAACAGGAAAAGTTACAAAAGACTCTTGAATTAATGGGAAGGAAAGTTCGAGAAGGGACAAGAGAGTAAGGTCAGGGCCAATAGTGACCGGTGTGAGAGGGGAGGTGAATACCAAAGTCAAAGTGTTGTATATGAATGCGCAAAGTATAAGAAATAAAGAGGACAAGTTAAAAATTGGGAAGTATGTGGTTGTGGGAATTACAGTGACATGGCTGCAAGAGGGCCAGGGCTGGGAACTGAATATTCAATGGTATATGTCCTATTGAAAAGACAGACAGGTGGAGCCGAGGGGGTGGGGTAGCTCTGTTAGTGAGGAATGTAATTCAGTCCCTTGCAAGGGATGACATTGAAACAGGAACTGTGGATAGAACTAAGGAATTATAATGGTAAAAAGACCCTAATGGGAGCCCCTCAAAGAGTAGCCTGGATATACGGTGCAAATTGAATCAAGAGTTAAAATTGGCATGTAGTAAATGTAATGCTAGGGTTGTTATGGGAGATTTCAACATGCAGGTAGACTGGGAAAATCAGGTTGGTACTGGACCCCAAGAAAGGGAGTTTGTGGAGTGCCTCTGTGATGGATTCTTAGAGCAGCTTGTACTGGTGCCATCCAGGGAGAAGGCAATTCTGGATTTAGCGTTGTGTAATGAACTCGATTTGATAAGGGAACTTGAGGTAAATAAGCCATTAGGAGGTAATGGCCATAATATGATAAGTTTTGATCTACAATTTGAGAGGGAGAAGGGTAAATAGGATGTGTCTGTTACAGTTGAACCAAGGACTACGGAGGCCTATGGAGCCATGAGGGAGGAGCTGGCCAAAGTTGACTGGAAAGATACCCTTGCAGGGATGACAGTGGAGCAACAATGGCAGGTATTTCTAGGAACAATAAAGAAGGTGCTGGATCAGTTAATTCCAAAGAGGGAGTAAGGGGCGACCGTGGCTGTCAAGGGAAGTCGGGGACAGCATTAAAATAAGTGCAACATATCAAAGATGAGCAGGAAGCCAGAGGATTGGGCAACTTTTAAAGAGCAACAAAAGATAATTAAAAAGGCAATATGTGCGGGGCCCGTCATTCGCTCCGACCCTTCGGCACCCCGCACCAGTATCTTTGCCCCGCAATATAGCCGTCCCCGACACAAAACATCACGTTCCTTTTCTCGAGAGATGCTGCCTGACCCAGTGGGTTACTCCAGTTTTTTATGTCTGTCTTCGGTATAAACCAGTATCTGCAGTGCCAAGCCGAGCAAAATGACTAGGCGTTTAGGTTGCCCGGCGGCACTTTAGGCGGTCAATGGCACCCGGGCAACTGTTAATTTCGAGCCATGTAGACGGATGGGACTGAAGACGGTTAAATCCCCAGGGCCTGATGGTCTGCATCCCAGGGTACTTAAGGAAGTGGCTCTAGAAATTGTGGACACATTGGTGATCATTTTCCAATGTTCTATAGATTCAGGATCCTGTGGATTGGAGGGTAGCTAATGTTATCCCTCTTTTTAAGAAAGGTAGGAGAGAGAAAACAGAGAATTATAGACCAGTTAGCCTGACATCGGTGGTGGGAATATGCTGGAGTCAATAATAAAAGATGAAATAGACGCACATTTGGATAGCAGTAACAGGATCGGTCCGAGTCAGCATGGATTTACGAAGGGGGAATCATGCTTGACTAATCTTCTGGATTTTTTTGAGGATGTAACTAGGAAAATGGACAAGGGAGAGCCAATGGATGTAGTGCACCTGGACTTTCAGAAAGCATTTGATAAGGTCCCACATAGGTGATTAGTGGGCAAAATTAAGGCACATGATATTGGGCATAGAGTGCTGACATGGATAGAACATTGGTTGGTAGACAGGAAACAAAGAGTAGGGATTAACTGGTCCCTTTCAGAAAGGCAGGCAGTGACTGGTGAGGTACCGCAAGTCTCGGTGCTGGGACCGAAGCGATTTACAATATACATCAATGATTTAGAAGAAGGGATTCAAAGTAACATCAGCTAATTTGCAAATTACACAAAGTTGCATGGCAGTGTGAACTGTGAAGAGGATGCTATGAGAATGCAGGGTGACTTGGACAGATGCATGGCAGATACAGTTTAATGTGGATAAGTGTGAGGTTATCTACTTTGGTGGCAAAAGCAGGAAGGCAGATTATTATCTAAATGGAGTCAAGTTGGGAAAAGGGGAAGTTCAATGGGCACTGGGGGTCCTTGTTCATCAGTCAATGAAAGTAAGCATGCAGGTGCAACAGGCAGTGAAGAATGCAAATGGCATGTTGACCTTTATAACAAGAGGAATCAAATATAGGAGCAGAGATCCATCTGCAGTTGTACAGAGACCTAGTGAGACCACACCTGGAGTATTGTGTGCCGTTTTGGTCTCCCAATTTGAGGAAGGACATTCTTGCTATTGAGGGAGTGCATGGTAGGTTCATAAGGTTTATTCCTGGGATGACTGTCATATGCTGAGAGAATGGAGCAGCTGGGCTTGTATACTCTGCAATTTAGAAGGATGAGAGGCGATCTTATTGAAATATGTAAGATTGTTAAGAGTTTGGACATGCTAGAGGCAGAAAACATGTTCCCGATGTTGGGAGAGTCCAGAACCAGGGGCCACAGTTTAAGAATAGGGGTAAGCCATTTAGAATGAGGAAACACTTTTTCTCACAAAGAGTTGTGAGTCTGTAGAATTCTCTGCCTCAGAGGGTGGTGGAGGCTGGCTCTCTGGTTGCTTTAATGAGAGTGCTAGACAGCTCTTAAAGATAACGGAGCCAAGGGATATGGGGAGAAGGCATGAACGGGGTACTAATTGTGGATGATCAACCATGATCACACAGACTGGCGGTGCTGGCTCGAAGGGCCAAAAGGCCTACTCCTGCACCCATTGTCTATTTTACAATTGAACAAAATGTTGGTGAGGCCACACTTGCCATTTTATGATCATCCTGGTATAGGGAAGATGTCATTAATTTGCAAAGAGTGCAGAGAAGAATTGAGGTTGTTACCATGACTTGACGGCTTAAGCTCCTGGGAATTTTTGGGCAAGCGATTAATTTATTCCTTGCAGCGCACAAGGCTGAGAGATTACCTTTTCGAACTGACGAGAACTAGAACTAAAGTGCATAGGTTTAATGTGTGAAGGAAACGTTTTAAATGGAACCAGAGGGGCAAAATTTTCCACACAGTGGTGAATTAATGGAATGAGCTTCCAGAGGACTTGGTTGAGGCAGGAATAACAGCAGCTTTCTGAAGTGTTTGGACAGTTGTATTGAGAGGAAAGGTTCGGAGGGTTAGCGAGCAAGTGTGAAAATGGGACTGGCTTACACGGGCATCAACCACCTCAACTTCTCCACTCCCTTGTCTCACTCCAATCTCTCCCACCCTGAACGTACTGCCATCGACTCACTCTGCAACAAGCCAGACTGGGTTATCAAACCCGCCGTCAAGGGAGGGGCCATGGTAGTCTGGCGAGTTGATCTCTATAAAACTGAGGCCGTGCGCCAACTCTCGGACACCTCCTCCTACTTACCCCTGGACCATGACCCCACTGACGAGCGCCAGGCCACCATCTCTAGCACCATCACCGACTTCATCAGCTCCGGCTCCCTGCACCCCCGAGCCTCCAACCTCATCGTTCCCCTGCCCCGCATGGCCCGATTTTACCTTCTCCCCAAAATCCACAAACCTGACTGTCCTGGTAGACCCATTGTCTCTGCCTGTTTGTGCCCCACCGAACACATTTCCACATACTTCGACTCCATCCTATCCCCCTTGGTTAAATCCTTCCCGACCTATGTTCAAGACACCTCAGACACTCTCCGTCTCCGGGCATTCCATTCTCTAGGCCCCCATCCCCTCATCTTCACCATGGACGTCCAGTCACTCTACACTTCCATCCCACATTAGGAAGGTCTCTAAGCCCTCCGGTTCTTCCTTGACTGGAGAACCAACCAATACCCGTCCACAGATACGAGCGGAGTTGGTCCTTACCCGTAACTTTTCGTTTGACTCCTCCAATTTCCTCCAAACACAAGGCGTAGCTATGGGCACGCGCATGGGCCCTAGCTATGCCTGCCTCTTTGTAGGGTACGTCGAACAATCCTTGTTCGAGACGTACCGTGGCCCTATCCCTAAACTCTACCTTCGCTACATCGATGACTGCATTGGTGCTACCTCCTGCACAACTCACTGACTTCATCAACTTCCTTCCATCTGGCACTCAAATACACCTGGACTATTTCCAACACTTCCCTACCATTTCTTGACCTCACTATCTCCATCGCAGGTGATAGACTTTTGACCGACATCCACTATAAACCCACCCCCATCCCGGGCACTTTCCCTTGCAACTGCAAGAGTTGCTACATGTGTCACTTTACCTCCCCCCTTGACTCCATTCAAGGACCCAAGCAGTCGTTCCAGGTGTGACATAGGTTCACCTGCACCTCCTCCAACTTCGCCTATTGCATCCGCTGCTCTAGATGTCAGCTGATCTACATCGGTGAGACCAAGCGTAGGCTTGGCGATCGTTTCGCCGAACACCTCCGCTCGGTCTGCAATAACCAACCTGATCTCCCTGTGGCTCAGCACTTCAACTCCCCCTCCCATTCCAAATCCGACATTGCTGTCCTGGGCCTCCTCCATTGCCAGAGTGAGCACCACCAGAAATTGGAGGAGCAGCACCTCATATTCCGCTTGGGCAGTCTGCACCCCAGCAGCTTGAACATTGGCCTCCAATTTCCGGTAGCCCTTGCTGTCTCGTCCCCTTCTCAGCTCTCCCTCAGCCCTCTGGCTCTTCTTCTTCCTTTCTTCTTCCCCCCCCCCCCCCCACACCCTGCATCAGTCTGAAGAAGACTGGCATATTGTTGTCTATTGGCCTGAAACATTGCCTATTTCCCTCGCTCCATAGATGCCGCCGCATCCGCTGAGTTTTTCCAGCATTTTTCTCTGCCTTTGTGTTCAGTTCAGATGTGGGCTTAAGCAGGTAGTGGCATTTTCTGCCTTGCCACCTGTACATCACCTTGCTGTTGTCTTCTCATGAAGTTCAGAGGCCGCTTGTAGTTTATGATTGTACATTTGCAACAGAACTTGATTCAGCAACTTCCATGTTCCTGCTGTGTAGAAGCTAGAAAGGTCAGCTGGAAATAGACTTGTTTATCCATCTGTTTTGCTATTACAGCCTGGATTTTCTGCTGTTGGCAAGCATAGCAAATACTTCTCTGTTTTCCTGGCATTGCAACATCTTTGACTAATTGCAAGGAAGCGCAGTCAGTGATCTAAAAATAGGAATTAGTCATGTGATTCCGAAACGGTCAAGTACCACGCATAACATCAAATTATGTGTTTTGTCCTCCGATTTATCTTTATAGGACAGGCAAAACTGCCTTCCTGTGTCGGCCCAAGAACAACTGAACAGATAACTTTGTTAAATATAACAGCTGTGTTATATACAGTCTGCAGAATATACCGTAGAGCACTGAGGAGAATTGTCCTCTTTTATTTACCTGAATCATCTACCACATTGGCTAATGAACTAGAAGAAAAATAGTCGGACAACATTTTATTTAGGATCTTTTATTCATAGTAAATTTCAACAGAAGTGTTCACCAGCACTCCTTTTGCAATGACAACAAGGCAAGTCTCTCTAATGAAGATACTACATTGGTCAGATTGCGCTTCATTTTGTTGTGGAAATGCTCTCCAGCGACACATTCAAGGACTGAAGCCATAATCTATCACAAGGTTTATGCCCAGCCACCATCTGCACTTCTCTGTAATAAAACACAATCATGCAAACCAACCTCCCTTTCATTGACTCCATCTACCACCACGCTACCTCGGCTAGGCCACCAGCAGAATTAAAGAGCAGTCTCACCTCAGTAACTCTCTCTTCTCCCCTCTCCCATCAGGCACGAGGTACGGGAGTTTGAATACACAAGTGTTCAAATTCGGGGATAGGTTCTTTCCAGCTGTTATCAGGCAACTGAACCATCCTCTCACCAGTTAGCGAAGTCCTGACCTCCCATCTCCCTCATTGGGAAAACTGAACTGTCATTAATCGGACTTTATTGGACTTTATCTTGCACTAAATTATATACCCTCTATCCTGTATCTGTACACTGTACAGTGGATTTACACTTGTAATTGACTGGATAGCATGCAAACAAAAGTGGTACGTCGGTACACGTGGCAATAATAAATTAAACTTTAAAAAAAGGAACTGCAGATGCTGCTACATACCTAAAGAACCTGTCCCACTTGGGCGTTATTTACGCGTCATTTACGCAACATCATTTACGTGTCACATGCGCATGGTGAGAAGCGGTGGCGTAGGTAGTGGTCGCGCGCGGTGTCCCAGGATTTTGGGATTCACAAAATTTTTGCGTGCCACCTGCGTGATGTGCAAATGGCGCCCAAGTGGATCAGGCCCTTAAGATAGACCCAACGCAACATTTAGTGTCTTTCTGCATCTCTCCACCTGGTAGACTAATATAGATTGTCTGCAGCCTTTGTCATAATTGACCTTAAAAGACAATCTTCTAACCTCGTGTCTATGCCTTCTCCAAGACTGCCTACTGCTTCTTCATGGCATCACCCATGCATATCTGCCACGCATCATTTTCAGAATTGCTTGCTATCTTTGGTTTCTGTCTGGACTTGTCTATTCAAAGCTACTTGAGGTAAGATTCCTATTCCACTCTCCACAAAATGTGTTTAGTTTTAATCAAAAAAACCCAATGCAAGTCAAGATACAGGCAACAAGTCCAATATACATATTGTTAAAGAAGGAACTGCAGATGCTGGAGAATCGAGGGTACACAAAAAGCTGGAGAAACTCAGCGGGTGCAGCAGCATCTAAGGAGCGAAGGAGATATCTCCTTCGCTCCTTAGATGCTGCTGCACCCGCTGAGTTTCTCCAGCTTTTTGTGTACCCAATATACATATTGCATGTGCCCACATCTCGTTAGCTTTTGCATTAGCTAACACCTCAATAATATTAATCCTTCTTGATTTCCCCAGCCTTCCCAATATTTGTAATCTTCTCCAGCAAAATAATCGTGTGATTTCTGCTCCTCTCAGACTTCTGCTTTGCACACTCCAGAATTGATCTGCATTCAGCTGAAGACCTAAACTTAATGATTCCTGTCTAAATCACCCACCCAGCTAATTTCATCTTCCTTTTAAAATATCTTTAAAATCTACCTTTGACTAGGCTCTGTTTTCTCGCATCTCTGAATTATATCTTGGAATCTTCCTTTACAACAAAGGTGTCATAAATATACAGATTGTTGTGATAGTCAGAATTGTTTTATGATCTTTTCAAGCTCTCTGGAACCTGCTGTAGCTTTTTTTGAAAGGGGGGGAGAGATGTTGGAGGGGGGGGGGGTGCACAATGTTCCTGGTTTGTGCGGTTCCAGTGTTGTCACTAAATCTGTTAGTCAGTGCAGTGGTGTGTGTTGTCAACATTCTGGTAGTGTGCTGAACCCATTTTCCACTGTACTTGTTGTATTGACATATTTAATTGAACTTAAGGAACCGGTGTTTATCAAGAGTTTATTTCTACATCAGCGTCCAGCACATTAAGTAAGTTTAAGTTTATTGGTGTGACTGTGGTGTTGTTGATGGTGAGTGGGGTGAGGGGAGGGGGAGCTCTCCTAAAATCTGCAATCAATTCCACTGTCTTAAGAGCATTGAGCTCAAGGTTGTTACGCTGGCACCAGGACGCCAGCTGTGACACTTCCTGTCTGTAGGCAGATTTCTCCCCATCCTGGATCAGTCCAATGAGGGATGTGTCGTCCGCAAACTTGAGAAGCTTGACAGAGGTGTCTGTGGAGGTGCAGTCGTTGGTGTAGAGAGAGTAGTGCCGGGCTCGAAATTAACGGTTGCCCGGGAGCCATTGACCACCCTCTCCACTTCGCATTGATTCTCCTGCCACCCACCCATCCATCCTACACTGGTCCCCCAATTCATCCTGTACCCCCCCACCCCCCCCCTTCCCATTCATCCTGCACTTCTCCTCCATTCATCCTGTACTGAACCCCTCATTCGTCCTGTACTGAACCCCCCATTCGTCCTGTACTGAACTCCT
The DNA here is from genome assembly GCA_035221665.1 of Okamejei kenojei. Lineage (NCBI taxonomy): Eukaryota > Metazoa > Chordata > Chondrichthyes > Rajiformes > Rajidae > Okamejei > Okamejei kenojei. The sequence continues at coordinate 45,789,469 of CM069131.1, forward strand.
CCCATTCATCCTGCATACCCTCCGATCCACACTGTACTGACCTACCCATTCATCCTGTACTGACCCCCCATTCATCCTGCGCTGATTCCCCCCCCCCCCCCCCCCATCCATCCTGTACTGATCCCCCCCCATTCAAGAAGAATGGGGGGGAGCAGTCTGAAGAAGGGTCTTGACCCGAAACACTGCCTATTTCCTTCGCTCCATAGATGCTGCCTCACCCGCTGAGTTTCTCCAGCTTTTTTGTCTGTCCCCATTCATCCTGTATTGACCCCCCATCCATCCTGTACTGATCCCCCCCATTCAAGAAAACTGGGGGGAACAGTCTGAAGGGTCTCGACCCGAAACGCTGCCTATTTCCTTCGCTCCATAGATGCTGCCTCACCCGCTGAATTTCTCTAGCATTTTTGTCTGTCCTCATTCATCATGTACTGACCCCCCCATTCATCCTGTATTGATCCCCCTCCCCCCCATCCATCTCGTACTGATCCCCCCCCCCATTTAACACCACTGACATCCCCTGCGCTCTCCCCTCGCAATTTTACATACTCCAACCAACACGTACTCCAACCAACACGCACTCTGACAAAAGAAAGCTCCTGATGGCAAGGGGAAAAAACCGCACTTTAACCCTGCCCTCCCCCCCCCTTAAAGAAACCAAAGTCGCACACACGGCCAGTGACAGAACTGCAGCACCGCTAAAGGTAAGTTTTGTAACATACCTACTTCTACCATATAATATAACCATATAAACCATATAACAATTACAGCACGGAGACAGGCCCTCTCGGCCCTTCCAGTCCATGCCGACCATTTGTTTTCCCCTAGTCCCATCTACCTGCACTCAGACCATACCCCTCCATTCCCTTCACGTCCATATACCTATCCACTTTATTTTTAAATGTTAAAATCGATCCTGCCTCCACCACCTCTGCTGGAAGCTCATTCCACACAGCCACCACCCTCTGAGTAAAGAAGTTCCCCCTCACGTTACCCCTAAACTTCTGTCCTTAAATTCTCATGTCATGCCCTCTTGTTTGAATCTTCCCTACCCTCAATGGGAAAAGCTTATCCACGTCAACTCTGTCTATCCCTTTCATCATTTTAAAGACCTCAATCAAGTCCCCCCTTAACCTCTGCGCTCCAAAGAATAAAGACCTAACTTGTTCAACCTTTCTCTGTAACATAGTTGCTGGAACCCTGGCAACATTCTAGTAAATCTCCTCTGTGCTCTCTCTATTTTGTTGACATCCTTCCTATAACTAGGCGACCAAAATTGTACACCATACTCCAGAATTGGTCTTACCAATGCCTTGTACAATTTTAACATTACTTCCCTACTCCTATATTCAATGCTCTGATTTATAAAGGCCAGCACACCAAACGCTTTCTTTACCACCCTATCTACATGCGATTCCACCTTCAGGGAACTATGCACAGTTATTCCCTAGATCCCTCTGTTCCACAGCATTCCTCAATTCTAGTCGGTCATATACATCACAAATTAGGTCAGGAGATATTTCAGTTGAAATTTTAACGTTAATTCTGAAGTGGGAATGATGGAAACAGCGTTTATCAATTATTTTTTACCAAATCTGGTGCGTACAAACTGGGTATCTTCATTGCTGTTCATACCACGTACATCTAATCTGAATGTACAATAATGTGGTGTTTTGACACCTTTAAACATATTACCAAAAGAACATTTGCTGCATTTATGTCTTTGGCCATCTCTTGTCAGTTAGTGTAATGTTTAACCAGTCAGATGGGTATAGTCGGTTTTATCAACTATTATCATAAAATGTCTTTAGAAATTTCCTTGCAACCTGTATATTTTGTTATGGATAAATTATGTGGGAAGCGAGAGTGTTTCTGTACCAATAGCAATAACGACCCATGCTATGGCCATGTCATGGTAATTTTCGGTCCTTCACAGAAAAAACATGCTTGCATCAATCTGTAGTGTGCATGGTTAAGCATATATGTTAACATGTCATTGTGGTATATATCATGTCTTGATTGATGAATATGTTTAGTTTGTGACTTGAAGCAGAAATAATATGTGAATGCTTCATTGAGCATAATTCCGACTGGTAACTACGCACTTCGTCCGAGCACATTATCGCACGCATCATGCAAACTCTCTTAAATGACCACCTAAACTGTCATTTGGCAACCTAAAAAGCTGCCAAGGCTGACCAGCTGGCAACAGGGAAAAAAAGTTAAGTGAGAGCCCTGTAGAGGAGAGAGTAAGCAGCCTTGCGGTGCTCCTATGCTGAGTGTTTGTGGGTCCGAGGTGTGCTTTCCCAGCCTCACATGCTGCTTCCTGTCTGTCAGGAAGCTGGTGATCCACTGACAGAGGGCTTCAGGCACAGTCAACTCAGAAAGTTTGGAGTATACAATAGAAGATGAATATTTACTCTCCGATTTCAATTATATTGCTCTTTGAAGTTACTGCGGTTCTATCAATCTCCATTTCCCAAGTCTCTGGCCTGTTTTTAAATAATAATAATAATAATATTTTTTGATGTTTATGCATAGCAGGGAGGTAACATATCTTCTGGGACTAGCATTGGAACCCCTGAGAGGCTACTGTGAATTTTAGTTTCATCGGAGGATTTAATTGAGGGAGTTGTCTTCATTGAAACTGACTACATGTTCAACAAAACATGTTCAAGCTCTTGCTTTCCCTCTCTATCCCCTCCCCTTCCCAGTTCTCCCTCCAGTCTTCCTGTCTCCGACTACATTCTATCTTTGTACCGCCCACTCCCCTGACATCAGTCTGAAGAATGGCCTGGACCCGAAAGGTCACCCATTCCTTATGTCCAGAGATGCTGCCTGTCCTGCTAAGTTGCTCCAGCATTTTGTGTCTACTTTCAATTTAAGCCAGCATCTGCAGTTCTTTCTTATACATAAAACTTTTAAAGCATCGCGTTGAGAATAATTGTTACCAGTTGAACGCCATCATTGCTAAATGGATAACCATTTCTAGAGTGAGTAAGTGGAGAGGGAAAGGTTGGAAACGGACCCTTCGGCCGATTAAGACTGCACTGACTAATTATATTTATAATACTATTTATACTTTTTATTCCCTTCAATTTATCATCCATTCCCAACCCCCCTCGGACGTAGGGTCCAACCTGGAGTGCAGACACTCATTCCAGCACACTTTGTTTGTATTTCAGACTTTGAGCATATACAATTTGTTTTGGTTTGCAATTTAAAAGATTATTGTCTGAGGAATGCATTGTGAAAGGTGCATCTCTGAACAATATGATCTGATTTCTTAAGCAACAGTGGAAAAGAGTGTTGCATAAGGGAATGATGTTATACATTTGTAGTTTGCAACTGGAATGGTCCCTTGGAATTTCTAGCGTTTGATCCCTAAATAATTGAAATTGCATTCTATTTGTGAAATCACTGATTTTCCTTTCAGTTTAATTTGAAGTTACAGCATGGAAACAGGCCCCACGGAGTCCACACCAGCCAGTGATCCCCATACAATAGCACTATCCTGCACACTGGGGACACTTTACATTATTTACCAAAGCTAATTAACCCATAAACCTGTATGTCTTTGGAGTGTGGGAGGAAACGAGGACCTGGAGAGAAAACCCAAGCACGTGGCCATGGAGAGAATGTACAAATTCTGTACACACGGCACCCATAGTTGGGATGGGCCCCAAATCTCTGGCACAGTAAGGCACAACTCTCCTGCTGTGCTACCGTCATAGGCTCATAGTGGATTATTTTTCAAATTGCACTGTATACATTTGAGCTGTGGCCTCTTTGTTATTTAAGAGTAAGCTGGGTTTTTTTTTCTCTCCCAAGGATTCTTGTAGCTTTTAATGGATCTTTAACTGTTGAAACAGATCACCCATACATCCATAAAATATAAAAACGGGTGGGTTTTTTCCCCACTGTTCCCTCTGCATCTTGTTGGAAATATCCCTTATACACACAGAGGGAGCACTTGAGCTGCTTTGCCAATCATGGTTTGTAAAATGTCTCGCTGAGGGAATTGCATTTCACTTATTTTTGCTGCACAAATGCAATGTTGTTTTGCTGCCAGTGCTATATCTGTTCTTGCTTGATTAAATAAATATTGAAGTTTATTGAAATTGATGAAAAAGAAGTTAAGTTTCTTTGGACCTATTGCACCCAGAAGTAGGCACAGAGGACCTTTGGCTGTGAAGGGGATCACACTCAATTCAGTGTTGCTGCTGTGCTTCGGAGTATCAGCATTGAGCTAAAGGCTTAGTTCTTGAAGGCACCTGGATTCCTGGGAGAAGAATGGCTGCAGGGGGAGGAAGGAGCACAATGATCCTGAAGAGAAATGTAAAAGTTGCCATCAAGTTTAAAATAAAATAAAGAGAAAGGTTCTACATGCCAGATTGCATATAGAGCCCATGCAAGGAAAAACTGTTAGAAGGTCACATTGTCTTCTCCATCAGGAATGGAGGAATGCTGCAAGTGAGGGACAAGTCAAGGTGACCTAGATGACACCTACACAAATGCACTTTATCCAGGCATTCACTTCTCTCAAACATAAAATGACCTCTATTACGCTGTTGTGTGAGAGGGGAGGTAGAAGACTAGAGGACTATCGTACAAATATTCAGAGGTAGTGGGGTTACTCCATGTTCTGTGTCTGTCCTATTGCATGGAGAAAAAGAGTGACTGGGTTGGTTAGCTACGACACTGCTGCGTCCGCTTGTTCAAACCCTGATGGTGTGATACAAAATACAGCAGATGGTTGTGTCGCTGTCTGCCCAGTTAGTTGAGAAGCCATCTAGTGTTGGGGAAGGAGGGGGGGGGGGGGGGGGAGGAGGAGAAAGAGGGAGAATGGAGAACGGGAGGGCAATGTAGGTAGAAGTTACTTAAAATTAAAGAATGTGATGTTCATGTTGCTAAGTTGTAAATATGCCCAGGACAAAAAGATCAGTAAGGGAAGGAATTTAAATGAAACTTCAATCAGTTTCATGAGGGACATTAGTGAATGAGTGTGGACTCCACTGGCTTGAAAGGTTATCCAACTAATACATATCTCTACCATTGAGATAAGAGCAATAAATGCTGGAAGCACTCAGCAGGTCAGGCAACATCTATGGAAAGATAATCTGTGTTCATGTTTCAAGACTGAGACCCTTTGTCAGAACAGGGAAAGATGGAAATTGAAGAATCAAGGAATCGCAAATCCTTAAATGTTAAGATTGGTAAATATGTAGATTTCTGACATAGCTGGGGAAAAATAATTACAAAAATACAGTGAAAATTCTGAGCTTTCTGGTTCTGCAGCAATCCTGATTAGTGAGTGAGATGCTGAACCAGGTTTTGTTTTCTGTGGTCCTTTTCAACTAGCCAGGTTTATTTGGGGGGACAAAAACATGATATTACTCGGTTTAAATAAAAAATGTAAATGATGAGTGTTGGGGAATTAATAAGAATAACACCCAGTACTATGGGAGAAATCAGCCACCACAAGTCGTGAGGATGCTGGATTGGCGCAGTTTTACTGTTAAGTTTTGGATCGGAAGACCACAGGAGTAAATTGTTTTTAAATGGTTTTTAAATTTAAATTACATTTGCAGAAAGAACATTTTTTTCCATACAACATCCCCAAAACTGAATAAAAGCAGCTCTCCTCACCAGTCATGCTGCTTCAAGAGAAGATGTGAGCTTTAGGTAAAGCCTTGAGTTATTAGAATCAAACTTGCCAACAAGACAAGGACAACCTCTCTTGTGTCTCTGCTATTATTCATTGTTTGAGACGGGTAAATCTGGGGTAACCTGAATTGTGAGTACATTATTAGTTCTAATGTTGTCATCTTTGATCACTTCACTAGAACCGTATTCAGCCAGATTTTGTGGATGCTAATACATTCATTAGACATTGGTATCACATTTCTCTCTCCATCCCTCCCCCTTCCCAGTTATCTGACCAGTCTGACTGTTGCCGATTACACTTAATCCCTGTTTGCTTTGTTGTTGCCTTCACCAAGCTAACAATGATCTATTAGATATTTTCCTTGGACACAGCTCTTTTGATATTTTGTTTTCACACTTTACCCTTCCTTATCTCTACCTCCCTCTCCCCTGACTCTGTCTGAAGAAGGGCCTCGACCTGAAACGTCACCCATTCCTTCTATCCAGAGATGCTGCCTGTCCCGCTAACTCCAGTATTTTGTGTCCATCTTCAGTGTAAACCAGCATCTGCAGTTCCTTCCTAGACGCAAGTATCGCAGTTCTACCAAAACAACTTGCCTGCAGATATTAGCCCCACTGCTTGCCTTCACAGCAACCCAGAGAAGTTTCATAGCATCCAATGTTATAACCTCGATTATAAAATGGAATCAATAGTTTTTGACAGCATTCCTTTCAGTGATTTGAAATATGAAACTGGCACTTTGAGCAATTATAATTCCTTTTATGCAAGGTAGCTCCACATTCTTTCCAAATAAATTAAAGATTCTAATTGATTATGCCTTTGGTGCCAATAGAGCTATTCTATTGCCCAAAACCTCTGTACAGAAAATGTGCAAAATATATTTATCTTTAATAGTTGGAAGCAGAGAGCTAATATGGCAAAATAACCTCCTGTAGCATTGAGGTCCATATGTGATCTGCAGATTTCCCATTCTCAGCCCTTGGCTACACACGAGACATTAGTTACCTAGCAACCTTTCACAAGTTGGTGCAAAATGGTCATTTTAAGCAATCAAATTTTGCATTTTGGAAACATTTTAATATTTAATATGGTGACTGATTTCTCCCTAGTTTAGTTTAGCGCCGACCAGCGATCCCCACACACATCAACACTATCCTACACCCACTAGGGACAATTTTTACAGTGAATCCTTTGGGTATCCAACCCTTGTTCCTCAGCATGCTGGCTCTTGGCAACATCATAAACCAGGACTGTGTTTTAGATTGCTTAAAATAATTTAGGCTACAATACAAAATACTATTGATTTATAATGCAGACAATTAGAATTAGCTTCATCCACCCACTGTCATTATGGGTAAAATAAAATTAATGAGCAAGGCCAGAGTATCAGAATTTATAAGTGAATACATGTGCTTCTCTGCATGGCTGTTAGGAGATGTAGCATTTCCATATAAATGTGTAAACTTGGAAATCCTGCTCTTTTCTGACTGATGTTTATAGTAATTTTCATGACTGTTTCTTGGCAATGTGCTGTGGCAGCAGGTGAAACTGAAGCTGCTCTCCAGTTGTTCATCTTGGGAAGGTAGACACAAAAAGCTGGAGTAACTCAGCGGATCAGAGTCTGATCATCAGACAACATCTCTGGAGTAAAGGAACAGGAGACATTTCTGGTTGAGACCCTTCTTCAGGCAGCCACCACCTTCTGAAGGGTTTCTACCCAAAATGTCACCAATTCCTTTTCTCCAGAGATGCTGTCTGACCCACTAAGTTACTCCAGCTTTTTGTCTATCTTCGGTTTAAACCAACATCTGCAGTTCCTTCGGACACGTTAATCTGGGGAATCAGATTTTTGGGTATGTGCTTGTTCTATCACTCTCTTAGTTTACTCCCATATAATGGGATTTACCTATGGAAGGTTGTTGGTTATTATTGCACGGCGCAATAACCTCTGAGGGCTTGCCCATGGCTACAATACAACATTTAGGTTGCACAAATGGAAGAAAGTAAACACTAGTCTCGTGTTAGATGTACAGGTGTCTAGCAGTTTGACTGCAGAATCCAGGTAATATGTTACCATTTTTTGTTTATAATTGGCCTAATTTTGAGATTTGTGTGTTAACAATAGATGTACACAAAGTAATCAACTTGTTGCAATCTCAAAAGTAGATTAAATTTTTGTTCTCATTGAAAATAGCATCCTTTTTCGATTTTTGCAAGAAACGCTGCCTGTTAATTATCAAGCTTGTTTTTGGGCTTTATATTTTGATCAGATAATAATCATTATCAATGGCATATTTCATTATCTTGTACAGTGGCAATTTATTCTGTTCCAGCACCCATTACATGAAGCCTGAAATGCCAGAATTTCTTGTACAATTTTGTTGAAGGGCTAAAATCACATTCTGACACAGTGATGAATTAGTGCAATCTTGTGTGTGGAAAAAAATTGCTTGTGCCCTTAGAGAAAACAAGGTCCCAAAATCTGTTTAATGATAACAAATGTCTGCAATGGAAGTAAATGGGTGTGGGGGTTGGAGTAAACTCTTAAGAGATTAAAAGCTACTCGAGTTAAACTGATCAAAGCAAAAACTTTTTGTATTTTTCCAACAGCTTTGTTAAACAGCTATCCTATTTTCTTTTAAAATAATAATGCCAACTCTGCAAAGAGAAATTACAATCCATTTATGAATTAAGGGAGTTATCATAAACAAAAGGACATTGGCTCCAAGAGAGAATAGAATAAATAATTTTTAAAGGGGATTCGATGGGAATGTTTGATTTTACACTGACAGTGGTTGATATCTGGAAAGACAGTCAAAGATTCATTAGTGATCAGAGCAGAATTAGGCCATTCACCCCATCAAGTCTTCTCTGCCACTCAATCATGACTGATCTATCTCCTTCCTAACCCCTTTCACCTGCCTTGTCCCCATAGTCCCTGACACCTGTAATAATCAAATCAACCTGTACTAATCAATTGTTTTCACTGCCGTTCCACCTATCTTTCTGTGGTAACCTCAAACAAGAGCTAGGTTTCTTTGGTCACCAGAAAATGAAGTAGCTGGCATTTTTGTTTCGGAAGGAACTGCAGATGCTGGTTTACATTGTATTTTTCCAACAGCTCTGTTAAACGGCTATCCTATATTCTTTTAAAATAATAGTGCCAACTCTGCAAATAAAAATTGCAATCCATTTATGAATTAATTTAGTTGATCTCACTGTGTGACAGCAAATGTGCTATTCATTTACTGAATGGGCATCTAGTTTTAGTTAAACTGCACCTTGTTTGTAGCTGTAATGTTCCAACGCTGCTGAGTATTGGTGTTTATCTCTCATTACACGTTGTACTTGTGTATGCCTAGGTTGCATTTGTATAGTATGATTTGGCTGGTTAACACAAAAACGCTCTCTCTCTCAGTACACACGGCGACAAGAAACCAACACCAATTGCTGGCACCTATTTAAATGTTTTCATTACAATTGCCGAAGACTCTGAATTCATTACCCAAACCTTGAAGGTATTTTTTATTATTCTTAGTACTATTGTTGAGCAATGTTCCTGGCTACATGTCTTCTTCTCGTGAAATAGTTACTTTTGTTCAAAAACTAATTGTAGCTATTCCTGAACCGGGTCGTTGCAGTTCTCAGGCTCCTGTACCTTCTACCCGAAGGTAGCAGGGAGATGAGTGTGTGGCCAGGATGGTGTGGGTCCTTGATGATGCTGCCAGCCTTTTTGAGGCAGCGACTGTGGTAGATCCCCTCGATGGAAGGAAGGTCAGAGCCGATGATGGACGGGGTAGTGTTTACTACTTTTTGTAGTCTTTTCCTCTCCAGGGCACTCAAGTTGCCGAACCAAGCCACGATGCAACCAGTTAGCAAGCTCTCTACTGTGCACCTGTAGAAGTTAGAGAGAGTCCTCCTTGACAGACCGACTCTCCGTAATCTTCTCAGATAATCTTGCAGATAAACATGATTTTACTCCGTTCACAGATCATTCCCATCGTCAATTTTGTCTCTGCCCTTACGGAGTCTATTTGTGTCTTTATTTTTTCTGCCTCTCAACTGTGTTTTTCCTGGTTCTTTTTCTCTTGCTCGATGCATAAATTTGATTGTACCAAATGTCAATTTGGAGAAGCATTCAAGAGGAAGGTCCTTCAAAAAACCCTTTTTAAATGTTTTTATTTTTTTAATTGTTTCGGCTTTCTTGTTCTTTTCTGGGGACAAACAAAATTCTGGTCATCTGCACACATCTCCATCTGACTTCTAGTTCAAGTAATGTTTTCTACTAAGGCAGTAATTCAAAACAGCCCTTGTACAGATGACTGGCACTGTTCTTCCCAGCTTGAATTTTTAGATTTTGGCTACCTTTTGGTATGTTCGCAGTAAAACACTTAAGTTTCTCTGCTACCTCACATCCCACATTCTGCTTTCAATATATTATTCCATGCAGCTGTAAAAATATATTCTGCCCTCCATATATTCTTCTTATTTTCTCTTTCGTACTACCTGTTGTACTCGTATATTGCATGTTTTGTCTCAGTATGTGCAACGATGAGGCACTAGTGCTACTGCTGTGCTTCCAATACTTGCCATCATAGCCATTCTGCCATAAGGGGCATCACAACCCTTCTTGTGCTTCTTGCCTACTAATCTCAAGTCAGTTTTATTGCATGCATCCCTGAACTAAAATCCCATCACTGGTTTTCAATGTTATTTTTTGGACATGTATTAAGACCGATTCAAACTGTTATTAAAATGTGAATGTGTTGTATATTCATAGTCACTTTTATGATGTGGACCAAGTTATTTTTGTAGATTTTTCCAGATTAGCATGGATTGTATATGGGTGTTTCTGTAAATACAGCACTCAGTAGTGAAACTGAAGGTCTCCAAGCTTCCAGGTAGTTTCCTGTTTTTTATGTAATAATCCCATTGTTTCATATCCTGTATTTTAAGTAGATAAATCATGGTGTATAGCCAAATTAACGAGATGAAGCAAAAATAAATAATCTGTTTATTACAAAGAAAAATATCAGATGTGTCCCTGTGTTTTCTTGCCTTTTTATGTGACCTTTTTTCAAACAGGATTTCATCAAATCCTTAGGCTAATTTATACCAGAAAGATCACATTAATTTTGCAATTAAATAAATCTATACAAGCCAAATTCTGATTATGTTTATGATTTTTATCATTTATCACCTGATTTGATGGTTTTCTAATGCCTACAGTTTTTGCAGCAAAACGTGAGTAGCAGTGTTCATTTGGTCACGTGTAAAATGTGTGATTTTAAAAATGTTTAAATATTTATTGTTTCTTTTTAATTGTTTGTTTTTGTGTTAAGCTTTCCATTGAAAATTTTAATAATGAATAAAACTTAATCATGAAATAAAAATCTAGTTTGCTCACTTATTATGGGTGTCGAATTCTGTTGTCCATTCCGTTTTTTGACCTCGTCAATGCTATAACCTTTTTTTGTGCTTGTCTCGATTAAAAAAAATTCAAACAACACAAGTGTAATGACCCTGAGCTACGGGGCTTGTGGTGGGTTACGTGCTGACATTTTGCAATGGAGCTAAGAAATCGGTAAGAGACTGTGTCCAAGTGGTCACGTTGTGGGCACTCTGAGCTCTGGAGAACGCTGAGTTAGACAATAGGTGCAGAGGTAGTCCTTCAAGCCAGCACCGCCATTCAAAGTGATCATGGCTGATCATCCACAATCAGTACCCAGTTCCTGCCTTCTCCCCATATCCCCTGACGACACTATTTTTAAGAGCCCTATCTAGCTCTCTCTTGAAAGTATCCATAGAACCGGCCTCCACCACTCTCTGAGGCAGAGGATTCCACACTCACAACTCTCTGTGTGAAAAAGGGTTTCTTCGTCTCTGTTCTAAATGGCTTACCCCTTATTCTTAAACTTTGGCCCCTGGTTCTAGAGTCCCCCAACATCGCAAACATGTTTCCTGCTTCTACCCTGTCCAAACCCCTAATAATCTTATGTTTCAATAAGATCCTCTCTCATCCTTCTAAATTCCAGAGTATACAAGCCCAGCCGCTCCTTTCTTTCAGCAAATGGCAGTCCCGCCATCCCGGGAATTAACTTTGTGAACATATGCTGCACTCTCTCAATAGCAAGAATCTCCTTCCTCAAATTTGGACACAATACTCCAGGTGTGGTTTCACTACGACCACAACTGCAGAAGGACATCTTTGCTCCTATACTCAACTCCTCTTGTTATGAAGGTCAACATGCCATTTGTTTTCTTCACTGCCTGCTGTACCTGCATGAACAAGGACCCCCAGATCCTGTTGTACTTCCCCTTTTCCGAACTTGTTCACTTTTTTGGGCTTGGAATCATTGGTTTAAATCTTTTTGCACTTTTTTTGTTCTTTTCTCGTAAATGTTGCTTCTAGTTTACTATAGAAATGTTTGAATTTCGTTTAACTTTCATTGCTTGTTGCTATGTTGTAAAGTGTATGAACTGTAGTGAAGGGAATCAAAAGTGATGTGGTTCTAAATAATGCCATGTATTGCTGAAAGTATGCTCCTGTGTACACATGCTTTTGGTTCTGGACCAATCTCTAGTAAATTAACATCGAAATGGATGAAAGATTTCCATTTTATCTCTTATATATATTAAATTATCAAACTTTTCCCCCCAAATTTGAAAGTATTAAATTTTAGTTAAATGTTGGTCTATTTTGATCACCAGGTTGCTCAAAAGGATCCCAGGTAGGGCCCATTTTTAATGCTGTGGTATTTTGTTATAATTTAATAACTTTCAAATTTGGCTACCCATGTCACAGGTTGGTACCTTAGTTTACAGAAACGCCCATATATATACACATACATACAATCTAAAATACTTAACATTTAAAATCATTGCTTTGATTTTGTACATCATGTATCTGAAAACCCAAATACACTTTGGAAAAAATGACGTTTAATCACTGGAGAACAACACCATCTTATACATATCCATCCCCTATTCCCAATTCCTCCGTCTACACCGCATCTGCTCCCAGGATGAGGTGTTCCACACCAGGTCATCACAAATGGCCTCATTCTTCAGAGTACGGGGATTCCCCTCCCCCACTATAGATGAGGCTCGCACCAGGGTCTCCTCCATACCCCGCAACACTGCCCTCTCTCCCCATTTCCCCTACTCGCAAACAGGGCAGAGTTACATAGAAACATAGAAACATAGAAATTAGTGCAGGAGTAGGCCATTCAGCCCTTCGAGCCTGCACCGCCATTCAATATGATCATAGCCCGGCCTTCTCTCCATAATACAGCCACAAGGGCCACATCCAGCCAATCTGGCCTCAACTACCCTCTGTGGCAGAGAGTTCCAGAGACTCACCACTCTCTGTGTGAAGAAAGTCTTTCTCATCTCAGTCTTAAAGGATTTCCCCCTTATCCTTAAGCTGTGACCCCTTGTCCTGGACTTCCCCAACATCGGGAACAATCTTCCTGCATCTAGCCTCCCCCAATCTCCCCTATAAACCCCCCCCATCCCCCCCCCCCCCCTGCCCCCCCGTCCCCTGCCTTCCGCAAAGACCCGCTCCCTCAGCAATTCTTCCCTTCCCTCCCGCTCTACCCCTTCCCCGGTCACTTTCCCTTGCAACCGCAAGAAATGCTACACTTGTCCCTTCACCTCCCCTCTCCACTCCTTTCAGGGACCCAAGCAGTCCTTCCAGGTCCCACAGAGGTTCAACTGCACCTCCTCCAACCTCATCTATTGCATCCGCTGCTCCAGATGCCAGATGATCTATATCGATGAGACCAAGCGGAGGCTTGGCGATCGTTTCGCCGAACACCTCCGCTCGGTCCGCAAAAACCAAGCCGACCTCCCGGTGGCTCAGCACTTCAACTCCCCCTCCCATGACCTCTCGGTCATGGGCCTCCTCCACGGCCAGAGTGAGCAACACCGCAAGTTGGGGAGTCTGCATCCTCTGGGCTTAAACATTGAATTTTCTCAATTCTGTTAACCCTTGCTGTCTCCTCCCTTTCCCACCTCTCCCTCAGCCCTCAGGCCCTGGCATTCCCTCTCTCTCTATCTCTCTCCCCCACCCTTGTCGCACTAGCTTCTCATTTTCACGCTACAAACAGCTTACAATGGCTTGTTCCCTTTATCATCGATACTTTTTTGCATATCTTTCATTCATTGTTCTTTATCTCTCCACATCACCGTCTATATCTCTCGTTTCCCTGATCCCTGACCAGTCTGAAGAAGGGTCTCGACCCGAAACGTCGCCTATCTCCTTTGCTCCTTAGATGCTGCTGCACCCGCTGAGTTTCTCCAGCCTTTTGTGTACCCAAGATTGACAGTTGTTTAATTACAAACCACAGCTCGGACAGACGAGAAAGGTGATGGCGGTTTCTGTTTATGGTAAACCTTTCTGGGTGCACTGATGCTCAATACTGCTCCCCTGACCTGGAATAATAGATCATCAAATGTCGTCCCTTTAATCTATTAGAAGAAATTCACCTGTGCCATCTTAATCAATGGTCCACACATCATCCCAAACCAACTCCAATGTGGCACTGAGTATTAAACTCCGTTGTCAACTCTCTTGTGACAGCTAATTCAAAACCCATGTTCATTGTCACCAGTGACTTAAATCAAGCCAATTTCCTGAACTTACTCCCCAAATATCATGCGCATGTTTCCTGCCCCATACGAAGTGTTACTACTCTACTACATTGCCACACCACCATCAGGTATGCCTTTTGCTCCATCCATTGCCCTCATTTTGATCTATATAAAGACAATTGAGGTCTATCTTAACCAGAAATCTTGGATGAACGAGGAGACTCTCTGTCTGGAGAAGTCCAAGTACTAGGCTTTAAAGAAGAATGATCCCTTACTGTACTGGAAGGCCATGGATGAACTCCATAAAGTTTTCGGATTCCAAAAAAAGCTGGAGGCTCAATTCATCAAATGGATGTCAAATGTGGTAGGGCTTGAATATCATACAAGACTTAGTCGGTGGCCATCTCTGGCAGCAATTCATCTCTACCGGTTGTGCTCAATGCCTTTTACACCCGTTTGAACAGGCAATCAAAGCTCCACCAATGCGTCTCAACCCCCCAGCCCATTATCCCTGCTGGTTCTGTCCCATATGTCTGTGGCAGGTGTCGATCCTGCTTTTACGAGGATAAACTCTGTCAACAGCAGGCTTGTGAACAGACACTCTAAAAGTTATTCTGACAGGATGCATCTCAGCCTGCTCTGTTCTTGACTGCCTAAACCTGCAGTGGTGAACACAGCCCAGTCCACTACAGGCTTGTCACTGCATTCCACCCAGTCCATCTTCACAATGAAATGGAAGTGGAGGGTTGGAAGTATCGTCAAGGATGTCGGCCGCCCTAGTTGTTTTCTTTTCTCTCTCCTACCTTCTGGGAGAAGATACAGGAGCTTGAAAGCCCAGGTATCCAGACACAAGAACAGCTCCTTTCCCCATTGCTTTCAAACTCTTAAACCAATTGCTTTCTCCACATCACCTTACCAGAGGTGCTGCTACATCCTCTTAACTCAACATCATTCATTTATTCTTTTTAGCACAAGTTTTTCTGCATTACACCAGATTGCAGTACAGTGTTTTTTTGCACCTTGCTGCTGTTTCGCACTTGCTTCATGCAACAAGGAATATTGTTGCACCTGGGTGTATTTGACTATAAAATAAGTAGATCCTGTATAGAGAAACTTAATTTTTTTCAAAATATAACTATTTATTAACGTCAGCTATAACTTCAAACTTGGTACATTTTGCTACTGTACAGTAAATGGTAAAAGTCTTTAATGTATCTCGCTTATTTGGTTAACCAAAAGTAGTTGTATGGCCTAATTACTTTAAAATCCATTCAAAATCGGCTTTGGTTTTGCTGGTAGTCAGTCCCTCAAAAAATACATAATTATGTCCATACTGAACTGCATTCATGAATTTATTTTGTTATTCAAAGGTGATGCAGCAACAATTTGGCTAAGATATATTTCTCCAAGTCATTTCACTCTGTATTGATTAACTGACAAACATAAATTTGTTTTTAAATTCAGCAATGTAATGTATATACAATAAACATCAAGAACTTGCAACATTTAGCATCATTTTAGAGTGAGCAATTGCACTTGCTAATTTAAGACTTTTAGAAACATTGTTTCACTGTGGTTCCAAGTATCTTTGCTTGTAAGTGGGCATCATATTGTTTGCAGTGAGTTGATTCTTTGCCCCATATCAATTCTTTTTCCAGCATTGATTTTACTCTAATGTTCTTCTGATCTGAAACTTCCATTCTCTAAGTGACAAAGCTAGTTCTATTTCAGTGTTACCAATCAATGGTATAATGACACCTACTAGCATATTGATGAAGAGAGCACGATAAAGAACACATCTGCAGTTTCATCCTACACAATAGTAAAAATGGGTTTCTTTCTTGTAAATTTGTCAACCTTAAATCATGGCACAAAGCAAAATGCTGGAAAAGTCAGTTGGAAAGCCCTTAGCTGATTAGGCAACACCTGTGGAGAGACTAATGACCTTCTGTCAGAACAGAGAGATTACAGATGAATAGCTTATAACCAAGGAACTGAAAGGTGGAGAAAACAGAACTGGGATGAGGAGATAATGAAAGAATTTATGAAGACACAATGCAAAATGAAGTAACCTTACTTTACTGAGACAAAATGTCTAAGCACTTGAAATTTGATCAGATTAGAGCAAAGTGAACGTGATGGGTTTGACATGTCTTTGTTGTAAAAAAAAATGTTTTTTGTTAATATGGAAGGAATAAAATTAAAGTAATAGACAGGATGTAATTTATGAAATTGGTGACAATTTTTTTCATGGCAGCTATGTGAAAGTCATTGTGAAACAAAAATAATTATAAATCTAAAGACATTTTAAAAGGTTAGAATGGTGAAGGATCAGAGGGACTTGGGGGTATCGTGCAGAAATTATAAACAAAAATGACCTGTCATTTTGTTCAAACTGAGGGATACAACATAAAAGAAAGAAGATTTTGTTAAGGAATAGTGTGGGAAGGAACAGCAGATGTTGGTTTATGCCAAAGTTGAACACACATTCCCCACCCCTCGCCAGGAAGGCATTAAAGCCTTCTGTTTCTTTCCCGACTGCAGAACTAGCCAATTTCCCTCTCCTAATACTCTCCTCTGCCCAGGAGAGCTGGCCCTTGCTCTCAATAACTTCTCCTTCCACTTCATCCAAATCAAAGGTGTAGCCAGGGATGGGCTCTAGCTATGCCTGGCTTTTAGTAGGAAAACTTTGAACAATCCCTGTTCCAGTCGTACACTGGCCCTATCCCCAAACTCTGTCTCCGCTATTTTGACTACTGCATTGGCATTGGCTCCTGCACCCATGGAGAACTCATGGACTTCATTAACTTTGCTCCCTATTTCCATCCTGCACTCAAATTCTATTGATTCTATTTATACCTCGCGCTGCCTCGGCAAAGCCAGCTGCATAATCATAGACGAGTCACACCCTGGCCATTCCCTCTTCTCCCCTCTCCCAGGCAAAAGGTATAGAGGTGTGAAAACGCATACCACCGGATTCAGGGACAGTTTTTTCCCAGCTGTTATCAAGCAACTTGAACCATCCTACCACAACCAGAGAGCAGTGCTGAACTACTATCTACCTCATTGATGCCCCTCAGACTGTCCTTGATTGCACTTAGCTGGCTTTACTTTGCACTGTACATTATTCCCTTATGTATCTATACACTGTAAATGGATTGATTGTAATCATGTATTGTCTTTCTGCTGATTGGTTAGCATGCAACAAAAGCTTTTCATTGTGCCTCGGTACACGTGACAAAGTGAACTGAGCTGAAATTCACTGGGACCCTCTCTGACAGCTCCCTTGCCTTTCTTGATCTCACCGTCTCCGACATAGGAGATAGACTATTGACTGACATCTATTATAAACCTACTGACACTCACCTATTGGGACTGCACTTCTACCCACCCAGCCTCCTGTAATTACTCCCTCCCTTACTCTCAATTCCTCAGTCTACATTGCATCTGTGCCAAAGATTAGGCATTCCATACCCGGACATTGAGATGTCCTCATTCTTTAGGGAACGGAGGTTCCCCTAGTCTATCATAGATGAGGCCCTCACATCTGTCTTCTCGGTACCCTGCAGCTCTGCCTTTGCTCCCCCTCCCCCCAGTCTCCCTAGTCCTTGCCTTTCACCTCATCAGCCATCGCATACAACACATAATCCTCTGACATTTTCACCACCTCCAACTGGATCCCACCACCCCTTTCCGCCTTCCGCAGAGACAGTTCCCTCCTACTCCCTGATTAACTCATCCCTCCCCAGGTCTGCAACTGCAGGAGATGAAACAACTGTACCTATACCTCCTCCCTCGACTCTGTCCAGGGAACCCAATGGACCTTTCCGGTTAGGCAGAGGTTCACTTGCACCTTTTCAAATCTCATCTACTGTATCCGTTGATCAAGATGTGGACTCTTGTATGTCGGCGAGACCAAGCGTAGACTGGACGATCATTCTGCTGGACACCGACCGCTCAGTCCACATTGTGCAACTAGCAGCTTCTGGTTGCCAAACACTAACTCCCATTCCCACATTCATACCCTTTCTGTCCTGGGCTGCCTCCATTGTCAAAGTGGGACAAATGCAAATTGGAGGAACAGCACCTCATATTTTGCTTGGCCAGCTTGCAACCCAGCGGTCTGAATATTGATTTCTTTAACTTCATGTAACCCATGGATCCCTTCTCCCTGTAAATAAAATGAACAGAAAATATGCAAACAAAATGTCAATAAATTAATGACCCCAATACCATTGCAAAACAAAGTCCATAATCCTTAGTGCAACCAAAGACAGTTTATCGTTTATAGGTTAATGTTGTGTAGTATTCAAAAATTTCCAAACCAAAGTAGTGGAAGAAAAGCTGTATTTTTTTAACAGTTTTAAGAGACGAGGAAGGGAATTGCATGGATAGTTCTTCTAGTATGCCAACATAAA
Source organism: Okamejei kenojei (assembly GCA_035221665.1). Taxonomy (NCBI): domain Eukaryota; kingdom Metazoa; phylum Chordata; class Chondrichthyes; order Rajiformes; family Rajidae; genus Okamejei; species Okamejei kenojei. The sequence goes on from CM069131.1 coordinate 45,808,147, forward strand.
GAATTGTCATAGTAGCATCTTGTGCTGTGACATTACGTGCCTTGTCATGGAGCGTATTTTCATACTGCGTCTATCTGTAGAGTTAACATTTGTTCTATTGATTGAAAGGTGTGGTGTAAGCTAGAAAATGAGATTTATTTGTATTGCATTTATTTAATGAGGTCAACAAAATATATTGTAAGATTGGTAGATCCAGATTGATTAATAACCCCCAAAAAATTGATAGATACCTTACTGAAAAATAAGTCTCTGGATATGTCCCTTGTGTACCCTTTTCCATAAAAAGCTAATACATTTCTGCACATGATACTTTGACTTAAGACTGCAATGTTCCATCAAATACTGCACAAGTCATATACAGTAGACATTTTTGTTATTGATTGTGACCTTTGGTCAACACCATCACTGACGTCTGAGAGTTGGCAACGATATTTTTCCTGTTTTTTATTTTTTTTATTTTTTTAAATAACTAGTTTAATGCTGAATTTGTTTCAGTCCCGTCACCTTGCTATATGGGAGGACACTAAAGAGAAACTAGTACATGTCAGCAACAAACGCTGGAGTTTGAGGTTGAGTGTGTGTTAAATGTTTTCAGCAAAGGAAATTGGAAGTTATTCCATACCGGCTTGGTAAATGATACCTGCAGATAAGATTCTAAAATTTGGAGGGATGTAGTTTTAGGGGAGAAAGATCTTGAGACAATGAAGCAAACGATCCATTTTCTAACAACTTTCTTTGCCTCAAATTTCAGTAGTCCAGGCAAAACATTTCCCATTGTCGGCATCTGTTTGAAAGCTCTCCAATTAGTAAAAGCAGATTAACTCAAATTATTTTAAATTATTAGTCGATAACTTTTTGCCACTTGGATGAAGGCAATGAAATTATTGGAAAAATAGTAACTGAAAAGCCTCAGCCGTTTTGCTGTTCTGCGTGAAGTTCAAATCATTTCAAGAACAAAATCTGCATATGTGATGTTGAACCCAGGCTTGTTGACTATCTTTATTTCCATGGAAGGGAATAGATGTGGGGAAGTAAATTTTATCACTAGACCCATTTTACCTATTCCAAGTCAATTCAAGTCAAATTTTATTGTCATTTAGAAATACATCGATATATGCAATTCCAAACAAAATTCCGTTGCATTTGGCTGTGCAACACAATAATTAACAGAAGGATAAAAATGGATAAAAGGATAAATAGACAATGGTGGCAGCCCATTACATGGCATTCAGGAGTCTAATGGCTCATGGGAAGAAGCTGTTGCAGAACCTTGACGTTCTGCTCCTTATGCTACGATACCTTTTGCCCGAGGGCAGCAGAGTGAACAGTCCGTGATGGAGATGTGTGGGGTCCTTCATAATACTGCTGGCTTTAGACGTGCAACGTTTGCTCGCAATGTCCCCGATTGAGGGGAGAGAAGTCCCGATGATTTTTTCAGCCGTCCTCACCACTCTCTGCACGGACTTCTAGTCGGAGGCTTTACAGTCCCCAAACCAGACAGAGATGCAGCTGGTCAAAATACTCTCTATGGTGCCCCTGTAGAAAGTGGTGAGGACGGGATGGGGGAGGTGAGCTCTTCTCATCCGGCGCAGAAAGTGCAGCCGCTGCTGCGCTCTCTTAACTGTTGATGAGATGTTATTTGACCAGGTCAGGCCGTTAGTGATCTGCACCCCCAGGAACTTAGTGCTACTGACCAACTCCACATTGCTGTCATTGATGTGAAGTGGTGTGGGACTGTGCCGGTTTTTCCTGAAGTCGACGAAGACCTCCTTTGTTTTTTTGACATTCAGGATCAGGTTGTTCGTATTGCACCAGTCCACCAGTTGTTTCACCTCCTCCCTGTAAGCCGGCTCATTGTCGTCCTGGATGAGGCCCACCACTGTTGTGTCATCTGTGTACTTCATGATGTGGTTTGTACTAAACCTGGCACAACAGTCGTGGGTCATCAGGGTAAACAGCAGTGGACTCGGGACAGAGCCGGTGCTCAGAGAGATGATGTTAGAGGTGTTATTTCCAACCCTCACTGACTGGGGTCTGACAGTGAGGAAGTCCAGTAGCCAGTTACACATGGGGGTGCTGAGGCCCAATGGACCCAGTTTGCTTATCAGGTGCAAGAACATAGTTCTAGTTCAGATGGACAAAATCCTTGACCTTAAGGAATCTTAAGGTGTGGTCTCAGAGGGGGAATGGCAGTAACATAATACAATGAAATAAAGTGCCTATCCTTGCATATTTTATTTTTGAACACAGTAACATATGGAGGGAATAAAAATGTATTGTTTTTCTGCATAGTTTGGCAAAGGTATTGAAATTGTAGAATTTTTGCACAAGTCAGAAGTTGATTAAATCA